>MEJB01000006.1:9339616-9428307 GCA_001752375.1 Rhazya stricta
TGCAAAAAAAATAAAATTTAAATATTTTTTGAAAGATTTTTAAAATTTTCGGCATAATTTTCTCTATAATATCAATAATTACTCCCTGTATACAATTAGAAAATTTRCCAAATATTTTCGATACTCACATATATCATATGTCCAAAATTCAACAAACATCCAATATGAAATAATCTTTCATTTTAACAATCTTTTACCAATTTAATACTTACGTAATTGAAATTCTGCAAAAACTTGAAAGAATTTAATYCATGACTAGATAAATCAATAAAATCGTAAATAATACATAAAATCTCTTTATTCAATCATTTCCCTTATCCGCTAAAATTTATTTCAAACAGCATTTCGGGATATCAAGGCCTACACYCAAACGACCTCCACGCACCATCTGACTACACATCACCTGAAATGCAAAATAAAGAAAATGGAATGAGTTATAAAGTTCAATAAGTAAATCTCATACATAAATGTAGGTAAAATGCACTATATGACATAAATTTAAAATTTCACTTCCTCAAATAAAACTTTCTAAACATTTTCATTTCATGAACTTTCCCATAAAACTTTCATTTTAAAATGTAAGAACTTTTTAAACCTTTCCATTTCATTAAAGTCTTGAGCTCACTTAGTGTAACGCCTATCCATTAAACTTGCAGTGGGCCATTATTCTTTGTAACTCGCTCACATTTTCTACCGGTAGAACTGCAAAGCAATTAATATTACTTTAAATTTTCCTTTCACCATTTTCACCTCACAAGAAGTGAACATTACTTATTTCCTACTCTACAAGATGGTTAGGTCAGGTGCGCCGATCTCCCACATCCTATTTCCCACTCACATCTTTCATGACTAGGTTTACACCCCTTTCCAAAACTTAATGTTTTCTAAAAATAATTCATTCATAAAATTTCATTTTTTTTCAAATTTTATTTTCTAAACCATTCGCTTTCTAAATATACGAATGACTCGTGCCAGAAATGATGTAGAATACTATAACTACATGCCCATGACATGAACTACATAAATCTGCATTTAGACACTATTCAGTATGTTAACAGTAGGACACATATTACATGAAATCCAATATAATTACAAGATATTACACAACACAATCCAATTAACCATAACATTCTTACAAATATCATTCAATATAATCACAAATATATTAAATAATAAAATTCAATATAACCACAACATAATAAACAATGGGATAAAATTGATGACTATAGGAATTTACTTACTTGAAGTACTTAATGTTAAAATTCTACTTTATTTGCAAAGCGAATTTCCTTGACCGCTCCTAATGTCAATATACCCGAAAATAACCTAATTATTATTACAAAAAAGAAATTCATTTAACATGACTATTCAACTTTAACATCTCACTTATCATATGAACGTCATTCACCAATATTAACGCATACTCAATTCTCATATCGAAAACTAATACATTCTTAAAATACCATTCTCAACAATGATAATGATAATACCAAATACAATACATTCCTAAGTCAAACATATTCTTTATACTATTTAAATTCGATCTTAGATTGTGTATTAAATCTAATTTATGTTATCTAATATTTATTACTATAGAACATAATTATATAAGTCATTAAATTTCTAAAATCGAACAACAATATTTTTGCCTTTAAATTRGACAAATTRTAGGTGTRGTGTATGAAGCTGCGTTGCATACTGGCGGATGGCGCACAACGCCTCATGAAGCTCCAGCTATCCGCTCCCGATCAACACGGACTGCAAATGGAGCTCAGATTGRACCGGTCATAGCTTCTGACCGACTGTAACTGTGAACCGGCATATCAACAGCTCCAATGGTGCAGCAGCTACAGCGACCGACCCAGTCACCGTCCGTCACGATAGCAACTGGATCTACGCTGTCCAAGCGGCACAGATCCGAGAGCAAGCAGAAAGCAATAGAGCAGCGTGTGGACGGCCAAGCGTCGTGTAGCTGTAGGGCAAACTTGACGAACGGAGCAATGGTTGACCGACATCGATCCGAGCAAATCTGAACGAGACGACCTCGGACCAAGGACGATGACCAGAGAAGCGACGATGAGAGATCAGTCCGAGCAGTCGCGACGTGTGCAGCATCTTGGCAGAAGCACTGCGAGGGAGGAAGATCCGTGTAGCAGATCTGGACTCCGAAGGTAGCGCGACGATGGCAAGGAACCTCGGCGTGGGCCAGGAGGTAGGAAGAAGCCGGTGGCGAAATGGACAGAACAAGATGGCAGCGGCAGTGGGAGGATGGCAGCGGCTGTGTGAGGGTGGCAGTGGTAAGGGGGAAAGGAAGAAGAAGATGATGGCTCTTAGGTTTAGCTTAGGGTTTTAATTTTAATTTTTTAAATTTTTACCTATGGGCCCTAATCAAAATTCTTTGGACCTTCTCATCTCATAATCAATCCAGTCTAATAAATTAAATTTTACGGYTTTTTTTTCAGCCATAATTAGCATTAGATTAGTTTTTAGTTTACGAATAAAAAATAAATGGAAGTCGAGCCTACATTAACTAATCAAAAACTTTAATTCTAATAACACGATAATTTCATAATTAAAATAAAAGWATRATTAAATAAAGATCACYTAGAAAATTTATCAAAATCTAATTGGTACACAATTCAGAGGATCATACAAAATTRATAAAATTAAAAAATAATATCTTGYGTATTATACATTCTTTTTTAAAGGTTAGGATAGTTCAAAATTGAATACTTTACGCGAACTATAAATATTTCTTATTTAAATTAATTAAAATAAGGATAATTATTTTTCAAAATTTAAATTCATGAATGTGTAATTCATCAGTGGAGTACCACACCAAGAAAAACTAGGGTGCATCCTTTTTTGTGTTTTAAATTTTGAGTTTTGGATTCATTTGAGTATTAAGTTTTGAGTGTTTTGTAAGTTTTTAAAAATGCTTTCTTTTTGTAATTTTAGAATATTATTTTTGAAATAATATTTATGCAGTAAATTTTATTTTTAAAACATAAAATATCCTTATATAAAAGGTAATTTTATTTGTTTTTTAAATTAATTTCTCTCTTTCAAATTCTCTTTAGCAGATCGTACATTTTTCTTTGATTTAAATATCAATTTGTAGATTTTTTTCAAAACTTCTCTGATTAAAAATTAGTAATATTTCTAATTTATCTAAAGTTATAATTTTTTTCTTAAAAATGTGATTTTATAGCTTAATTATTTTATTTAAAAAAATTTAAAAAAGATTGGAAAACTCGAGATTGGTCATGCCAAACAAGGGTGAGACTAGGTGATCCACCTAATCCCATTCGGGTCGACCAATTTTACTTATTATTTATTATTTATTAAATTTTTACATTTTTAAAGTTTGTATAAATTTTTGTTAATGTTTTATTTTTTTATTTTTTCCTTTATTCGGTGTATTTATATTTTCAATAATTTTATTTTTTATAATTGTTAACAAATTTTATTGTTTTCCTTATTTTGGATTTTTGCACTTGTTTTAATTGAAAACATTCAAAACAAACATTTTCTTGTTTTCTGTTTTGTATGTAAATTTTTTACTTGATCTCATTTGATAAAAATTGAAGTCTAGAGTCTGAAATCTGAATATGAAGTCTGAGGAATAATTAAATTTCTAAACACCAAAGATTTACTTTTTAATGCTTAAATTTGAATATTGAATTTAGTAATTTAACTTAAAATGTTTAATATATTAAATTAGAATATTATCACTTAAAATCTATAAAATGAATTAAAAAATACTTAATGTATTAAGAGATTTTAAAATTAGATTATTGTATGAACTTAATTCGTTCAATTTTAAGTGTTGAATTATGTTATGAAACAATACCTAACTATTGAGTTGTATTATCAAATAATACCTAAATAAATGTGTTTTGAATGTTTTGAAAAATTCAAAAGAGAAAATGAATTAAGAACAAGAAAGAGAACAAGACCTTAATATTAAAAATAAAATTTTGCTAATACATATAGGCTGCTTTATTCAAAAGTCCACATGTATATTTGACCAATTCTAATCCAGTTGAAATAATAATATGCAAATCTGAGGCTATTTTATTCCTTTCCTCCACATGCTAAGACCACAGAGTACCTTATCAGATTATGTATTCTCTTCTTTGTCCCTTTTAGTGGCTTAACTTTGTTGACTCTTTTTGTTCTACAAAAATTTTCCGACAGCCTTTCAGCATTGTTGCATATGAGAAAAGGTTTCAAAAGTTTGATACTTCTGTTGCTGCCCTCTAAAACGCTATTACTAGATTGTCTTATCTTGGATTGGGGAGAGGGCCTTGTCATTTTCTTTTCACTTCAATTTCTCTTGATAATTAAATATCTAATGCAACTGTCTCCATTGATGGAAAAGAAGAAGAATAGTTGGTACCGAATTTGAAAGCTAAGCCATACTTGTTTATCTTCCTAACCTTCAATCTCAACCTCATATTACTAGAATAATAATACTTCATGTGACACACAAGAAATTAAGTAGTTTTAAGTTAAATTTTGTCGTTAACTCTTATTTGTTCATTATCCCATATTAAAAGAGCTTTGAATCAAATTTTCCTTCGAGTAAGAATTAAACTTTACAAATAAAACCCAGAACAGAACCTCAATTAGCTCATTAAATGAGAATAACAGATGATCTAACCTTATATATATATGAGGCAAACAAAAGAAATCAAGTAGTTATATTAGTATAACCAGGAGAAAACATAGCCTAGGAAGGGAACCTGATCAACACGCATGATTCTCTTGTCGAAGCAAACAGATACTGCAGCATCAGGAACAACAATGATTGTGAATTCATTTATCACTAAAGCTCTCTAATTAGTAACTATGTACTTGTAGGCGGGGCCATACAAGTATTGGATAGACATGAAGCTGATCACTACATCTTAAAGGAATATCTTGCATTTCTATCAAATGACTTTGAATGGTTGGAGAATGGTGAACAAGGAATCAGCGTGCCACATGAGCAAAAGAAGAATTCTTCTTAGCACTCAGTATTATTACGGGATCTTTGGCAACAAGTGCATATTCTTTTACCTTTTCATGATCAGTTCTTGGTTTTTGCAGTATGAAAATGTTCTCTAGTATTACTGTAATACCTACAATCATATTACCAGATTAAAAGTTTATCATGCCATATTTCTCTCTCCTAATACAAAAGTCTTCTTTTTAATATTTTAGTAATAGAATTATTGAATTGATTAGATATTTGCCAACGAATGGCTATACTAATGACCACTTCAAACTCCAAACTATTTGCCAGAAAAAGAAGAAGAAGAAAATCAAACTCCAAATTGAAGTCTTACAAACTGGACAGAGAATCCAAAGCAAAGGTTCAGTTATGTGTGTGTGAGAATATTTAATGATGTGCATGCACATCCACAACTGTGATCTCGTAGTGGCACCAAGGATTTCTCTTGTCTTAATCAGATCAATCAATAAAGTGCCCACCGAATCTAGTAAGAATGTAACTCAAACTGTTTCCCCCGTTGGATATTGCCGACCTCCCCCCCCCCCCCCCCCCACCCCAACCTGCTTACTTTGGTTGGTTAATAATTAGCTTTCTTTATTCCTTAATAATTAGCAGAAAATGCAAGATAATGAAAAAGGGTGCACGTCTCTGCAAATGGACTTTGTTAAGTTGGGGTAACTAGTTGAGTAGTTGGACAAGATAAGAGACCTTTACTGGGTTAAGTATATAAGACCAGAATCGTTCTCATTAAGTGTTATCGAGCTTGCTGGTTTAGACCTGAGACAGCTGAGAACTCCCGGTTTGGGTCCATCTAATTTTCGCATTGGACCTAATTAGTACACTGTCTTGGGCCTAGTCTGTCCGGCACCAGGGTTGAGCATGGGTAAAATAGGAAGGAGGAACCGGGTAAGCATTCCACACCTCTATAGGATTTAAAATTCACAATCTACTCTATGCTATCAAGTTTCTTTTAATCACCATCTGTTGCAGCGATGGCTTGCCCAATAAGCGGTAGAACTTGCACAGAGCATGCCAAGCTCCTTGCTAATAGTCAACGCTTTTTAGCTTGCCAGGGAGCTCGATGGAGGTTTTCTCGGTTGCATCTGATTGTATGGTGGCTCGGCGAATTGCAGATAGAGGAGATCGATTTTTCTCCCCTAGTAACCATGGTGCAGCGCGTTAAGGTTTGTTCTTCTTAATGAGAATTATTAAGATAGATTTTTAGTTAAAGCAGTAGTTTCAAAGTATTGATATCTAATGCACTTAATTCACATCATGTCTGAATGATCAACATGAAAAGAAAAAGAAAGCTACATTCTCGAGTGAAAATGATTAAAATCTTCTTCTTTGTCTAAACTAGTTTTATGTGTTTTAAGTTCATTCTTGATCTTTTTTCGGGTTGTTAGCTACATTTGAGAAGGATGTTGCTAGAGTTTTGACATCATTTAAGTAATTTCATGAACGTAGCAGATTTTAGTTGTCTTTCCTAGTTTCTAAATTTTTAATATTAGATTGTTTTTAAGAACATTAAGAAGAAATCTATGAATTATGAATGTTGAATGATTCTGCATTTACTGAAAATTGATTTATGAACTAATGATTGTATCTTGGATTGGTTGAAAAGGAAAATGATGAATCTTATAATGTATGTTCATTCTCAAGATGGATAATGAATAAAGGAGACGAACAGACAAAGGAACTTGTGGTAATTTGCACGTTAGTGGTTAAACARAAATAACTTYTTTATCATTTTATGCATTTGTTTACACGAGAATGATAATACTATGCTTTATTTTCTAATGTCATAAAGTAGGAGAGAGCTACCAATTCCATTGTTGAACGTCTTGCAACTTCTGAAGGCACAAATGTTAATAATATTGAAAATGAGGTGTTCACTAAACTTTTAGGACATGACCAATATGGTAGGGTCAAAGGATGTGGACTATGAGTTACCCCTACATGGCATTTTGGATCTAAGATGATGAGGCAAAATCAAGTAAGGTTGAAGTGGAAACTCCTCAAAAGTAAATATGTGACAAGCATGAATTTTATGAGAAAAGGATAACAAACATAAAAGAACAGCATCGCGGAAGGATGACATAAATGAAGAAGGACTATGAAGGGCAAATGACTACCCTTTAAAATGAAGGATTATGAAGATGCAGGTCTGACTCGCACTTTCTGCTTTTCTAGAGGATGACGTGAGCAAATCTCGCGTCTTCTATTTAATATCGGCAGAAGACACAGCCACATCTCGCATCTTCTCTTTAAATTCTACATAAGACACGTCCTTTCCTCGTGTCTTCATCGATATATCAGTTCCAGKATCGCCAACCTTCATAGAAATCAACAAACAGAAAAAATTGCAAAAAGTTGCAAATCAACTCCCATATGAGTTTGTTAATAACAAAAAGGTGATAAAATTTTATATAACAGTAGAAAATGTCCTTGCAAAAATTGACGTTCCTGTAAGACAAGTTGCTATAGCCAATGAATCTAATATGCACCTAAAGCGTGGTCGATTAGTTAGTTCCAAAAATTTCGTACCTCAAAAGAGAAGGAGCAAGAGAAAAACCAACAAATATTTTAACAAGAACAAGTGAAAGAAAAGATTGATCAATCAAATGAGAAATATTGAAGTTCCAGTAGAACAACAAGTGTCCGAAAARAATGAAATCTCCATAAATTATTTATTATCTCATAAATTACGAGAGTGAGGAAACATTGTTATAGACAATATCTTCATATTTAATATAGCTCTTGAGATAATGAAAAATGAGGACCCTGAACCACAATCCGTTAAAGACTGTCAAAATAGAGATGATTGGTCTAAACGGAAAGAGGCCATACAAATGGAGTTAAATTCCTTAGGAAAAAGAAAGTGTTTGGACCTGTAGTTTGAACTCCTGATAGTGTTATCCCTGTAGGATACAAGTGGATTACAAGATACAAAGCAAGACATGTAGTACAAGGTTTCTCTCAAAGACTTGGAGTAGATTATGAGGAAATCTATTACTCAGTAATGGACACTATCACGTTTAGATTCTTAACAAGTTTGGTTGTGTCACAAAGGCTTGATATGCGTCTTATGGATGTAGTTACTGCATATCTATATGGTTCACTTGACGGTAACATATACATGAAAGTTCCTGAAAGTTCTAAAGTGCCAGAAGCAAATACAAATTGTCCCAAAATTATATATCAATTAAATTGCAAAGATAATTAGACGGATTAAAACAATCCTTACGAATATGGTATAACCATCTTAGCGAACATCTGTTGAAGAATGTCTGCCCCCGTGTTTCATAAGAAAACAGGTATAGGATTTGAAATATCACAGTTTACCTCGATGATTTATATTTAATTGGGACTCTTGAAGAGCTTGAATACTTGAAAAATGAGTTTGAGATGAAAGATTTAGAAAAGACAAGAACATTTCTTAGTTTGCAAATTGAGCATTTCTCGGAATGATTATTTGTTCATCAATCCACATATACAAAAAAATTTGAAAGAGATTTTATATGAACAATGCCCATCCATTGGCATCATCTATGATTGTTAGGTCGTTTAAAGTTAATAAAGATCCATTTCATCCCCTTGAAGATGGAAAAACGATTCTTGGTCCTGAAGTACCATACCTTAGTGCAATTGGTGCATTGTCTTATCTTGCAAATTGCACTCGACTTGACATAGTCTTTTCTATAAATCTCCTTGCAAGATATAGTCTACACCCACTTAAAGACATTGAAATGGCATTAAACATGTCCCTCGATACCTAAAAGGTACAATAAATATGGGGCTATATGATTAAAAAAACACCTGAATTTGTTTTGGTGGGATATGCAAATACAGGATACCTCTCTGATTTACATAAAGCTAAATCACAAACAAGCTAGTTATTTACATYTGGATGGACTGCAATATCATAGGGATCTATTAAGCAAACTCTAACAGTTACATCCTCAAACCACTGAGAAATTATTGCAATCCATGAGGCAAGTCTAGAATGTGTATGGTTGAGGAATATGATGCATCAAATCCAATCATCCTCCGGATTAGCTTCAATGAAAAAGGGTTCAATCATACTCTATAAAGATAATGCAGCTTGTATTGCACAACTCAAATGAGGCTACATCAAAGGAGATAGAACAAAGCATATTTCTCCAAAATTCTTCTACATGCACYAGCTTCAGAAAAGTAGCGATGTCGATGTTCAACAAATTTGGTTAAGTGATAACGCGGGGACTTATTCACCAAATCATTGCCAACATCAACAACCAGAAATTTGATACATCAAATTGGTATGTGTCAATTCAAAGACATTCAATAATCAGGGGCCATAGTTGTACTCTTTTTTCTTCGTTCAGGTTTTGTCCCATTGGATTTTTCTGACAAGGTTTTAAAGAGGTAGCTATTAATTACTCCAACATCAGTTGTATTTTATTTTTCTTAGATTGGTTTATTTTTCCCACTGAATTTTTTCCAAACAAGTTTTTTAGGAGACAATTGTTGTTTAACTTAATCATTTAGGGGGCAATCTTGTAAATAAATAGTGAATAACTCTTTTAGAAAATCTAGAAGCCCATGAAACCCATAGAATTCGAGGACCTAACCTCTATAAAAAGAGAGCTTTCATGAAAGTATAGTTAATGATAATTCAGTCAACGACGACTTCCTACTTCTCTTTCATCTCACTACAAATTTCTTTATAACAAAAAACCCAATATAACTCACCCATCTTGAATACATTTAAAATATAAATAATTCTTTACATATCTATCGGTTTATCCTTTATCAAACTTATCATTCTTTCCGTCCATGGAAGTTCATGCTTATTTTACAAGTCACCTTAGCAATGCATGAGGCATCAGATCAATAAGCTCTGAACAAATCCCCGACACTTGACCACCTTGCCAACAGCTAAAATGTATGTCTTTCATATATGCATTATGGATTGTTCAAATCCTTTATATCTAGGATCAAAATATCAAATAATCCTCCCATGTCATATGCTATACCTTTCTCTAGATGTCCAGCAAAATAACTGTAGAGCGATAAAAACCTACGAACAATGAAAAATCTATAGTAACACTTAGGATTTGATTGGTTTTAATATTTACCAGATTAATGTAAACATAACATAGGTCACAGAAGGGGCTGCACGATAGTATTTGCACTGGGATCGGTGATATGCATGTTTGTGAAGCCGACGCTAGGAGATGCATCGAAAGCTGAGGCCAAAGGCTATAACGACATGTCCAATCTCACCACGAGCGCCTCAATCTACTGCACAGCTAAAAAATCTTATGATTGGCAAAATCTACCCTTTCAAGTAATATATGCTCATTGTGTCACGCTCCTGACTTTTTCGCTGCAGCTGCCCTGAATGCAGAATATTGCAACGAGGTCTTACTCGGTCCCTTGTCCATACATTTGAAACGTCTTCTAGTCCCCGCACTGAGTGCTCTAGTGAAAATCGCTTCCCTGAAAGCATASGTTTGTTGCTATTCCGACAAAGCCCTGAACTTGTGTTGTAATTGCATTTGAAATAATTCATGAACTGGGTAATGAAACACATATAATGGTAGTTGTAATACTGCATTGAAACTCATGTATCGTCAGCAAGTTCAAGCATGAAGAAAAAAGTAGGAAACCTTCTTGCATTGCTTTTCAAACCTTGTTGTCTCTAAATCTTCATTTTTTTAATCTCAAAAGCAGCACCTAAATCAGAGAGACAATGCATTTGCTACCGGAAAGCATAACAGTTTACTATCAAGAATCTATCAACTCAGACATTCTTTCCATGAATTTACCTGTTCTTGCAATATAAAGTTTTGTACATTAATTTTAGCCTCGACATTGCAGTAATATGTAGAGGTTAATTCCCTGCCCAACTTGTATCTCTTTTTCCTCACAAAAGCTACCGGTAATTAGTAAAGTTGGATGAACATAACTCATGCCAAAGTGACGCAATCGAAATGTAAAGATCTACAAATGATCAAACCCTAGACAAATAAATCTTGAATTCACCAAAAAATTTGAGAGTACTTTTGGATTTTGAAMAATAATAATATAAAGAAGATGAATAGTCAGCAGTCAAATAGTGAAATGACACATTATAATCCTCTAAGGATTAATCTTAAATCCTAGTTAACAAAATAGAAATAAATCTGAAAAATAATAAGAAGTTTAAAGTCCATTTTAAGACCCTAAATGGTCTCGGTTGCCTGAAATTCARCTTAGGTTATGTGTAGCCATGTCATGTTAGTCCCATTATTCCCTTTTCAGAAAAGCATAATAGTTAGCATTTTGAAACCAAACGCCAAACTTGCATAGTTTCAGCTATCTTCATTTTCACCATTTGATCTTCAATGTCTTCAACCATTCATTCTATATCAAAAAGATATAATATCCTGTCAATATTTAATACACTTCATTATAGAACTTACACTTAAATATGAAGTCTTATTGTCAATTAGCGCATCGTCCCRCGTCCGAGTAGTCACAAACATATCYACCTGATTAATAGGCTTCCTGACCTTAAGATGTCCTCTGCAATTTATAGGTTCCAAGTATTATAGTTGTTTAAGGCAATATAAAAGGTTGCAAGATTAATATTTTTTATTTCCTCTCGGAGGACTGAGAATATATCAACCATATTATAGATTATTAATTGTGTATCGAAACAGCCGATCCAACCGCCCAAGCTTGATCCTATAATGTGAGCATGGAGCCTTGGCTCTTGATGTTCGATTCATGGATCCAAGACCAGCTGAGGAGCCAGTCAGCCCAACAAGAAACAAGGGATACTGCATACCCTAATAACGGGTTTTAGAATCTTGATCTCCTTGAATTATGTTCTAGAATTATGTTTTTACGCCGCAAATTTCAAGTTCCCTTTTTCGAAGAACTTACAAAATGTTTCACAATAGTCCCTACTTTTCTAGAAATTGCATAATGACCACAAAATTGATATTTTTTGTTTAGTCCCTAAAGTTAATCACTTCAAGGTCCTCGAAAAATTTTAGATAAGTACCTATTTAATTATTGACAATATAATAATAAGGAGGTGGTAAAGAATATGCACCCAACAAAGGCATCCAAACGAGATGGTTTTTATGCTATCCTTCACCAGAAAAACTGGAGTATAGTAAAGAGGAAAGTCACCATGTTGGGCCATCTCCTGAGATCGGCCGAAGAAAACAAGCATAAATACTCGGTTGCAGCGGCATAATGCATATTAGACATGGTTTGAATAATCCAGGACACATGCTCTTAATTCATTTTGTTCAATGGATAATTTTTCACTTGATGTAATGATGATTGTTTCGACCATAAATCTTAGAATGTTAATAAGATGTGGTTGATTTATTCAAAAGAAAACAAAAAACTTATTTAGTATTTCAAAACGATAATAAAAAGGTTTGAAAACAATTTAAAATAAGATATCACTATAACCAACTTGATAACACGTCAAAATTGGTATTTTTCTACTTTATTTCTTTCTCCACAAATTTATATAGAAAGAAGTGGACATCGCCGGAACTTTATCTATCTATGCTGAAGGGGCAGGGCTCTCGTGCTGAATACAGCAGCAGCGCTGATCGTTGTTAAAGCCGGGGACACATATAGCAGCATAGCTTCCACAAATCTTTATGCAGTCGACTCTGCTATTGCATGTACCTTTGAAACTGCATTCACTACCTTCCTCACCTCGGACTGCATCGAATCCGCAACTTTTTCATCAGACAATTATATTATTCTTAAAAATTCAAAACTCGATACATATATATATATATAATTTATTTTGGGAGAGAGGGAGAGAAAGAGAGAGTACCTCCTCCGGAGCATGCAAGAAGGACAAAAGAGAGAATAAGGGCAGCTGTGAATAGAAGCTTTGGTGATGCCATTTTCACTATAATCAACAAAATTGAAAGCCAAAAAGATCAGAGCAATAGAAGAGATTATTCGGCTATTTATAAAGATTTTTCCTCCCAAAACTCCGGATAAATAATATATATATTTCCTTTCCTTATACTTCATTTTTCTCATTTTGTTTCTTAATTACCGTAGTTGTTATCCATAACCTCCTAATTTATCTCAATAACCATTGTGTTCTTTTTCCTATCACTTTACACGTGCTTTATATGTCTGGGTATATACCTAGCAGCCTTTATTTGAATTATTTGACCTTGAAAATATAGGAGTTCAATCCAAGTTAAAAAATAATGACCTAGTGAATTGTTGAGCATCAATGCTACACTCGAACTTTTTAAACAAACCGAACTCGAAATATTACAAATATTTTTATTATGCATTTAAATAAAGAAATAAATACTAGTTATATTGTGAATGGTATATGATTTAATTCCTTTTTAATGTTCTTTCTCGAATTCAAATTCCAATTAATTACAATGTAAAAATAATGATAAACACTGCAACAAAATATATCAATAAGGACGCTTTTGATTTAATTTAGTGATGCTAACTAGCATCCCTAAAATATTTACCGATGTTTAGCATTCTCACTTGCATTGCTAAAAATAACGTCGTCACATTATTTGACAACACAAAGCCTATGCATTGGTAAAATTAATTTGACAATGCTTTTAATTAATATAGGCCAAAAAAGTCACAAATGATTATATTTGTATTTAAAATCATCCATATTTTTTATTTTACTCAATAAGCCGACGTATGTTTGAAGATCAGCCGGAATACAACAATGTTTTCTAATTAGTGTAGGAAAACTTTTTATAAAGCGGTGCATTTATTTTTAATACTGTAATTATTCTACGATACTTTTAATTAATTTAGGAAACAAAATATCCTAATTCATGATACTTCTAGTTAAAAGCATTCCAATTTTTTGTATTACTCCATAAAGCGACCCTTATCTTAAAGAAATATATCAACACTTTTTAATTGATGTCGAAAAAWTTTATATTAAACCTATGCTTTATTTTTAATACAGCAGTTATTATAATATAACCACGCTTTTAATTAATCTAGGAAAAACAAATATCCCAATTTAAGACACTTCTATTTAAGAGTGTCCCCATTTTTATATTATTAGATAAGACGATGCATATCTTAAAAAGCATTAGAAATATAGCAATACTCTTTAGTTAATGTTAAAAAATTTTCTGTTCAACCAAAGCTTTATTTTTAATGTTAGTAACAATTTTAATATAACGATGTTTTTAATTAATGTAGGCAAAAAAAGTAACAATTTACGACACTTACATTTAAAGTCATCCAAAGCTTTTATATTGCTCGATAATACGATGCTTGTCTTAAAAAGCGTCGAGAATACTTATAATAGAGTGACTCTTGTTAATTAATGTCAAAAATATCTCCATTAAGCTGACACTTTAAGCTTAATGTTGGTAATTCTTCTAATATGACCACGCCTTTAATTATTATTGTAAAAAAATTGTTGCTATATAAGTCTTTTGTTGTAGTGAGAACTTCAAAGTAAGTTCTAGTTTGAAAGTTTTCATTTAAAATTAGTTTTGTGCTTAAACTAGAAGCTCAAAATGAACTCATCTCCAATAGTAAAAAGATATTCGAATAATTCAAAAGGCTCATACAGCGATGCTTTTTTTTACGATATTTATTCAAAGCGTCGTCATATTAGAAGATTTACCAACTCTATTTATAAAGCGTTGTCTTATTAGAAGAATTATCGACATTAATTAACAAGAGTTGTTATATTACAGATACTCCCAATACTTTTTAAGACAAGCATCGTCATATTGAGTAATATAAAAAATGGAGACGTTTTTAAATATAAGTATTGTAAATTGAGACTTTTTTTGTCGATATTAATTAAAATGCATCCCTATATTAGAAAATTTCTGACGCTTTTTAAGATAAGTATCATCTTATTAACTAATATAAAGAATGGGGATATTTTTAAATATAAAATTCTTAAATTGGGGTCTTCTTTTGGCCTACATAAATTAAAAGCGTCGTTATATTAAAATAATACCAACATTAAAAATAAAGCATCGACTTAATATAATTTTTTATATTAATTAAAAAGRATCGTTATATTCTTGACGCTTTTTAAGATAAACATCGTCTTATCGAATAATTTAAGAAATGATGACGCTTTTAAATATAAATGTCATAAATTGAGACCTTTTTTATTGATATTAATTAAAAAACCTCGCTATATTAAGAAAATTCTCGACACTTTTTAAGGCCAGTGTTGTCTTATCCACTAATATAAAGAATGGGATGCTTTTAAATGTAAGTATTGTAAATTGAGACCTTTTTTGCCAACACTAATTAAAAGTGTTATTATATTAAAGTAATTACTGACATTAAAAGTAAAGCATCGACTTAATAGGAATTTTTTTGACATTAACTAAAAAGTYTCACTTTATTCTTGACACTTTTTAAGACAAGCGTTGTCTTATTGAGTAATATGAAAAATAAAAATGCTTTTAAATATAAGTGTTGTAAATTGAAATTCTTTTGCCTGCATTAATTAAAAGCGTCGTTATATTAGAACAGTTACCGAGTAATATGAAAAATAAGAATGCTTTTAAATATAAGTGTTGTAAATTGAAAATTCTTTTGTCTACATTAATTAAAAGCGTCGTCATATTAGAATAGTTACCAACATTAAAACTAAAACGTCGACTTAACAGAAAATTTTTGACATTAATTAAAAACCGTCACTATGTTCCCGACTCTTTTAAGACAAGCATTGTCTTATCGAGTAATATAAGACATGGGGACGCTTTTAAATTTTACTGTGGTAAATTGGGACATTATTTTGCTTACATTAACTAAAAAAGCGTCGTTATATTAGAATAATTAACAACACTAAAAATAAAGCATCGACTTAATAGAAACTTTTTCGAGATTAATTAAAAATTATCATTATATTCCCAATACTTTTTAAGATACATGCCATCTTATCGAGTAATATAAAAGTTGGGAATGATTTTAAATTTTATTGTCGTAAATTGGGACATTTTTTGTGTACATTAATCAAAATTAACGTTATATTAGAATAATTTTCGACATTAATGTAAAGCATCAGCTCAATAGAAATTTTTTGGATATTAATTAAAAGTGTCGGTATATTGCTTTGAAATTTCCAATGCTTTTTAGGAAACACATTGTTTTACTGTGTCATATAAAAGACACAAACGTTTTTATATGTAGGTCCTTATTTGATAACTTAATTCAYCACTTAAACTGAACGAATTAATTGAATTAAGTTTATTTGATAATTTAATTCTGAAATGTCTTAATACATTAAGTGTTTCTTAATTCCTTCTATCAATTTTAAGTGATATATTTTGACTTAATATATTAAGACATTTCAAGTTTATATATTCAGATTTAGGCATTATAAAATAAACCTTTGGCATTTATAAAATTTAATTATTTTTCAAATTTCATACTTTAATTTTGTCAAACTGGACGTAAGTGTTGTCTATTGAAACTTGTATGGCAGTTACATGGTTATATCCAACCTTGTATTCATTTATTTGTTTGGCAATTGTCCATGCTACTTGTAGTATTAATGTATAATATTTGGAAGCTTTATCTTTATTTTCGCTCTACTCTATAGTGCTATCCAGAGTAAGACTGCAAATATAATATTAGACTGGAGCGGTGATCACTTGTTGCATTTCTTGATAAAATGGTTAGATTTTTACCTAATAATATGGGTAATCTTGTAGTTAATATTCTCTTTTCTCCTTTTCACATTTTCTTTGGTTTTATTATCTGCCAAGTTCTACCTAATCAGAATCTAGAGTTATACGGATAGATAATCCTTAATGGAGAATAAATCATGACTAAACAATTACAAGATGATGCAGTTTACATGTGACCAGATGCAGAGACTTATTGTTAAGAGCATTAATAGAGTTCATTCTTCTTAAAAAGAAGTATTAAGATAGATTGTTTAGTTACAGCAATATTTTGGAAGTATTGTTGTCTAATGCATGCACTTAATGCAAATTATAGCCGAGTGATCAACATGGAAAGAAAAAGAAAGTTCCATTATCGAGTCAATATGATTAAAATCTTCTTCTTTGTCTAAAATAATTTATGTTTTTTAAGTTCATTCTTAATCTATTTTCCAGTTGTTAGGCACATTTGAGAAGGATGTTGCTAGAGATTTGAGCTCATTTAAGTAATTTCATGAACATAGCTGATTTTGATTGTCTTTCCAAGTTTTCTATATGAGATAGTTTTTAGGGACATAAAGAAATTTATGAACAATGAATGTTGAATAATCTGCATTTACTGAAAATAAGTTATCAATTCGACTATGTAGAATGTTCTCACATGAAAATTTGTATATGCTCATGCTATGTCAGATAATTGAAGTATCGATGGAAAGATTTTGGATGAAGGAGTCTAGATCAAGCAAAGCTTATTTTGATGGAGTTTCTAATTTTATCAAATTTGCAATTGAATAAATATCTACCAATGGCACAATTTATTGCCCACACCAAAATGCTTCAATAGATACTCATTTGATGCACAAATTGTTCATGAGTGCTTGATTTGGAATGGTATATTACAAGGTTACAACTGCTGGTTGTTTCATGGAGAATCCATTTTCTCTCCCTCAAATAAGCAACCAAATTCTTCAAATGCAATAACTAGTATTTTGCAATTGGGTATTGATGGGGATTATGAAATGCAAAAAGTTCTTCAATATTCATTAGGATTTGTACCTGAAACTGAAAATAATGAACCTCCTCATGCCAATGATGAGAGCAAGAAAATGATAAATCCACATTGTGTGAAATGCACACCTTTGAAAATACAACAGATGATCATCCTCTTAATGGTCCCTCATCCACAAATGATGATATAATTCAATTCCAAGACCTATTGCAAGATTGTGATAAAGAGATATATCCAAGTTGTATAAAATTTTCAAGAATACCATTCATATTGAGGCTATACCATCTTAAGTGTTTAGTGGTTGGTCAAGSAAGTCTTCAAATATGTTGTTAGAGCTATTAATTGATGCATTTCCAAGTGGAACTTCTTTACCTTCATGTTATTATGAAGCTAAAAGGATAATCAGAGATTTCGGACTTGGATACCAGAAAATTGATTCATGTCCTAATAATTGTATATTGTATTGGGTTGAGAAGATAAATTATGAATTTTGTAATGTATGTTCATCCTTGAGATGGGTAATGAAAAAAAGGGATGATGGTGATTCAATGCATGGCAAGAATAAAAAAAAAAAAAAAAACTAAGAGAAAAAAAGCAGCTAAAGTTTTGTGGCATTTTCCTCTGATACCAAGGCAGAAGAGGCTTTATATATCTTCCAAAACTGCTTCTTCCATGAGGTGGCATGAAGATGGGAAGAACAAAGATGGAAAGTTGAGACACCTAATAGATGGTTTAGCATGAAAAGAGTTAGGAGATATCCAAGATTTGTTGCAGATCCTCGTAGTGTAAGACTTGTTCTAGCAAGTGATGAGTTTAACCTGTGAGTATGACATATAGTACTTGGCATGTTGTATTAGTTCCTTATAACTTGGAACCAAGGGTCTGCATGAAACAATCATCACTAATATTTTCCATGGTTATTCCAGGAGAAAAGGGACCAGGAAATGATAGTGATGTGTTCTTACGACCTTTGATTGGAAAATTGAAGCATTTATGGGATAGCATTGATGCATTTGATGCATCTACTAAGACAAATTTCAAGTTGCAATCGACGCTTAGGAGGACAATTAATGACTTTCCAATTTATGCTAATCTATCCGGCTACAGCACTAAGGGGCGTGTATCTTGTCCTTCTTGTGGGGAATTGACTCAATCGCAGTGGCTAAAAAATGGGAGATATTTTTTTTATATGGGACGTCTAAGATTGTTAGATCATGATCATCCTTTTAGATCCAAAATTGATAAATTTGATGGCACTAAGGAGTTATGATTGGTACCATTGCCACTTTCTGGTACTGAAGTATTAAGACATTTGCATGAGGTTAATTTCTCTTATGGAAAAGCATTAAAATCAAACAAGAAACGGTCTAGGGAACATGTTAAATGAACCAGCTAACCGGTGAGCAAATAAATGTCAACTACAAAGAAGTTGTGTTTGAGTATGCTGATAATTTTCTTGATGATTCTAGAATTGTTCAAAGTTTTGAAAGTTGCGAGAGTTTTACCAAGTGAAGCGTATCATTGTTTATGGAAGAAAAGGAGCATATTTTTTTTATCATCTTTACTGGGAGTTTAATCTTCTTCATCATAATCTAGACGTCATGCATATTGAAAATTATATTCGTGATAATTTTATCGACACATTTTTAGATCTTGTTGGCAAGAGCAAAGATAACTTGAAGGTAAGGCTTAAGTCAGTGGATATGGGCATAAGAGGTAATCGCCACCCCACATGAAGATGATAATGTTATGTGTTTGCTTCCAGCAAGTTACACAATGACTTCAAAGGGGGAAAAAAAAAACTTTTCACGGTGTTAAAAAATTTGAAAGTTCTAGATGGTTATGTATCAAGCATCAAAAGCTGTGAACTTGAAAAATCGCAAACTTTCAAATTTTAAAAGTCATGATGGTCATATCTTTATGCAAGATATTATGCCTATAGCTTTAAGAGCATGTACACCTCCTCACGTTGTTTATGTTTTCTTCGAGTTATCATCATTTTTTAAGGCATGAGCTTGGCCAACTAGCACAAACACTTTGTCGCCTATAGAAGATCTTTCTTCCAAGTTTTGTTTGTAATTATAGTTCATTTGACCATACATTTAGTTATAGAAACCAAATTTGGAGGTCTTGTCCAGTACAGGTAGATGTATCCTATTGAGAGGTTAGATATTATATTATTTTTCTAATCTTATCTAATCGAATACCTCATGGATGTCAAGTATTAACTAATTTTTTTTTTCCTTTTATCAAATTCAGGAACATGGGTTGTTTAAAGTTTTATATGCGCAAGAGCACTACCAGAAGGTTTGATAGCAAAAGATTATATCACTGATGAATATCTGATTTTTTATTCYCGATATCTTGGAGGAGTTGAAACAATGTTCAATCATCCCTAAAGAAATTTTGAGAAAGTTGATGATATTGAGAGGTAAATATTCTCCAGTGGAGGATGATTGATAGGGAATGTAGATGGCGTTGCTCTTGATAATATGACCTTAGCATAAGGCCATCGTTATGTATTCCTTCCCTATGATCAAATATCTCCTTATCATAGGTTAGTCAATTGAAATATTAATGATTTACATTTTTTTAACTTAATCATTTCRTAAGTTCTACCGATGAGTTTTTGGCTGCTCAAAGAAGATCTTGGCGACCAAATCGCCCTAGTTGCATTAAGCAGAGATGGCTGATAGAGAAATTTTAGGAGTGGCTTTTAAACCAAGTAAGTTATCTTGATGAATATTATTTTTTTCATATTAAAGTTTTAATAATTCTCACATAATTTTTATATGATATATTAGGTTCCAAAGTTGAGGAAGAACAACATTTCAGAAGAAATAATATCGATTAGTAAGGGCCGAAAACAATACTAGTGGACGATTTAGTGAGTTCTTGATGAATGGATTTATATTTCAAACAAGAAATCATGAATGATTCAGAAAAACCCAAAATAGTAGAGTGGTTGTGGAGGTGGACCGGATATCATATTATGGGATTCTTAATGATATATTTAAGTTAGACCATTACAGAAAACTTGAAGTTGTAATGTTTAGATGTGATTGGGTTGAAGTTAAGTCACCAAGGGGAAAGACAAAAGATGTAAATGCTTGCACTATGGTTAACTTGTCAAGATTAATTCATATAGGTCACTCCTTGCAAGATGATCCTTTTATTTTTTGCATCTCAAGCAAAGTAGGTATTTTATGTACAAAATTCAAATAATAATGAATGTTCACAAATGATCTATACTCAACCAAGAGATTTATATGATATATGATAGGTTCAGAACTCCAGGAGGATGACGATTACACCCAATCGATGCCTCATTGTTTGAATGCATAGGTTGATGATGATGATATTGAAGAGTAAATTGAAACTTGAGTAGTTTGTGATTTTTTTTTTATTTTTACCAATATCAATTGGGATTGGATATTTGGGTAATTATTAGTTTGTTAGCATTTGTTAATTATTCATGATCGAAGTTTTGATCAATTTTAGTTTTTCATAGTTGGAGTAATATAATGATCACTGAGGTTATTTTTATTTGCATTCATTTTCTAATAATTAATTATATTGTTTGTATAGGTTTTTTTAGATAATGAGAAAGCAACATAGAGATTTTGATCTCAACAGGCATGGTGCTAGTGCTTCAGAAATACTGGAGACAAACTTCCCGGAAGCTGATAGTGAGAATTAACCACCTAGCGAAAGCTAATTAAGTGACTCTTCGACACAAGAAGATTGGATGGGTAATGGAGGTTACGATGATGTAGAAATAAGAGGTAATACCTCATATTGTCTTTCAATGATAATATCCATATATTTTACAATAACTAGTTCTTTTATAGATGAGCAAGGTAATGTGCAAATAAAACGAGGAGATATACATGCTAAGGATATGTTCACATTGTCGGATGGTCAAAGGATTATAGTTCACTTCAATGACTTTAAGTCAACCACTTAAAAAAGGTGGAGGTATTTTAGGCGGATGCTTAGGTCATGTTGCAAGAAAGGAGGAGTTTTGTTCCATTCAATGGTCAAACTAGAGAATAATACCATGCAATAATAAGGCAGGGTTCATAAATTTGATAAGGTATTCAACGTTTCCAATATTATCTTCAATGTGTAATTATTTCTCAACTCTATAGTTTTTATTAGTTGTAAATTTATTGATTTATCATTGATATAGAAATATATTGAGATCCTCCTTAATGCTGAAGAGCAAAAATAGGTGCTAGAGTCTATTGCTCGCAAATGTAAGGATCTCAAATTTGAAGTGAAATGTACGCACTTCTCGATAGCAAAGGCTCAGGAGGAAATATAAAATACTAATCCAACTGGAGTCTTTCCAGATTAATGAAAGATGCTTGTGCAATTTTGGTTTTCAAAGAAATCACAAGTAGCATTAATTATATTCCATAATAACCAAAGGACAACTTCATATTTTTGGATATTTTTTGAAATGAAACTACCTTTTACTTTTCTTTTTGCAAATTCTGTCAGAAAGTGGTGCAGAAAAACTAATCAAAACACCACTTATACTAGTGATTCAAAGAGTTTCTAAAGGTATAGAGATTAATATGTGAGTTGAAATAAGTTTTATACATTTAGCTTTTAAACCATTAGGTCATTGCTAATTTGATTAACTACTCCATATAATCTCATAATAGGAGAGGACACATGGAACAATGCCAGGACACATTGAGTTTTCACACTTACTCACAGAAGAAAAATAGAAATTTCATCAACCAAAAAAAAAAAAAAAAAACTCGTGGTAATTTTGTAACAATCCTAGATTAAGAAACTTTATCCTAACTCGGGAATGTCACAATTTATTCACTAACACGAATTTGCAGAAATCCAAAAAGAATTTAAAGCATAAGTAACTAAATCAAATAAGAAATACTTAATAATAAACAAAAACCATTCTAGTCAACAACCATCTTAATCCATAACAATCATTTAAATTAACTAAAGGGTATCTTGGTTTTCCCACAAGCGATCTCCTCGTACCATCTGGCTACACATCACCTGAAATGCAAAATGAGAGAAATAGAATGAGCTATAAAGCTCAGTAAGCAAATCTCATGCATGAATGCATGAACATGCCCTACATATCATGAATTATAAAACCTCATTTTTCTCAATGAAAACTTTCAAATCATTTTCTTGTATAACCTTTCCATAAAAAAATTCCTTTCAAAATGCAAGAACTTTGTAAAACCTTTCATTTCATTACATTCGTGAGCTCACTGAAGTGTAATACCTAGTCACTAAGCTCTGCAGTGGGCCATAGTTATTTAGAACRCGATTACATTCCTACCGYTAGTATCGCAAAGCGATTAACATTCATTTACTTTTCCTTTCATCTCTTCACCTCCCCGAGGTGAATCATTACCTACCTTCCCAGAGGGTCGGTTTGGGTGCGCTAGTTCCCCACGCCCCATTTCCCACTCATATCTTTCATGGCTAGGTTTTACATCCCTTTTTCGAAAACTTTAACATTTACTTGAACATGTTACAATTTATAAAATACATTCCCTTTCAAAATTTCATTTCCTAAACCATTCACTTTTTAAATGTATGAATGGCTCATGCCAAGAATGATGTAGAACATTAATTACATGCCCATGACATGAAATGCATACAACTGTAATTAACATGCCATTTGACATAATAATGGTACAAGATATGAAACACGTAAAAACATTCCACACAAACAACATAATTCATAACATAATCCCACACTGCCACCACATAACACATAACACAAGAAATAGGCAGGTATAGGTGTTTACTTGCATAGAATCTCATATATAACACAGTAATCCACCTAAAGGAATTCAGATACATTCATTCATAATCGGTAATGAAATGTGAGAATTTACTTATATAGAACTCAYATTCAATACACATTCAATCCACCTAAGAGCAATTTAATTATAACAACAACACATATACGTTAATGAGAATGAGAGAATTTACTTACATAGAATTCATAGACAACACATTCACTTCACCATAAAGGAATTTAGAAGCATATATGCATTAATGGAATGTGAGAATTTACTTARATAGAACTCAGATTCAATACACATTCAATTCACCTAAGAGCAATTTAATTATAACAACAATACATATACGTTAATGAGAATGAGAGAATTTACTTACATAGAATTCATAGACAACACATTCACTTCACCACAAAGGAATTTAGAAGCATATATGCATTAATGAAATGTGAGAATTTACTTACATAGAACTTAGATTTAATACATATTCAATTCACCCAAAAGRAATTTAATTATAACAACAACACACATACATTAATGAGAATGTGAGAATTTACTTACCCGGAGTCCTTTACATTATTTGAATTGCGAAGTGAAATCCCTCGATTGTTCTCAACGTTAAGGCACTCGAAATGATCTAATTTTTATTACAAAAGGAAAGTCCATTTAATACGACTATCCCAACTTAGATAGTCAAGGTTTATTCCAACAATGTCATTTGCCAATTATTAATCCATACTTAGTTCATACATTACCAATTATTACGTTTTTAAGGGTACAATTCAAACTCCTTAGCTCAGGTATTAAATTTAATCGATATTCTCCCACAATTTTACTTTAGGATATAATTTCATAGGTCATAATTTCAATATCAAATATTAATGTTTTCACCTTTTAAGTCCACAAAGTCCAAGTGTCTTGGCAGTGGTATTGGATTCTCAAGCGTGCGCTGTAGCGGCGAGTGCAACAGCCCTAGGCGCCTAGGTGCTGGGCACCTGGCACTGGGCGCTAGGCACTGGCGCTGGCTGAGTGCTTGCACCTATTGCTGCCCCTAGATCCTGGCCAAAACTCCACTGACCGGCCAACTTCGTCAACCATCGGCAGCAACCCCTCAGCCGCAACTCGCTGAGCACAGGCGAGGAAAACGGCCATTGCCTTCGCAGGTCCCTGCTCTTGGCAACATAGGCAGCAGCAGCCAGCTGCAACAAGAATAATGGCGGCAAGCGAGGAAGACGACACAACGATTACTTTCTAGAACCTCCACTTCTGGTCTAGATCGGTCGCTCGGTGGGTCTGGCGAGCAGCAGCAGCAAAGACAGATAGCAGCAGTAACAGCCAAGCGGCGAGCGGTGCGCGGCAAGGCTTTCCCTAGCAATCACGGTTCTAAGCACGGCGATAGCAACTCGGGTCGAGRGGAGAAGAAAAAGAAGAAGAAGATGAAGGCAGATCTGGGCGGAGCGCTTCGTCCCGAGCGGCTATGGATTCCAGTAGATGCGGATCGCACGTCTCTGGCATACAGCAACCCGCCACGGTGTAACCGAAAYCAACAGCGAGCAACAGCCAAGGATGGAAGATGCGCAACAGCAAGGAGTGGCTGTGCGGGTCGCGTTGCAGTGCTTCTCCGAGCAACTACAGATCTGATAGCAGATCTGATCGCGACTCCAAGAATCGAGCACTAGCGATGTGTGCTGTGAGTGGCGTCCTTCGAGTACCGGCATGGAAGGGACGGATCTGACAGGGAACTCTTGTGTGACYAGCAATCAGATCTGATCGCGGCTCTGAGATCGAGCACTGGCGATGCATGCAATGAGCGGCATCCTTTGAGTACCGGCATGGAAGGGATGGACCTAGCAGGGAACTCCTGTGTGACGAGCGGCCTGCCAATCGCAAGCAACGACGAGCAGTGGCCACTTCAAGTGCCCGCAGTAGGAGAAAGGGAGAGAAGAAGGAGAAAGGAGAGAGAGCAAGGAAAAACGAATAGGCCCACTAGTCGAGCCTCTAACTAACCAAGGACCTTAATCCGACAAATGCGAAAATTCCATACTTATTGAAATAACAATCATAGAAATTTCCAACCCTAATTGGCAGACAAATTCACAAGATCAAACAAAAATTCATAAAAGTAAAATTTCGGGTATTACAAATTTSCACTTTAGTTGTTAAACATGTATAACCTATTTATCACTTCACGTATATGCTCACAAGAGAATGATAATAATATGTACTATTTTTTAATGTCATAAAATAGGAGAGAGCTATCAATACCGTGTTGAATGTCTTGCAACTTTTCAAGACGCTCATGTCAATAATATTGAAAATGAGGTATTTACTAAACTTTTAGGAGATAATCAATATGGTAAGATTAGAGGATATGGACTAGGAGTTACCCCTACGGGACTTTTTTGATCTAAGTTGATGGGGAAAAATCAAGTAAGGTTGAAGTGGAAACTCTTCAAAAGAAAATTTGTGACATGCATGAATTTTATGAGACAAAGATAACATACACGAAAAAAGAGCACGCGGGAAGGATGGCAGAAGTGAAGAAGGACTACGAAGGGCACATGACTATCCTCCATAAGGATCTGAACAACTTTCATACAAATTTTTCTCATTTCATGATAATGTTTTCTGAGGTTAACAGTTCACATTTTGTTATATTGTTCAATTATTATACTTAAGAAGAAGCAATATATTTTAATAGTATAAAAGAAGGTTGTTGCCGTTAACTGATATTTTTAGGGTCAGCATTATTTTAGTTAATCTCAAGATGCTCAGGATTGATTTGATGTTTGAATTGTTGATGTAAGTATTTTAATTTTGTCCTATGTTGTCCAAATCTCTCTAGAGCAATAGAGATTGACTAATATAATGAACCAACATATAAGTTGAACATTTGTTATTACAATGAACTAGTATCTGACATTTTGTACTCCTCATACTTCAGTAATTGGTGAAAGAAATGCTTTCCATCAAACTTGGATTTCTCTAAAAAAATTTAGATTCAATCAGTACTTGTAACTGATGCAATTTCTTTTTCCTTGTTTTTGTGATTTCTGATTGCCGCAGCATGGCCCTCGTGAATGTTTATTGCACACGATAGAAGCCTGTGCTATCCATATTTGGCCAGATTTGGTGAGTCCACCAACTCAAGATCTGTTATTTTTTTCTATATTTTTTGTGGTAACTAGTGACTGCATAGTAGTCGCAACTATATTTATATATTTGAATAATATCTTTCTATACAATGTTAAGAATCTTTCATGAACTTGTCATATGCAAGGTTCTCAAAATTTCAACTCTGATGCAGATTTATAGGAATAAATATTGAAATATGATTTGTTAAAATATTAATTATACTAGAGCTATCTAGATCACTATGTCAAAATTCAATCATTCCTGATTATTTGTTAGGGGATCTGAATCCATATTTGATACTCTGATTGAATATCCTTTGGTAGAAACTTTCTACTGAAAGAGAAACTTCATTTATTCGGTGGAGGAGTTCTTTTTTACATTCTACAATGTGGAGAGGGAACAAAACGTGATTTTTATTACATAAAATTGATCCATTTTGTGCTCTGGCTTGATGAAAGAATGTGATTCAGGAAATAAAATTGGATGATGTTTATTGAATAGGGCAATCATCTAAAGCGCAAACATATTACTTGAAGTTAATGATTAGTACATGGCACTTCCTATCTATTTGATTAGTGATATCCCAATTTTGAAATGTATATGCATTACTCCAAAGTTTAGATTGCTTATTGTTTGTTTGGTACTTGTCGGTTCAGCGTGACAAATTTCTATTATCTTAGAGGTTTGCAAGAATAATCATTCTTCAAACAACTAAGTAAGTTATGCAGGCGCACACATCTATCTTCTTGTCCTTTTAGTTAAGAAAATTCTTGGCATGCTAGGATCTAAACAATATGGAAGTCTCTACGATTCTGTCTTCCTCTTGCGCATGCAGATACAAACAAAGACACTTGTATCTTGATTAACTATTATGGCTGATAGAAATGCCAGGACTTGAATTGGAAACTAGTGACGCTATTAGTTTCTTAAAATAAGTGTGGGGACATTTATATACAAGTGTCATTAAGTTTGATGCTTAAGATAAAAGCCTTGATGATTTTGGGATCGTTTAAAGTAAAAGAATCATTGATTTTTTGGACGCTTTAAATATAAATGTCGCTAGTTTTGAGTATATTATCTAAAAGCATTATTAGCATTGGCGATGCTTATATAAAAGCACCGTTAAATTTAGAGATGCTTGTATAGAAGCATCGTTAAATATTATAGCGCATAGATATTGCTTCATTAAATACTGTGACTTTTAACAACGTAGGTAAAGATACTTTTGAAAATATCGATAAAAATATTTTAAAGATACTAATTAACGTCCCTATATTAAATTAAAAGCCTCTTTAAATTATATTAAAGACGTCCCTTATGATGCMTTCTGTTTTAATGTTCAAACCAAGATCAAGTACTCACCAATATGGTTCAATTTCATACCTAATTCACGTATCATCAGTAGTCACTCTGAAATTCTTTCTGCAAACATAGACCAGTAACAATATATAAATTGCTGCCATCTCTATGTCTTAGGGGCACGAGCCAACAGTCACATCTTTGTCAAATAGCGCACGACATGCGGAATTGCATTTTGCAAAAACATTCACTAAGAGACTAGTTTTTAAAGATTGGCATAAATAAACAGATCGTAATTACAAATTCTGACATACCAATATAAGATCTCAAACAGTGCTTGCAACCTAGATTTCTTTCAATTTTATCAATATTTTTCATACTTTCAAGCTGGCTACAGATAGATCGCACTCCCTTTCTACGACCTATATGTCATAATAAAATTTTGCGACAAAAGTTAAGGTTTTAATTTATTTTATATTGCAAAAACTGTTTGCAACATATAGGTCGAAAAAAGTGATCATTACCTAACCAGCAGCATCATTAAAACACAAGAGGATAAAAATACTTTATGGGACACAATATTTACGATTTATACATGTACATTTTTTTAGTTCACTGACAGTATAGCAATACTCATTTTATTTTATTACTAAAGATGAATACCACATCTCATATTATATTAAGTACTTAAATAAGAAAAGATTCCAAAATGCTAAATGAACATTACATCTCATATTCTAATAAGTACTTAAATAGAAGATATTAATAACAAAATATTAAATCATCAAAATTCTCATGTAATACAAAATACAATTATTAAGAAATCTCAAGTTTCAAACAAGAAATCTTAACAAGTAGAACATTGTTCCGAATACAAACTTAAGTATCAAATACAAATACAAACATGATTCTAAAGTTGTCTARAAGATGACGCTCCCACAAACCCATGATTTACACAATTTCTTCTACTATGACTGTATTGATGATAATTCACACATTTAGAGATAGAGTCAGGACTTCAGAAATTCATTTCTTCATGAATCCTTGTTGTCACTTGCGGCTCAGACAGTTACCCTACATATATAATTTGCAATGCTTAAGAATGAAAGGCGGAAGCAGATAACTTGTCTCACTTCCAAACTGATAGAAATCACATTGTTATGTACTTCTATAATTATCTTTCGAGTACATGTCAAGACCAAGTTTTGAATGATCCCAACCAATAAACAGCAAATGCATAGGACCATAGCATTCCATATGTACTCTATTTTTTACAACTACACATTTTCTCAAGCATATGAATTGTCTAGATATTGTTATCCCTACGACCTTCTATGATTTGAGAGATTATACTAAATATTATATGCCTACTTGGAAGTTGTATGGGTGATTGGAGCCTTGAGCCTTTGCTTCATTATCAGTATAAGTCTTCCGTATTCTCAGAGGAAAAATATATCTAAAATGAGCAGCCTCTTCTTTGTGATCATTAAAATATTGCACGAGTTTCATAAAATAGATGTCGACCAAAATCTTGATTGGCAATGCAATTGTTTTCTTCAAAACACAATTTAGATATTCCGATAAGTTAGTGCTCACATAGCATACCTAAAGCCACCATCATGTGATAAAGTTTACTTCTTTAAATCGATTACCATCAACTAGTTACATATTTTCATACTACGCCTCTTGATCTTTTCTATTAGAACAACAAATTGGCTCACTTTTTGTTGAATATATTAATTTCTTCAACAAACTGTTTTTAAAATAATGACGAATTCGACATAAACATGTCATATACAGAAAAAATGGACAACCATCAAAGGTTGTCATTGCCTTTGCCTATTGATGACACTCAAAATTCATTATGTCTATTTGTAAAGTTGACAAATGTTACTAGCGTGCCGAGCTTGTTACGGGCTTGACGGTATCAAGCCCATCCGGAGTCCTGGTCTGGGCCGTTCAGCAGCCCCAACCGGGCCAGTCCCAACTACGAAAACACTTGGACCATCTCGGGACTAGCACTAGTATAATTAGATAACAGGTTTGGCGGGGTTGAAAAATAAAATTTTTTTACTTTTTCCATTTTTTGAGTCACAATTTAGTTTTCTTAGTTAGTTGGGCAACAGTATACTTTACTTAGAAATGGTGGAAAGTTGGGCCACAATGTATTGCCGTTATAAAAACACATTTGAACTTAGAAAAAACATTTGGATTTAGAAAAATATTTGGACGTAGAAATATATTTGATATTAAATTATTTATAAGTTATGTCTACTTTTATTTAAATAAATCTAATAACAGAAAAATAAATGTAAGCATGGAGGAAAAAATTAATTGGATAAAGTCATCTTGTGGTGACAGAAGGTTTGGCATGGACTCTTACCGGTTTTACTAATACTAGAAATCAAAATTACATAGTAGGCGGACCTAATTAGTGTCAAAAATCTTCCAAAACAAATATAATAGATATTCAAAAATTAATACAAGTATAAGAAAGTAATACAAAGAAAGAAAAATCCCTAATCAATTTCCTAATTGTCTAAATTGTCTAAACATTCAAAATTGGAATCAAGATAGCTAAGAACCAATCATGTTGTCAGGTCGAGGCTTTAATTTTCACCAATAACTATTACATATTAGAATTTATAATATTTTTAAAGATAATAAATTTCTTCTATCATCTGAATATATTCCTAAAACCATGCAAGTGTTTTTGCGTTCACCCCACCACTGAAGAATATCAAATTCAAGAGAATCATCTTCGATTCGTTGACTCAATTCATAAATTCTGAGCTCATTGAGGGTTATATATGTTGATGAAGATTACGGCCTTTGTCTCTTGAAAAGAGAACAAGGGTTGACAACTCTCAATTCGGATGGGGAAGCTATTGGTAGAAGCTGTAGATCTTGATTCAGGAGGTAACAAAGAATTTCTAACTGAATTGGAATCCCCGAATTTTTCTTACATGTTAAACATTTCAAGCAAAGTATCATTAGTTCTTTTCTTAAGATCTAACAAATCTCCAGTAAGACGATTTCCACTAGTCTATCGTCTTTAGCATTTGACAATTCCATACAAATAATCTCTACTAGATTCAAATCCTAGAATTTTCGCTCAAAGATCCAAACATAAAGCCATGCAATAAAATAAAGGTATATGTCATAGTATTTTTTAAATTTTTTTAACAGATTTTTCATCATATCTCCAAACCTACCGTGTTCTAAATAATTTATAAAAATAACAGCTACTTTTGTTAATATTGGAATCATATGGTGAGTAGTTGGATAATAAGAACTAGAAAGAAATGGTGTGGCTTCCTAAAATGAGCTTAAGAAAGAGAAAATTAATATGGCATCTTCAAAATGCTGATTTTTAAATTACAAATATTTCTGAATAATTTGGGCATGTAAATCTTGTGGTTTGCTTAACAAATGTCCAGGATATAACGATCCCTAGAGAACTATATCTTTGAAAGGAGATTTATTAAAAAAGCTATTCCAAATCGAGTTTAATTTACATGATAGGTTAATGCACCAATTACACTAACATATGGTACTTCATTATCAATAATCTTTCCTCCATCTTCGAGTGGGTGAAAAAAAATCTTTATCAACTTCTAATGATCTAACAACCATGAAAATACAATAGCAATAGAAGAATAGTCATTTGATCTAAATTCTATATTTGAATAGCATCTTTCCTAGTCTGAATAAACATAGAAATCCAATCGCTAGGATTATTTATTAACTAATAAGAAAAAGGTAATAGGTGTGAGTATTGGGGAAAAAAATCTCTTTTTTTTTTTTTAAAATCTAGGGTAATACAAGTGATGCCAATGGATGTATAATATTCATATAAATTATTTTATAACTTTTCTCTATATTTTAATAGATGAACAAATAATCTTTCAYAAAATGTTTAATTTGCAAYCAAGAAATTTTCATTTTTCATAAATCGTCCATATCAAATTCATTTTTCAAATAATCTGCAGTTTTATTAAAGTCTTAAGGAGTCTCAATTAGATGTAAATGAATATAAACAATGAAAATTGCGAGTTTAATATCTATTGACATCATTATTTTTATATTCTTTTTCAACAAATACTCATTAAGATGATTATATCAAATACATCGAAATCAATTTAATCCATACAAGGAATTTTGCAATTTGATTGAATGTTTTTCTTGAGAAACATTAAATCCTTCATAGATTTTATGTAAATATTATATTATCTAGTAATCTATATAAATAACTAGTAACTACATCCATCAAACGTATATCAATACAAAATATTCGAACGTAATTGTATTCGCTATAGGTGCATATATTTCTATATAATTAACACCTTGTCTTTGTGAAAAGCGTTCAGCCTTAGTTGTGATTTATATCTCATAACATCATTATTTTCATCCCCTTTTTGCATTAATACTCATTTATAATCAATTGATTTTACATCACTTCGGACTTTAAGTCCGAGGACCTCATGTTTCAAAAGTGAGTTTAATTATTATTCAATTACATCTTTCCATTTTGACCAACCATATCTATGCCAATATTTTCAATTGATTTTGGTTCAAGATCCTCATTATCATCTACAAAATGAGAGCTCTCTATATTACTTTGAGGAACTCGAATCTCTTGTCAATTATCTCTCTCATATCTTTATTTAATTTCTAAAAATGATAATTTTGATAATATAATCCTCTTCTCTTTGAAGGATTTTATCTTTAGAACCAAGAGGTCGGCATGCTTTTGGAGTCCTTTAGAATCCAAAGGTAGGCCATGCTTCTATCATGCATTAGAATCACTGACATGTTTTGGGCATGTCTTAGAATCATACCACGCTTTTGGGGTGTTTTATAATTACTATTTAGTATATCAAACACTTTGTCATGTTGGGACTTCCATTTTTGAAGGAACATTACCTGCTGATAAATGTGATTTAGTAATTCTTGTTAGATCAGTAAAAGCATCAGGCACCTGAATTTGCTATTTCGTGCACATGACTAATGTTTTGTGCTTGCAATTTATTAGCTCATAACAAAAAATCTATTGCAAATGATAGAATAGATGATAGAGGCCATGCACATACCAGTGTTGATGCATGTAAAATAAAATTCCTGAAGCATATGTAAGGAGTTTGTTCTCATTATCAATTATCGGATAATTAATTTTAACTGTTTAATAAAAGATTAAGCTAAATTATTGTCTATGAACATGAGTTACAAGATAATTCAATAGTAATCCTATTGAAATGCAATAAGMGTCACAAGTATGGGATGAATGTACACCATCATTATTCGAACAGATGTTTTTAATTGGATGATCTAAAAAATTTCCCATAATCGAATTATTTAGGCAAGTAATCTCGCAAACTTCAGGTTATAAATTGATAATGTAGTCACACATGACCATTGAGTCGATGCATCAACTAAGATCATAAAAAATTTAAATCAATCACATGATGGATGAATGAGTCTACATGCCATAAATCTACTCTAGAAACGAATGACTTTCATCTGCTACTTTTGTTGATAATGGTCTAATAATCAATTTTCCTTGAGAACAAACATCACATGGGAATTCATTTGAACACAACACCTTTTGATCTTTCAGTGTGTCAATTATTCTTCCCATCATTATTGATCCAGTATGACTCGATCTATTATCCCAAATAATAAATTAAATTATTTGAATCACAAGAAAACTTCTTATTTACTAGATGATGCACTCAAGTGCATTCATTTTTGCATAATATGATCCTTACGAAAGAGAGTATAGTTTCTCCAATATATATTTCTTTCTTGAGCTTGAGACAGTAATAGTGATATATAAAACTTAATAAATTTATTTTTAACTTTTAGGAGAATATTGTATTACCTATAATAAAACAAAATTTCTTTTTTAGGTAAAAATATGGTAGCTCTTTCAAAARATTCAACCAATTTTACATTACCATTTATGGTATTTTTATATGCCTCTCTCCTTTTTATATGAGAAAAGTAATCCTTACACTTGAGTATCAATGAGATACAAATCTAAATCTAAAATAGAGCATATACATTTAGGGATTTTCTATACCCAAATTTTTATGGATGTATTCAAGTTTTTGAATGACAAATTGTCAAAAATTCTCTAATACTTATAACACTAAACCAGTGCCATTCTGGCTCAATATTATTGTTCAACATAGACAAAATATGCCACCAGGTATCCAAAATAATGGGTTAAATTAGTAACTGATTATCCTAATAGAAACTTTTAAGAAAAAGTTTGAGTGATGACCACTTGCATATATATCAAGTTCGCTGAGATCAGGTACATTGTCTTGACTAATCATGCAGGAAGATATTAGCCGCCATGACTAACCAAGATCAAGAAACTTCATTTGATTAGCTTTAAAATCAAGAGCAYGAAAGTAACTAGTTAATACTAAACACACAACCATACCCATATTTTAATTTGTGGGCTAAGAGGACGGATATAAAGAATGTTCGGCAACACAATGGACCCATTTTCTTTCTTACCTGGGTTAGGTGACAACGCACTAGTTAATTCTTCTTCTTTTTCAAAAGAACATTATTTATCTTTTAATATAAGTTCCAAAATATATGAAATAAGCAAAACAAGAAGTGATTGATTAAGTCATGAATGTTGATTAGGATTTACATTGAATTTTTCTTCGTCACTGGAGTGATCTATTTGTTTATCAATTGTGTAGAAACATCAATAGTACCAACTTCCATATTAATCAAACTATTATCTTGATAATCTATAAAGAATCTACAAACATATTGTAATAAAAATCAATTTAAAAACTTATACATAATCAATAAGATTTTAAAACAACTCTATCAACTAATGAACTAGTTAGAATATATAAAAATGAATGCAAATACTTAAAAGCAAAGTCTCTCTACAATTTAACTTCAGAAAATCAAAGAATACTTAAAACAAAATTATTTCTCTCTTTTCCCTCTCTTTCTTTCTCTTTCTTCTCTTTCTTCCTCTCTCTCRCTCACATTCATCCCAGATGGCAAATGAGCCTTACCACCTAAAACCCCACTCTCAATTTCAATTCCTCCCAAAGCTTAGTACATGTCACCTAAGAGTCCTAATTCAATTTGACCAGTCTCTTTTTCTTTCTTTCTTCTACCTAATGTGCACATGAAAAATCACTTCCCTCGCACCCGAATCACTACTCCTCTTGACAAAAGTCTTGGCCACATGTCCTCCTCTCCATTTCCCTAGTTAAATAGGCTAGACACATGTCATTTTCCTTAGTTAAGTAGGCTAAATACTTGCCATTTTTCCCCACATGGCAGCTTTGTACATTCCTCCATTCACCTCTATAAAAACTCTCTAGCTTTAAGCTCTTTCTGCACTCCCCACATGACAAGCCTTCCTCTTCTTAATCTTTCATTACTTCTTACATTGCATGGTTTCTTATTCATTTCCCTGCTAAAGTCTTCTTGGAGTTCTCTATCTGCAATTGGGCAGAGCAAGTCACAGCAATCTATCTTTTAGTCCTAAGATGAGTTCTTCTTACTTCTTGACTTCCAAGTAAGTCCTACACCTATTTTTTTTAATATGTATCTTCATTAGGTAAATAGGACAAGCATTGGCATGAAAAATAGAAATCAGGAAATAAATGGATAAAGTAGAAGTAGTATCACTAAAGTTGGACACAACACATAGCATTCGGTTGTGAGCAGAGTAGTAATTTATCTACAAATCAAAAAATAAAAAAGAGACATGATTGAAATACTTAGGACCTTAGAAAGGTTTTAAGATTAAAATCATTGGAAAAGGATTTCTACBAAGCAAGATATGGAATAATTATTGAACATTGGTCAATTTTAGTTACAAGAACTGTACCCTACTAGTTTGGGTAAATTGTGATTTATTACTTTATTAAATAATGATTATTTTATAGTCAGAGACCTCATTATCATAGGAGCATTTTAAGACTAATTTTACTAAAATACGATTCCTAAAACCCCAGTTATAACCAAAAAAATGAACATAGCAAGTTTAGGTAAGGATAGATAAAAAATTGCATTACCCTAATTTTATAATAAAATTCGAGAATTGCTCAACTAAATTATGGTAAACAATTATACATGATAAAAATTCTTGGAACTTAGGAATATTTTGCAACTAGTTTGACAAATATTCTCTTAGTCAAACTTTCATGTTATGATTAAAACGCTCCAGGCTACCAGAAAATTGTCCTACGATCTAGTACCTTACTATTTTGGGTTTTTTGTAACCCTGTCCTAACTCAAAAACAAGAACTCTTTGCATATATAAATTATTTATCTCTAATAAATCTAGGACACRAATCGTATAATATTCATATTTGTCGAAATCAAGTTATAGCTATTTTATCGAACTCCAGTAACAAGGGAACTGTTTTATTCTCACAAGATTAAAATACTACCAAGAACTCTAGAATGAGGTTGGCTAGAATTATAAGATGAATAGTAATTAAAAATTTCTTGTCTATTTTGGTAGGGCAAGAAACTCGAGGAATCTAAGAATTCATAGCTCAGGTGAGTTCCTTCATCTTTTAAAGTTCCAAGTACGTGTGGTTTCATTTATCGTATTCTAGATAAATATTTTCAATTACTTTTAACATGAGTTCCACCATTTTTGAGACAAGTTTAGTTTTATTCACCGTACTATAGAAAATCYTTATAAAATCTTTTGCAATATTTTCCTATTTTACAAAATGTTCAAAACATATCTTCTTTGGTTGTAAATTATCAAAGATGTTTTGTGACTTCTGCGAACTCTTATGGTTATTCATTGAAATGCAGTGAGCATCATGATCTTATCCATATAAATAGTTCATGAATTTTGTTACTAAAAATCAAGAGCATCAAATTCTGGTTTTGTCCTTGGAATTACACTAATCATGGGATTTCGAGATTTCACTTGATCACACAATGGTGCTTGTTAGTGATACCATCTTGGACTTTGTTTCGTGAGGATTGAGTACTCAACTGGTGACTCTGAGTACTAGTTCAGCAGGCAAATTACTATGTTTGGCTGCTCCCTAGTACGAGGACCTCTTGAAGTACCCACACGATAATGCTTCGGGAGTTGCGAAATTGCCAAAATCAGTGGATCATATCTATGGCAAACCAAGCCCATGTCAGGCGGACGTTGCACCTATATGGTACCCACGGCGCTTGTTGGATGCTCATAACTTTGGTTAGAAGGTTTAACTCYGGGGTGACTGGCTGCTATAGCCACACTAGARGGCTCTATCTTGTTATCATGTTCAGGAAGTGTGTTTGAAAAATGCTAGCATACCTTAAGTGATAAGGCTAGTAAAATAAGACCCAATAAGCGAAAACTCCTATGTTTACTGCTATAGTATTGACCATGTGCAAGATCTCATTGTTTCAATATTAAGGTTATGGTGATAAGAGATTTTATTATAAACTGTTTTGTTGACCTGTTTCCCACTGCTAACGCACATTCTCACACACATCGGACTTKTTGAGCCTAGTCCACCAATTTTTCTCACATGTTTAGTGACAGATGTAGACGATTAGAGAGGTCAGTTGATTCCAAGATCAGAAGGGCTTCGGATTATTGTGATTATTGGAGATTTATAATAGTTGTAGCATATGCAATGTTATTTGGGAGTTTTAATATTGTAAGGATAATTATTCTGCTCATAGATTTAGTTACTTTGAATGTTCAACTGTATTGATTGTCGAGAGGCAAGCAACGCCTATACAACCTTAACGGAGCCAAAGGGAGGGCGGGTTGTCACAGTTGGTATCAGAGCCTAAGATTTGAGATTTGTAAGATTTTATGGGTATAGAATTATGCAATCTATTAGAATGAGTGTGTTGAAACAATAGTTGTACTAAGTAAGAATGATTGAATTATCTATTTTGTTGTAAGATGCTGAGAACCCAAGTGTGAAAAGCCTTAAAGGCTAGAACATGGGAGCCAGAGGAACAATTTTCGTAAGAGCGAGTTAGGGTAGACATGCTAGAGAATTAGGTTGCACTGCTTTAGAGGGATAAGCTTGTATTTGAACTTGCACTACTGTAATATGATGAGCTCATATGGAATATGTTTCACTCGAGCATGACTTGTTTATGGATGAATGAATGTGATAGCCTAGGAGAATGCCCCGAATAAGTAGTGGTCGAGCTCGACCTTTGACATCTAGACATGCTCAAAGTTTGGAAGCTAGTTCTCGAGCTCCAAAAAAGGGTCCAGCCAATTAAATCCAATGATGGCACAAACGTTGGATCAACTAGCTACTGTAATTGAGATAGCATTATGAGGAAGTAAGCAACGATGTATGGCAAATAGTGAAGAAGATGAGGCTTTGGAACAATTCGTGAAATTCCAGGGCCCGAGTGCTTTGGTGAGGCCGAACAAGAAGAGAAAGTCGAGCGATGGATAGAACACATGGAGGACATCTATAAAACCCTCCAGTATTCTGAAGAAATGAAGGTGGCCTTTATTGCTTTCTGCCTAAGGGGACCCGCACGAGAATGGTTAAGAGATTTCACTGTTTATTTACCTGTATTTATTCATACTTCTGGAATAAGATTTAACTGTTTCAATATTAAGGTTATGGATAAGAGATTTTGTTATAAACTATTTTGTTGACCTATTTGCTGCTACGAACACTCTCAAACATGRATAGGAATCACTGAGCCTAACTCACCGACTTTTCTCACATGTCTTAGCAACAAGTGCAAATGATTAGAGAGTTCAAGTGATTCCAGGATTAGAAYAGCTACACAGTATTGTGATTACTGGAGATTTATAATAGTTGTAGCATATATAATGTCATTTGGGAGTTTTAATATTGTAAGGATTATATTTTATTCATGGTTTTTGTTACTTTGAATGTTCAACTCTTTGATTGCCTTGAGAGAAGCCATGCCTATATAGCCCCATTGGAACCTAAGGAAGGACAGATCGTCACATATTATCCGTTGATAAAATAATATTATAGACATACAAGTGAGTCGCATCATCCAAACTATCAAAATTAAGTAAATTTATCTCCACTTCCCCTTTTTCCTTGATTGATTTTAGTAGAGATCCACAAGATATTTTCTTTATACGACAAGTACGTACCCTACTTTCAAGTAATAATAGAGATGATAGCCAATGAAAAGCGATGCTTTTGTATGATCCTGCTAAGATTTATTATTTTCTTATTTTATTATCTCACCTAAACCCTTCGGAATAAGACGAACTTCCTCATTAGAGGTTGATGACAAATAATTTTAGCAGTATTTATAAAGTGCAATGAATCCTAATTTGGTGTTATTTGCTATATAATAAAAGATAATTACATTTTAATAATATAGAGTCACAATAGAGTGATCAATGTCAACCGGACATAGATTATGTGTATTCATTCAAGGATAAGCATTATATTGTACACATTTTATCACCAAATATTCCATATTCTTTTCAAGATAAGTGGTGCTTTGGGACCAGAATAAAAATATATCATTTGAATGTATTATTGTTTTAGACTATTGTTAGCAATAACTCAATATTTTTCAAGAATATATTTAGACTTCATACTTTTCAAGAGTAATTAATATTAATTTGAAGCAATAATTTAATATTTTTCAACATTGAGATCATTATATTTGTTCTTGATCATGAGCATATAATATTAATTTAGACTATCACAACTTCAAGAGAAATAGTTCAATATTCTTCAAGAATATTAGGTTGCAATATACATTTTAGGGATAGATAATATTAATTTAGAAAAATAATTTATTTTTTTAAGAATATTAGGATCATAATATCAAGCTCTTTAGTAGCTGATAATGTTAATATATAGACTATTACTACTTTCTACTTTAGGAGCATTAGTCTAGTATTCTTCAGGAATATATGTTATAATGTTATGTTTCTCAAAAGTATATAATATCAATATTCTTCTGAAATATTAATATGGATAGTGCTACAGAGGTCTAATTTATTCATATTTATTATCGATCAAGAGTTTTTAGGGGATAAAAATCCTATACCCTTCATGATTCTGAAGGGAATTATTTTCCTTATTTTTTCCTCCAACTCCAATTCCCTTCTAATTCTATAGAGAATTCTACACCAATTAATGAATGTATGAATATCAAAAATTATAGACACTCGTTCCAATTATATATTCCTTCGGGATCCTTCTCAATCTGAAATATGAGTTCTAAATGAAATTTGCATGAATCTAAATGATGTTGTTATCAAAAAAAAAAAAAATAGCATAATATACTATCTCATTGCTATACAATCAACTATCCTAGTGCTCYGTCGACTCACAGTCGATTATCTTAGTTACTCAATCAACTGACAGTCGACTATTTCTTTTGTCTATTATCAAATCAATTAATGGAATGTCATATTGTAAATAACAAGAGAGAGAAGCATCATAGTTACTTTAATGATAAAGCTTTGGAAATGCAAATATAAAGTTCTGAAAACATAATATAATAAATGTATTCAAACACTAAATTTGCAAAAATTTGAAATCTAAATTTCCCATGAAAAGGGGAGGAAGGCAACGTAGTAATTGAATATAAAATAATAGTCAAAATGATCCAAATCAAGTTAGCTAAGAACCTTTTTCCTATTAATATAAAGTTGTGTTACTTCACGAGTCACAACACAATATTCTTTTAGGATCTTTATAAATTTGTAAATAATTTATCAATTAAATAGGAAAGAGAATATTATATGTGGATTAAAACTAAAACATAATCATATATAATAGGCATAAAACTTGCATTTAATACAAACACCAATAAAAAGCTCATATTTATGCATATCAAACTTAGCAAAATAGTCACCTTAGTACAAGAAGAGAGTAAACACAAAGTTCTTCAATTTACTTCCTTAACGAACATGGAAGCACCTGGATTGGATATGAAAAATAGAGACTCATGCTTAATCAGAAACTTTACAAGAAATAGAAGATATTTGTGCAGATAAAGTGTTGTAATTAGAGAATGAAAAGGAGTGTTCTAGTTAGGGAAGGAAAAGAAGGAGAAATCTGGAGAGAAAACTGTAGAGAAATTTTCATTAGGAAAAAAATGCTCAAAATTCCATCGAACTACTTACAATTCTCGATTATGTCCCCAAATTTTTATTCTACATTATTTTATCCTCCATTTTTTTTGACTAACTATTTCTACCCCACTACAACTTCACATGATGATTTCCGACAAAAGAACTCATGGACTAGTAGTCACATGACAATTATTTGGGCGTTAAACATTCATTTCATGCTCACAACTAACCCAACCTGATTCTGAACACATTTCAAGTTCAAACAAATAATATAAAAAAAAAGAGAGAGAGAAGAAGATGATCATCTTCATCTCCTATCTTATGCACCTAATGGGCAAACCCTTCTTCTGCAAATTGGAGATAGTGGAAATTAGGGTTTTTGAAAAAAATCAATAAGTGGAACTTCAAAGACTTCTTCTTGTTTCAAAGTGCATCAAAACGTTGAGCAGCGAATAAGTAATAAGGATCCCGTCAGGAAATATACAACTTTGAGGAGATATAATGAAGTAAAAATATCAAGCACCAAAGCTATTGAGATTTCTAGTTATGGATCCATGTTAAGAATGAGAGGACCAGTCTAGTAAGCTCTCTTTTAAATCACAGCAATTTAGCTTACTAGAAACACTCTTTGAGTGAGTGCAACATCTAGAACCAAAGAATAGATAGCAAGGATAAGAGAAAGAAAGGAGGGGAATCATCCAATTCATTCATTGAAAAAACACACAAACAATTCATGGCGGAACTTATCCCAAGCCCTAGTATAGCATCGCCCAAAACACCAAAGCAATTTTGTTACAAGTGAATTAAGCAAAGGAAAAAATAGCTCTATTACAAGGACTATTACAACTCACTGTACAAGTACCTCTAGCCATTACACGTATAGGTCTTACTGTTGAGGGAGGAATCTGAGTTCAAGAGATGGGCTCATGGGGCTCTTGTAATACCTCATTACTTTGGGCTCTTGAAATGTCATCTAAGACCATATTTGCATCGAAGTTAGGCCAATCTTGTTAGGCCAATAACTTGATAGATGAGATCGCATATGCAATTAAGCTTCACTCGTGCAAGTATACACGGTTGATAAATAATAGAGTGATAGTATCGTTCCCACGAGGATTGGAGGCTTAAAATAGTGATATAAATTCCTAATAAAATCAAATTTAGGTTTGATGAGTGTCATTGAAATAAAGGAAAATAAACCAAGGTTATTAACACTACAATTGATAATTAACCACAACAGTAGCTTCTCACGGGATGGTTCACAGTGAAATGATAAGTTAAAGTTAATGAATCCCCCAAGTACTAATGATTAAGAAACAGGATGATAATGTTGTAGCATTCCTGCTTCATCATCACAGTTACAATAGAGTGAATATAGCATGCAAGCGAGTCATAATGTGACTGCAACCTGCTCTATTAGTTGTTGTTCTGTTATTGTTAGGATAGTACCCTTTCAGGCTAACCACCTAACTTCAGAAACCTAAAGAATTCCTGATATAGCATTATCAGAACAATAAAGTATATATGTCAACATGCAAACCGATATTATGCAGCTACAACCTCCTAATATTGGTTGTTGTTCCATTATAGTCAGGAAATTACTCTCCCGGACTAACCACCTAACTTAAGAACACAATAAAGTCTAGGTCTCAAAGGTCTTACAAGCCAAGTGATGCCCCGGCCGACCCCTAGGTTCCACAGGGGCCCAAACGAGTCACCGCCTACCTCTTAGCAGTCAGTACTATCATATGAAAAGTTAGAATGCATAAAAACATCTTGAAGTACATCCCAAACAGATTAATAGTCATGATTAAACTTAGAATAAAGTGCATCCCTAGTGGTACTAGACTAAAATAGTAGTGCTYCTCTAGCACTTTTGATAGCGGATAGACAATTATATCTCTCATTCCTAAAGCCCGAAGTCTCAAAATCCATATGTCACTACAAAAACAAAGGGAACCCTGTGAGCGCTAGCTCAGTGAGTTCCACATGTGTGCAATGTGAGTTAGAAAATCAAGTTATAATACATGTTCAAGGATTTAGTAAAACCAATATATAAAACTATACCGCTATTATCAAATATATTTTATTAGAGAAGTGATAAAATCATTTGTTGTGGGAGTAAAGCACAAGATAATGTACAGTTACCGTAGAGTAAAACTATGCCGGGTCTAGTGATACCAGCCTTATCACCTCATATTTACGTACACGATTTTCTATCTTATCATCTCGTAACGATCAATGGTACCCTTTAGCTTGGGTACAAGGGAAGCACCCGTCCCTGGATAAACCTCCTAACTAGGGGCACGACTGTCCATAATCAGATCTCGGTACCGCATGACGCGACTGTATGCCTAATACATTCTCGGTCTGCCATTGGTCATCCAATTATTGGCCAAGGGTTGGCTCATTTTGATACTGTTGCTCAGACTAGCTCAAGAGGTACTCATACTGGCCAACCAAGCACAACTTTTCCTTCCAAACTAGTTATTCAAATTTCATCAATTGAGCATTCAATAATTTTGTCCAATCAATCAATAGAGACCACAAGTCGTCAAACATGATTTGAAAATTTTCCCTYAACAGTTTTTCTCAAACAATCTTTCGCATAATCTTCCAAGAAACAAGGTTTGATCAAGTTTATAAAATAGCGCATTCGTTGTAGAAAATAATTTCAAGAAAATCAACTTTTTCAAATTGTGAATAATCTAGAGTTAACTCAAAAGATAATTGCAGAATAAAACGGTTGATAGGGAATTCAAATGAAGTGTATGAGAATTTGTGAAAATATATCTACAATACACTTCAATAAAAATAAGCACATATGCAAAATTTAAAAGACGGAGGAACTCTCGTTAAACTAATAGTTATCTAGAGTAGGATAGAAATCGCACATATTTGGAAGTTTAAAAGATGGAAGGAATTCACCTGAGACTTGATTAATTAGAAAAGTTCTACTGTCAAGCGCTACCTAAAATCATTCGTAAGAATCTTCTTAATAATAGATCATTACCAATCGCATAAATCCTTTCCTAAATGAACCCACCTCCACATTAACTTGACCTTTACAACAATCAACTTTGTTTTAGAAATTTATGGGGTTTATAGGTGTGAAAGTTTGCATGCATTACAATATTCTAGGGTCTCATGGATACATCTTGGGCTAATATGATAGTAATAACTTAGGAAATGATCCTAGAATATAAAGCTATATAATTGCAAAAGATAGGACATAGAAAATGCATTGGTTAGAATTCTTTTTTTTTTTTTTGAAGGGTTCAATGGTGTGTTTGAAACCAATTTTATAGAAATAGACGGCCTAAAATTTTTGGAGTATTACTTTTTCAATACTTCATGTTTCTCAATAGGTTTCGTGTCAAAATGCTACAAGAAGAACAAGGTATACAGCTATGTAAATATCTAATCGTAAAGAGATTCAGATAAGTACCAGTTTTAAAGGGAATATGAGTTTCATATTTAGTCAGCCAGATTGATCACACCTCAAAGATTGACCAATCTTTAGTTTTAACAAGCTCAAATTAAATGAAATTTGGACTAAATTCTTCTTAAGATTCGTAGATTTCCAGCCGTATATCAAAATCAAAGTCCTCTTAGTAATGAAGTTTCTATGTCGAGTTTAGTGTGACAAAACTTTTTGGTACAACCAGAAGAACAAGGCAAACTCTAATAGTCATATTTGAAGTTTTATAGAGTTCTAAATGAAATACTTTATGTCATTATACTTCCAAAAGGTTCAGGTTTCTAATCCTCAATTTAAGTTTCAATAGAAAGTTATATTCTAACCTTAATTTTATTATATAAACAGAAATTGAAAAAGCAAATGCCATATACTCATATCTATATATATGTCTTTCTTTGTATCATTTTCCTACTTTCTTTACTCCAAGCATAATAGAACATCCCCCAATTTTACAGGGTATTATAAACTTACCAACCTAGAATTTTTGCAGTACGAAAATGGTTGAAGCCTAGTTTCCTTTGGCAAGGGATGAACATACAAGAGTGTGGAGTGTAACCGGTTGCTACTATGCACTCTTCCTAACTTCAATCTCGATTTTTGACTGGGATGTTAATAGGGTTTTGATGTGGTAAAGTATGAAGAAGAGATGTGTTTTCTGGATTTTTGTAGAATGAATGCAAACATGTGCTTTGGCTGTTTAGGAGTGTAGAACTAGGCTCAGTGTTAATGTAAGAAGGAGAGAAGAAGTAGGTCAAGTAGAATGGAAATAAGGGTGGGCTCAAGTCAGATTTTTTAATAGTTCTTGAAGGAGAAATCTAAGTTGTCATGGAGAGGAAWTATTCGGCCAGAAAAAGGAGAAAGAAAGAAGAGAATGTAGGTTGTTTTCTTTGCAAATGATGGATTCGAATTCCATTTGTCTTCTTCAAAGGTGATAGCTGCCATAATATTAAATAAAGGCATCTAGAATTTGAGCAGCACATCATGAAATGGACAGCTGTACTTAGTTTGGCTAAAACATCACAAAATTTGGACAACACATACAACGGACAGCTCTTATAGCAATTCTAGGCGAAGGAAACAAAGCTAAAAATGAAAAAAGGAAAAATATTACAGCTATAACTAGAGTTAAAATTCAAATTGAACTCTTAAAATCTAAGCTCTTGACACTTGTATATGGCCCGTTGTCATCAAAATTAGTTAAGCCTTTTGAAATTCAGACAACTCCATGGACAACTGCCAATTTTCTAGCTAAGACTCCATAGGAATAGGACAGCACACACCCAAGAAATAGCAGCTCTAATACTTTGGCTAAAACTCCAAAATCGGACAACACATAAGCAGGAGTATTGTCATATTTCTTCCATGCATTGGGAGGAAAATTTTTGGCTAAAAGTTAAACGGAAATGGAGAAAAATTGGTTGAGTTTTGGAGAGGTAAGCTCGGCTGCATGATAATAGGAAATCACAATGGAACCATGGAGTTTTAGAAAGGAATTTTAGGCTAAAAATTAAGGTAAAATTAAAATTTGTAAGGCTTTAAATCGGTTAGAGAGAGGAAGAAAATGAAATTTGAATAGAATTATTTGAAATTTTAAGAATCCAAAGTGAAATAGAATAAAAGGGTTATAGTTGATTATATGCATGTAAGGAAATAAAAGTTTTTATCCAGTAGGACTAAATTCTTAGAAAAGGTTTTCAAAACTAGATTAGGCCGAGCAATGGCCGGATTTATTCTAACTTAATATCCTGTACCAATAGGCCTGAAAACTAGCTATACTAAATCCTAAAATTATATTTACTCTAGTGGTTGGTTACTTAATCGTAAAAAATTTTGAGACCTCAGAAGCTAAACCTTTATCCTTATAGATTCTTAATTGAGAATCTCAACTCATATCCATGCAATAATTCCACTACTCAAAGATTTTTCAACCAAAAAGTAGCTAAAATAGCTACCAACAATGGCCAATAAACAGCGACCCTATAACATTACTCAGCATTAGGGGTGGAAATGAACTGAGTTGGCTCATGAGCGGCTCATGATTCGATTCGCTATTAAGCTTAATAAGCTTAATTCATGAGCCAAGATTTTTGGCTCATTAAAAATATGACTCGAGCCTGAACTAAATAGAGTTTAACTCATTGAACTCATGAGCTAGCTCAATATAATATATAAAAATATAAATATAACAAATAGAAAAGTGTGAATGTGTTCTATTTTATATTTAGTTGGCAGTTGATGTTGAACTTAAAAGAGGCCTTTAGATTTTCTTCAATTCTATATGTCTTTTCAAATTCCTAAAAAGAAAAATTATAGGTGAAACTAGAAAGCCTTCGTAAGATATATTATTGTCTATAAGTGTGAACCCTAAAGCACAAAGCCAACTTATTCAATTCATCTTCAGTGTCGTATTCAAAATAATCGAATGTAATATATTTAATTTGTATTATTGTTATGAATATTATTTTGTTTAGATATTTTATTTATATTTTATTTAATGGTTTTGAATATTTTATTTATATTGAACTATAGTTACTAGTTTAATTGATAAATGAGCTTAGTTGAGCTGTTTGTAAACTATATCTGATTCGAGTCTGAGCCAACAAAATTGGCTCACATCGAAAATGAGTTGAGCTATGAGTTGAGCCAAACTTGAACCAGCCAACTTGAGCTAGCTTCAGCTCAACTCAGCTCAGCTTGGCTCATTTCCACCCCAACTTAGCATTACATGACAGCTTTGCAAAAATATTCTTTAACACATTAATAYCATAGGTTCATCATAAAATCCTAACTATATACAGTTAGCTCATTCTAAATAATACATTGACATAATATTTAACATCTTAAAATGATTAAAAAAAAAAAAAGGTGAACAAACTAAAGTGGCAGGTTGAAGCTATTTGATGAAGATTCTCTTGGGCTCTTCTTCTTCTTTGTTGTTCTAAGCTTCTTCCTCTTTTGCTTCCTTTCTCCCCTTCTTTTCTCTTCTTGCAGCTACTGTTACATGTGTGTGTTTTTATTTTTCAGATTGTGTCTAAGAAAATACCTTCTGATGGTTTTAAAAGTTGAAGGAAGCTTCCCTTGGAAGCTTTTGCATCCATTGCAAAAAACACATGTAAGTCTCTCYTTAGCTAAGAAGTCCACTTACAAGCTTGTTTCATATTTTATGCTTTATCACTTTATGGTTTTTTTTTTCTTTCGCACCACTTTCACTTTGCAGCACATCAACTAGCATTGAAGACAATGTCGTAACGTTACAGCATCATTGTTGACTCTGCTGTTTGACATTGACTTCACTATAAAATCCTTAAGTAACTTGTTGATGTGATTGCAATTTCATATTTCTACAAAATAGAGCGCTCACACTCAATAAAAACTCATTAAACTTGTAAATTAATACTTTTATACTCATAAGGTTACTATAGTGGATTTATCATAATATTTAGAAAAAAGATATATAAAACACTACTAACACAATTAAAAGATGGTGGAATTAATACAATAATGACATCTAAAATCAGTAAGAAAACCAAGAGGAGTGCTTATCTTGAGTGAAGGTTCTCAAGCATTTCTCTAGACCCAGATTGACCACTTCTGTCTGTCCATCTGTTTGAGGATGATATGATGTACTGCATTTAAGTTTTGTGTCACTAATCTCAAAAAGATTTTGCCAGAAATTACTCAAGAAAATCATACCATGGTCTGAGATGATTGTGCAGGGAAAACCATGAAGCTTGACCACCATTTCAGTAAACAATATAGCCATCTTGCCAGCTGTGAATTGCATAGATAAAGCTCCAAAATGAGCTGACTTCGACAAACAATCAACAATAACTAAAATAGTAGTGAAGCCACGTGAAACAGGTAAACCAATAATAAAGTCCATTATGACTGCTTCCCAAACAAATAATGGTATAGACAACGATTGAAGAGGGCCGACATATGCCCGAGTTGAATATCTAGTTTGCTGGAAAATCAAACATGATGCAAGGTACTGCTTCACATCTCTTCGCATGTTAAGCCAATAAAACAATGATGAGAGGCAAACAAGGGTACGTTTGACACCCTGTCCCCTGCTATAGAAGTGGTGTGATATTCGTCCAACACTGAAATAAGGCCGAAGAAGAACTAATGTAAAATCTGAACTTAAATCTCAAAATACCATCTGTAATGGAGTAAGGTGGAAATAAAACACCAGTAGCAATCTTTGATGAAAAACCAAAAATCAGCTAAAATTCGATTCTCCTCATAGAAAGTAGCCAAAGAATCAGGTATAGACTGAGCGACTAACAGCAAGCATGAAGAAGCAGACTTCTTACCAGCTAATTCAACAGGCTCATGCATTCTGGACAAAGCATCAGCAACATTGTTAATGCACCCAGGTTTATACTCAATGCAAAAATCATAGCCCAACAACTTGCAAACATAAAACTGTTGGTCAGGTGTTTGAATGACCTACTGAAGAAGTTCCTTTACACTTTTATGATCGGTTCGAATGACAAAGGGATGCCCCAACAAATACTAACAGCTTCTGCAATGGCGTGAAGTTCCTTAATATATGTGGAAGCAGCAGGAATGTGTGGTCCCAACGTCCTGCAATCGGATGATCTTCCTACATAAAAATAGCTCCAAGTCCAACATTTGAAGCATCAATTTCAATGATAAAGTTCAACTGAAAATCTGTTAGACGAAGAACCGATGCTGCCATCACATCTTGTTTAAGATCTCAAAAAGCAGGTTAGCTGGTGACCAGAAAAAACTGTCCTTGCATAAGAGATCAGTAAGAGGAGCAGCTGGGGTAACATATCCTTTAATAAATCGACCATAATAACCGTTAACCCAAAAATCCCCACAAATTTTAGTAGATAATGGAGTAGGGCTAGTTAACGATGGCTTTCACTTTTTAAGTATCAGCTTTAACTCCAATTGAAGTTATAGTATGGCCCAAATATTCAATCATATCTTGACAAAAAAGACACTTAAACAGCTTAACAAAAACTGATTAGTGTGAAGACAATCTAAAACCTTATCTAAATGATCAAAATGCTCCTCCAAATTAGTACTGTAGACCAAAATATCGTCAAAGAAAACGATAACAAACTTACACAAATAGGGAGTAAGCAATTGGTTCATTGTAGCTTGGAAAGTTGACGGAACATTTGATAACTCAAAAGGCATGAGTAAAAAGTTCAAACTGTCCTTCATGGGTATGGAAGGCGGTTTTATAAATGTCCCTTCCAATAACTCGAATTTGATGATACCATGCTCTCATATCTAACTTACTGAATACACATGCACCACCAAGTTCATCTAAAAGCTCGTCAATGTATAGCTGGGATTGGAAATTTATCTTTAATGGTAACCACATTCAGAGCTCGGTAATACCCTCAAAAACAAAAAGAACCATCCTTCTTTTTAACTAGCAACACTAGAAAAGATAATATACTTTAACTGGGCGAATAATTCCTTGACTCAACATTTCCTGCATCAATTTTTCCATTTCAGCTTTCTGGAAGTGAGGATAACGATGAGGACAAACATTCACTGGTTTGTTATTTGGGATGAGGTGTATTTTGTGATCAACAACACGATGAGGAGGTAAAGTAGATGGAGTTAAAAATAGTTGAGCACATTGCTGGAAAAACCGTTGTATACGGGCTGGTAAATCAAGTGAAAATTCAATGCTCACCCTCAGAAATAGTATTGGCAGAGAGTAGAGCTGGGCTAGTTTTCGAGCAAGGAAAGAGCTCAAAAAGACCATCAACTTGGTCATGGGACATAAGTGTCTATAACTAGTGAAAAGAAATCTTCCTCGGTGATAATGCCAAATCACCCCTTAGCAAATTAGGAGACCCCTACCAAGCGAATTCCATTGTTAATACTTCATAATCATGACAAACTCAAGCATAGAAGTTGTAATCATTGGATGGCGAGAACCACATTTAGGCTTTCAATGGGTGAAACATAAAGGTCAATATGAAAAGGATGTCCCTACAATGCGAGGGCAACCTGAGGGCAAATAAATTGACAAATCAAGGGATCGTCATTACCGATGTATTCTCGAAAATTGTTTGCTTCTGCAGTCAGCCCCAAAGATTCAACCATGGCAGTCTTGATAAAATTGTGGGTACTGTCGCTATCAATAAACACTTGCAAGGAATTTTTATTAATTTCTCTAAGAAGTCGAAGGGGAAGTGAATTTCGAGCACCAGCAAGAGCATTTAAGCTTGAAATATCCCTTGCTACAATAGTCTCATCACTCTAATCTTGTTTCGATATCTGCTTAAGCTCCATAGAATCATTCTCTTCATCATCCATCCCTAACAACAAGAGAAACTTACTATGGAATTTATGTGAGGAACTCCATTTTTTATCACAATTATAACACAATTCCTTCTCCCTCTTTCCTTTTAACTCCTGTGCTGAAAGTTGTCGTATGGATAGAGCTGGTGTGGATAATAATGGAGGTAAGGAAGCCGGGGCCAGTGGAGATGACTTTTGTATAGAAGGATTGATTGGAGCAGTCAATGAAGGTGCCATGGGTGAACAACTGATGTAACTGGTTTAGCAAGGTGAGAGGGGGAGTTGTTCTGATTAGGATACCATAGTCCATGAACGAGAATCCAATTTACTAGCATCACAATTTACTTCATAAACCCGAGCCAAACCAAAAGCCTCCATCAAAGAATAAGGATGTGAAATAAAAAGCTCCCGTCAAATGTCCATTTATAATCCGATAATAAAAATTGAAATCAAGAGGGGTTTGAAATCTTCAAACTCAGCTTGAAAATCTACCATGGTTATTTTCTGAACAAGTTTAGAAAGATTGCCTTGATGGTCCTCATACAAAGAAGCACCAAACGAAACTTAAGATTTTGAATAAATTCTTTCCAAGTAGTGAGTAAATTGCTTGATTTCATCCATTGATACCAAGCAGATGCTCTGCCCTCAAGATGAAAAGCCACAATGCGCAATCGTAAAATATCAGAATTACCATGAAAATAAAAAAYTTCATTAATTCTAAATGCCTATCTATTCGAGTCAGACCATCAAATTTTGGCACCTCAAGTTTCATAGTCCGTAAAAGGAGAGCGGCATCACCTAGTTCAGGAGGAATTTCCAATGTTTGGTGACTCGACAATCCTCCCGCATAAGTTGTAGAAGGCCCGTTAATCTGTTTTCTTAAATCTTCCAATCGAGAATCAACAGAAGCCATATATTGTTGAAGAGTTTGATGACCAGCAACAGTATGACTATCTATCTGGGTCTGTAAAGCCTTCACAGCCATGAAAACATCTGAACCGCCATGAAAAATTCCCTCATGAAAGCACCAATTGGTAAGCCTTCCTGCAAATCACAACAATTTAGCTTACCAGAAAACACTCTTCGAGTGAGTGCAAACTCCAGAACCAAAGACCAGAGAGCAAGGATAAGAGAAAGAAAGAATGGGAATCATCCAATTCATTCATTGAAAAGACACACAACAATTCATGGTCATACTTATCCCAAGCTCTAGTACAGCATCGCCCAAAACACCATAGCGATTCTGCTACAACCGAATTAACCAAAGACAAAACAGCTCCATTACAAGGACTATTATAGCTCACTGTATAAATACCTCTAGCCATTTTGGAGGTTGTCTGCCACGTATAGGTCTTGCTGTTGAGGGGGGAGTCTGAGTTAAAGAGATGGGCTCATAGGGCTCTTGTAATAGCTCATCCAAGACCAATATTTGCATAAAAGTTGGGCCTATCTTGTCAGGCTGCTAAGGGTYTATCCTTGTCTGTGCTCATGAATTATATTACACAGCAAACTGAGCAGTTTTAGAAGATATAAAGAAGAACACATTCTTGCTCTACAACCAGGGAATTTTGGGGAGACTTGCATCCAATCCTGCAGTTCATCCACTAGCTAATGGCTTTGGGTTTTTTCACAACTGAATTTTGTTGTGATTTGTTTTCTTCTTCTTGCAAAGATAATTATTTGGTTTTTTCACAAAAAAATTGCAGCGCTTTATGAATGTCTTTTGTGTAATGCTTAGATTGTACAGAAAAGAAAACATCAAAGCACCAAAATCAGCTCAAGTGTTTGCTGATCTTCACATGTATACATTAAAATTCAGAATCAAAATCCAACTTTGCTTCACCTTCATCAAAAGATTACTAAATTTCCAAGTAATTTTCCGGAATTTGTGATATTTCTTTTATGAATCCAAATTTACAGAAGATGAAGTAAATGCAAATTTATAGCATTTATAAAAAATTTAATAAATAATCCCAATTTCCATCATCTCCGATTTGCAGAAGAAGGGGTTGCCCATCAGATGTAGAAGATAGAAGATAGAAGATAGAAGATGAAGATGATCATCTTCTTCTCTTCTTTTCGTTTTTTTTTTTTTTTTTTCCCCTTTGTGTGAACTGGAAATAGGTTTGGATTCTAGTCAATTGGTTTGTGAGTATGAAATGATTGGTTTAGCCCCAATTGATTGTCCGTTGGGAACCACCTGAGTTGTTGTGCTGGAAAATACCATTTGAAGTTGTGGGCGGGCAAAAATAGACAATCGTGAATCGGGCAAAAATAGATAATCGAAAATATTTAAGGGACTAAAAAAATTAAAAGAAAAAGATTATGTACATAAATGAAAAACRGTAAATGACATTTTGAGTCTTTTCCCCTTAATTATCACAATGAACGAAAGTTAGGTTAAAACCTAGAGATTTAAAGATAATGAAATCATTGAAAAATATAATTATTGACAATGCAATTTGAATTAAACGTTAAAAGGGTTTGGTGACATTAACAGTTAACTATAAATGAAAAATATCAAAATGGACAAACCAAAGGAGTTTGGGTTTGTGTTCATTATCTATTAGTACATTGCGGAAACAAGTTAACGAAAATATCCATAGACAGATACAGTAAAATTGGGACCTGCTTAACTTTTGCCTAAATGGCCACATACCTCAACAAGCTAATGGGCTACTTTTCCTTCTGATTTTACGAAAATAGACCAGAATAGAACAGATTCCATATTACAAACTCTTTGCTTCTTGATTACGGGAAGTTACGTGAGAGTTTTGTCCTACAATATCAAGAGTAGGGTCTAAAAAATCTTCAGAGACCAATGAAAAAATGGAATTTTATTAAAAAGGATAGAACAATTAAAAAGGAAACTAGAGATAATAAGAAACAATTATGCTAGATCTGAAAAGGCTAGGTTGGGCATGTGGTCTATTCAATTTTCTAACCTCAGTATCAAACCCAAGCACCTGGTGGAGACCAAAAGCATGTTAGGACCACATGACATGCCCTCGATCAGGAAGATGAACACTTGAACCATGTTCTAACCCAGTTATTGTGTCAGAAAGTGGACACAGAGAGTCAGGACCATGGAGCACCGGGATGATGTAGTTAAAGGATTAGACTAATCTCGACTCTATATAAAGAAATTAATTCAAAGAAATGAAGGTACCCAACCACTTTATAATATGATAAAAAATGATTAATCATGGGCTAGATATGCTCCAATTCTCTTGCATCACTTCCAAACTGCATGCCTTTTTCTTAAGTTTGTCCTCCCAACTTGAGGCCTGRGATCTCGTCTTTATCCAGGCTCCCCTTTCCCACCGAAAAGGAGGAAAAGGAAAGAAGAAATAAGAAAATTCAAAAGCATGTGTAGAATGAAAATTTAGGTCCAAAATTATTTACTCCTTGTCCCATGCAGAGAGGTTCACCATATGGCTGGACCGATTGCGTTTGTTCTCACAAGGTAGTTGTTGTCAAACGTTTTGCAAAAACGAAGACAGCATTTCTTCCCCACCTTATACGCTGTGCATTAGGTGAACCCAAATACAAGCAAACTATTGAGATTAACAACGAAGGATCACACTCGGTAAACATCTGCCTTAAGTCACAACTTCAACACAGAAAGCTTTTGGGGAAAAATGAACCCCACGTRAAATTTRACGACAACTCTTTAACCCAATTTCTGATTATAATAACCTTTAATGTTGAGAAAGCCTCTCTAGACCCGATCACGTCAACATTACGATATTTCATGAGTAGCCAAATTCAGGTTGGGAACCAAATCAAATGTCAGAGATTCGATTAGGCCAATAAYCAGGCAAAGAAACGGTTAATTCATCAAGTATTGCAAGTTACACATGCAAACTCAACAAAAATGCATATTAAAGATATAAAAACGCATTGGAATCAACCCAGCAAAAATGCAAATAAAAGAACAAGCAGAAAACTAACTACATATTAAGCAAAAGGTAACAGGTATATGAATGACACAGGACAACAGAATAAAACATATACTCAGCCCATATGCAACACCTAAATCCACCCCTCACATCTCARCATCTCTCACAGCTGCTACTGGACATCACCAGTGGCGCCAAAAACTAGGAAGTTTTTAGACTCCACTTGCATAATTTGTCCAACACAAAAGGAAAACGATTTTCTGTAACCCGAAACAGGATTTAAACAGAAGTTGCGTTATATAAGGGTGCTGCCTCCTTTCTAGAAATTATGCAACTTTACATTGGCTCGCCCTCCTCTTCCTCCTCATCCTCATAACCTTCCTCGTCTGCAGTAGCATCCTGGTACTGCTGGTACTCGGAAACAAGATCATTCATGTTGCTCTCAGCTTCCGTGAATTCCATCTCGTCCATTCCTTCACCAGTATACCAATGCAAGAAAGCCTTTCTCCTGAACATAGCAGTAAACTGCTCGCTCACTCTCCTGAACATTTCCTGAATGGATGTTGAGTTACCAATAAAGGTGGAAGCCATTGAAAGCCCCCTGGGTGGGATGTCACAGACACTGGACTTAACATTGTTCGGGATCCACTCAACAAAGTATGACGAGTTCTTGTTTTGGACATTGATCATCTGTTCATCCACTTCCTTGGTACTCATCTTTCCTCGGAACATGGCTGAGGCTGTAAGATAACGGCCATGTCGTGGATCAGCAGCACACATCATGTTCTTTGCATCCCACATTTGTTGGGTAAGCTCAGGAACTGTAAGCGCACGATACTGCTGAGAGCCACGTGAGGTCAAAGGAGCAAAACCCACCATGAAGAAGTGCAAACGGGGGAATGGGATGAGGTTGACAGCAAGCTTCCTGAGATCAGAATTGAGCTGACCAGGGAATCGGAGACAGCATGTCACCCCACTCATGGTAGCAGAAATCAAGTGATTCAAATCACCAACTGAAATATATATTAAACAAATCAGAAGATTCTAAATACAAAACAAAAGAACTGAAAAGTATATAAGCAAGTGACAGGGATGGAAGATCTAACAAAAACTAAATTTTCATGACACAGAATACAGAGGAAAAACTACTAGAGAACCCGATTTTTAGACTAGCAAGATTTTAAGGGCATAGAATTGTCATGATAACTTATAATTATATCATGTCTACCACTCACAACAGATGTATCTGTCTGCAACCACATCCAAGTTATAGAATATACTTAGCCATTTAGCAGTCCTCCCCCTCCTAACCTCCCCTTTTTCCATAATAGAAATGTTGAAGCATGGWAGACTTTACACAATTGATATTACTATCAACACATGGACTGCAAGACTGATATAAGAACAAAAACTGCAGGCTTTCATGTGCAGAAGGGTTACTCATTAGATACCTAAAACAGTATTGTGAAMTTTAAGCTATAGAACTAGTGCAGTTCATGACAAAGGGTATCCTCTTTCCAGTGAAAACTATGCTAACAAATAAATAGTTGAAAATTTAGCAAGTAACACCAATTCCACTCACAGCTAGGAGTAGTAAGCTTAAGAGTCCTGAAGCAGATATCGTATAATGCTTCATTGTCAAGCACCATGCATTCATCTGCATTCTCAACAAGTTGATGTACTGACAGCGTGGCATTGTATGGCTCGACCACTGTATCTGAAACCTTGGGAGATGGGAAGACAGAAAACGTGAGCATCATTCTGTCTGGGTATTCCTCCCTGATCTTTGAAATCAGCAAGGTACCCATGCCAGAACCTGTACCTCCACCTAGTGAGTGACAAACTTGAAAACCTGCAACAAAGAAGGAAAGAAATCAGGCAAATTACCTTTAKAAATTATAGAGACCTATATAACAGGASTAACTTTTTTTCAACATTATTCTATTTCCAAAAGCAAACCAAGACAGAAATACCAWATATCATCAAAGAACATGTCTTGCATGATATGTTTTAATCAATAATTAGTTAGATTATAATAGAGATGATGTATCAAGAAAACGAATGAGAAACCACATCAAAGCATAAGGTGGCCAAAAGTTTACCTTGAAGGCAATCGCAATTTTCAGCTTCCTTCCTCACAACGTCAAGTACTGAGTCAATAAGTTCAGCACCCTCAGTGTAATGACCCTTAGCCCAGTTGTTTCCAGCACCAGACTGGCCAAACACAAAGTTATCAGGCCTGAATATCTGCCCATATGGACCAGTGCGGACACTGTCCATAGTACCGGGCTCCAGATCCATGAGCACTGCACGAGGAACAAACCTCCCGCATGAGGCCTCATTGTAATACACGTTAACCCTCTCCAACTGCAAATCTGAAGTTCCAACATAGCGTCCAGTTGGGTCTATGCCGTGCTCATCACAAACAACCTCCCAGAACTTTGAACCAATCTGGTTGCCACATTGGCCCCCCTGCACGTGAAGGATTTCTCTCATCTTCTGTGAAGTTCAAAGGAAATAAATATCAGTTTAACAGAAATTTGAAGACAAAAGAAGAAAGCAAATGAAATAGGGCAGCTCAAATTAATTATCAGTAGMAATCAAATAAACTGAAAATCTCTTAACGAACTGACCGTTCCTAAACAATTTCACAATTTAAAGCGGAATTCAAGAGTAAGATCAACTGGATCCCAAGTATAGCATTATTCTTCCAGATACTTATTAAATAATGGATAAATGTATGTCCTTTTTCTGCTAATCAGATTCATAAACAATTTTTAAATACTAATTCGAATTACAAAAAGTGCACAAAAACCATATATCCCCTTAGATCTACAAAATCTGAATGTGAAAATGAAGAAAGTAACATAGGTTGGCATTCGTCAAGGCGTTGAAAACTAAGAAGTGAGAACAATCTACCGACAATTTTCACTAGATTATTTCCGTAAACTKAATCTAGAAATGATAATGAAATGCTGCTAGATACATCTTTGCTTCTSCAAAAATGAGCAGATTCACCAAGAATACAGAAAGTGGAGTCAAATTACAATTTTACGAAATTTCAACAGGAAGATACGAGATTCAAATACTTCAACTCATTCAGATATTACAAATTTAAAAATCCACAAACACAAATGAACTAAAATCCCGTTGAAAAATCCATAGATCTGTACCACAATAGAGCCACAATCGAAGGATTTACCTCCAAATTTCTAAAGAGGATTGGACAAACACTTTTTGAACTATCGATCGAGTGAAAAAATCTCGATCGACGGAGAGCGAGAGAGTAGAGTGAGTGGAAATGTGAACCCTAAGAGAGGYTTTTATAACGTGGAGAACGGATCTAACGGTGGCTATTGCTTCCCTCCTATTTCTTATGGGCATTTAGATACCGTCGGATTATTTTAAAGACAGTGTAGATGGGAGGAATACAGCGGTGACGGTACTGGTCGATGAGATTTTGAAATTTTTTGAAAATTGAATATGGTTGTGCGACGGTTTTGCCCTTTCTCAAATGACTATAATATCCCTTGCCCGTTGTTAATTTGAATTTAGTTTGTGGAATATTTGTAWTGAGTAAAGAATTAGGATAAGAAATAGAATCTCTTTAACAATCCTTTTTATGCTCTTCWTGCTTCCTTCCACAGCCGTACCCGGGAAAATTTTAAAAGTTGAAATAWWAAATATTTTAAATTTTAAATTTATAAATCATTTATCTTACTAACTCTTTTATTTTTTTATTTGCCATAATAACATCGATATATATAAGAATAATATCCTCTAAAGCATCACAAGTCACTACTCAMCTACTTGAAAATATACTTAAGCCTGCCAGCCTAATTCTTCTACAAATTATATACACAAATCGTGGGTCTCCTTTTAACTTTAATTATATTTAGTCACTTTTCTCTCTTTTTTCACCCAAACTATGAGTTTTTATGTAAAAGAGTGAATACTATATCTTCTATTTCTAGAATTTCTACATTTATTTCAAAGTAAGCTGAGCATAAATTTGATAAATAATGAGCCCTAAATCTATTAATTCAAATAATGAGCCCTAAATCTATTAATTCATACTTTACCACTTTACTAATTCGTCTTCCTTTTTATGAATAAATCATGAATTTCATAAGATAAATTTCTTCCTATAATTTTCGCAATGAATCATTTCCTTTTTAATTTTGTTCAAATCCAACCACCAAAGAATCATTTCCATTTGGTAGAGAGTCACACTATAACTTGGAGAAGAAATATGATTTATTTTCCTTTTATTCATTAATTCTTGGGTCCTAATGGGCCTTGGCATGGGGACAAAAAATGGTAGTTTAACTATATAAATCCTCAATTTATGTGGAAATTAGTTAAGGTTCTTGGAGAATACTCATTTGAACATTATTTTCGGAAAATCAGAGTGATTTGCCCTTTCACTATTTTCAATTCTTTATAAATATTTCTTGTCTTCTTTTTTCAAACTTTTTATCCTCCAACAATTTACGTTCAAATTTTTTTACCCTACACGACGGAATCCGACCACCTCCTATCACGTGRATTGCACGTGCTTGTTAGTTGAATTTTTACACAGGAAAAAATCATCAGTCTAGGTTTTGTTTCCCACCAAAATCGTACTTCTATTCCGTAATTGCTCGATTTTCCAATTTCACCCAAATCTCATGATCTTCTTCCCCAAACTAGGGATTTCTTCACCCGACGCATCAATATATATTAGCAGCAAGAGATTTTCTTTAAGAAACTATTTGTATTCCTTCATTGTTGTTCCTTAATGACCGACACAACAAGAAATTCTTGCATATAGGACCATTTTCGTGTTGCCATTGTGAAAAAGCTGTGAAATTAAGGACTATTGGACAAACACAAACCCAGAAAGGAGGTTTCTAGGTTGTGAGGTATACATGGTAGGTTTTTTGTAACTTAATTCCTTTGAATTTCTTTAATTTTTTCCATAAATTTTCTTCTAAGTTAATTTTTTATTTTTTTAACAAAAGACAGTAGGTGGGGGTTGTGGGTATTTTGAATGGTATGATCCACTCATGTGCCCCCATTCAATTCAAGTTATTTRGGGACTTTTGTAAAAGATACAAAAAATGAAAGATGAGAAGCAGAAGTTGAAGGTGAAGGTTAAAATTGTAGTAGTAGCAATGGCCTTTTGTGTAGCTGTATTGGTATTTCTGAAGCTGAAAGCTTGACATTGTGGGCAATAGTTTTTGAAGGTCAAAGTCTCGCATTGTKGATTCATTAGTAGAGTGGATGTAGCTGTGAGTGTTGAAGTTATTGACATTATTCAGCTTGAAGTTGAAAATTAATGTTGCATATATATGATTGTCCTTGTACTAATGTAAATTACATTTTAACAATGCTCATAAGCTGATGTTTTCTCCTTTCACTAATGTTGCAGATGCATTATTGTTTTCTATTGAAGTAAGCATTTCATTTTGATAATGCAATAATACCATTCCAACAATACTAGCTAGTAATGGTTTTTTCGTTTCATTAATGTTGTAGATGATTCTCTTTGGTAATGCACTAATGCAGTAAAGCTTAGTTACTTAGTAGTGGAAGATGCAGTAATGCATCAATTCTCACAAATTTTCTAATTCCATTCTAATAATGACTATATCATTCCAACAATACCAACCTAGCAAAATGATCAAATCAATCTAGCAATACCAATTGAAACCAATACCAAACCAAAAAAATGATTTTAACACCATGCTGTCATGTTCAATAATGCAAAATACCATTCTAAGGCATTCAAAATACAAGTCGATAAAATTATCCAAATGATCCAACAGTACCCTATCAACAGTCCAAGGCATCCAAATACATTCTTATTCAAAATGTAACACCATTCTAAAGCATCCACTATCATGTTCTAGTAAACCAAAAAAATAGTCAAACAAAATACATTAGTCTTAGACACATTACATCCAATAACAAAYTACACTATCTCTAAGATCAGTTCATATAACAAATAATTTATAGCCTCATATAATATCTTGTATGATTTGAACCCACCCCTCAATCTCTTTGCATTGATGTCTGACAAGTTTGTTTGTTGCTGCTTTCAACTCCACAGATTCTAGACTTCCTCTAACTTTTTCTTGAAGTCTTTGTAGCATTACTAGCATTATCATTTGCAGCATTACTAACAGATAAATATTCTGGATTATCGTCTTGAGGGATAACCTTGAAAATGAAGAAAAAATGCCAAAATAATATAAGTTAAAAATTCATGACAACTGAGGAAAAAAAAGAAATAAAASAAGCTCTTGTGTTAGTTACATGCAAATATTTATTAATTCAGTCAGTTGCAAACACTAAACTTAGAAACTTGGAACAATTAAAAACGTATATCACTCTCACTATATACATTTGCTTCAACTCTTGTATTAGCTTGATTTTATATGTAACTGAGAAGCCATTGCATTAGTAACTTGCAAATGAATTTCATGGCATAAAATTTCAGTAATTGAATAACCATTTYTTTAACTGAATTAGTAAATGAATCAAAAGGTTGAGAAGGTTGCTTACACTAGACATTTGAGAAGTTTGCTCTCCCTGTACATCTTCATTCATATCATTCTCTTGATGAAATTCTTGTTGTGATGATACTTTATCACAAATCCTTCTATTATGGCCTAATTTTCGACACATATCAAATGTCTTCATGCTTGCAACCAATTTACTTGTTGTATTCTCTGGCTGAAGTTATTTCATCTTGCATATTACTCTCATTTTCTCCATATGATGTTTCCGTTTCTCTTCCATTCAATTGACAAGTCCTCGCATTATGACCTATTTATCCATATTTGCTGCACTTTAAAGGTCCACTTCCAGCCTTAGATATTTTTGAAGGCCTACTGCTTGAATCACATTATTTATCCAAGCCCCTTCTCCTTGCTGTTTTTGGTCTCCTTGACGACCTTAACTTTTTTAGAGGTAGTGGAGGTTCTCCATCTACTGTAGGTTACAAACTTGGTAAACTAATTGGACTAATCACAAATTCATAAGCTTTCACGTATGTCCTTGTCTGATTGGCCGGATGAATGTAACTCTCTACTTCTTTCCCCTTGTAGGCTATTGCACTAATAGCATGCATACATGTTGTCCCACATAATTCCCATTTCCTACAAGAACATGTTCTTTTTTCCAAATCCACTGCAAAAATGTCTCCCAATATATGTTCCACTTGGTACTTTGAGCTCCCTGCGCCTCTAGGTATATAATTCCCATATTGCTCCTTCAACTTCTCAACATACCTTACGATTTTAGAACAAACACCACCTTCTTTATTTCTCATCCACTCTCTCTTAACCTCTTTTCTAGTCATCAAATATGTTCTAATTGATTTTCACATTTCCAGAATATATTTGGACCTTACATGCAAAATAGTTGAGTTAAAAATCTCACACAAATTATTCAGCATGTCACACTTTGTGTAAGTGTTAAAATGTGACTTAGACCAGTGACTAGCGTGTGCTGAATTCACTAACCAGCTTTGGGCTCTTTCATCTAGACCTTTCAACTCACTCTTGTAATCAACAAATTTGTTTGCATAGGTTGCCCTAGCACACTGCCACAATTTCTGTTTTAAGTGAACAATTTTGAAATTGTTATGAAGATGTCTAACATAGAACCTATGTTCTACCCTAGACAATAATTCCCCCACTACTGGTATCAACCCCTATAACTAAATTAATAGAGTACACACATTAATCAAATACGGCCATAAAGAAAAGAAATTTTAAGTCACATCATAATTAAAAAAAAAAAAAAAACTTACCTTTTGTCTATCAAACATAAGAACCCACTTTTCTTGATAAAAAATTTCCAAGTCCTGAATCAAAAGCTCTAGAAACCACCTCCAACTATCTTTATTCTCAACTTTTATAACACATACCATCACAAGATACACTGAATTGTTGGCATCAATGCCAATAGAAGTCAATAACATACCTTAGTGAGGTCCTCTCAAATGACATCCATCCAAGCATATTACATTTCTACAACCAGCTCTAAACCCTCTTCTCAAAGCTGAAAGTACCATGTAAAATCTCTGGAACCTCTCTTTACCYTTCCTATTAATCTCAATTAATAAAACTATGGTATTGTCAAGGTTCAAGTTCCTTAATTCCTCAATATAATCATCAAGCTTTGTTTATTGCTCCTTGCAATTGCCTTAACCATGTACACTTGATGAACTAAAATGTTATATTTCAATTCCCTATGTACCTTCCCCATGAACGCCCATACATGCACACCTTTACTTGATCTGAGATCTTCAATATATCTCCTAGCTAAGTAAGCAGGACTTAGGATTCTAGAACTGCAGTTTATGCRACGATTGTGTATTTGATAAAATGTCATTATTTGCTAATCTAAACAATTAGATAATCTTCCCTATATTCTCCATTTACAYTTTCTACCATAGCAAACAACACATATTTTGTTAGGATCACTTTTCTTGAATCTGATTATCTTGCCACACTTGATCTTATGTGAATTCACAACATCCTTAAATTTTTGTTATGAGAACTGTGGGTTTTCAAGGTCAATTTCTAAACTAAATCTTTTAAATACTTGTTATTTACCCCCATCTAACTCATCATCACTCCCTGAAGAACTATGACTGTTAAACTCAGCAAAGTCGTATTCAGAACTACCTTCATCAACCCAAAGTTCATCACCAATATATAGATGCACAGGTGACGGTCTTTTTCTCTTATCCTTCTTACTTACCCTTCCCTTCCGCAAGTCAAATCCTGCCCTATTACTAGTAGCAATCCCTAAACCAGATATTCTCACATTCTATCTTGAACTACCATTAATAGAGGATCAAATCCTCTCATCTGAATCTGAGTTCTCAAAGTTAGACTCCAAAAAACTACTACATTCACTTGAAACTTCAATTTTTTCAAGTTCATAATCTATATTAATTGAATCATTATCACCGTTGTATGCCATCAGTTGCCTTTTCTCTCCCCACTGGACTTGTTTATTTTTCTTTTGCTCCTTTTTTGGAGTTATCACTTTCTCTACCACTTACTACTCTTTTGTCCCTTACACTACTTCCAATAACCCTGTCACCACCAATTTCTTTTCRTGCATTTCTGTGCACAATAGCCTTTCCCTTCACTTTACTTTTCCTACTCCCAACATCACACTCACCAGTACTCATTTCATCCTCCCCATGACTTTTTTCTCCCTCATCTCACCCTCAACATAACTTTTTTCTTCCTCATCCCTCCCCATGACTCTTTTCTCCCTCATCAGCGCCAATTTCAATATAGTCATTAGTCCTAAAAGGTCCTGGTAGGATAGGTAAGTTAAACCTTCGGTCTTATCCATGTYTAAAGAAAACTTTATTTGTACCCTTAACAGCCCCTAATTCTACTATTAATGTAACATCTTCATCACATAAGGAATACACTAAATGTCTCTGTTCACCAAATCCTAGAATATTGAACAAAGACCCACAATTTTCTTTATAAACTAATAACTTAYCCACARGGTCTAATATCAGAAGGCTAAATCTATCCGCATCACATTGGTCATAATAATCTATCTTCCACTTTATCTTTAATTCCAATTCATTGACCACCATGATAAATTTTTAAGCCAAAGTCACCAGAATTTGGACATGAGTTTGAAAAATTAYAAGCTCAATTAAGAAGGCAATTTAGTTCTCATCATAAATTTAATGTTGTACAATTTAAAAGCTAATTCAACAATTCAGTAGTCAAAGCATAACTTTGATGTTATACTGCTAGCCCTAGAAGTCAGACGTTAACAACAAGAATCCAACCAAAAAGGACAATGGTAAGCATGCAATAAAGAATAACACATTATATACTCCCAACAACAACAAAGAAAAAAGCATTATAAAAAGAAGCTATTTACCTCTACCAGAAAGTTAAAGACTTTCCGTGATCAGTGCAAATATTATAAATCACATATAAGAAACTCACAAAAGAGCACCTRCGAAGGCATAAAGTCACATAAAAGAATCAAAGGGCTCAGTTTAGCGGACACAAATTCACTTTCAGACTTATTGTTCACAAAAGATCAAAATTAAGGTTTTAGAAAATTGGGATCTTTAGAATAGCACATGCGACTGGTCATTTTCAAAGACTTAAAATCACTTAAAAATACATCAATGAACTCCCTTTAGCAAATACAAATTCACTTTACAACTATTGTTCACAAAAAAATAGAATTAGAGTTTTTAAAAGTTGGGATTTTCAAATAAAAATGATTCAAATAAGAAGTTTATAGCTTTTCTGTTAGAATCCACTTACTGTAACTCGTGTCTCCAAAATACTCAGGCTTGTCACTTCGTAAAGACATCTCTGGGAGAAGTTTCTGTAGGGCTTCGAAGCCCTATTTTGATGAAGAAATTTTGTTCTAGTTTACTTGGAATTAGGGCTTGATAAACAAATTGCCGATGAAATCTAAGGTTTTTGTTCGCAGATTTAGGGAAATTGACTGAGGAAATGTATAGGTTAAAGGAGGGTAATGTGAATGTGGTGAAAATGGTAAACTTGATAGGGTAAGAGTAATTAGGGGATTCTTTTGGATCGAGTTAAGTTTGGCTTGGCCAAGTTAGACCATTCCATCTGTTTTTAGTAGGAAACAAAACCTAGACTAACGATTTTGCCTTTTCTAAAAATTCAACCAACAAGCACGTGCAATGCACGTGATAGGAGGTGGTCAGATTCTGACATGTAGGGGTAAAAAATTTGAACATAAATTGTTGGAGGATAAAAAAACTTTTTAAAGAAAAAAAGATTAGGGATAGTTAGAGAGAGTCAAAAATAGTTGAAGGGCAATTACGGTAATTTTTCATTATTTTCTTGTTCAATTAATAAAGTTTTCTCCACTGAACAAATAGTTAAGTAATTCAAGTATAAAGCTCTATAGCTTCATCCTACAAATTTTCCTTCKTTCAAAACAAAAAATTAAATAAACAAATAGACTTCAACTTGACCCTAATTTGGTCGTGTGTGGTGAATGTATTTAAAAAGAGGAAGTAAATCTGAACATATTTAGATCACTTACTTCATTTAGTTAGGACATACAAGAAAACGGAGTAATGTGGAGGATGCACCTCCCACTTCAAATTAAATTTTCATCCCTTCAAAAGTGAATGGTTATAGATGGATTGAAGTTTAAAAAATTGAAGGGAATTTTTTTAAAACAATGGACCTTTTCCTTTCACTTTTCAATCTAATTAAACAATGGAAAGTATGTTTTATTTACTTTCCCTTCACTCTTACGAGAATAATTTAAACGTAAATATAATGTAAAGTGAACACATCCTTTCTCCTCTATCACCTCCTCATCAAATCAAAACTAAGCCTAAATCAAAAGGACATGTATTATATGGAGCAATAACTAAATAGACTCATAAACTCTATAAAGTGTATTACTTTACCACAATGTCTGCTTCGGGCCTTGGGCCACATTGAGGAGCAGAAGCCAAACATCTCTAAATCTGATGTTCACACACAATGGGTCATATTAGCAATTTTTTCTAAATGAAGGGAAAAAATTTGATGGAGTAAACCTCGATTGGTTCATCCATCATTGTCGACTAAATATTACTTTTGTTCTCAATTAAGAATCTTATCTTCATTTTTTTTCTTTTTTAAAGAAACCTATTCTCCGTTGACTGATCCATTCTGAGTGCACCATTAAGGCTCCATTTGGCAACTTGACTAGAAAACAATTTATCACTAGTGATATAGGAGTTCAATTTTCTTTGTTCACATACCTAAGCGAGTTGGCGCTAAAATTTTGAAACAAATTCAAGTTAAAGCCCAATTGGAACTGCAGCTTGACTTGTTCAGACCTAGCTTAGTTTTGTTTTAGACCAATCAYATTACTTATTGGATTAATCATTTGTCTATTATATGGAAATATATTTAAAAATTAACTTGCAAGTTTGAAGATCAAATCCTACATCTGGATATAGCAAATCAACTTTGTGGAAATTAATTATTCAACAAATGTATGCATTCTATACCTATAGTGAAACTTTTAGCTGGATGGTATGTAAGTTCAGATACACTATTAAGGCAAATATATGTATTTTCATATAATTATTAAACCTTTTCTTGTTCAACAAATCCATCACTAGGGCCTAGTTTGGGAGTTCAGAGAAAATAAAAGAAGAGAAAAGATGAAATATTTATTCCAAGTTATTTGGGAGTTTAGGAAAGAAAAGGAAATAAAAGTCTTCTTTTTAGTGGGAGAGAGATGAAAAGAAAATATCTGGTTATGAGATATTTTTATAATTATATCATTTTCCCTTCCTCTTGTTTGGGAGTTGAAGAGAAATGGAAAAAAAAATATTTGATTATTAGATTTGGATAAGATTGAAAGTATAAAACCTTTACATTCTTTTCTTTTCTTTTCTTCCCCCTTTTGGATGGAAAGTTTTGGGAGGAAAAGGGACATTTTTTTTCCTTTCATTTCCTCTTTGTTATAAAGGGATGGGGTACATTACCCAATGGTGCATATACATTTTCTTTTTCTTGATCAAATCAGTGGATCTAATACACATARAGATTGATAGCCTTGGCATATTTTCTTTTCCTTTTCTCTAATGAGAGCTSGTGAGGAGGAGGATTATAGTCGTATCATATRATTGGAATTAACTACTTCCCCTTGGACTTTGATCTAATACCACTTTACTTCATCCGTTTTTTAACCGTATCAATCGCCCCTTGATCTATTTATTCTCATAATTCTCGCGAGGTTGGAGGGATAAGCTAGGTGTCTATTAAAAAAAAAGACATGGAGGAATGGTAGATCCGTTGAAGATGTAGATTGAGTGTGAAAATACTAAATGGCTATCGGAGAAGAAGAAGATGGAGGCCGGCAATTATGAGTGGATAGGAGAAGGTAGAGGGCGATAGTGGCGCCGATGGTGGTCATGGACAGAGGACTAATGACGATAGAGAAAAAAAAAAAAAAGAAAAAAAAGAGGAGTAAAGAAAAGTGGACAATTATTTTCTCATTTCTTCTTTTTCCTCCTTAAATAAAGAATGGTACATAACCTTCGCAATCATTAAACTTTTCACGTCTCCAATTTCTACCCTCCAACTATTACAATGATAAGAATCTGACGATGGAAAATAAATATATCAGAATTGAAGGGCGATTGCTGAATAAACGATATGAACGGGGTATATATGTCAATTCATTCTTAGTAGCTCTTCAAAAATCTGCATGAGTTTAGGCAACAATGTCAATTCAAAGCAATCTGCAGTTAGTGAACTGAAACAATCATTGGAGATATTTTAGTTCTCTTTACCTATAATATTGCTTTTAAGTAATCAGCGGATATCGTATGGCTTTTCAATRCAATCACCAGTTCTCAACAAAAATAACGCATCCTCTCGCTTAGATCCACGACTCATTTGCATTGGTCGGGACTACAATTTCCGCAACAAAATCCAGAAAGCGCCTCGACGTGGAAGATGTTTACGGGTTAGAGTAAATTTGAGATGCACGTGCTGAAGAAGGCGGGTGAACGAGAGACAAATGGTTGGAAAGGAAGAGACAAAAATGGTCCAAGCATATTGTAGCAGGTCACATGAGATGAAGCTTGTGGACTACCTGTCGACATGTGACGTGCCAGCCCAATCCAAATCTATCTCTCGTGCTCAGAATACTTAACCATGGTTAAAAGGTAAAATGTTGATAATCCTTAACCATGGTTCTGGTGATTTCGATACTATTAGCTGTATATGTCTTCCGAGCTTTCTTTCTATGGGGTTTAAGAATCTCCCTTTTTTTTTTTTTTAAAACAAATTCCTATAATAGTCCTTCAAATACTTTTCTTTAATATTTTTGTATATTATTTTTCCAATRCTATATTTCTTAATTCTGATTACCTTACTGCTAGCAAAATCTAGCTAACAAAACATCCTCAAACCGCCTAKTAAATAATTGAGGAATAATTTAATTGAAGTACAAGTTCTAACTTTCTTGTATTTTTTGTTTTTTAAGGATCTGAGATGTGAAGCATTCTTGTTTGCTTCCTCTTTCTCTTTTTTAATATTTATTAAGTCTACATTATGATGAAATTAAACACAGAGGAAATATATAACACCTTATCTTAACTATATAAGAATGTGTAATTTTTAGTTAACTAGTTGAGATAAATCTGAACAACGACTGGGCTAAAATATTCTGGGCCAGCTGAAGCCCAACCTAGTTATTGGCCAGAATTGGGCTTTTCCAAAATTCAAATGCAAAGTAGATAGGCACCCGAATGTGCAGTCTCATAGTTTCAAAAGGTAATGCTTCGAAAATATCAGAATTCTCTTTTCTTATGTAATTTTCTAAACTAGGTTGTCTCGATGAATACATAGGTCAGTCTTGACATATCAGCGAGGAAATAAAGATAATATGGAAAATAAACTTTTTATTTGGTAATTAAATTCCAAATGAATAGTGGAAATTGGTTTTTTTTAATTTRCKAATTTGAAGTACCCATCCGACCCTGCGAACCTCCCTTCCCTTGGGCCTTGATCTGTAGCTTTACCGAATTTGAATTTCTAGACYTCGGCACGTGACCATGCAAACATTTCTTAAGAGAGAGTATCCTTGATCCACATCCTGGACATAWATATTCAATCTAAATGGTACGTGGGCTTGGATAYTACTCATTGGCAAGTATGTCCAGCCCAAGAATGAGTCCATGGATTCTGCAATGGTCCATTTCTCTTTTGCAGTCTCGTCAAACCTCAGGTCTCACATTTGTAATAAAATCGGATTGATGGCTGAGAACAGTGTAACGTGTAAAAATAGATTTTAGTATAATAATGACAATTTATACAGGTTTTTAATGTATTAGTTATAAATTATATCCGACATTCTTTATACTAAAATCTCTTATTAATATAATTATTAAAATCTATCACCAATACATCTCTCGCTTTTTTAATACTTTGGAAGTATCAAATATATGAATGTGTAAAGTAGACTCTTTGAAAGTACTTACATAATCGAATCGAATATTAATTTATATTTTATGAAATTTATGTTTTAATTTATATAATAATATAAAGATAATTGAGAATCTAGATAGGATAAAACATGCTTTAAATCCTTTGAAAATGACGATTTAACACAAAAGCTTGGTCTCAAATCTCAGTTAAAAATTGATAACTGAGACGAATATGATAGGACAACAGTGTAAATTCAGGTGTATCATTCTAACACCTATTATTGATATACCAAAACCTATAACAGAATAACCTTCTTCGACGGCTCCCAATAGGAAAAGGCAAAAGCTCGTGTCATAAAGGGCAGGCCAAGTCCTACCACAGGGTATTATTAATTTTTAAAAATTAATTAATAAATTATTAGCATTTGCAATACTTATTGTCAGAATTAGGTCATCTTTCTGACATTACAGGTTGGCAAAATAACATTAGTATATTAATATACTTTTATTTTCATTAAGAAGCTTATCCATATCTAATTAATGCAACCTAAATTTATGTTTTTTCTTTATTGTTATTTGATTTGGACTTCATTTTGCAAGACAAGACATCTACTAATTTCTAATTTTTTTCCTAAATAAGAAATGTTTATATAGTTCAAATCGATGTTCGAATCATAAAATAATATTTTATYTTTAAGAACTAAAAGCAAATAAAAGAAAATCATATTAAAATAAAGATAAAATAAAAATTGTTGGAGGACTAATTTAATATTCATTTTGAGGAATTTATATTTATATATTAAATTTTCAAATATTCATATTTTGTGTAAAACTTATGAAGTAACAGTAGACATGAGACCTCTTGTAAAGATTTATATTTTTTTTATTAGGTCTCGATTCTAGAAATATACGAATACGATGTTTTGAATTTCTAGAATATTTAAAATAATTTGATAATTATTAAGGAAAAAAATCCATTCGAAATATAGGTAACATCCATAATCGATTATTATAGTCATTTATGTTATATGAACTTGTATCAATTAAAAATTATTAGGACATTAAATTTCATTGAATGCATATTAATATTATAAATTAATGTATGAAAATGGAGTATATATAATTCTTTAATTGGTTGAAGATGTGGAAGTCGGAATGATTGAGAGAACAGCATGATTTGGCTTTGTTGTTTCCTTGTGCTTTTGCGTCATCATGCTGTAAAARACTGCCATTGGTATGTGAACAAAATGAATAGGATCCCATTCTGCCTTCCGTCGACAGGAGACAGAGGAGGCCCATTTTCCTTTTTCCTTCTTCGATTTGGCTTTGTTCTTTATGACCAACCAGCCCGATTTATTATTATATTWATTTGGATTTATTTCAGATCCATTCCTACAAATATGCAAAATTTCTAAAGAGATTCTTCGGTTTAGCAGTTGATTGATTTATCAAACTAAAAACACGTAGAAGAATAAGGGAACATAAAGAGCGAATATAAGAAAGTCGGTGAAAATTAGGTGAGTTAGTCTTTTTATTCTTTTTACATCTTATGTCACTTAYAATGTTTATGTGTAGACGATTTAATATATTAACTTTTGAAGATAAAAATATACATTTATAAATGCAGAGGTGTGATGATGTACATTTATTAAAATAGAATTTGAGAGGTAGAATTCTTATCTTTGCTATACCTAAGGAAGAAAAYGAAAAGAGTTGGTTTTCGACATTCTCTCACGAGTGTAAATAATTTTTTCTTTGTGTTTATAAAAATTTGTACCTATTAATAAAAAGATCGGAATTACTCTTTAAGAAGAACTCATAACATACTACTATAGTTTTATTCCCGCTCCCTGGGGAGCCAGGAGATGATGTCTTGATCTGGCACTATGACAGCAGGGGCCATTTTAGTGTAAAATCGATATGTAATTTTATATGGCAATGGACTAGAGAATGAGGCAGCTCGAGGGGCTCGCGCATGCATCTAGCTCGAAAGGGAATGCGCATGATTTCTAGAAAAGGATATGGTGCCTTCAAGTCCAACCTAGGGTTCGGGTATGGGCATGGAGGTGAAAGATTATACTTGATTTCAAGTTGAAGAAGGTTGAAGCTGCAAGCAGCATTATATGATGCAGCAAGCTGCAGCTGAAGAAGGCTGAAGAAACAAAGCTGCATTATATGATGCTGCAGAAGAATGAAGCTGAAGAAGGTTGATAGAAGGTAATGATGCTGCAAGTTGAAAGATGCATTGTATGATGCTACAGAAGAATAAAGCTGAAGAAGGTTGATGGAAGGTTATTGAAAAGAAGGCTGCAATGCTTATTTGATGGAAGGTTGCAGCTAAAGAAATGTGCATAAAAAGAGTGAAGAAATGTTTTATTATAGCTGCTTATGGGATTTGAAAAATGCATTCAAGAATTAGTTAGCTGATTCTTGAATTAGTTGCCTTTCTTGTTAGGATCAATTGTATCAATTTATTAGCTATAAATAGCCCTTTTTTCATATCATTATTTTTGTAATCAAAATTTCATCATCAATGAAGGAAGTTTTCTTCTCATTTTATGTCCTCAATTTCTCCAGCTATTTTCCCTTTTGTTCTYTTTCTTGTTCTATTTGAGGATCATTGATGTTGCTTCTAAGTCAAAATAAACTCAGATTCTTTGATGGTATCAGAGCCGCAGGTTTGAATTACTGAACTTGGGAAGAAAAGGCATTCTTGATTGAATTTTCTTGAAGCTTTCTTGAAGCTTTCTATATTCTATACTTTTAGTTTTTGTTTTTTCATTTCTGAAAGATCTTGAAATGTTTGAAAAAAGAGAGATAGGCTCTCATAACTATGATGGAAATCCTTCAAAGTACAAGGATGACCCCTTATATTTGCATAGTTCGGATCACTCTTCATTGGTTCTTGTAAGTGATCTTCTCACAGAAAATAATTACCAAACTTGGAGCAGAGTTATGATAATTGCACTGCAGGCTAGAGATAAGATTGTTTTCTTGAATGGGGAATACATGAGCCCTACTGCAACTGAAGAAACTTACAGGCAATGGACCAAGGTAAATGCCACGTTGATTTCTTGGATATTAAATGCAATAACAAAAGAATTGGCAAGGGGTTTTGCCTATGCATCTGATGCATTTATCTTGTGGGAAGAAATCAAGACTCAATTTGGTGGAAGTGTAGGAACGAGACTATATGAAATCAAAAGGCCATCTACACTTTTAAGCAAGGAAAAGACTCTGTAGCAGTCTTTTATAACAAACTAAAAAGTTTGTGGGAAGAATTAATGTGCTTAAAGATAGGAATGAGGTATGGAGATTATGAAGAAGTAAAGATGATGCTATTCTTGATGGGGCTGAATGATGAATATAAATCTACAAGGGGACAAATCTTGCTATATAACCCTTTGCCTACAATGGCAAAGGCCTATAGCATGGTGGCAGACGTGGAAAAGTAGAAAAGATTGAAAATTGGAGTTGAATCACAAGATATGTCTGCTATGCAAGCCGTTTCAAGATTCAACACAAGAATAGATCAATTCAAGTTTCAGCAACAGACAAATAAGTCTCAATACATGCCATATACAAGGCCACATAATGAAATTCAAAAAGAAGACAAGTCCCATTTAAAATGTAATTTCTGTGGAAAAAGTGGGAATCTCAGAAGGGATTGCTTCAAGATCAAAAGATTTCCTGACTGGTGGCCAGGGATAAGAGATCAAAAGATGAAAGAAAAAGCCAATARTGCACAAGAAATGAGAACACCTCTTGAATTGCAAAAGACTTCATCCGGACTATAGACTATGATCACTTTGATACAGCAGGAAGTTGGAAAGGTATTAAAGGGAAAGGAAGCTGCTGATTCTTCAAGTGGTTTTCAGAATCAAGTCCACCTATCTGATTTTGATCACTTTGCAGGTAGTTTAATTCCAATGAATTCAAGCAGTGGTTTGTATTCCTCCTCTAACAAATGGATCATTGACAGTGGGGCTACCACTCACATGTACAATGACATTTCTTGCCTTACATCCTATGTGAAACTTGATAAACCTGTTTTAGTAAAATTACCTGATAACACAATCAGAATGGTTGAATATGCAGGAAGCTTGAAATTGCATGATAAATTAGTCTTATRAGATTGTTTATATGTCCCTTCATTCAAGTTTAACTTACTTTCAGTACATAAAACTTGTGAAACTAATGCTTTGTTTTTCAAGTTTACCACTGACAAATGTGTTTTTCAAGATTGTGAGACTAATAAAGTTATTGGAATAGCAAAAGCAGATAGAGGGCTGTATTATATAGAGAGCAAAGGCCTTGCTGAARTTAGAAGTTTCTTGAATAATGAAAACTGCAAGAACAAAGAAGTAAGATGTAATGTGATAAATAATGAAGATGTTAAGACTTGGCACTCAAGATTATGCCATGTTCCAGTAGCTATTTTGAAAAGAATTTTTGTGATACATGAAGAGGAAGTAGAACCTCGTTTTGTATGTCCTTTAGCTAAGCAGCAGAGATCAAGTTTTACAGTTAAGCATTCTGCAATTCCTTTTGAACTAATACACATTTATATATGGAGTCCCTATAAAATTCTCTCTAGACAAGAAACTAAATATTTTTGTACCATAGTTGATGACTGCAATAAATGCACTTGGACATTTTTGATGGCTCATAAAGCTCAAGTATTAAGTACGGTAGAAAACTACATCAAAATGATAAAGAGGCAATTTGACAGAAATATTAAAAAGATACAAACTGATAATGGTAGTGAATTTCTTAGAAATGATTTTCAATGTATGCTAGCTAGATAGGGAATATTGCATTACAAGTCCTGTATTTATACTCCACAACAAAATGGAGTAGTAGAAAGGAAGCATCAGCACCTCTTACAGGTTGCTAGAGCTCTTATGATACAATCTAATCTTCCTGCAAATTTCTGGGGAGATGRTATTCTAACAGCAACATATATTATAAATAGAATTCCATCTTATATTCTTGATTGGAAGAGTCCTTTCCAAGTGCTGTTTAATAAAGAACCTGATTTAAATAACWTAAGAGTGTTTAGTTATCTATGTTATGTAACAAACACAGCACCACACAAAATGTAGTTTGATCTCAGGTTTTTTGCTTGTGTTTTCATAGGTTATCCTCCATATTATCAAGGAGATAAACTCTGAAATTTGCACACTAATGAAGCAATAATCTCTAGAGATGTCAGGTTTTTTGAAAAGATTTTTTCATATGAATCTAAATTCAATCTTGATAAACTAGTTTCAATAAGGAATTACAGAAACAGTCAAGAAAATAAAAATATTTCTGATAACATTGTTGGAGAAATAGAAAAGGGAAAACCTAATAGTGATCATAGAAATCAAGATGAACTTCTTACAGATGAAATTATAGAAACACAAGAAAAGAATTCAGGAAAAAGAACTAGAACATTGCCTATATGGTTGCAAGACTTGTAATTAACACTTGCACAGGTAATACTGATAAGCTAGTTTATTCTGCAGATCATTTAGCTTTTGTTACTAACCTGAATTCAGAAAAGGGGTCTTACTCTTATAGARAGGCTAAGACATCAATGCAGTGGCAAGAAGRTGTGCAACAGGAAATAGAAGCTCTGGAAAGGAATGACACTTGGCAAATAGTTGATTTACCAGCAGGACATAAGCCAATTGGCTGCAAATGGGTGTACAAGATCAAGAGAAGGACTGATGGAAYTATAYACAAGTATAAAGCAAGGCTTGTGGCCAAGGGTTATAATCAAATAGAGGGGCAAGACTACTATGACAGTTTTTCCCCTGTGGCAAAATCTATGATTGTGAGGATAGTGCTAGCAATGGCCTCATCAAAACAATGGAAATTGCATCAACTGAACATCAATAATGCCTTCCTCCATAACTTCTTGGATGAGGAGATATACATGAAACTACCGGATSGATACAAGGAAAATGAGAAGAATAAGGTTTGTAAACTTACTACATCCTTATAGGGCTTGAAGTAGGCCTCTAGACAATGGAACATAGAGTTTATAAGAAAATTAACTTCATTTGGCTTCACARAATCATACCATGATTCTTGCTCATTTGTCTATAAGAAATTTGGAGTGTTTCTTATCCTTATAGTTTATGTTGATGATATTTTGCTCACTGGCAATTCAGAGAAGAAAATGTTTGAAGTTAAATGTTTCTTGCATCAACAGTTTACCATAAAGGATCTAGGGGTAGCTAAGTATTTTCTTAGTATAGAGATAGCTAGATCACTATGGGAATGTTTCTCACATACAAAAGTATCAGAGATTATATCTCTAATATAAGATAGAAAAATGCTGCTGCAGTAGCCACCCCTTTACCACATGATTGGCACTCAGATGACCCTGATTCTCTATTGATTGAAGATCCAGCTGTATACAGGAGGTTAATAGGTAGGTTGTTGTATCTAAATTTCACACGACATGATCTAATATTTAGTGTGCATCATTTGAGTCAATTTATGCAGCAATCTACACAAAATCACTGGAAGGCTACTCAGCATATAGTTAAGTACTTAAAAGGCACACAAACACATGGCTTATTTTATGCAGCAGAGAATCCATTAGATATGCAAACCTARTGTGATAGTGACTGGGCAAAATGCCRTATCACAAGAAAATCTACAACTGGTTGTTGTGTGTTTTTAGGTTCAGCCTTGGTTTCTTGGAAATCTAAGAAACAACCTACTGTGGCAAGATCATCNTATCACAAGAAAATCTACAACTGGTTGTTGTGTGTTTTTAGGTTCAGCCTTGGTTTCTTGGAAATCTAAGAAACAACCTACTGTGGCAAGATCATCCTCAGAGGCTGAATGCAAAAGTGCTGCAGCCGTAACATGTGAGCTCAATTGGATTAGTTATGTCTTATCAGATCTTGATCACAGTCTCAACTTGCCTATACTATTTCATTGTGATAACATGTCCACTATATACATGATTGAGAACCCTGTGTTTCATGAAAGGACCAAATACATTGAATTAGACTGCCATTTTATCCGAGATCATTACAAGAATGGATTTATCAATCCTCAGTTTATTCCTTCCAAGTATCAATTAATAGACTTGATGACCAAAGCCTTACTAGCTCCTTTTAGTCATCCATTATTGTCCAAGATGAGCTTTAGAMCAGCTCTAACTTGACGGGGGGTGAAAGATTATACTTGATTTCAAGCTGAAGAAGGTTGAAGCTGCAAGCTGCAGCTGAAGAAGGCTGAAGAAACAAAGCTGCATTGTATGATGCTGCAGAAGAAGGTTGATGGAAGGTTATGATGCTGTAAGTTAAAAGCTGCATTGTATGATGCTGCAGAAGAATGAAGCTGAAGAAGGTTGATGGAAGGTTATGATGCTGTAAGTTAAAAGCTGCATTGTATGATGCTGCAGAAGAATAAAGCTGAAAAGATTGATGGAAGGTTACTGAAAAGAAGGCTGCAATGCTTATTTGATGGAAGGTTYCAGCTGAAGAAATGTGCATAAAAAGACTCAAGAAATGTTTTATTATAGCTGCTTACGGGATTTGAAAAATGCATTCAAGAACCAGTTAGTTAGCTTCAAGAATTAGTTACCTTTCTTGTTAGGATCAATTGTATCAATTTATTAGCTATAAATAACCCTTTTTCATGTCATTATTTTGTAATTAGAATTTCATAATCAATGAATGCAGTTTTCTTCTCATTTTATGTCCTCAATTTCTCCAGCCATTTTCCCTTTTGTTCTATTTCTTGTTCTGTTTGAGGACATTGATGTTGCTTCTGAGTCAAAATAAACTCAGATTCTTTGAGGAGGTTGTGCCAGCAAATTTTACCACTATGCAAAAACTTGGCACAGAGGTTCCGAATTGAAGAAAATCACTGCTTATTTTGTCATGCGCAGSTAGAGTTTGATATTCACTTATTTCCTTACTTGCTGGTTTGAGAGTGGAGTCTGACGTACACTTATTCCTTACTTGTTGGTTTGATAGGAATGTTTGGCATAGAGCAGGTTTGGAGGTGTGGAGAACCATGCATGGGATTGAAAATTTGAAGGAGTTTTTGCCTAACGGGATGGCCAGCGACTGGAGTAACGATGAAGAAGATTTGCCGGATCACTGTGTCGTGGGGTATAAGTAGTAGGTGGGCTTTTGAAAATAAAATTGTGGACGATAGGGATGTAGTGGAGCAGACATGGGGTCCCTTGGATGAATATAATGGTGCAAGAGAGGCAGACAGGTTTAGTCCAGGAAGTCCAGGAAGGATGGAGAGTAGCTGGCTGAGTAGAATCCGGCGAATAAGGAGAGTTATAAGGTAAATGAGGATGACGCCTAGAAGGAGGGTAAGGGGGGAGTAAGGGTGATTGYGCAGAACTATCTGGGGGAGGCGATCAGAGCAGTGGCAGCACCCAGTGGTGGGGGAAATGAGTGTCGAGCACTTGGAGTTGGTGGCAGTATAACTAGGGCTAAGGCTTGCAGATCACCTAGGTTTTTTTGTTTTCTCCTAAAGTGTGACTGTTTAAGAGTTGTGTAGCGGCTGAAAGAGGATGGCGTGGATTTATCTCCCCTTTGGAAAATAGTACATCAAATAAGAGAGCAATAAGGMGCTGGGATGGATAAGCTTTTCATGTGTACACTGGTTGTCCAATAAGTCGGTGCACATATTAGCTAGTTTAGGAGTGTCCCCATCCGATGTATCATTCTGGGTGGAGACTGCTCCCCTTTTGGTTTGCAAGCAGCTATAGTGGATTGCCTAGATAGCTAATGAAAGMTTTATTATTTATCAAAAAACAAATACGTGCTATCTTTTTCTTTCTTTTGCAAGGATCCTTTGCTTTTGACTATGGTATTTACTGGAATAATCTRGGTGATGATTGATGAAAATCGAATCGGCTGAGTTGGTCCCTTCCTTTTGGCCTTTGYAATCGAATGAATTGATTAATTCTAAGTACTAGTTAATAAATGAAACCAAGAACTGGAAATTGAGGAAATTGAGGTGGTGTGTCAGAGGAAATAATAAGGTAAAGGACAGTGTTATAATTATCTTTTTTTTTTAAAAAAAAATGTTTAGGGGTGGAAAGTAAAATATGTATATATATAGGGAAAAGTTGAATTTTAAAAATTTTTTGACAATTATTTAAGAATTTATACATGGCATTCTCTATTAATTTGGCCGCCACCTTGAATCTCCCTGCAACTAAAATAGTTTCAATTATAAAAACATTCTCGAGGGGTTGCAAAATATAGAAAAATTATAACATGGAACAACAAACCATAAATATTTAAAAATTTAATATAGAAAAAATTGAATTATATTCTTTATTTAAAAATTTTCCATAAAAATAATATGCAAATATCTTATTTATAATTAAAAAATGAGAGTTCATATTTTATTTCTTTCGTAATTTAAAGAAATAAAAAAAAAAAAACCTTACAAGTCAACTAATTCAACTTGTGAGAGAACTACTAWTGGTTTGGTGTTTATATGACCTGTGAATATTGATTGTTGACTAAAGAATTATTTAATAAAAAATTGGCTTTTGTTGTTCTCGTGAATTGGCATTGTTATACTTGTGCTAGTTACATGTTGAATAAGCTTTTCTTTTCTAATATATATATTTAACAGTTGAGAATTTGTATTAATTTAATTTAAAATTCATCGTCTGATCATTTGATACTTTTAATCATTTTCTTATAAATAACGTTAAATAAAATTGATTAGAAAGGAAATAATTTATTCTTGCACTTCACTTAATTATTAATTATAAAGTCACATTGATGTTGCGTTAAATATTCATCTTTCATCAAATAAAAAAACACTTATATATAACTTTATTATATTCGGTCATTTTACACACGAAAGACAAATGTTACATTTTATTTGAAATTCTCCTTTTATTTTATTTTATTTTTAATCATTTTATTCTCTAATAGGTATGATCTTCCCCTCACCAAGCCAAACTAGTCCTTAGTAAAATGGCCAAAGAATTTTTGGTACTGGCCCGACCATTTGGCCATCTTRAAACAATGGTCTAAGCGATWAATTCCGAGCCTAAAGAGCACCTGGAGGAAGTGGAGCATATTCGATGTTATTCAGCTATCATCCTCTTCCTTCTATTTCGACAAGAATATGTTCATAGCCATTCCTCCYTTCTAGTCTTCCGCCATCAATGCATTTATTTTTCTCTTTGGGATGTTTACTCCCACATTACTGGACATTGCGACTACTCGGGAGTTGTTTGTGACTAGGATTGATGTCACTGCTCTGTACCCTGACGATAAGAAAAAGGAGTTCGAGTTTACCTTTAACAAGCACATCACTTGATACGTGAAGTTTGCTGAGAGCAACATGGACCAATCCTTCACCATTTTCGATAGTGAGGCATTTATGTTATACTGGTTGTGAAAGTACGTGACTCTGCTCGACCTCRTATGGGGTGATGTCCGATTTACCACTAATGGCCAATCAGCCCCGTTCTAAAGCCGATGTAAAAGCTTAGATTACAAATTTCAAGTCAAAGTTTGAGAAACTCCTTTTTTAGAATTTTCAGCCCTACCCGATGAGTACTCCAGCATTTGGAACCTAGTGGGATCAGATAGACACTACTTTTTTCTTGGCTAACTCAGGTGAATATCTCCAGAAATTAGGCATGCATGCTACAGCTTTTGTTTGTTCTACTCCCTTGGTTGTTGGCTTAGCTGCTAGAACTTCCTCGAGGCAGAAGAAGGCCTCTACTACTGTAGTTGCTCCCAACACCTCTCCTTCTTCAATCGCGTCTCCACCCATTTTTGCTTCCTCCAAAAGAAGAGGAAAACTGAGGAYTTTGCTTCTGTCCCATGTATGTTTAGTCGACAATTGGCTAGGTTCATGTTTAAACGACAAATAACTGGTTTCTTGTTCTTACCCTTTCCTTTCATTTGAAGAGCTAATGGAGATGATTGATTGATATGGATGCCCCCCCCCCCCTCTCCCGCCCCAACTTACCTTGGTCTGAGGCTGCTTCAATTGGGGTGAGAAAGTCAAAGCGGCTAAGATTAGTTGGCATTTCAACGGTTGTCCAGGTGAATGTAGTTTGCCCCTTTACTTGGTCCAATGATCTTGTACCTGAGGATTCAGCTGACCAAGACGATGACTCCCTTCTGTCTACAATCTTCGATGATGTGATAAATGTGGTTATTGAAGTTCCACCAGATCCTACTCCCACCATGGAAAATCAAATCTGGCAATAGTTGTAGTCCCTCTAGCCGCTAAGACTAGTAGCCCAAATGTGARTGTTTTTGCCCCTTTGCGGTCCATCCCCTTTTATGATTGAAGCCGAAAGTCTTCTCGACTATTTCTGGAACAATTTTCATTTTTCTTGCTATTTGGCTGGCATGTAGCCGAAAATAATTTTTATGTTTTGCCAACCAGCTGGCTGTTTGCTGAACAAGCTTTATTAAATAACTTCTTTTCTATCAATTCTCAATCGCTTCCCAAAAAGAAGGATAATACCGCTTTAGCTACCTGCCGTTAATTGTTTGATCCAATTCRTTACTAGCCCGCTACATTAGCTGACAGGCTCCTCTTGGGATAACTTTACTAACCAAAAAAAAAATGTCATTCCCATATAGTTGACCATTTATCGAATTCGGTGCCATTAGGCACAATTGACAAGATTATTTTTCAAACCACATCGCCCTTCTGAGAAGTCCTAAGCTTGGACATACTGATTATATGCCTTAGCTATTCTTTATTTGTGCCTTATGAGTGCTCGAAGGCCATCGACTTGTTCCCCATCTACCCAACTCAATTTTTAGAGCTTGCTAGTAATTGGCTATTGGCATATCGTGCTGGAATCCTTTGTTGGTTGCCTCTGCTTGGCCGTTACTTGATCATAGTAAGGGATTGAGTGTATGAGCTTTTGAATTGCTCAGAAAAAATGACCACTTTGTCTCTAGTAAAGATAGTCCTCTGATCGACTTTAATACACTATGAGACTCCAAAACTATAGATAATCTGATGTTTGATAAAATTAATAACAGCTTATTGAGTTACCTTTGTCATTTMCTAAGCCTCCACCTACTTAGTGAAAAAGTCAGTAGTCACTAAGTTGAATGAGTGGCAATGGAGCTTGTTTAGGGAAATTTGCTGGTCAGAAACCAAGGTTCGTGGGTGGCTGTCTCCTAGCTTAGAAAACAAGATCAACCTGAGAATATCTCTCCTGACAACCCTATCAAGAAGAGGCATCCGCTCCTGTACATAGGGTGATTGATTTCCCCAATTCGGTGCCATAAGGTGACCATGGTTGCTCTGAGCTTTCCCAGCAGTATATTGAACACCGTAATCTACCCCTCTAGCTAGATGCTGATAGTATTGTCTTGGTGAATCGGGATAGTTCAAACTTTAGGGTAGAAAAAAATTTACAGTCTCCGGGAAAGCAAATGTGAAGGACTGCCCTCCAGGCTGCGACTGTCCTAGTGAGTAGGGTTGCCCCCCAAGCGAAATATGACTCATCGACTGAGATGTGTTCCTCCGGGCAATCGAAATTTATCCCTGCAAAAAATGTGGCATGGGTTTTGCCCAGGACTGTACAGCTTCTAACTTGTGCCTGAGGGGAAACTGTGGCATGGGTTATGCGTAGAACTGTACAACTTCTAAGTTTTTTGTAAAATGAGCTGTGGTCGAAATGGAGGGTAAGATCGGTTGAGCTGGAGTAGAGTACTCTGGGTCTRCACGTRATGTCAACCCTTGGATTTCATTCTGCAATATGGGTCTAAAAACAGTGACAAACTGTTGAATTAGATTTCGCARCAACTCACCTGTACATTGTTCCATGTTGAACCTAAAAGCTAAAAAGGAGGTGAATTGACTGCTCATCAAGAGGATTAGCCGATGTAGATGGGTGTTGTTGCCTAGGTGTTGTTTCTTGTGGAGCGCCTTTGTTTTCCAACGTCTATCAGATAGCACTTARAAAACTGAACTGTGACATGTCACTTGACCCGAAGAGAACTATTCTAATGTCTAGCCATAATCGTCTAACCAGATCGCAGTATCATGCACACTTAACATGTCCCACTGGGTGTGCTAATTGTGTTGGTGTGCTAACTTTTTCAAGTTAAATCAACTATCCTGGTCGTGGTGAGCTAAGCTTTTCAATAAAATGAGGCATTAGTTCTGACCAACTAGCCATTTGATCGGTTTGTTAAATTCGTAGCAACCTCTTTTTTGTTTGTGGGGTCTTTGAGTTAATTTATATAAGCCCTTGACAAAGCATGCAAGTCAATCGACTAACAATATATAGCTGGATGTTTGGGTATCGACTGAGGATTTGGTCGGGAAAAATAATGCAAATTAAAATATGTAAGAAAAATGAAATAAAATATATTATGCTACTATGAGAAGCCACGAGGCGAGTAGAAGCTAAAATAGTTTGCATACAATTAAACAAAGACAAACAACCTAATTTCAATATAGCTAAAGCTAAAAGACTCGGCAAAACTGAAAGAAAGCTTTAAAATAYATTTTAAAAATTCTATAATCGCCTAAGTGTAAGTGGAAACAAACTTGTGTTGTGGCTAAGCAAATCAATAAACTTTAAGTAGGTAAGCAAGTGTAACTTAAGTAAAGCAACAATTTGTRWGAAACRAAAGAAAATTACGATTAAGTAAAGCAAGTAAGAAGACTAATAAATTAAGGCAGTTTAAACATATTACACTAATGAAAACTACAAGAAAATAGATTATTTTTAGATGTTAATATATATATGAAAAAAAATGAAAAGTATATAAAGAAAATGAGTGAGGTTGGACTGGCCTTGTTCAATGACTAAAATCTTGACAGGTGCGAAAGTCTCCATCTGTGCATGGTGGAATAACTAGGCCTTGGGACCTAAGACACCCAACAGCTAGGGCCAACACAAAGCTACCATGATGAATGAGATTTGCCTAAATTTGCTTCCGAGTCGAGACTACACATTTGGTACAGTTTTTGCATGAAAATCGGACCTACCATGTGCTCTGTCTTGACTGCTCATCAAATTTGCAAACAGTTTTTAGGCTTTATACATAAAAGTCATCAATTCCCCTTTCAGATAAACTTCTTTAGCTAGCTACCTAGCTACCAGACAAACTCCTTCCAGGATTTCATTGTTTATGGGAAGAATATTGAAAAGATAAAAGACCAAATAGACYCAAGTATTTGTAATTTTTACATTCAGAAACATAAATAAACTCGATAATTGAGGTTTAATCGATATGTAATTTATGTGTATGTAATTGTAATTGATTACATAATTTTGAAAACTTATTTTGTAATTATTTCTTGACAAAAAAATTTAAGATTTTGARCMATAAATATAATCATAGATTAAGAAAGAATGCTAAACTATGAGGAAGAAAGTTGGCCAACCCTTACCATTGACTGTTCGCTATACCAAAAAATGCAACCATGAACCAAGAAAGAAGAGGACCATTAAATTCCACTTTGGAAAGAAAAAGGCTGAACAGAGACAAAAGTAACTCTTATGTTCCCTCACCAAAACCCCTCACCATCCATACCCAGAAGTCCTATGAASGGTTCATTGTCAACTCTCAGTACCATTGTTGGAAAATCTGCCAATAGGAAGTTCTTTTTTTGTATGTTTTCTTGTCAATTTAGTTTTTGAAAATATTCATTATTTATAATTTAGCCATGGTAATTATTAGGTAAAAATGTCATCCATTTTATGTACCGGAACATTAAGAGCTTTGATTTAAGGCGATTTCTTTTTTCTCGTTTATGTATGTAATTAGAATTTTATATATAATTGTATTTTGTTGAAAGGTTAAATTTGCATCCTTTAAAATATAGATTTTACTTGATATTCATATTGTAGATTGTGGAGTAATAAACGTAATGGTTAAGATAATCTTGTGATGAAATATCTTTTCATATATATATATATAGGGTGGTATAAGAGAGTAATATATTCTCTGGTTGGAGATGTGAGATGTTGCCTTATTTTTGCAAAAAAGYAAAAAAAAAAAAAAAAGGAAGAAGTGTTGTATTCTATAATGCAAGTTAATTATTTTTACCCAAAAGAGTAGTAGGAGTAAAAAGTAAGGGAAAGAAAGAGGAATCGAGAGCTTAGCTACAAAATGTTGGAAAAGGAGMGAAAAATATTTGATACATATTCATAATCCATTTTTATAATAGTACTCTTTCACTYATTACCACTAAAATGCTCGGCCAATGACAGTAAAATAATGGAAAAGGCTTTGTGCTAGAATCCATTTTCTGTATTTCAAATATTTTTTTTAATTATTTATACATGAGATATTATGAAACATTATTTTGATTAGGACGTAAAAGTAAATATATTTGAAAAGAGAAAGTAAATTCAATGATATTTGAATTATTTAATTCACTTGTTTKGGACTTAAAAGGGGAGGAGAGAAAATGTTGAGGAGTTATCTCGTTCGTGTTTGATTTGAGAGAGATTAYAGTTGTTTTCAAAAGAATGAATATTTCCCTTCTAGTCATTAGTCTTAGTAAACAAGTTGGATGGAGATATATAACTTACTTTCGTTTAGAGTGTTCACATTTCTATTTTACATTGCATTAAAATATAATTTACATTTTGCGTGAGAGTATATTTAGGGAAAAATTAGGGGTGATGGCATTTGGGATATTAGAAGATTAATCAACTTAATTATCTTTAGATTAGGGGAAAATTTCTAATTAAGAGGGTCGTCCAATCCATAGAATTAGGAAAAGAAAGAAATTGTGACAAGATTCCAAGGTCACATCTAACCTCCACTTTAATTAGGGTTTGCAAACTCAACTCTCAATTGCCAATCATTATAGAGCACAAGTTCTCCAAAGTAAGCTACCAATTGCTCCCCACCCACATGTATTAAAAAAATCCAAAAGTTTAAAGCAAATTCTTTGCAAAGCCATTTTTTTCTCTAATTCAATCATCATTTGCCCCACAATTGCTTTTGATTTTGTTAATATTCTATGTTAGGTGAAACTTTTTTATCTATAGGAATTAGTTAAGATATATTCAATAGTGAGTCTTAAGCAGGCAAAAAGTGCAAGTTTTTTCTTAGACCTTAAACATTCTTTAATTGATTATAATGATGACAAGATAGAACCCTAAGTGTTAAAAAGTTGTTATTTCCAACTCATTTCATAATGAAGCTTTGGTTACGGGCCTTCTCTTCATCATTATATGTTATATATTAAGGATGGTTAAGGATGGAGATGTGAATCGAACTAAAACTTCTTCTGTATTACAAATAAAAAATCACAGAAAGAACAATTAAAATTTCTACTAAGTTTCATCCTCAATATCTTTAAAGACATGTTCAATTAATCAGAATAGACGACAAACTTAAAAAAAGCTTCTCGACTAAAATGTATTAATTGTCTTTCACGTGTAATATTTCCAAACCTTAGGGATTTGTAGAATTCAAATGTTGAGAAGATTCCCAAAAGGAAGATGCAATTTAAGCCTTTGTAAAAGTCAAGATGTTGAATATTGCTTTCTCCCCAACTTCATTTTTTGTCTGAAAATTACAAGTCTATGAGGACCAGGTAATTGAATATTGGCAGGGATCCTAAGRAGAAGAAAATATAGTAGCTCCCATAACCATGTAAAAGCTTTTACTAATTTTCAATTAATATGAACTTGAAAATATTTCAAAAGAAAATAGTTTTCTAAAAATAAAAGATAAAATGAGCCACATCTACTATTCATCTTATTAAATTCGAAGACTCAACAGAACCGTAGTCAAAAGTGGGGTTTTTGGGAGTCAATAAGCATCACGTGCGTCCTCATCTACGAGGTACCGAATGACGTTACGTCACCGAAGGCTGACCACTGCATTACACCTTCACGTAATCCACAGTGGCACTGTCGTAAATATTCACAAACAACGTGTCGGATTCCTTAACCGTAACTAACCGCAGAACGCGGCCCGCCAAAGTTGGTTATGTTGCTTCCCACTCGCATATTTTCACGCGCCAGTCAAGCATCGATAATCACGCAGTCTATGGCTCGGAAGTGGGACCCACTAAGTGGGGACAGCGCGTGGAAGTTTCAGGCCTCGCTTTCAACTATTCAACTGTGACCTTTTAACAGATTTACAATGATGTCTTTTGACAGGAATTTTTCCAAGRTGTTTCTACATCATCACATGCACATACAAAATTCTCATAATGCCACCTTAAAAAATGCTACTGACGCACAACACATTTTTAAATGCCAAAAATACCCCCAGTCCACAGGAAGGATCTGTTATCTCCCTTAATATATTACAATTTTATATGATTATTATTAGATTTGGTGATGAATTAAAGTTTTAAAATACTTACAAAATTATTTGGTAACAATAAAAAGTTTTAATTTTTGACTTATAATTCAGCGTATCATATTTTAAATTTTGATTTTTTATTTCTTTATATATAAGTATAAAATATTAATTCTAAAAGAGTAACACAATTAATTAATGTCCGCATATATTTTTTGAAGCACAAATTAGGGTACAATTCTCTAATGCTTGCGAAGGTAATTAGGCTCTGTTTGGTTGAAGGAATTCAGTAAGGAAACGAAAATGAAGAAAAGGAAAATGAAATTCTCGAAAAATTTAAAATTCACATATTATTTAGTAAGTTAGAGAAAATATTAATGAAAACGAAAGAAAATAATTTTCCTTGTTTGGTTTGAGGATTTTGGAGTGACAATGTCAAAGGCAAACTTACAAAACAAAAATATATTTAGTATTTTATTATATTATTTGTAAAAATGAAAAATAAACTCAAATTTAATCTCGTACGAAATAATGTCAAAGTTACATGTTTTGATTAACAAGTTTCTTCCACTAATTTATAGAATTTATTAGCTTAGAATGATTTGAGTTTGATTTTACCTTAGCTTCCGGCCTGTATTAGCTTGATCGAAATAAGAAATATTTATTATATACAAAGCTAATATAAAAATATTAAATTTTTTTAAATATATACATTTAAAAATTTTTAACCTCTCAAAATGATAAAAAGAACAAATTCATTAATGATTTTCTCTATGGGAATTAATTCTATGTTTTAAGTTTAATAAAGGCAAAAATAAAATAAAAAATATTTTCAAAAGTTTATAAAAAATTTAAATACACCTAACTAAATATATTTAGAATTAAAAGTAGACATATGATAAACTCGATTAACATCATGTTAAAACGTCACTCCTCGAATTCTATTACAAAAGTAGATAATGATCGTATAGTTTAAAAAAGGATTCGATCGTTTAACTTAGTTTTATGGGGATAATTTCCTTAAGAACAATGAGAAGTTCACAGACAAGAGAAAGAGAGAGGGGTATTAAGACAAAAGATCTTGTTATTAGATAAAAAATTAAATTTTTCAGCTAAATGTCAAAATAAATTTTTTTAATACTAATTTCACAATCATATAACAAATAAGTAGTGGATTTTTACAATTAAAAAAAGGAACTTTATACACTTAAAAAATTGAAATTAAAAAATAACAATTCTTAACCTTTTCAAGTTGCTTAGAGGACAATAACCCGGTGGCTATTTTAGATCTACACCAGCTTAACGCGCTAGTACCAACCTACTAAACGTACGTTAAAACCATACTCAACTAACTAAAATAAAATTACAAAAATAAAAATTTTTTAAATTTTAAATGATTTACATCAGTGTGAAAAATAGCCTAGTATTAATAAACTAACTTTTAGGGGCTAAATTCTTTAAAAAAACAAGGTTTAGTGAAAGAGGAGAGAAAAGATGAGAGAGACGAAGAACAAGAGAATAGATCGTTGAAGTTAAAAAGAAGCTAAATTTCTAGCTAAATATCAAAAAGAACTTCAAAAAGACTAATTTACAATATTAATAAAACTAGATAGATTTTTTATTAAAAAAAGAACTTTTATGCTCAAAAATCGAATTGCAAAATTAGATTTTTACTTTTTTTGCTTCTGCTTGAGTTCTATACATGTGCGACTTGAGCCACACCGGGTTAGGTTCCAGTATTATGAACCACTAAGTACACTAACTAGGTTCAGCTAACCAAAATAAAAAATTA
>MEJB01000006.1:9433399-9449984 GCA_001752375.1 Rhazya stricta
TAATTCAGCGTATCATATTTTAAACTTTGATTTTTCATTTCTTTATATATAAGTATAAAATATTAATTCTAAAAGAGTAACACAATTAATTAATGTCCGCATATATATTCTTAGAAGCACAAATTAGGGTACAATTCTCTAATGCTTGCGAGCTTAATTAGGCTCTGTTTGGTTGAAGGAATTCAGTAAGGAAACGAAAATGAAGAAAAGGAAAATGAAATTCTTGGAAAATTTAAAATTCACATATTATTTAGTAAGTTAGAGAAAATATTAATGAAAACGAAAGAAAGTAATTTTTCTTGTTTGGTTTGAGGATTTTGGAGTGACAATGTCAAAGGCAAACATACAAAACAAAAATATATTTAGTATTTTATTATTTTATTTGTAAAAATGAAAAATAAACTCAAATTTAATCTTGTACGAAAAAATGTCAAAGTTACATGTTTTGATTAACAGGTTTCTTCCACTAATTTATAGAAGTTATTAGCTTAGAATGATTTGAGTTCGATTTTACCTTAGCTTCCTTTATTAGCTTGATCGAAATAAGAAATATTTATCATATACAAAGTTAATATAAAAATATTAAATTTTTTTAAATATATACATTTTAAAATTTTTAACCTCTCAAAATGATAAAAAGAACAAATTCATTAATCATTTTCTCTATGGGAATTAATTCTATGTTTTAAGTTTAATAAAGGRAAAAATAAAATAAAAAATATTTTCAAAAGTTTATAAAAAATTAAAAAATAAAACCAATCGACTTGGATCAATCACATGAATCACCAAGTATTATGACCTTGGATTGGGCCACACCGAGTTCAGCGTGTACATATCTTGAGTTCGTCTTCGTTTTTTTCATTTTTAGATTAAAACGTTAAGCTAAAAACTCGTATTTTCAAGAAAAAAATTATTTTTTAGATAGATCAAAATAATTATAACATTTAATCAGAAAAACTTCAAGAAAAACTATAAATCGATCTTTAAATCGAAGAAAAATGAATTGTTTGCTAGAGAGAATGTAGAAAAGAGAGAGAAAGTGATTTGGAACAACAAAATTTTCCCTTAAATGGGGGAATTTCAATCAAATATTATGATCGATAAAAGTGTGCTACATTTAGTAAATTTTAAATTTTTAAAAATAAAAAATTAAAATAAAATCAATCAACTCATACCAAATCATGCAAATCACCCAACATGATCCGCAATTGGACCACATCTAGATTTACCGTGGCCCAATACTGAGTTCGTCGAACTTTTTCAATTCTTAAAATAAAAATTAAGTTAAAAATTCACATTTTCAAGGAAAAAAATTACATTTTTAGGTAGATAATAACAATTACTAACCTTTAATCATAATTTTTTAACAAAAATATTTTTAAATTAAAAATAGATTATTTTCTAGAAAGAATTATGGGGGAGAGAGAAGAGAGAAAGATATTTGAAGAGTAACAAAATTTTCCTTTTATATAGGGGTATTTTGATTAAATTTGCTTACCTTAGGAAAAAATTTGATATGCTTAGTAAAATGAAAAATTTATTATAAGATTCACCCCACTCCAAAATGTATAAATTACTAAATATTATACAATGACAATTAAGATTTATATAAATAATAATTAAATTTATTGAATAAAATTTTACAAATAAATTTTTTGAAATGATGTTTTCTCTATATGCAAAGAAAGAGAAAGAGTAAATTGAATAATAAAATATATTTTCTATTTTTAAGAAAGAAAATGAACCAGTTCTATTTTTTAAAATGAAAAAAATGTTTATTTTCTATTTTTAGGGTAATTACAACTTCTTTTTCACTTTCTTTTTTGTCTTCATTTTCCTCACCAAAGTATGAGGAAAATTATTATTTTCATTTTTTATTATAATTTTCTTCACTTCTTTCCTTTTTTTCTTTTGCTCACTATTTCCTTCAGCTACCAAACATCAGAAAAGCTTCCCTATCAAATTACTTTCATTAACAAAATCCTTGAACCAAACAAGGCCTTGTGGATTTTCRATTTTTTTAGGAATTTGCCAATAGTAATATTGCGGAGTGTCACCAACAATATCTATGTAGAGAGAGAAAGTGCAGATGGTGAAACCCTCTTAGAGCGAGAGACAGTATTATGGTAAACGGTGAGGCCACAGGGAGAAGCTTTCCCTTTTTCACTTTGCTTTAGAAAAGCAGACAGACATCCATCTGTGATTCTTCTTCTTCTGCTTCTCACTTGTTTACATCACATCTCTCTCTCCCCCTCAAAGCTTTGGCTTCTAACTTTGAGTTGAAGAATATCAGAACATGTGCCATATCTTACTGTAATATTCTCTGCATTTGTCAAAGTAATCCGTAAGTATCATTTTCTCCTTACCTCCTTAAGCTTCATTTTTGTTTAATTTTTTCTGAATTATCTACCATTGTACGTAGTTGTCTTGAGTTCTTTTACAGGTACCTTCAAATTCTTCATTGTTTTTGAGTTCTTTTACAGGTACCTTCAAATTCTTCATAGTTTTTCTTCATTATTTTTTTTTTTTTTAACTTTAGAATGTTCATTCTGAGTTCATTCTGAGCAGAATCAAGTTCAATTATGTTTCTGTTCGTGGGGATTGTTCATATGCCTTCATTTTTTAATTTTTCTAAGCTTTCTTGCTTCATCAATGGGAAATGGAATCTTCTTTCCTTAATTGTGGTTTTTGACTTATGCTTCACAGAATCACAATTATTAACGATAAGGAAAGTGCCTGCGTTTTATATGTATATGTGCGTGTCTATTCACCGTATCCAATATTATGGTTCACGAAAAATTTCCATATTTTTGGAATGCATGTGAATCGGTAGTTTTTATTTTCCATTTTTTCCTCTTTAACCAATAATAGTTCGCAATCGAGTTCAATTGCCATACTTTTATGCCCAGAACTGGAACTCTTTTCCTGTAACTTTCTCAATTAAACTTGTATACCATTCATCTTTTTTCAATACTCTCTTTGGTCTCTCTCGTCTCCTTTTATTTTATTTTCCTTTTTGTGTGGGCTCATACTTTTTTGTGTATGTCTCTTTGAAGTTACTGAAGGAAGTGTTCTTGCAAGAGAGTATCCTGATTGTATTTTTTGGTTCTTGAAATTGATACATTGGCTCCCCGAGCTCCCTCCTTTAGTTTGACAATATGGTTCAAAAAAGTAAATAAATGGAAATTAAAATTATGGGTAAAAGGACTTAACTAGAAAACGTGAAGAGTCCAGATTCAATGACTCTATTCAAGTAAATAAAATCCAATTTGGATCCCCTATTGTTGTGCTTTGTTTTAACACTTAGCATTGGGTGTTATTYTTATTATTATTGTTGTTGCTTCAAAAGGGATCTCTATTATATCACAAAAAGATTACAATAATTTATTGTACATTCATGYAGCTGTAGAATGTTGCATTTATTTAGTCAAGATGCTCCAAGGTTGTTATGAACCTTATACTATTTTTATTGTCTTTTTTCTACTTTCATTTTTGTAATGCAGAATGTAATGCCATTATGATAATAATATGATGTCTAGAATGAGAATCTCTCTGTATTTTCCAATGATTACAATTGTTCAGTTCATTTTTGCATTTATTTTTTGTTTGATCTGAATAGAATATGATCTAACTTTATCATAAGAAGATTAGGGCTGGTCAAAATGACAAAGGTCAGTCCGGAATTTGGAGGTGAAGTAGAGATGCAGGCAATTCAATCGGTATCTGCTGATGTGAGCTTCGCTTCTAATCAGTTTCCGAAGTATAAATTAGGACCTGACAATCAGATACTTGAGGAGATTGAAGAGAATAACAAAGGGCCACCTTTGAAGGAGGTCGTTTTGCAAGAAACTATGCAACTGAGCGAGCAACACAAGCYTCTCTCTGTACGAGACCTGGCTAGCAAATTTGACAAGAATTTGGCTGCTGCAGCTAAATTGTCTGATGAGGTTCTGAACTTTGTAAATTTGGAGTTTAAATGTCTAATAAATGCACAGTTGCTAGATAAATGATTTTTCTTGTAACTAGAGGATAATTCACTGATAAATWTCCTCATTTGTGTATTTCTGTTTTCAATCTTCGCTCCTCATGTGATGGACCATCGGGTGAATTTTAAATACCTCTTCACTGACCCCAGGCTAAACTTAGAGAGGTGGCCTCATTAGAGGGACATGTTCTTCTGAAGAAGCTTAGAGATGCACTTGAATTTTTGAAAGGAAGATTGGCAGGTCGAAATAAGGAAGATGTGGAGAAGGCCATTTCCATGGTAAGTCTTCTACTTAATGTTAGCTGTCAAACTTTTCGTCCATAAYTATCTCATAATTTGAGTTGCTTTCACAATGATTTCAAAATAAGAAGTAWACTGCKTTTATTACCCACTGGACAACATCTGTTTTAGTACATCATGCACATGTAAGACATACTCAAGATGTAACGAAATCAAGCTAGTTGAACACTACTGGATAATTGTGTGCTCTCATGATACTTGAACTCTTGACTGGCATATCATTGTTCCTCACTTCATTCACGATAAAGAGGAGAACCTTCTTTCCTTTAATTTGTCTTGAAAAATTATGTTTCTAGAAAGTTGCTGGTTGTGATACCTTCCTCAGCTGAAAAATGCTTTCTACARTTATYTCATAAACTTATRTTCTTCTCCATTAAGCTTGTAAAAGAAATATATATATAAGTTAACCTTAACTAGAAGAAATTTGAGATTCAATTTGTCTTGTCAATATGCAGTCAATGAACTTGCTTGGCAGATTAGGTACTTGAGTTATTCTGCATTAATGTGCATGCTCTATTTTGGCACCAATCTAGATCTTGAAATAACACTGGAATAATTGGACATGTCAAGATTTATGGGAAAGTGAAATATCTCTACCTTAATTACYCACATCAATCTATTGTGGGGAGGTTGTTGCACCTTTTGGTATTTTCTCAGTTATTGTTGGCTTCCTAACTTGTAAAGGAACAATTACTTCCTATATATATGTTCCTTCTCCCTTCTGTGGATGCAATTGATTTACTTCATCGAGCAAAGAAATGCTACTGAWCTATCAATGGTGGTTCTTTTTATTTTTTCACTAACCACGGTCTCTGGTAAATTATTCATTTTCTCATTTTTTCTTTTTCCAGGTGGAAGCTTTGGCAGTTAAGTTAACACAAAAGGAAGGAGAGTTGATCCAAGAAAAATTTGAAGTGAAGAAGCTAGTCAACTTTCTCAAGCAGGTCTTTAATATACCTTTTTTCTGGTGGCTGGATATATATAATGGCTTGTGATTATGACCAGCTAAAATGTTAACTATACTGAATTATTTGATGCTTCAACTTACTCTTTTCAATGGTTTAGATAGTTGAATATTAGTGATAAGAAATCAGAAACTGTTTTGTCAGAAAGAGGGGGGAAAAATGAAATTGACAGTGCACCTGAAAAAGTAAGATGCTGAAAATGTAGAAGATATCAATATGATTTGATATTTCTATACAAAACTCGTGTATTTGCACTTTATTCAGTAACACTGGCTATTGGTMCTGTTTTCTAGTTTTCATTTTTTTAAAACAAAAATGTGCTAGATAGGGTCTATTTGTCTAACATTTTGTTAAGCCTTTTTATGCCCAGTTTGGATCATGGATTTTGTGTGGGGGAAAAAAATAGGAAAAAAAATTCTCGTGGAATTTTTTTATTTTTTCTTTTTATATATTTTTTATTTTATTTTGATGATTACAAAAGTACAATAGCGTTGGTTGAGATTTATACGGTTAATGAAGTACAGATGTACCTATACTAAAGATASAGTGTTACCCTTATTATGGAGGACAGTAAGCCCTGACAAGAATCGAACTCCCTAGCTATATGTTGGYATGGAACCATCTTAATTTTTGTTTTTGTTTTAAAACTATAGTTGAAATTCAGGTAACAAAGAATAAAAAATTTTGAGATTCAACTAGCGTATTTTTAGAAATTCATCTTCTTATCCTCACTGAATTTCAGGTCCCAAAAAGGCCCCTTAATACATGCAATATTCTAGTCTCATGTTTTTAAATTTCACTTGGAGYCTTCATAATTTTCCATGTATTTGCCATGTTATACAATTTTTCCAAATCATATGAATTTTCTAGGAGTTGTATTATCAGTAGATTTATCACTAAGATTCATAATGTTCCTCCTTATTTTCTGTTGAACTCTTATTTTGGTGACATTACTAACTTTTAAGTTTMTATCTTTCTGCCTTTTTTTCATTTGAGYAGGCTGAACCAGCATTTGTTTATTTCAGGCTTCCGAAGATGCCAAAAAATTGGTAAACCAAGAAAGATCTTTTGCTTGTGCCGAAATTGAGAGTGCTAGGGCAGTTGTACAAAGAATCGGGGAGGCCCTTGATGAACAAGAAAGAGATAACATAACTTCTGGTAAAAAACAGGTATGCAAAGGAGGCATTTGGTCTCAGTTGTCCTTTTTCTTTCATTTCTTGTAGAGTTGCTATCATGCTCAGGATAATGATTCTATGCCTATGTTCAATCTATTTGTTTGATCTTTATAACCAAGCTGTCTTCTTACTACCTCAACACGGTGTTTCCCCTGTACATGCTTATGTTTCCTACCRGCTGGAGCATGTGATGAAGATGATTTGCATTTGAATCAACTTATGTGATACATTTGAGTCCKAATGCACTGTTCCTGAACATTAAGGAATTTGAGGAAATTGGCTGTCTGACAAATACTATCTAATCCTTATCAACCAAACTAAGGATTGCTGTTGAGCCTCAGGAATTCAAACTAGTAGAACTTAGCTCTAAAATTTCTTGGTCTTCCACTCAAATTCTTTTAGTGTAGCTTCCGAAAGACACAACCAAGATAWATTCCAATTCCAAGACATCATTTCCTACTTCTCTACTTTGAGCCATCTTCAGTTTCAGGTTCTTTTTCCTTTCTTCTTATTTGAGTATGAAATGGAAGAGGATGGTTGCGAATCACATACATTTGATAACATTGTTCTTCCTCTTRGCTTTACAGCCACATAAACTATTTTTGGCAACTTTAATGCGAGTAGCTAATTTTGCTTTTGATATAAAATCATTCAAGTGCAAATAGGATCAGGGAAAAGAGTCTATTAACTTTTTGTGATCCGTACACTTCTGCCTGCAGATTGCAACAAGATCAAAGATGAAGTGCATAAGTATATACGCTTGGTGCACTTTGGAATGCGGGAAGGAATTCATTCAGTAGTGTAAGCAGTAGGGGATTAGAAGAACATAATAAAGATCCTAATAAGTACTTTTAAAATTTCCAAGATATCTTAAAACTTGGAAAATTTCTCCATTTGATGTATTRTCACCACAGCTGCTGGGACCTATTTATCTGTTATGTCGGTTTATATGTTAGGGTTTTTCGGGAGCTCTTTTTTTTTTTTTTTCCCCTTTTTTCTATGCAACGATAAGAACTCTTAAAAGGTTCAGTTCGCTAGTTTTTGCATACATGATGGACTTGTTAAACCTCCACATTTAAGTTGAAATGTGTTAAATTCTTAGTCTTGGTGGTTTGTCTTTTAGTTTATTATCTTATCGTTATTATTATTATTTTGGTGACTGTTGTGATTTGATGAGAACTTGGTAATGCCAATACACATACTAATGCTTMTATTTCATGAATATGAACATAAATCCCTGTGATCCTAATGTTCAGAGACACTAACTTCTTTGTATACTAWTAGGAAATGGAAGAACTGATGGAGGAGGTTCAAGAAGCTAGAAGAATTAGATTATTGCATCAGCCCAGCAAGGTGTGTCTCTGTTGCTTTCTGATCTCCTTTTCTGCATCTAGGTMTTTCTGAGTTCTGATGTTTGCATAGATATCATGAGAAGTCATGAAAGCCTTTTTGTAACTTTGGAGCTTAAAACACTGATTTAAACTGTAAAAACTTCTTTTTAGGACCTGAGACCAAATTCTGTTTRTTTATTATGGTGCTTATTCATTTCTGATGCTTGAATTTCTATGTAAATTTGCATGCTTTTACCACTTACTCTTAGCAAATTAAGATCAAAATTGACTAGTAGTAAATCCAATTTTGAACTGAAAATTTATGGGGTCAAAATGAACCATTATGCTAATGTATTGTGCATTTATGTAAATGATTTGATGGTAAAAAGTGCTGAATTTTTGGGAATGAGATGTGCACTTTGTCAGACCTTAATTTCTGGTCTGATTTTGCGAATATTGCTTCATAGTGAATWGGGTGATCCTTTGATGGATGAGTACATAGCGATCGATAAATGCTTAAGCAGTCAAAACCAATATCTAGCTGCCATGACAGCCATTATAAATGCTTAAATGTGGAAGTCACAGTTAAACCGAGCTGCCTCAGTTCTAGTGAAACTACAGCTCTAGAAGCAAAACAAACAGATGGAAATTGAGAGATTAAATTACATTAGGAAGAAAGAAATTTTGTGCTTCACTGAGTTGATACCAGTACTCATTAAACTAAGAGAATTTATTTTGTAATGAAAGCTTCTCAAATTCTGAGAGATAACTGTTTAGAACCTTGCAATTATTAAAGCTAAAGACTATAAAAATATAGAAATTAGCGTRGTCGTAATTAAAASTAATAGTTTACACTCYTTACAAGGAGCCTGCAATCTGCCTARGAACTGGTGATTCTCACTMGTTATAATTGAAGTTAGAGATGATTTGAAAAGGAAAAAAGACAAGGAGGACAACCTCTAGGGATCGTTGCCGGAATCTAGTAATGGAATGTAAAAGGCAAGCTTAATGGAATATTGGGAGGGTTATTTTTTGGTCCAAAAGGGTTTAAAATTAAGCTRGAGCCAAAATTTCTGAAGAGTCTAATGCAGTAGCCAAAATATACACGCTGACCTATTGTGACACTTGAACTTTGTGCTGAAAAATCTAGCTAAAGGTCATTACAGTAATTAAATTTGAGTGTTAGTTCTTTTCAATACTTGGTGAATCTCAGAAGAAGTCTTTGATCCAACTGGTCAATGCCAATTTCTGACTCTAATGATTACTRCTTGCTTCCAATATTGCTCTAAATTTTGAGTTGCTATCATTACTCTGTTTGCTATGTGCCTTATCYCCCACTAAAAACCATTCAGTAGTAGAGCTCCTAGTACTGAGAAAACATTGCTTTCTTGAAATAAGCATCTACATCTCATGACAATGTCTTTGRATTTTATAGGTAATGGACATGGAGCATGAACTTCGGGCCCTAAGAATTCAAATCAGAGAGAAATGTACAATTTCATTTAAGCTTCAAAAAGAGGTGTGCTTTGCTCTTCCTTTCATTTCWGCTCTTACCATATTCTTAATTCAAAATRGGCAGGCTAATATTCATGTAACTACCTCACTTTAGAGAGCARTGGGAGGTGAAACCTCAGAATATTCTTTTCAAAGTTATTATTTTTGAAGGCCTTAGGAATTGCACAGGTGTTTAATTTTTCAATCCTCTAGAGGTTGTCAAGTCACCGTTTTACCATGCATTCATGCAGGCCACTGCTTGAAACTGAAGCCTATTACTGTTTTTATTGCACAAGAACCCTTTGCCCTTCCTTTTCCCTTTCACTAGTGTAAAGTTTTAATCAATGTCCAGTTCACATATATTGTTTACATTCATGTAGTTTTTTGTTTTCTTCTCTGTCTTCTGCTTTCTTCCTTCTCCCAGTGACACCTACTGAACCCTCCCTCTTTTTTCCTTTTCTAGTAAATATTACAAATAACTTTTTTACAAGAACAAAGAATTATCTCTGGGTTTGTTAGTCACAATTAGTGAACGGTACTTTAGATTTTAGCATTTTTCATACACTAACCTACTTGTATTTGCAGCTAGCAATGAATAAGAGAGCRGAGGAAAACAAATTTCGGTTATACGATATATGTGGTTCTGAGACTMTAGGTTCGATATTACGAGTTCAACCTTGCTCAGATGAAGCCCCGGAACTTTCAAAATGTTCTATTCAATGGTATCGGATATCATCTGAATGCAGCAGAAGAGAGCCTATCTTAGGTATTAAACATAACTTCCAGCTTCGCAAATTTTTTGACTTCAGCAAAATATAAGACTAATGGAATTTGTATCTTCATACTCACCTGAGGATATTAAGTGCAGTATTCTCAAACTGTCTATTTACGAGTTCATGGTCAATCTGGTCTCTTGAATCTGTCCTTTTAAAACTATTTTACTWATTCTTTAGTCTGTTTCCTGGTACCTCTTTTTGTTTCTTTTAAATAATACTTTGAGGGGGTATTCTTTGTTATTTGCTTCCTAGTGTTCCTATCCGATGAAAGCTACTTGACTAATTCTTCAGTCCATTTCCTATCTCCTTTTTGTTTTCTTMTCCCTTTGTTTCTTCCCTCTTTGTGGGGGATTCTTTATTATTTYCTTCCTACTGTTTCTCCTCATGTTTACACTTGAAAATTTATTAATCTTATTGTTTGTAATCCTTCAACTAGGWGCTGACAAATTTGTCTATGCTCCGGAGCCAATTGATGTTGGAAGAGTTTTGCAAGTAGATATACTTGCTAATGGCCAGAAAGTTTCAGTGACCACTACTGGTCCTATTGAGCCAGGTTTGTCTTATTTGCATCAACTGTCATCTATTTCTTCACAACTATTGATCCAAAATTAAAATTTTCTTACTTTAACTGCCTTTCTCATTTGAACATAGTARACATCTGATTGTTATTTCTTATGTTTATTTCCTTTCGATCTTTTGATTCTGATGAGATTTTGATACAGCTGCTGGATTTGCAAATTATGTGGAAACACTTCAACGGAAAGCAAATTTTGAATTCTCTGTATGTCAAGTACTTATCGCAGCTTCAGCTAATAAATTATTTTATTTGTCCATATGATTATCAGCATCATGATCTTGCAAAGAATTACAGTTTTGTGTGACAGTTGGGAACTTTAATTACATGCTTGATTCTTGAGATTTTAAACAAATTGAAAGAATGCTTTATCCTTAAGCTGTTATACGTCATAATCAGGAGAGAATATTGAGAATTGAGTTGGTTTAGGTGATTAGCACCCTTGTTCCTTCACCATAGATTGGGAATTCAAATCTCACTTCGAGCATTTGCTGGGTTTCCCCTAGATAGGACCCCCCCCCCCCCCCCCCCCCCGGGGAAAAAGTTAAATAAAAAGCAGAGGATATAAATCTAGAATTTCATAAAGAGAAGACCTCTATCAAAAGAAGAAAATATAACTACTTAATATCCTCTTATTTTTAGGAAATAAGCCACTGTCAAATTGTTGTATTTTTAACAACTTGCTTTTTGGGGTATATTATGGAGAAAACATTGGCTTTTGTGAGGAAAGTTATGAGGGTATGAGCCCTGAAGAATCTTCCTGGTGGAACTATTTTCTGATTTATTTATTCTTGCTTCTGGATGAAAATTTGTCCCTAAATTTTTTGAAGCACTGACATTGGAATTCAACAGAAAATGCTTTTCCTCAAGAACTTATTTTTGCCATTCGAAGTTATCCATATAAAACAAAAGAAAAGAAGTTACAGAAACCATTCAATCGCAAATCTTCTAGCTGGTGATTGGCATAAAAGGTGCTGCATGGAAAGGTCCATGCAGATTGTGTTAATCGATTTCTCCAGACCGACTAATCCTGCACGTGTGTTCATTTCCGATGTGTTTGAGAATAGAGTCCTTGCTCTATCTTGTACCTAAAATTTTAATAGAAACTACACAATTTAAATATTCCCCAAAAATGAATTTCTGGGTTGCGAAAAATGGATGGATATAGCATAGAGGAAGCTATTATAGAGATAATGACATAGACATGGATGGAAAAGATGATCTCAKGAGGTGACATTTGAATGGCTGCTCATTCAAATCATATTTTATTACTAAAATATTTTTCTTGTACTTTCCGACAAGAGTAATGTAATTGTTTCTTGGTGCTAGATAGCTGTTGAAATGTCAGCGACTCAGTCCTTGCTCGTGAACTGGGTCCAAACTAATTCGCTAGACTTAAAAATTGGKKTSTTAAAAAAATAAAAGTGGTATGCATTTATTYTTTGGACTTAATCTAAAGTTTCAATCATATACTTGATCATATTTAAGTTAAAATTGTACTCTTTTTCTCATCCTCAGAACCATATATCGTAGAAGTTTAGAAATATTGAGTACTGGATTTGAATATAGATTAATATGAGTCATGATAAAATCTTAGTGATAGTGAAACAAGGCTAATTGCTCAKGTATTTCTCTARTCAATGTGATATTTTGGTGCCTTTGCTTGAGATCMTAGAAGTATAACTCCTTACCTCCATTGACTGTAYCCTAGTCAAATTTGGTTCCTCTTATTATTGTTTTTWWATCTCTTTCTATAGTCTTCCTCTCCATCCTCTTAATAGAATAACTCTAGTTTGTCCCAGTGCTGCTAAAACATTTGCAAGCAAAAGCTATCAAACTGAGGCTTAAACCAGCAAGGTATCTTTTTTTTCTTCCCTTTCCATGTAGTCGTTTGAGCTTGCATTCGTCACACAAACTACAAGTTGTGCTTGTGGTTGTTAAGTAGTTCCATATATCTAGTCTAACTGGCTATCATATGAGTTGAGTTAAATATAGAAAGGCGACCATATTTGCATAAGATGATTTATCTGCTATAATTATTGTAATCAGCAGGTCCTTCGAGGGATTCTTCTTTCAAAGATTTGAAATGGAAACTTAAGCATGCCAATTTTCMGATATAAKTGCTATGGTTATTTATTTGTAGTCACCAGATAATTGTTAATTTCCCRAACACTAGAAAATTCATGCACTAAATTTACATTTTTTCACAATCACAAATGAAATCATACATTGAGATTTGAGTCATCATTTGCTACAGGTAATTGTTGCTCAAATGAATGGCCGCAACTATTCATCACATTCTGCTCACTCATTTCATGTGGGGAAAACGAGGATGAAACTTTGTAAAGGATGGATTACAAAGGCTAGAGACAGTTATTCCAAATCAATGCAGGTATTAACTCTGGAGAAGTTTACGATTTAATGTCTTTCGAAGATARTTGCACAAAAATCAGGAAATTTGACCATCTTCCTTCAGATTTACATAAGAATGTTCTATTTGTTACATCTATCCCGTGTTGAATTTTGAAGGATTCTTTAATGCTAGAATCTTAGTTAATTTGGTAGGTTGCTAACTGCTTTTGAAGTTTAGATGCCCTCTTTTGACTTGTTTTACCAGGACTTGAAACCAAGACTCTTTGGCTCACTCCCTTGGTTTTGCTTGATCTCTACTTTTCCCATTCTAGTTCTATGAGATATATAGTAAGATTGGGTCTTGACACTAATGAATTTTTATCTTGTTAKGAAGTCAGCTACTGGTTYTCCATATATATATTCTTGTACCTGTCTGGATGAACAAGTCTATCTTATCCTTTTCTCAATTCTCAGCTATGTGGATTTCGAGGAGGAGGAAATTCTGCAGCCAAGTCATTATATTGGCAACCAAGAAAAGGACAAACCTTTGTSTTAGTGTTCGAGAATGAGAGAGAAAGAAATGGAGCCCTAGTCCTTGCAAGAAAATATGCCTATGACTGCAATGTGAGTATTTTTTCCTTTTCCTATGCATRATTCTTAATTACATGTTTAAATGAACTCCCTCCCTATCTTTGCTCCCCCCACCCCACCCATCTCACCTGGGTAAGATAAACTTACTCAAGCACATTAACATGAACAAAAGAGATTCATTCTTTTGCCTCCATTTTGGGTGAGGAAAGTCAGAAACTATGATATAATAAATCTAAGTTTGATAAAGTAATTCTTGCAATTACAGTKGTTGCACCTTACTTGGGCACTTTAGAAACATACATGTGAAAATAAGAAATAAGCTATGTATCAATGGAAATTCATATATTCATACAGTTCAGATCACGAGGATCTATATGCATAGGGTTTTGTACTTCRCCACTTTCACATTTCATCTGGTGTTCACAAATGTTCTTTAGTTTGTCTGAAGAAGCAACTCTGCTCCTGAACAATTCAGAGATTCTTTACAAACTATGGAGACACATGTACAAAATTTTCAATTCCTGTTAGAATTGCAAGAGAATAAAACTTTCTTCTACSTARCTATCCTATAAATCCTATCCATATAAAGGAAAAACTTTGGGCTTTGGAAAAGCAGAAGTTTGAAAGAGCAACTTTGTGAAATATTAGAATATGGATCTGATTTTCTTTTAACATTTCTTGGCTCTTCTATGATTCTAAACTGGGAAGCTTCTATGACAGATCATGCTTGCTGGACCAGACGACGATGCARTGTTGTAAATTTAACTGATTTCTAATTCTTTCCCCACAAATGTGAGTATAATGAGGCTTTCAAGTGTGAGTAATTTGATTTTGTTGTTTGTGTGCTTGGTGATGATTGATTGAGGAAGTATTTGTGATTGTAGTCAGGCTTCCACTAAATTAGTTTAGTTTCTTACATCCACTCTAGGCATGGTTTTTGTTTGCCTAATCATTGGTTGTAACAAAACTCACTAATCATCAATGGTTCATTTCAGCTGATATGCCTTCTCTACCAMTTCTCTCTTTAGATTTTGCTGCTATATTACAGTGGGATTAATAGATTTTGCAGTCTTGGAAATTAAAGCTGTTTTTGCTGTCCTTTTCTTTTTTTAAAAAAATGGAGTTAAAAACCGTGGTGATCATTGGATTCAGAACAGTTTGAGATTCTGAAAGGTCCATGCATATGGTTCTCACAGCCTCTATTGCAAGTCAACAATTATTGGATCCTTCAGTTTTTCAAMTAGTAAGCCACCTTTTCATTGTAAAGTTACACAAAATGAATAAGCCACCTTTTAATTGTGAAAAAGTGAGGGTGCTCCTAATTTTGTGAAGTGTGAGACCACACTCGATTGCTATAATTAAAGCTCAAATGAACAAAAAGTCATGAGGTTGCGGATCAGTGTTCGTTCTACGCGCCAGAACGTCAGCCTCTGCGCCTTTGAGTTGTCCWTTTTGAATTTTCCTTACAATTAATAGTATAAGTTCTTCGAAAGAAAATGTCAGGATTAGGGTTTTTTTTCTCAATTTGACTCAACTTTTGAAATTTTGATCATGCGTAACCTAGCTTTTGAGGTGTGAGCGCTCATGATGTGTGCTAATTCTAATAGCATTTTATTTCGGGAAAGACGATGTTAGGAGTTGCACCTTCAATTTTTTACGACTTTTTAAGAAGCGTTTGGATTCATTAAAAGACGTACCGTCTTCATTGTGCTTTARAGCGTTACTTTTTATCGTGCTTTTGGTTCGCTCTTTATCTGCCCTATACTTTCCAACATTTGGCATTTTGGTTTCATTCATATGAAGACACGATTTAGTCTCGTGCTTTAGCTTTAGTCCATAATATGTATTTTCCTAGTGCTTGGTTTTTAAAACAACTTGCAATAGTTATAATTTATATCTTCCAACATTCTCAGAACTAAAAACAAATGAAAAAAATTAACATTTCCTCAATAACATCAATGTTTTATTAAAATAATATTGAATAGTCATGACTTATATAAAATAACATCTTACAACATAATAATGTTTGAAATAGTTGGAAAAAGACTAGCAATGGAACAACACAAACATAGCCATTAAAATTCAAGCATAGGGTGGACAAAGAGAGTGTCAAAAGAGCGATAAAAAGTAGCGGCAGGAAYAGCTCAATGAAGACACTATTACAACTAGCGCTTCTTATTGTGACGTCTTTTACTCGTTTGCTATTCCACTAAGAAGTRGTAGAAAACAGAAGGCGTGACTATTGGGATTAGAGTCCAGGTCATAAGTACTCACACTACAAAAAGCTAGGTTACGTARGACTAAAATTTCAAAGTTYGGTCAAATTGGAAAAAAAACCATAAGGATGATGACTRGGTAGAATGTGTTATTGAGTGAATTCTTCGAAAGCTTGTACTCCAAACAAATTGACTTCAGTGATCATGAATTGTGTGAAAATTGTCAAGTTTTAGTAAATGGTGTGCCAYTTAACAATTTCAAATCAAGTAGGGGAATCAGAAACTCTATCGCGACTTCTATTTGTGATATGCATGGAGGGTTTCTCTACAATTCTAGATAAGTAACGAGTGACGAGGGAAGACATAAGGGGCTTCAAATAGGGAGTGGTGGGCCTAGAATCACGGCGCCAATTGTTTATCGATGATAGGCCTACTACTAGTGAGGTTTTCCCTGGAAAATGCTATAATCCATTGAGGGACTGTCTGGCTTTGTATGAATCTGCATTGGGGACAATGATAAATTTACAAAAATCTTTCGTGGTTTTGCAAGAACAAGAAGAGATGAATTGAAGAAGGATATATGTGATAGGTTGAACAGTTTAAGAGAGTGGTAGTGGTGGCGATGGCCAAGTTTCAAGGCTACCCATATCTGATGGTGTAGATCGAAGAAGGAGGATTTTTTGTACATTAAATATACAGGTCTAGAAAAAAATTTCGGTGTGGAAGGAGAGGCGCTGCTCTTCATAGGTAAGCCAAAGAGGTAGTTAATTAATTTACTTTTAGGCGATCTCCACATACAAAGTCCCTCTTAGCATCATCTCTCTCT
>MEJB01000006.1:9473908-9652353 GCA_001752375.1 Rhazya stricta
TTTGTCTCTCATGTTGTCTAGTTCTTCATAATCATCTCCAGCTAGGAGGATGTCGGCAACGTAGACAATTAGAACAATAATTTTTTCCTTGGTTGAATGGTGAATGAATATTGTATGATCAAATCCAGCTTGTGTGTAGCCTTGATTTTTCACCACCTGAGCAAACCTTTCAAACCATGCTCATGGTGATTGTTTGAGGCCATACAATGCCTTCTCTAATCTACAAATTTTTGTCCCAAACAGTTTTTCAAAACCTGGTGGAGGTATCATGTAGACTTCTTCCTCTAACCTTCCATTCAAGAATGCATTTTTCACATCAAATTGGCGTAGAGGCCAATCTAAGTTAGCTGCAATAGTCAACAAAWTTCGAATTGTGTTAAGCCACAAGAGCAAACATTTRAGTATAGTRAATGCCATAGGTTTGTGTGAACCCTTTGGCCACCAATRGAGCTTTGTGCCTAGCAAGAGAACCATCGACATTAAACTTTGGTGTGAATACCCATTTACAACCAACCGTGGGAGTGTTCTTTGGAACATCTTCAAGTCTCCATGTCTGATTTCTCTCAAGGGCACTCATCTCTTCCAAAATAGCCTTTCTCCATTCTGGAACTCTTAGAGCTTCATGTATATTGTTAGGAATCTGAACAATTGAAATAGTGTGACATGGGATATTTCACACAAGACCGTCTCTCTTTTCTCAAGGCTATTGGAAGATCAAGATCTATTGTTTCAGTGTTGGAGTTCAATTGAGAAGGAATAGGTCCAGAAGACTTACTAGAATTAGTTTCCAACCTTAGTTACGATTCAGGACATGATAGGGTCGTAGGGTATTTAGAATCTGATTGAGGGGCTTTCCTTTCATAAATCTGCCTGTTCTCGTACCTGTCAACCATTTCTTTTTCCAATGGTTGTAGAGGTTTATCAGTGACAACATGTTTAATTGTTTCTGTCTGATTTGAAAGATGACTAATGATTTCTAGATTCTCCTTCATATTACTCTCATCTATTTGTTTTGTTATTTGATTTTTTCTATAAAAATCAGAATTCAAAAAACCTAAATCCAAGTCTAATAAACCATCATCTCTCTTGTTTGCAATGTAATTGAGGTTATAATGAGGATTTAACTAGTTCAAATCTTTGCTCATATTCTCTCTTGAAATATTTGAATTAAAGAATGAAGTATTTTCAAAAAAAAGTAACATCCATGGAAACAAACATTCTTTTTAGGTTTGGATCAAAACACTTGTACCCTTTTTGATGTGGAGCAATCCCCAGAAACACACATTTTTGTGCCTTAGGGTCGAGTTTACTAGCATTCCTATTTGGGTTCTTAATGAACACAGAACAACTAAAAATCTTAAYTGACATGTCATTGTATAACCTAGATTTTGGAAAAGATTCTTGAAGAACACTAGTAGGTGTTTGATATTTCAAAACTTTAGATGGTAATCTATTCACCAAGTATACAACATGTAAAACAGTCTCACCCCAAAGATATTTCGGAACCTTACTGGAAAAGAGTAGAGCACGACTTATCTCAAGTAGATGTCTATTCTTCCTTTTATCTTTAAGAAAATTTCCTAAGATTTGTGCAAAAGTACTCACGACCATTGTCACTTCTGAGAATTTGTATACTTATGTTAAATGATTTTGGACCATTTGATAAAAGATTTTGAAAACAMTTTCCACTTRAGATTTTTCTTTTAACAAATACACCCAACTTACTCTAGTGTGATCATCAATGAAAGTACAAACCAATGCTTCCCAAAACACGTAGATATCCATGAAGGCCCCCAAAGATRGCTGTGAACAAGTGCAAATGGTTTGGAAGGGGTATAAATATGTGGATGATATGTGTTGCTATGGTGTTTTGACAAAACACATATTTCACACTGAAACATGGAAGGATTTTTATTTCGAAACGTAAATGGAAACAAGTATTTTAAATAATGAAAATTTGCATGTCCTAGTCTAAAGTGCCACAAATAAATCTCATCATCACTGAAATTAGAAGCAATCTACAGGCAGGTTTTCTAGCTGACCTCTTTATTCGAGTATGTCCCCTCATCAAGAAGATAAAGACAATCAGACTCCTTAGCACTGCCAATCATCGTTCCTGAGGTCGAATCCTAAAAATACAGTAAGCGGAGAAAAAGTTGGCTAAGCAATTAAGAGTAGAAGTTAACTTGCTGATAGAAATAAGATTGCAAGATAATTTTGACACATGGGAGACATCAAACAATGGTATGAGGGGTGACAACTTTATGTCACCTATGCCTGCAATTGTAGAAAAAGAACTACCTGCAACACGAACACGACGATTACCTGCACATGGTTTATAGGAAAAGAAAACTAGAACAACGAGTCATATGGTTAGTTACCTCGGAATCAATAATCCAGGTGATCTTAGGCTTGACACAAGTTAATGATTGGTAAGGATGTTGATTACCATTTTGGACAAGAGAACATGAAGATTTATCATGAGATGATTGTAACAGATTCAAGAGTTGCTCTATTTGTTCTTTGTGAATGAAGACTGCAAGAATTGACTTGGGCACCTTGAGAAACCTCAACTACTATTTGAAGAGCTCTTTRAGATTGTAATGGCTTCCCACCAGATGGTTTCCCATGTATCTTCCAACAAGTTTCTTGAGTATGCCAAAATTTCTTACAAAAGTCACACTAAGGCTTTTTCTTCTTATCACCACCAAGTTCGCCCCCGTTGAAAAATAAGGCGGATATGTCAGAGTTTGAATCCGCAACAGTTTCATTGGTGGCACTATTAATAAGTTTGTTGCTGGACATGATTTTACGTCGGCTTTCCTCTAACCGAATCTCTAAGAACACCTTACTAATGGACAGAAGCGGATATCAGCCAAGGATTTTGCCCTTGACTTCATCCAGATTCTGTTGAACTCTAGCAAGAAACATGAACACGCGATCATTTTCTTCACATTTCTTCTGTCTAAGTAAATTGGCTTAGCTTTCCCATACATCGTCATGACACTGATCAAGTTCCTGCCACCAAGCCACCATCTCATTGTAGTAGCTTGTGACATCRCYATCTCCTTGCTTCGATTGCCATKATCGAGTTTTTAACTCAAAAATCTGTGAAGAYATTTCTAGATCAGAGTAAGTTTCACGAGCAGAGWCCCAAACCTCCTTAGCCATTTTCATAAATATATGAGGCTAGGCAATTGAGGTATTCATGGAATTGAGTAGCCATGAAGTTACAAGGGAGTTCTTTGAATGCCATTTTAGGTATCCAACTTCTTRTACCCCTGGCTGCTTCGTTTCTCCTGTCAAATATCCTYATTTCCCTCTACCYTCAATGGCCAACTTAACGGACTGAGACCATTCGAGATAGTTCCGACCATCCAATRGATAAGTAGTAATCTGCATCGATGAATGGGRAGAATCATAGGGTGGATTCGGAGGYCCAGGTGGAATAGAAGGGTTAAGGTTAAAGGTGTTGTTGGTTATGTCTTCAACAACTTTTGTRGTGYTTCTGGAATTTGAATCTTCAGCCATCTTYTCTAGYATTTAAGAATTTAGGCTCTGATACCATGTAGTTTTGAAGAATTGAATTATATATTTATAAGCCAAAGTAYGCTGTTAAATAGATACAGACTGTGCACTGCCCTAACTATTACAAGGAAACTATATTTGACAGAATCTCTACTACATCGAAACTATATATTGTAGTATATACATATATCTAATTTGATATATTACCATAATCTACAATATCCAATCCCTTTTAACCAACATAASACCCCAATTAAAGTCACCAAAATCATCCACAATAACCAATTGCTCACTCAGAATTGGGCATTTAACAATTTTATGTTTAAAAAATCTTTTTTGGCATCATAATAGAATGTAAATGCTATGGATTGTAAAAGTATACTAGTGGTAGTGAGGTGATGTTGATTCAAGGAAGCCCACTTCTGGCTTGTATAAATTTAGATATAGCTAGCAATATTGATTCAAGAAAGTCCTCTTCAGGCTTCTTGATTACCTTTCTGCACGGGAGCTTTAGCTTACCAATCTCTACTACAGAAATGTGCAGCTTTGTCAACTACATAAGTAAAATTAATTGTAGCAACGGAGACTTGCAGGGAATTGCTTTAGATCAAAAGATTCTTGANAGAATTGGGCATTTAACAATTTTATGTTTAAAAAATCTTTTTTGGCATCATAATAGAATGTAAATGCTATGGATTGTAAAGGTATACTAGTGGTAGTGAGGTGATGTTGATTCAAGGAAGCCCACTTCAGGCTTGTATAAATTTAGATATAGCTAGGAATATTGATTCAAGAAAGTCCTCTTCAGGCTTCTTGGTCACCTTTCTGCACGGGAGCTTTAGCTTACTAATCTCTACTGCAGAAATGTGCAGCTTTGTCAACTACATAAGTAAAATTAATTGTAGCAACGGAGACTTGCAGGGAATTGCTTTAGATCAAAAGATTCTTGAGGTTACTATGGAATAGTTGAAGTGCTATTCATCTTGACAAGAATTCACTTTTCATTCAAAATGAAAACATATAGATATTTTGTAATATTGGATATGTGATATCTTCAATGAAAAGTTGGTGATACTAGAGAAAGTCCCCACCAATAACAATGGTGTTGATATGCTTAGTAAAACTTTTCATAGATGCAAGTTTGAGCTATGTTGTTTAGTTGTCAGGATTTTAATTTCTTCTACATATTCGGGAGGGGAGATTCATTGAGTTTTGAGCTTTCCTCCTATGTGAAAAATAGTCTAGATAGAATTTTTTTTTTATAGAGCTCATTATCTATTAAATAAAGGGTTATATTTCATCTATATTTCTGAGGTGATTAAGATGAGATCACTATGAGAAAACAAAATGAGAGAGAGAAAGAGAAGATTTTCGCTACTTTTTGGATAGCTGGGGTAGGACCTTTAGACAGCTGATCGGAGAGTYCTTTATGACCTGATRTTCTTGAAATTTTAATTAGCAGTAGAGGGTGTCTCATACTTCATTCTGGACYATGGCGATTGGTTTCTAACGATTAAACTTTGAGATATTATATCCACATTAGTGGCTATTTTTTGGTGATATTACAGTTTCTCTCRACTCCATTTGTGTTGTTCTTTGTTTTATTTCTCTCCTAAGGCTATATATTGATATATTGTGCTGAAACTTGGTTGTAAAACTTTTTACTGTTGGTAGTAGATTTTAGTGGTGGATCTAAAGTTGGCATGGTTTTTTTTCCTCTTCACACTGAAAAGATTTTTCACGTAAAAATCTTGTGTCTCTTGTTTGATTATTTTTGTCATTTTATTTATTACGAGATTTCTCTAAATATTTAAATGCTTACAATATTCTAACAAGTAAGGGTTAAACTATTAGGTGATATTATTTTAATATAAACTAATAGAAATTGTTGATTAAGTGACCTTAACCCCAACTGTTTGACCCAATCCGAATGTTGTCTGAGCCGCGATCTAGTCAAACAGATGCCTAATTGATGAAAATCTTGAGACTAGAAGTCTATATATGTTTGTTAAAGAGAAAGTTGATGGTATAGTCAAGGGTCCCATAGGGAATGACTCTAATATTGGACAATATTCAATTAAGTCTTCTAGTGATGCATCTTTGGTAGTTTTGAGAGCTCTAATTCCTTGAGCTTAGGAAATAGAGTTTCCTTTACATCTCTTTGTCCTTCTTTGTCCTTCTCATCTTCCTCCAGTATGATCAATTCTAGCAACTCCTCACAGTTTTTTAAATTTAAACTTTTGAGGTATGTAAGATGTTTAAATATAGGAGGATCAAATATATTTCTCTAGTTATGACATGATTGGACTTTCAAGACTTTTGATCCATTGAAGTTTATCTTTWGAATTCCATAATTGAATTTTCTAGGACCATTAACATTGCATAGCTCTAGACATTCCAAAAAAGCTTGCATAACAAAAAAAAAAAAAAAAAAAGAGTCTAATGTGAAACATATTCAATCTAGTTGTATCAGTTGCTTATACTTTGTGATATTGTTGAATGCCATTAAACATTGAAAATTGTGTGCGTGAACTTCATTTGTTCTAATTCAAAGGACAAAGACATTGCTAATAAATCAACACTTAAAGTGAATTGAAATTACCTAATTTCGCTCTTGCATTGTGAGAAAAGACAACATACTTGTTRGCTTAAAAAAAGACYCTGTTGATAAATATTACATTTTATGGGACAAAAATTCCTCATCTTTATAAGTTTATAATTTGTAGAGTTTGTAATGTAGGAAATTCGATTTCCWCAATCGCTGAAAAATTCAATGCTTTGTAGTCTTTCAAATTCTAACTTGCATAATTTAAGGAATTTAATCTTAGTATTTGTTGTAATTTAAACCTCTCCTTCCTTCCTGAATACATCTTTGATATATGACCAATTTCATATATCGACCTCTTCGAGTTCTGATAAAATCTCAATTYTTGATAATGAAAYTGAATGTATGAGCCCAAACAAATCCCGAAGTTGCAATCTTTTTAATGAACCAAAAGATCCAATTTGTAGTTGACCATAYTGAATTCTTTTAGACCTTTTAGAATTTTCAAGATATAATGATTCCAATGGTGAGAAGGAYACACCATTASGTGGGCATCCGTGAAATGCACTACCAWAATATTCTACATTATGGAAATCTGACAAACTTATATCTTTTACCTTTTGAAATCTTTCAACAGCCAACTCATTCACTTTCCTTATGCAACARTRACCTTTAATCTGCACAAATTCTACATMCCCTATCATGGACAAAAAGAAATTCTTTAACTAAGTCATTTCCTTGCATTTAGAGAATGCAAACRTGTATTTTGACGGGAGCATGAGAATGCTCAGACTACCTTCAATTTGTACATGATATTTCTCAAACTTGGGCCAGTTTCTTACGTCTAAGGAAATAAGTTTTGGATTCCATATATTAATTTGTAAAGTAACCAAACTACTCAAGGAAGCAACCTTCGCGAGACTTGCATTCCTTCTTTATTTTCCTTCTTTTTCAATCTCCCATCCACCGAAGGAGTCTAACATCAAAAGTTCTTCTAATTGAACTAATCCTAATATAACACCAAGTGCAATTTTCCTAACCTTCCAACYCCTTATCAAATCTATCAAATCTAATACCTRGAAGATTTTCAATTCTATAATATCTCTCGGCYACTTTTCAAAAATTGAATATCCTACATGGAGGATTTCTAGATTCACAAACTTACCAAGAAAAGTTGTATCAACTAGAGTTGAGCAGCTGCCCCAACCCAATGCTCGAAGATTTGTTTACAAGCATACATTGATGAAGGAAATGATTGATGAAGTTTGGTACATTTAATACTTTAAGACCTCTCATGGTATCGAACAAATTCTTTGTTATTTTCTATTTCTTCCAGCCAAGAAATACTAAAGAATTTTAGTCTTGGGAATTTATACTTCTCGGGAGAGCAATTATTTCTTCCAAATGTACAAAAATATAAGTGTAATTCTTAAAATAAAAAAAAAAAATCTTTACTTGGCCTATATTTTCCATCACCACTTACTAAGAATCCATATCTATTCTTAGATGCAATTGAGATGGCCATTCCCGACTAATATCATGCATTTTCACATATCCACCATGAAAATCAGGTTCTTCAAAATCACATTCTTCATATTCAATATGGATTAGCAAGAAATGAGATTTTAAGAACTCAACTAGTCCATATAGTCTATCTCTATCCCAATATTTCTAAACGATTTCTATAATCTTCTGGGAACAAACAACAAAGTTGAAGATGTATATGGCTTCTTGACTCTCTAATTGGTCATAACTCCAAATTCGAGGTACATAAATATTTTCAAGGACTTTTGGAATATTTGTTAGTATATTGTTCCTTTCTAATTGACGACGTATATCTATCCAAAAACGTTTGCTTTTGTTTCTCAATCCACCAACAACAACTTCAAGAGCTAAACACAAGCCTTTGCATTGTCTTTTATTGTTTCGAGTAGATCAGCTGCATCATCTGAGTGACCATCTTTCTCCTGGAAAAGATTCGAAGCTTCTTCATCATTTYAGATATCCTTTATTAAATTCATTATATATTTTGTCAAATCTAAGGCATCCCAAACTCAATAAGTTTAGATGATTTTGCGTCTTTCTTGACTACTTTTAAATGGTAATTCTAGATTCCTCGAGATCTATCCCTTTTCAAACATCATTTAGAATTATGTAAAAGCTCTTTCCACGCTTCAACCTAGCATATATTTTTTGTGCACAAATTRGTAGAGATTCCTCTTCTAATTGGAGTGGGATGGGCTGTGAGTGAAGTTCATTTTTATAGGTCTTCTTGTTCAATGCTTTAATTCGCAGGCAGGTGTCATTTGGTCTAGTTTTGGATTTCATAGCAGTGACTATCCTATGAATAAGACACAAAAAGAGTWGTACTCGACTCTCCCCTCACTAACTGCCTCGTTCGCAATATTACTGAAAATTCACTATGCTMGATCAATAGTCAAGCTAGACTCAAATTGGCAAACAGAAACTGAGCACGACCAGCCCTGAAAGTGGAGCTATGATCAGATGGCAACCAGTTTATGGGTGAGATTTTTGTAACATACGGTATATCAGTGAAAGGCATGATGTGGATTGTGCATCAGTTTGTAGCCATGTACACTCAGTTCGCCAAAGAATGTGACAGCTATTAGGTGCATATCCAACTATGTAATAGGTCTCAAGGTCTAACACAATAGGCGGATGCATAATCGTGGACTCAAGTGTATGGCTAAACTGAACCTTACACACAGGTAATAAACGAAATATGAAGATTCACCTAACGATTTTGGATACTATCAATATGAGTATAAAATTCGTTAACAAGAGACTGAAAATGTTTCGTCAGTTGTGTAACAGATAACATCTGATCCCTTTTAGCTAGCATAACGCCCTAATTAAAGTCACCAAAATCATTTACAACCACCAATTGCTCACTCAGAATAGAGCGTTTAATGATTTTATATTTAAGAAAATTCTTTTGGCATCATCAAAGAATGTAAGTGCAATGGATTGTAAAGGCATATTAGTGGTAGTACAATGATGTTGATTCAAGGAAGTCCACTTTTGGCTTATATAAATTCAGATATGGCTAGGAATGTTGATTCAAGGAAGTCCACTTCAGGCTTCTTGATTACCTTTGCAGGGTAGCTGTGGCTTCGCAATCTCGATTGTAGAAATGTGTAGCTTTGTCTACTACATAAGTTGAATTTATTGCAATAGTAGAGACTTTGGATCAAGAGATTCTTGAGAGATTTATATATTATTGTGTGATAGTCAAATTGCTTTTCTTCTTGACAGGAATTTGATTTCATTTTAAGATTGAAACATATTTATGCGTAGTTCATTAGTGGTATCTTAAATAATAAGTTATTGATACTTGAAAAAGTTCACGCTGATGACAATGGTACTGATATGCTTACTAATTTACTTAGATGAAAGTTTGAAGTATTTTGTTTAGTTGCGAGGATGTCAATTTTTTCCACATATTTGGGAGGGGAGATTTGTTGACTTTTGGGCTTCCCTCCTATGTGAAAAATTGACCAAATAGAAGTGTTTTAAAGAGACCATTATCTATTAAATAAAGGGTTATCTTTGAGCTCCGTTTTGGGGTGGATCAGATAATTGAGTTGTGAGAAAACGAGAGAGAGAGAGAGAGAGAGAGAGAGAGAAGATTTTTGCCACTTCTTGGATAGATGGGGCTGTGAACTTCGGTTGGGATAGTCATTTATGACCCGATCTTCTTGAAAATCTAACTGGTCGTAGAGAGCATCTTACACTTCATTTTTGATAGTGGAGATTAGTTTTCAACGGTTAGATATTTAGATATTATATCCATGTCAATGGCTTTTTTTTTTGTGATATTTCAATTTTTATCTACTCCATTTGTATTGTTCTTTGTTGTAGTTTCTCTCCTAAGGCTATGTATTGATATTATTGTGCTGAAACTTGGTTGTAGCTATTGATAGCATGGATTTTTTTGGTGGATCTAAAGTTCCAAGGGTTTTTCTTCCTCTTCACATTGGAATATTTTTCCATATAAAAATATTGTGTTTCTTGTTTGGTTATTTCTGGAATTTCATTTAGTGGGTGATTCCTCTAAGTATTTAAACTCTTGTAATATTATAACAATGGTTAAAKTATTGGGTGCTATTGTTTTGATACTAACAGAAATTATTGATTATGTGACCTTAATCCCAACAATTTGATCCAATTTGGACATTGTTTGAGRCTCGATCTAGCCAAGTCGGTGCCTAAAAATCAAAGCAGTTTCAGTTTGACCAAGAATCATAAATTTCCAGTGCACCAGAGAGCTTCTAGCACCAGTTAACCCACCAAATCGATGCCAATTATGAGAGGGATCAAGAACTAAAACATTATATRAATTCCTATGACTATAAAACTATAATTCTATAAACCCATGTTTTATGTCGAGCACCATATCGACATCGAAAAAGGATCGAACAAAAGTTTATTTAATAATTATGCCAATGAAATYGCCTTGTTGATTGAGTTGATTATTCTTTAGTCCGATTTTASTGTTCTAAAGGAGATTTTGATCAGTTTAACGGCGTTTTACGTATCTTAAGCTAGTTTTAACACGAAATAAGATTTGGAAGCTATGGGAGCATGAATATGGATACCAAAAGTGGGGATTCTTCACAGTTATTCATCAATAAGGTTGGGAAACATCTTAGAAGGCTTAAAAGAAGTGAAAGGATATTCAAGAAGGAGAATTTGACTTGAAGATCAAGGGAAATTCTTATTCTAAGTTGTYCCTTGCGATGTTTTCTTTTCTTATTTCCAAGTTTAATTCTTTMATTTTGAATTTCAATATGTTGAACTAAGTTTTTTTCGAATATCATGATATAATATACTCTATTCTATATTATTTGATTGGTGATTTTTATTATTGGTATATTGAATTGCATTGAGTTTTTGATTTTGTTGTTAATGTTCGATTAGATGATTGATTGTCTTTCAATTTATTCTAACATTGTTTAGGGGGATTCCATATAATACCTAAATAGTTAGATCTAATAACAAGGCCATAAACTTGTACATGAAATAGAGATACATTTATGTTGTTCGTCATTCACAAAGAACCTTAGTCTAAAAAATTTAGTCATATATTGATGGAAACAAACACCAAAGTCATAATAAAAAATAAGAGTGAAGTACAAGAAGAGAGAAACGAAAGAGCCTGGAAACTATTGAATCAGTTTTGGTATTTTGTAACCTCGTCTTGGATGTAAAGTAGGCAAAAATCATAGTTTCAATGAATATTTATAATATTGGAGAAGTTCTAAAAAGTTCCTAAGTCAACTTAACAAGAAAAGGTAGAAGGCTCCAAGAAATAAATGTTTTCCTCTTCCGAGTTGGAAATTTGTGTGAAATACATGTCAGATCACTTGCCTGAGCAATAATCAGTTCAGATTTCTCTRAGTTCGATTCATATTTGGTTATTTCCTCCCAATTTGATTAGGATCGATCCAAGACATATCTTTTAAAATCAAAGTAATAATGGAGTGATATTTCCCTTCCAAAATCAATCATTGTTACARATATTACCCTAAAGACTTATAGGAAACTTGGATAAAATCTAAGTTTTATCATTATTACTTAAATAAACACAAAAATATATTTTCTAGAGAATCGAAAAAAAAAATATTATGCACCCACTTMGCACTTTTGGGATGAAGAGTCRCACCTGGTTTCGAAGTAAGACTTCTTTTCTGGTATCCATGGGAACACCAAAGCTAATTGCTTAGGCCTGGACTATAAGTCAGTCCAAATAACTGACCTCAATCATAGCGTGTAACAACTAGTTCAAGAAAATTACACGTTGTTCTGGAGAGGGAAAAAAAGGAGAATATAAGGACTTTTTTTTCTAACCCCTCCTGCAATATCTTTTGTTCCTCTTTCGATTGCAGGATAAGTACTGGAGAAAATATGACATAATTGAAAATTCATGATTTTATAAAAAAATATCTTTATTATTATTTTAAAAAATAATTTGTTAAGAAATATAAGTTTTACGTAAAAAATAGAATTTTATATCTTTAGAGGAGTTTGTTGTACTTCTACACTATATATCAGTTCTCAGTTCAACGTCCAACTATTTACAAAGATTACATTGATATGCATAAACAAATGACAATAAAACAAACAATACAAGTCATTGATATATAATGTGATGAATAAATGAAATTTATTTGAATATTTGATCGAATCAGACCACCATTTATGAACAGCACCCCCCAAAAGCACAAGCGATCTCAATTTCTCCATTGTGGCTTGGTTCTACTCTAAATTCCCATGCTAGAATTTCTAACAATTCTCCCATTGGCTCTCACTCAAATTTTGTATCGTATGGTGTATGATTCCTTTAGGTAGAGTAAATTTAAAGTTTAGTGATTCTTTCGGTTGACCATCTTTCAACATTATCATGTACAAGATCTCCAGGTGAAAGGTTAGCCATTGTAAATCTACCTTTTAACTTCAGAACAGTTATTCTCCAGCATGTCCACAACATCAAGGAAGCTATCACTAAAAAGTAACATCCATCAAATAAATTACCCTCCAACATGTTTAAAAAGAAAAAGTTAATAACTATCGTCATATTCTTTTTAAAAAAAAAAAAAAGGAAGGAAAAAAATAAAACAAGAACTGACAATCTTGAATCTCTTATCAAGCACAGAGTTGGACTAATCCATCCATTGCTTTTCTCGTAAATTGCAAAGTCTCTTGCAGACAATCTAAAGCAGCTTTTGTCCATATGAATTTCTTTAGAGAATTTCTTCACAAAGCTCAAATATTTTGTATTAATTGATGTTTATGGATTCATACATGTGATATATATGCAGATATGAAGAATCATACAATGTTGAAAACGTAGTCTGAATTCTACATTGTCTATTTATTTGACAAACCAACATTTAACTCATACATCATGAAAGGTTATACGACCATTGAAACATATTGAAATTCAGAGCCAAAACYTTGTATGGAATACCTATCATAAGATTTATATGTAAAATTTTATTTTCTTTTCTAAAACAATTGACATATATATTTGACTACATTAGGTTGGTTCTATTATACTTGAATAAAAATTAGGGAGTTATTTTCCTTTGAGGGAAAAGAATGGTAATGACAATTCATTATGATAACTAGATAACCACCCCAGAAGCAATTTAGCCATTTCTATTGTTCAAGAGTTTGACCTGAAGATCAAGTTCTTCTAGTTAAATATGTAGGTTCCTTAACTATAAACTCTATTCACTATGATGGTAGCAGAGTTAAATTGCTGAAATCAGTAGTATCGCAAGTGTGTTATCTGTTCATTATCTCTACRACCTTACGCTGTCATTAAAAATTTGGAAAATACTATAATAAGTTTATATTTGTATATATATGAAAGCAATTGGTGGAAAGGTTAGTTTCTGTTAATGTTGATTACTACTTCTTTTTCGTGGTTTACTTCATAATCAAGATTGAATATAAATCAATCAAAAGAAACAAAAAATAGTGAATGCACGATTTAATATGGTTTGGCATAAATGCCTATATGGGACCATGTCCAGGTGTCAAACACAATTCCACTAAATTAATAAGTTCAAGGGACTTATACATCAATCATTCAACAATATAAAGCTTTTAAAGTGACGAGTAATTTGAAATAAAAAACGTTATCCAAATGAATAGTTATTTTGAAACGAAGAGATATTACTTCCATTTCAAAATATAGGTCATTTTATATCAAGATTACTAATATGAAACATGTCTTGTACATAGACTACATAATCTACCCTTCATCTATCTTRTCTTATTTACTTGAATTTAAAATCACTTTTGCTCTTCCTCTTTTTCTTATCTTTAAATAAACTTCTAATTTAAAATATTTTGAAAGAATACAAAATGTAACACTCCTAGGTTAGGAACTATCCTAAGCTGAGAATATTACATCACTCTTCTCACAAATAATCAACTATCCATTTTAATACTTAACAATACCTAAAAGAGTTAAAAATGTATTTTAACAAATCCCCACTATACCAACATTTATTCCAAAAAAAAATTGCGGAAATCTCAAGAATTTAAACCATTCAAAAAAAGATAATTATCTTATTACATAAAATTTATTTGAAACAAGTTTTCGGGTATCATAGCTCGCTCACAACCTTGCCCCATCTGGTTATATATCATCTAAAATGAAACATAAGAAKAAGGAATTAGCTAAAAAGCCCAGTAAGTAACCTCATACATGAATGCATAAACATGTCCTATATGTCATGAAATTTTAAGATTTCGCATTTTAAATGAAGAACTTTCCAAACATTCTCTTTTCAAAATTTCTTTACAAAAAACATTTCCTTCAAAATTAACTTACAGTAAAACATTCCATTTCCTTTTATTCGTAAGCTCACTAGAGTGTAATGCCTAGCCATTAAGCTCTGCAYTGGGCTATCTTATTTGGAACCCGATTCCATTCCTACCGGTAGACCACAAAACGGTTAAAATTATATTTCTTTTAARTTCTATACTTTCACCTCCAAGGAGGTGAACATTCCATTCTTACCCACCCTCCAAGAGGGTAAGGTCAAGTGCGTCGATCCCCCACGCCCCATTTCCCACCCACATCTTTCGTGGCTAGATTTARATTCCTTTCCGAAAACTTTAACATTTTCAAAACCTTAACATTTTCTTTTAAAATTTCATTTCTAAACCATTCAATTTCTAAATGTGTGAATGGCTCATGCCAGAAGTGATGTAAAATTCTAACTACATGCTCATGACATAAAATGGATACAACCTTATATAACATAACATTCGACAAACAGTACAAGATATAAAAGATGATAACATATCATTCGACATAAAAGTGATACAGGATATGAACATATGTAACATTCCACACAATTACATACGTCAACATACAATCCTATACACAACATATTAGAGCAACTAAAAGAGTTCAACTACATTAATTTATAACGTTAATGAGATGGGAGGATTACTTATCCGAAGTCCTTTATGTTAATGGGTTCCTACATAAACCATGATGGGAACTCCTTCAACCGTTCTCAACYTAAGGCCTCGAAATGACTTAGTTGTGATTACAGAAAGAATGTCTACTTAGTTCGATCGTCTCAACTTAGGTATTATGTGTTTAATCCAAGAATATTCTTTATAAATTTATAAATTCATATTTAGTTCTCATATTATTGAATATCACATTTTAAGGGTACAATTCGACTCCTTAGCTCGGTTATAAACCTAACTATGTTCTCCCACCAATTCACTTCAGGGCATAATTATGTACAAGTCATAAAATTTCAATATTAAGTGTTAGCGTTTTCACCTTTAAATTCATGATATCCAAATATTGCGGGAGCGGTATTGGATTCCCAAGCATGCGCTCAAGTGATGCGCACAACAGCCTCGGGCGTTAGGCACTGGGCTCTTGGGCTCTTGCTGGGCACCTGGTGCTGCTGGGTGTCCAATGTTTGGCATTGGCGCTGGGCACTGCTGGGCTGCACTAGGTGCTGATCCTTGACGCACGCACCTGCTAGTGTTGGCCTTGTTGCTACCCTTGTTGAATGACCACGCCATAAATCAGCGAGTCGTGATTTCTGTTGCAGACATTGGGACTCATCCGGCGGCGCGAGCAGCAATAAAGAGAGTAGAGTGACGGCCAGCAGTAAGAGATCTGGCTTCAGTCTAAGAGGAAAAATGTTGAGCAGAGAAGGAGAAGAAGATAGCGACGGCAGATCTGGCCTGTCTGAGTCGCGTAGATCCAATGCGCAGAGAAGGAGAGGAGGAAGATGGCTTACCAGATCTGGAGGCGCGGATTGCGCACCTTCGGCAACGTTTTGGTCAGCGTTGCTTCGCGACCACAGATCGTCCGATCCAAGTTCGAGAGCAAGAGAGGGAAGCCGGGAAGGAGACCTGAGCGGTCTGCTTGGCTTCGACAGGAACGGGCGGTCTCCCGGCGTGCACCTCTCAACGACTCGAGCAAAGTGATCAGCCTCAGCGATGAGCGCCTTCGAAGCAGCCTTTCGAACAGCAGCGTGGTCTGATACGACAGGCCGATCGCAAGCCGTGACAAGTAGCAGCCACTTCAAGCGTCGACAGTGGAGGAAGGGAAGAGAGAAGAAGAAGCAAGAAAGGGCTGCGACAAGCAGCATCGGGTAGGCAGAGGGGAAACAGCGGTGGCGGCGGCGGCGGCGGCTTACGGGAGAAAAATCTTTAGGTTTTTTCTTTTTTTTTATTTTCTCGTATATTTTCTTTTTTAATTTATATTTTGGGCCGTAACTCAAACCATTCGAGTCTTCCCATCCAAATCTAACCTAAAATCCGTAAATTAAATATAACGGGCTTCCTTTCGATAAAAAGCCCAACTTTCAACTAACAAATAAATAGGCCCATGAGTCAAGCCTTTAACCAAACAATGACTCTTATTTAACACAGARAATATTTTCGTACTTATTAAACGTGCGATTTCAAAATATTAATCACATATAAAATGTTTAACCCTAGTTGGCATACAATTTCACGTAAAATCAAACAAGATTTAATAAATGAAAATTTTTGAGTATTACACAAAAAGTAGTTAAATAATATTCAAAGAAGGCTGATTTCAAGGTATATAAACAAAAGTAATATTGAAAACCTTTCTAGGTAAATGTAAAATGATTTATATTTTGAAAAGAACTCTCTTCCTTGGAATAACTTGTATTTTGAAATAGAGGTAGTACTCTTTGATTTTTAACTGATCAAATCATCAATTTTTTATCATTCGTAAATTACTTTCTCATCAACCTAGATATCTTTTTCTTTAAAAAAAAAATGCAAACCCATCTCTTAAATCACCTGCACTTAATTAGAAAAGTTTTGTCTAAAATAAATAAATAAAGAASCTGCAAATCACATATTCGTGTAGTAATTGGTTAAAGAAAATAAACAAAATGAATATATATGACTAAAAGGAAAATTCAGGAATGATGAAAGTTGATTATTTGATATTGAAGAAGTCAAAGGGATAATAATGAGCACACAAGGAAATTATTAATTAGGGATGTGGATTTAGCTCCTCCCTATACCACATGAGATGAGAATAATTTTGTGGATTATTTTAACCTTATCCTATTTTAAAGTTTTCAATAATATCCTTGCTTTGAGTTTTATTAGGGACACTGCCGATAAATATTGGGACACAGTTGAACAATGATTTATTTAGAAATAAACAACCATAATAAGAGGGAAACTTGGATTCAACTCAATATTTCGATTGATCTGATTCTGAACAAAATTGAATCACAAGAAAATAAAAATTATAGAGACGAAGAGGGATTTTGAATTTATGCATTATGCAGTAAGCGTAGACCGATTTGATAGTAAAAAATTGCAGAGTTGATAATAAACTTGAAGTAGGAAATCAATTGGAGCCTCTTATTATATTTAGGAGTACCTATTTATTTACTGTTACGATTTTCAATATCTATTATAGAGAAAATTAAGCCTCCTGCTCTGCTTTGTTGTTTTCAGGCCTATTTTTCATTTTTAATTCAAAAAACATTAAAATATGCCGTTCTCTTTCTATTTTTAAAAAACATTGTCAAAAAAGAAATGATGCCCTGAATGATGATGATAAGAGCGTAGCGCGTTGCGTGTTTGGGGGGGGGGCGGTGATCAACGGCGGTTAAAACTGGTGGCATAGAAGTGAGAGGCAAGGGGTGGTGGTAAAAGCTGTACCCAGAACACCGTTGGTTTCAAGAGAGGTAAGAGAGGAAAACTATGGGCCATTACTTGCTTGCCAATGGGCTGTTTGAAGCGGAATTCTCTTCTTTTTTAAATCCTTTTTTCTAGTTCCCCACCCCTAAAAACAACCAAAATATTATTTTGAGGGTTTCTAAGCAAAATACTCTCTTACAACCAAAACGGGGGAAACGTGCTTTCGATTTATTTCTATGTAATAATTATCTAAAAAACTTACAATTAATTAAATGACACTTATTTCTTTTTTATTTTTAAAATTATAATATTGACTAATGGTATTTGAAATTTAATTTARAAATAGATTCATTAAAATTAGTCAAAACATGTTTCTGTCAAATTTTAAACCCCCAACGTATTTTTCAATTTTTTATTTTCAAAAATAATTTTCAAGAATGACAAATCGAAAGRGATTTTAGCAAATATGAAAATAGTCACTCAAAATAGAAAATTAAAAATACTTTTGAAAATGAAAGCTTCAAAATGAAATGCAAACTGAACGRAGCTTTAAATTCTAATCGGTTTGGGTATGAGAAAAAATATAGCTTTCTTCTAAAATTTTAAAGGGGGGTTCAACTTTAATTTATAGAATGTGGCATAGATGTATTATCTCAACTCAATCGACTATAATCTAATTTTCTTTCCTTCAACAAATATTTTCTAATATGTGTTACTAATTTTACTGCATCTTTGTATATTGTGCCCCACTCAAAGTGATTGCATGATATGAGATGGGATACTCAAGCAAAGAGGTCCATATTTCTCTCACAGTTTCTTTATGTTCAACTTCCTTCATGTTTTAATTATATTACAAGACCAGAACATGACAAATTTTTATTATCCATTTCGCGACATYGAAAATARGAAATTTAAAAGAAGGTAAAATAACCATCCGACAAATCCTTCACCATCCTTAAAACCAAAATGAGCATCTTAAAAAGAGAATAGTGTTGATATAGGTTAATGAATTAAACATAACAGCATTAAATTGTGATAGTGGAAACATAATTATGTCAAAGTAATTTATCTGAGGGACCRAATGTAAAAATGACCACATTAAAAACCTAAAGAATGTGCAAGTAAAAGAGTGAAGATGCAAATGAGGAGAAGGCGTAAACATGCTAAATATTTTAGTTTGCGAACAAATAAGAAATGAAAAACTAATCAAAGAGAATTTTGGAAATTACCACAACCCAATAGATATCTTGAGTATTACCAATAATACTGTAATTTCCTGGACACTCCTACTGCCTTTGTGCTCTCTAGATTTCTGTCCATGCATTCAATTAGTTTATTTCGTCCTAGAAGTTAAGCATATGAAGATGAAAAGACCACATAACTACTTTTAGGCAATTCAATTACAAATAAGTCCAAAACTTAGACCCTTGGTAAACTGCTTTCTTATCTTCTTTCGAAAAGAAAAAAAGAAGTAACTACCAAGTGAAATACATTTAATATTTGTATTTTTCCCCATCAAGTCAAAAGTCTCACAAGTTGTCCTGGAAAATAAATGATATTAGTACTGTTCTATTTTAAGTTTTTTCTTTTTTTTTTTTGTGGATTTAAACAATGCTTAGTTTTATGACTTTCACAAGAAGAAAGAATAAGAAAAATTTGAATTACTAATGAACATAGAAAGAAGAGAGACATAAAAAAATAGGAAATAAGGATAGAAACTCATCACAAGTTGGGGGAGATTCTCATTTGAAATGAATCATTATTTTTCATTTCTATCAAGTGAATATTTAATTTAACATATTTATTATTTTGCAAAATTTTTAAGATGTTACAAAATAATGTAGAAAACAAGTTCGTTCATATAGTATTGTTTAAGAATCATAACCCTAGATGTGGTTTCTTAGCYTGGATAGTGTTTAAACATAGGTTATATACTTTAGGGAAGACTTGAAGTTTGTCTACCATGTTTAACAAGAAAGGAATTCCAGAATCTTTTAGCATCAAACTCCATCTGTTGATGATATGCTTCCTTTTGTGTTTGAGGATGCTAAAGGAGGCTACATCCTCATGCAATCAGTCTCCTAGTCTAGGGCTCTTTGTGTGATACTCCATAGTTTAGGTCTAACTATGTAGTAGTGATTGTGTATTCTTATACTTTTTTGTTATCTTGGCTATAGGATTTGATCCCATCTTGTGGAAACTTAATGATCCTCATTCTATAGAAAAAGAAAAAAAGAAAATCCCAGAAACAGTCCCTTCATCTTCTTGTGAATGATTGTGGAAAAGGAACCTGAGAGGATACAAGTAGTAAGGAAAATGACCAAAGGAAGAAAAAGGGAAAAAGAAGGAAGAAGGAAAAGAATAAGAAAGGTAGAAAAATACGTGAAGATCACCTAAAGTACGTTAACATTGACTCGTTTGCAGCAAAGTACCCTAACATTATTTTTCTATCACTATAGTACTATGCTATTCTTGACTAGTCATCAATYGTTTGCTATGAAATTTTGTGATAAAACATGTTTATATCATTATATTAAAAGTTTTTTCACTGCTTACCTTATCTTTAAATTTAGTTTCAATTTATTACGCTGGCATTATTTTGCACTCACTTTAATAAGTCAACGGGACAATATGAGTCCTTGAACTATTAAATAAAAAACTGATTACATTACTTCTTAAATTTATAGAAGAAATTTCATCAACTCATGTGACCAAATAAGTATGGGAGATAAAGATAATATTTTCTCTCAATGAAGATTATTTAGGCTTCATAACTAATGGTCAAGGTGTTTTTAAGGTCATACCATTTTCCCTCTAAATACGATAGGTTTTATTCATCTTTTGCTTAAAAGTGGATTCGGAAAATAAGTTCTAATGTAAATTATATTAAAATATGATTGAATATTAGATGTCTATTTTCACTAATTAGGTAGCAATGAAGACAACTATTAAGTTTCTTTGCTTGAAAAAAAGAGAGAAGAATATAAAGTAAAAAAGAAATTTATTAATTTCATCTAATAGAGGGTATTAAAGTGATTAAATAAATACTTTGAAATAATAATAATATTAAAATTTTTAGAATCAATATTAATATTTTAGAATGCTATATAGCATCTTCCTTTGGAATACAAGTAGAATTTATTTGCATAAATCCAAGTTTATTAAATGAGCTCACCATAATATGAGAGCTATTATAMTATGTACTGAAGTAGACATTATGTTCCCCATAAATGACTGAACAAGATTGAAAAAATAAACTTGATAAATCTTTTCAAATTATTTTCTTTCGCTTCCTATTTTTTCATATTTACTTTTTTCTCATTAAACTCCTCTTTTCTCATTTTCTTGAATACTTTTCTTAAGAACCAAACATCCGAAACTCATTTATTATCCTCTTCATTCTTTCTCACTAAATGTCATAAATGAAAATATTAAGAAATAAATAGATAGCATAGAAAGAAAATGATGAAGTAAATTAAAAGCTGAAGCTTGCCTTTGCCTAAAAGATCTGGGAAGTTGTAGATTTGAAATCAAAGTCCACACCTCTTTGTGGAAAGAACAACTTGGTGTCAAAGATAGAATCTTCTATTCCATATACTAWTGTGGATCTCGGAAGATGAAGAGATCCCAAAGAAATGTCTCTAGCATCGGACAATTTTGAATTGTCTATTCTCCTAGTGATGGCAATTCTAGATCACTTGTCATGTCACAAAATCTATATATCTTTGGTATCTTGTAAAGCTCAATTTTCTTGAGCTACGAAAATAGAGTTTCCTTTACATTTATTTGTTCTTCTTGATCTTCCCTAAGTACAAATACTTCTTGCAATTCCTCACAATCTATTAACTCTAAACTTTCGAGGTTTGTAAGACATCTAAACATATGAGGAATCTATGTTTCTCAAGTTATGGACAATATTTGATTTTTAAGASTTCTAACCCATTAAAGTTTCCTTCAAAAATTCCATTGCTGAATATTCTGGAACCATTAAGATTGTAAAGATCTAAACCACAAAACCTGCACCAAAAATATGATCATGTAAGCATCTATTTCATCACCACTTACATCAAATAAGTTACCATCAAAAGCCCTGCAATTAATAATTTTTAATATTTGCTCATTATAACTCAAACCTGTTATCATATTAGTTACTATCAAGTGCATACAAATTATTATTAAGGTAAGTACCCCATTCCACCGCTATGTATATTTTTCGGTAATGTATACCTCTTTATAAACTAACAACATCCACTAGGTGAAAATCTTGAGACTAAAAAGTTTAAACCTGTTTGTTAAAGAGAAATTTGATGGCATAATCAAGGATCCCATAAGGAATGACTCCAATACCGGACAATCTTCAATTATCAAGTCTTTTAGTGATGGACATTTCAGAGCTCCAAGTCCTTCAGCCTAGGAAATAGAGTTTCTATTTCTTTGTCCTTCTCCATCTTCCTCCAGTGTGATCACTTCTTGCAACTTTCCACAATTTGTTTTAAATTTTTGAGCTTTATAAGACATCTAAACATAAGAGGATCTAATATATTTTTCAAAGTATGACAAGATTGAACTTTCAATACTTTAATCCACTCAAGTTTATCTCTGGAATTCCACACTTAAATATTCCAAAACTATTAACATTGCACAGCTCTAAGCTCATTAAATTGGTGAACAAAATCGCATAAAAACAGTAAAATATGAATACATATATTCAATTCAATTATTTGAGTTTCTTATACTTGTGATATTGTRGAATGCCATTAAACATTTACAAATTGTGTGTGTGAAAGTTTACTTATTCGGATTCATAGGATAAGGACATTGTTAATAAATCAACATCCAAGAGTGAATTCAAATTACCTAACAAGAAAACATACCTGTTTACTAAAAAGATATTGTTGATATATATTGGACTTTGTGGGACAAAAATTTGTCATCTTTGGTAAGTTCACAATTTGTAGAGTTTGTAGTCCAGTAAACTCGATTACCTTAATCCATTTGCAAAAAACATTCCGTGCTTGGTAGTCGTTTAAGTTCTAACTTGCATACTTTAAGGAATTTAATCTTATTTTTGTTGTGATTTCAACTTGTTTTTCCTTCACGCAGACCTCTTTCATATTTGAGCAATTCCATATATCTAACTCTGCAAATTGTGACAAAATCCCAAATGTTGAGAATGGAAATGCATGTAAGAGTCCAGACAAATCCCAGAGTTGCAATTTTTTTACTGAACCAAAAGATCTAGTTGGTAGTTGACCATAATAGATGTTTTTCAAACTTATAGAATTTTTTCCAATGCTACAAAGAAAACACTGATAGACAAAATCGCATAAGCAATAAAGCTTCACTCATGCAAGTATACACYGTCTACAATTAATATAGAGTGAATAAGAGTATCGTTCAACAAGTACTGTTAGTTCAAAAGTGATGGTTTAAATTTRTAATAAAATCAAATAGTTGTTGGTTGTCACGAAAATAAAGTAAAATAATGTAAAATTATCTAATCACAAGGATTCGGGAAAAAAATCACATTAATCGTACACACGGGATGAGTAAGAGCTTAAAAGTCAATTAGAACTAATAATCCCCAATGTACTAATATCCAAGAAGTCAAAACATCAATGTTGCAGACAGACTATTTATTTTACTTCATACAAATATGAAGTATTCCAAAAGATTTAAGAATATTATATGATAGATATTCACTTACATTTTAATAAATGAATTCAACGAATTAGATTAAAAAAATTGTGTATATAAATGACAATGAAGTCTTGTAGTCTAAAAAAAACACAAACAACAATAGATTCATATTTTAGGGAGGTATGACATGTAATTTTAGCGAATTATTAGTTTATGATATGAATYAGACCAAAGATTCATTCGAGGTTTTAAAAATATACTATCTTATTATTTATCGAAATCATTAATTTAACCAGTTAGCCCCAACCAATTGAAACCGAGAAATAAAATTTATTTAATAGAGAATATCAATTTATCGAGAATTAATGTACAGGGATGTTACCCTAAAAAGAAAAAAATAATGAAACACCTTAAAAGACAATACTTGCCTTTGCAAAAAGGATGTGAAAAGTGGTTGGTTTTGAACTAAAAGTTCATACATATTTGCTGAAGAATAACTTGATAGCTAAGATATCTTCTACTCCATAAACTAATTTACTTCTTTGACAYTAAGGAGATAACAAAGAAAATGTGTTCGGCATCGAACAATCTTCAAAGTTATGCTACCAAGTGCGAACAATTACAAATTATTGGTAARGTTGTGGCAAACCATAAGCATCTTTGGTAGCTTTGGGAGCTTCAATTTTTTTGGTCGAGGAAACATATAGTTTCCTTTACATTCTCTTGTCCTTTTTTATCCTCCTAGTACAATCACATTTTTGCAACTCCTCGCAATATGTTAATCTAAACTTTTGAGTTTTGGAAGACCTCTAAGCCTAGGAGAAGACAATCTGTTTCTCAACTTATGGTCATATTAGACTTTCAAAATTTCTTAACCATTGAAGTTTCCTTTTGAAATTCCATAGTAGAATATTCCAACACAGTTAGCATTGTAGAGATCTAACATCTTACGTTGGTGCAAAGAACCTACAACAAAAAGATTATAATATGAACATATATTTAATCCAATAGTTTGAGTTGTTTATACTCGTGATATTGTTGCATGCTATTAAACATTACAAATTATGTGTGTTAACTTAATTTATTGAAATCTAAATCTAGGTTTATTATTGTTTTTTTCTCTCGCTTCTTGAATTTTATTTAATATACTATCAACCTTATTTAATTTATTCTTGGGAAAGTAGGAAAACATTTTTTTATCAACTAAAAGAACAAAGTCGTTGCTATCAACCTTATTCAATTGAATTTTGTTTAATATACTATCAATCTTATWCAATTTATTCTCGGGAAAGTAGGAAAACATTTTGTGATCAACTAAAAGAACAAAGTCGTTGCTACATTTCAAGAAATTTTCAATGGCTAACAATGAGTATATATATATAGGTTTAATCATATGATATTCCAGCTTAGTTGAACTAATTCAGATGCGATCCAGGTTGCACCCATAAAGTTTGACTCTTACTCGAATGAAGGGTTAGACCAAATCTAATTCAACATGACACTATTATATCTTCATTTTCATAAAATCTCTTGCAATTAATGCTTGAGCAAAAGAAGCAACTAATGAATTAAGTCTATATTCATTCACCATATTTAAGACTAAAAACCATGGCCAAAATTGATTAAATTATTCACTAAATTGACTGGATGATGATCATTATTAACTGAACCATTAACTAAAATGATTGAGCCATGGTTGAAATACTAAACTATTGACTAATTTGACTGGACTATTGGTTAAATTGACTAAACCATGGTTGAAATAGATTAAATAATTGACTAAATTCATTAAAACATTGACTAAATTGACTGGATATTCGACTAAATTCATTGAACCATGACTGAAATTGACTAAACCATGGATTAAATTTACTGAACCATCTATTAAATAATTATAATTACATAAGTTTGTATGTGTACACTATATGTTACATGATACAATATAAAATATCAATGTGATATTATAGACATTATACAATAGTATACATTATAGTCATTATTAATTAAGAATTATATGTATGTGTATGTGAATGAAAACATGTTCAAATTTCATCATATATGAAATGTGAATGAAATCATGTTCAAATTTCATCATATATGAACATATGATTACATATTATAGCACCAAGGTCTATATTTTCTGAGTCATTCTCTAAATTGATTGATCCATGGTATAAGTTAATTAAATAATTTTTGAATTTGACTGAACCATTATCTAAATTGATTGAAATATTATCTGTATTATTTGGATCATAGTCAGGATCATAATCAAAATATGATAGTAGTATTAATTAGTATGTATAATTTTACAATATATAAGTAAATATATAATTATTTATTACTCTACATGCTTATATTTGAAAAATGTTCAAGCAGTAATTGAAAGATATTCTAATGGCGATTTTATAATAATAATAATACCATTCAATTAACAGAGTTTGAAATTAATTCTAAATAATATATAATTCATATTATGAATAACATAATTATCAATATTTATTATCCAATTAAAATCAATAAAACTCTTATATTTTATTTTTCATTTACTTTTACATAAAATTATTTCCCATAATTTTCATATATGTTAATTAACTTTTAATTTATAAGAAAAAAAACAAGTACAATGATGAGCTATAACCTTAATATTTAATTTTATCCACATGAAATATTTTATATTTATTCAAAATTTTCATTTCCTTTCATCTTATTTGTAAGCCTTCCTAAAATTGCCCTCCATCATGAAATTTAGACTTACTGATAAATTCCATTAATTCACCTTGGATTAATACATGCATAATCATCTAAAAATAGGCCTTTCCTCTCATTCCTTCCCCATTCCCACGTCATATTCTCTGATTCAAATGGATCATCTATGAAAAGATGAAGATAGGGTGATATCGGAAGGAGTTTTTTAGAGGTCCCGTCATAGGTTGATCCCTCTTTTTGCAGAGCAATATTGGGGCCTATTAGTTTACTTGAAGCTGTTGATCTTGCCTTAATTCTATTATTTTGGCTCTTGATTTACTAGGATGTTTGTTAAACCTGTTGGCCCAAGAACCAATTGGCCCAATAAGGTTTTGTTCTATTGGCCCAAGGACCTAATAGCCCAATACCATTTTTGTTGTTGTTGGCCGAGCCCAAAAAAAGGTAGAACTTACCTTTGAAGGGAATTTTGGTTCTCTGTTCTTTGTGAGCTTTTCTCCCGAATATTTTGAACTCTCTGTAGAGACATTCGGTACAGAGGTCTTTGTGACTCTTTTGGGTTGAACTGCCTCTTAGACCAATTGGTGGTGCATCTGATAGTATTTGTTAGGCGGAATCAGATATTATCGGAGGAGATCTGAGCCAAAAGATCCAAGAAATAGTACCGATCTATTTACTACAATGGCATCAGAGCCACATCTGTGTCGAAGGTTCCAGATTTGCCGAGGTTGCTGCCGTTCGTCGAAGTTGCTGGCCGAGTTACTGTCAGATCTGTTGCATAAGGAGAACACAAAGAAGGAGCCGTTGGTGTTCCTGTCTATTACTGGTTGCATTGCACTTCCAGATTCGCCCAAAAAAGCTGCTGGAACGGAGCTATTGGGCAGATTTTTTGGGGCTGCTACAGTGTTCTCGGCTACTACAATGTTGGGTAAATAGTACCACCGCTACAGCGATTTGCTACATTTGTGAACAGTATGATACAGTGATGCTACAGTGCGAGTTGACTTCTTCTACTTTAATTGACTTTGCTATTTTGAAGCGTAAAAATCCCCAAGCAGGGCAGGTAAGGTCGAAACTTTTTCAAAAAAGTTTCACAATGGTAAAGAGGTGTGAATCCCTTTTAAATTTCAGTATTTCATAGTATTATTGTTGTTGAAATCCGGTCAGTATCTCGGTTGTGTGCTGTTTAATTATTATTTTTTGTTGAGCTTATTGTTGGTTATTTATTTTTTGGGTATTGCTAGAATTCAAATCTTTATGTCATTTGTGCTTTATTGTTTTGTTTATTCATATTTGTTTCAATATGATGTTTGGTACAAATCAATATAGTATGATTCCTTTTGATGGTAAATCTAATTTTAGCATTTGGAAACAAAATATTAAATGCATTTTAATTCAAGAAAAATGTGTTAAAGCTTTGACTCAATCTTATGTGGATACTAATAAAGAAGATAAAATAATCGAAATGAATGAAAATGCATGTTCCACCATTTATCTGAACTTATCTGATTCTGTGATTAGAAAAGTTGGTATTTCGGATTGTGCAAAAATGGTTTGGGAGAAATTGAACACCCTCTATACTGAAACTTCCTTCCCTAGTAAAATGTTGTTGCTTGAAAAGTTTTTTTAAATTCAAACTAGATACCTCTAAGGACATAGCTGATAATCTAGATGTTTTTACTAAACTTATTGCTGATATTAAGCTTGTTGGTGATAAGAACATTGATGACTATGCCCCGATTGCTCTTTTGAATGCTATTCCTGATTCTGATTCTTTCAGTGATATGAAGTCTACTATTAAATACGGTAGAGATGAGATCACTTTAGATTGTGTTGTTAATGGTCTTAAAAGTAAAGAATTAGACTTAAAACACTCTGTGGATAGTAATAAAAATTCTGGTAAGGTTATGCATGTGCGGGGTAGACCCCAAAATAGGGTAAACAACCAAAAGAATCTTAATAATAATGCAGACAATTCTAAAAAGAGCACTTATTCCAAAAAGGGTAGATCTAAGTCGCGGTTTAATGCGAAAAAGTTTATAATTGTCATGAATATGGTCACTTCGTGAAAGATTGCCCCAAGCCTAATAAAAATCAAAAAAATAAGTCTGTTAATTTGGCTATCGGTGAGGGTTATATGGGTGATGTATTTATGGCAAGTAATCTTTGTGATTATGCTTTGGTGAATTCTGTGTCGTCTGATTCTATGTGCAAATCTGATTGGTTGATAGATTCTGGTAGTACTTTTCTCCTTTTAAACACCTCTTTTCAAACTATAGACATGTTGAAAATGGCTTTATGTCGATGGCAAATTCTAAAAACTGCAATGCGTTAGGACTAGGAGATGTTTGTCTTAAGTTTTCTTCTGGTTATGTGTTTACTTTGAAGAATGTTAGGCATGTTCCTGATTTGCATTCTAATTTGCTTTCATGTACATCTGTTGAGGAAGATGGTTTGGAGGGTAAATAGAGTAAGGGGGTTATGAAAATCTTGAAAGGCTCGCTTGTTATTTTTACTACTCAAAAGAAAAATAATTTGTATGTTTGTTATGCTGAGCCTGTTTATGCTTCTGTGAACTCTGTGACTGAATGTAAATCCATTTTATGGCATAATAGATTGGGTCATATGAGTAATAAGGGATTAGAAATCATGCATAAAAACTTCGATAGTGATAAATTGTCCCCTATCCCCTTCGGTGAATCATGTGTGCTAGGGAAGCAACATAAGGTGAGTTTTCCCATTTCCTCGTACCCTAATCAGACTAAGTGTACTGATGTGCTTGAGTATTTGCATGCTGATGTGTAGGGTCCCTCTAGTGTTGCTACAAATGGGGGAAATCAATATTTTCTTTCAATAATTGATGATTATTCTAGAAAAGTTTGGATTTTATTAATGAAGCATAAATCTGATGTTTTTGATAAGTTTAAAAATTGTAAAATTATGATTGAAAACCAAACTGGAAAGAAAATTAAGGTTCTTAGAATTGGCAATGGGCTTGAGTTTTGCAACAAATAGATGAACGACTTGTGTTCTACTTGGGGTATTAAGAAACATAGGTCTGTTCCGTATACACCTCAGCAGAATGGGGTAGCTGAAAGGATGAATAAGACTCTCTTAGAAAAAAACTAGGGCTATGTTAGCTACTTCTGGTCTTTCTAAGAGGTTTTGGGGGGATGCTGTTTCTACCGCTGCTTATCTGATTAATAGGTTCCCTAGTGTCCCTTTAGGAGGGAAAGTTCCTGAATCTGTGTTTATGGGTAAACCTCTTAACTTAAGTAATTTAAGAATTTTTAGTTGTATAGTCTATGTACATCAGAAGGTTGTTAAGTTAGAACCTAGATCTAAGAAATGTGTTTTCTTCAGGTATCCTGAAAGGCTGAAGGGTTATAGGCTTTGAGATAGGAGTGAACTAGGGTTAAAAATCGTGATTAGCAGAGATGTTATTTTAATGAAAACGAATTTTCTTGCTTAAGTGTAACCTCTTCTCCTAAAATTGATGTTCCAATTGATGTGGAGCAATTGCCTAATAATTCTAATCAACCTGAATCTTCTTTTGATTTAAGATTTCATGACCTATTTCTTGTAAGTTAAGATGAGACTACTCTTAACGAGGTGGAGAATTTGCCTGTTAACTTGCCTGATACAGATGTTATGCATGATATGCCTGTTTCTAGTACTTCTAATGTTCCTGATTTGAATATTTTGAATGATTATCAACTTCCTAGGGATAGAAATAGAAGAACCATTCAAATGCCTAAAAGATATAGAGATGACAATTTAAATGATCGTAATATGTTTGAGTTTGCTTTTAATGTGTTTGAATCCCTTGAAATTGATGAGCCTAGAACCTATAAAGAAGCTTTAAGGTCAAAACATTCTAATGATTGGATTGGTGCTATGAATAGTAAAATGYAATCTCTAAGAATTAATCAGACTTGGAAACTTGTTCCTAAACCCCCTAGTTGCTCTGTGGTAGACTGTAAGTGGTTGTTTAAGATTAAACAAGAATCTAATACGATTAGATTTAAGGCTAGGTTAGTAGCCAAGGGGTTTACTCAAAAGGAGGGAATAGATTATGCTGAGATTTTTGCTCCTGTGGTTAAGTTTACTACTGTTAGAATTATGCTTGCTTTAGTTGCTCACTTCAATTGGGAATTAAAACAAATGGATGTAACTACTGCTTTCTTATATAGTGAACTTGACAAAAATATCTATATGCACCAACATGAGGGCTTTGTGGACCCTAAACTGCCTGATAATGTGTGTTTGCTAAAAAAGGCCTTATATGGTTTAAAACAATCTCCTCGGCAATAAAACATTAAATTTGATAAATGCATGCAAATTTTGAAGTTTAAGAGAAGTTTTTCTAATCATTGCCTTTACTTTAAGAATATAGACTCTGTGCCTGTATTTCTTTTGATTTATGTGGATGACATGTTGATTGTTAGTCCGTGTTTAGAGTCTATTGAGAATGTGCAAAAGTGTCTTTGTAAAAATTTTCACATGAAAGACTTGGGTGATGCTAAAAAGATTTTGGGCATGAACACTATTAAGGACAGAAAGAAATCTACTCTTGTTTTAAATCAAAGTGCATATGTTGAAAAGATTTTGAGTAAATTTTCTATGTCTAATGCTAAATATGTGAATGTGCCTCTTGCTACCCATTTTGTGTTAAGTAAGAATCAGTCTCCCAAGTCTGAAACTGAAATAAATGAAATGAATAATGTGCCTTATTCAAATGTTGTAGGATCTGTTATGTATCTCATGATTAGCACTAGGCCTGACATTGCATATGCGGTAAGTTGCTTGAGTAAATACATGTCGAATCCTGGTATGCCTCATTGGAATGCTTCAAAGTGGCTTTTAAGGTATTTGAAATCGTCTGTCAATGTTGGTTTGAGTTTCTCCAAATTTCATGATGATACTAAGTTAGTTGGCTATGTTGATTCCAATTATGCTAATGATAGAGACAATAGGAGATCTACTTCATCCTATGTGTTTACTTTGTGTGGTTCTTGCATTAGTTGGAAGTCTCAACTTCAACCTATTGTTGCTTTATCTACAATTGAATATGAGTATTTAGCTACCACTGAAGCTTTCAAAGAAACTATTTGGCTTAGGGCTTTGTTGTTTGAAATTGGTTTTCTTGATAAGCATGTGGTTGTGTTTTCTGATAGTCAATCTGCTATTCAGTTGTGCAAAAATCCTATTTTCCATGATAGGAGTAAACATATTGATGTTACATTTCATTACATTCGTAATATTGTTGAGCAGGGTACTGTGCAATTGGAGAAGATTCCCTCGAAGTTCAATCCTGCTGATATGGGTACCAAGTGTTTGCCAGTTAAGAAAATCATTTCGTGTCAAAGAATCCTTAACTTTGACATATGCTAATTGACGGTTGACGATTACATGTTTATAACTCAATGACCCTCTGGTAGAGTTCGGTCCCTCGGGGACTTGGTTGCTTTGTGTGTGGTTACCTCGACCTTTGTCGTTTGAGTATACTTTGTGTGTACTCATCCATTACTTGTATTGTCTTTTATGATTTTACAAGTAATGATGTCCTGTAATTCCGTTGTTATCAAATGCATCGTCTTGGTCCAAAAGTGGAGATTGTTAAACTTGTTGGCCCAAGAACCAATTGGTCCAATAAGGTTTTGTTCTATTGGCCCAAGGACCTAATAGTCCAATACCATTTTTGTTGTTGTTGGCTGAGCCCAAAAAAAGATAGAACTTACCTTTGAAGGGAATTCTGGTTCTCTGTTTTTTGTGAGCTTTTCTCCCGAATATTTTGAACTCTCTGTAGAGACATTCGGTACAGAGGTCTTTGTGACTCTTTTAGGTTAAACTGCCCCTTAGACCAATTGGTGATGCATCTGATAGTATCTGTTAGGCAGAATCAGATGTTATCGGAGGAGATTTGAGCCAAAAGATCGAAGAAATAGTACAGATCTAACTACAATGTTGGTATAATGATTGCTTCAAAGATGATCCTCCATTCTTTTGACACCTTCAAGGAGGTTCATAATTCAGAAAGTGAGGATTCTTTGTCTCTACTGAAGAAAAGATTCTTCTTGTCTAACTCTTCAAATCTCTTGTGAATTTAACCAACCAACAGGTACACCAAATGATCGACAAAATGCCCATTGGATCACAGTTAGGCTTTGCTTTAGATGAATATAGTTGATCTGCATTTTTAAGCTAAATAATTTCAAGACAGTGTTCATTTTGGCTATAGTAACCATCTATGTCTTTTTCACATGTAGTCAATAGATCATCATTAGGCACACTTACATGGTCAGTTAGCAATCTGGCATCAAGATAAATTACATTTTTTTACTCAYACTTTATGATTTTTCTTTTCCTTGTTTCGGGACATTCTTGGCTAGAATCATTGATGATTCATGAATCTCTTCACTATAGTAACTATTTGATAAGAAATTATTTTCAAGAGATACGTTTCTCATGATATATTGTTCGGATTGTACAAGTGTAGTTGTATTACCATCCAAAATTACTTGTTTCTTCAATGAGAATTTGGGCATTTCTGCATTATCTCAACTCTAGAGATTGCTTATATTGTTATTAAAGAATCATAATATGTTGTACTTCATGTTACTTTTTTGTATAGGTTTAACATTCTTAGAGTTTTGTAATGTTACTTTTTTGTATAGGTTTAACATTCTTAGAGTTTTGTAAGAAATATAGCCGTTGGATAGGCTTCTGTTATCTGGTAACTCGTATCTATTTTCAGGACATTGGCTGCTATTTTTGTATTACTTACACTCTGGAATATTTAAGAAGGAAGTGTACTTAAATATATTTTATACTACACTGCATGCTCATTCATATACCAGTGAGATTACTTACAACTGAATTTCCTGCTTGATAGTTGAGCTCTCAATTTGTTTTTGTCTCAAGCTGCATTATATATTTTACAGATGATTTTTTTTTGGTTTCTATAACTTTGTCATTGCAATGAGGAGATGCCTTTTAGATAACGGAGGAAGCTATTTGTTTATGCGCGACATCAGCTTTTTCTGAAGGATGATAGATTATGCCTTGGTCAATTTTTTGGCAAGGGAGAACACTGGGAGAGCAAAGTTTTATGATGATCCTGTCCTTTGATCGGAGTTCTTTTTGGTGCTGGATCTTACYGTCAGAACATCCTCTGAAGCAAATATCTTTAGAAGTTTGACATGACATTGTCTGAACCCTGTTATCATTTTCACTTGATTTGAGCCATTTCCATAAAGAGTTCCATTCACTTGTATATTGCGTCTTAAATATCTATTTTTTTGAGCACATAGATCCCACCCATTGGTAATGATCAATCCACTGGACTAAGGGAACACTTTGAGAAAAAGGAGAAAGGGAGCAGTACGACTATAGGTGTGGAATATCTAATCCCTTTTTGAGGTCAAAAGTATACATTAAATCCAGTGCATGGTTCATTACTCTTTTTAATTAAGAAAATAAATAAATAATTTCATGTTAATATAACCACAAATTATAGATACAGAGTTTAATATAGACTTATTAATTGATTTATATGACTATCAAAATGAGATAAAGAGAATTAGTACTCTAATAAAATTAAGGTTTTGGCACTGTTTTGAATTATCCATGGCAAATATTTACATTTTTTATTYTATTTTTTAAACGGTGGGGGYAAAAAATTACCCACATATTTGATTATGTTGTTATAAAATCATTGCCAAAAAGCTACCATTTTTCACATAATTAAAATAGTAGCAAAAAAGACTTTCTACCACGTTCTTTGATCGTGTCGCACAGAGAACGGTTTGACAAAAGCCACTTTTTTAAGTTAAACTTTGTACATGTAACTAAGTAATTTCAACTTATTTACTTATAGAAAAGAAGTAAATAGTTTCATGCTAATATAATCACAAATTATTGATACAAAATCTAATATACACATATAGTGATAGCAAAATAGTTATCATTATATACACCATACAGTGACAAAATTTTTTTACCACAATAATATTAATAATGAAAAAGCAAAATGTTATCACTGAATATATATGATTTAGTGATAATAAAATATTTTGTCACTTAGAGTTGTCACCGAAAATTTTCCCCCTCTCAACGTGATTGGTGGGCCCAGTTTTCACTGTGGATGACAACAATCACACTCATCACTAAATATGAATATGTCTTGATAGATTAGTGGCAACATCTACCATCATCACAATAACCATTACTCTAGTGATAAGAACTTTGATTGCCACATAAATTCTTGTTTCTAAAAGCCTTTCTTCCTATAGTCCATATCTTAATCATCGGGATCGAGTTCTATTCCAAAACTTGAAAATTATTTAACCGCTTGTTTTGAGTTTGAAGATGCAAATGATGATATTGAAAGTGTCGACAACATATATTAGTGGAGTGAAAAAAAAAAAAAATTCCTGTCTTATCTTTGATTGATAGGGATGTGCTTGTAGTTTCAATATCAACAGTTGTCGTTGAGCAAATTTTTCGTTTTGGTGAAAGCATATTGTCTAAACATCGATCATCATTAAGTCTCGATTCTTTGGAAGCCTAATATTATCTCATTGTTTTGGTTAAAACTAAAAAATAATAATAAGAAAATTTTCATCTTGACTTCTCCTAGTTAGTCGACATAGACACTGAGAGGACTTCTACTAACATTAGTGCCGAAAGCGATTGAGGTAAGAGAAGGCTTAAAAGTAAGAGAATTACGAGGACTTTGATTCCTCTATACCCTTAGAGAATAGGTAGGAAGTTCAAGTCCATTTTAATAATAAAATTTTATTTATTTGATAAAAAATTTTAAATTTTACCTTGTTAAGTTTTATTTTAAATAATTTTTATCAGAATTGTATGAAAAGTCGTAATTGTAACCGTTCGAAATCGTGATCATGTCGGAACTGCCCGGAATCGTAAATCGACAGTTCATGAACCGCAATGAATTGTAAGTTTCAAGTTTCAATTTTGATTTGCTATTTCGATAAAACAGAACGAGCGGGGGTTCYTGAACCATGATCCTTCCTATTTTGAGTCGTATAAATTTGAGATTTTATTAAGTGTAAGATTGCATATAACCTAGATAAGCAATTCTATTTCATTTTAATTTTTGCTTAAGCATTAAAATTTAGTTGACGATTTCACTTTCTAGAGGATTATTGCCCATGATGAGAACAAGTGGAACCTAAATAAGCTAAACTGTGCAATAGTTGAATTAACTTAGTGATTTTGACGAGTCTTTTGCTACTTGGTTATCTTGAGGCATCATTTATTCGTTTTGGCTTTCTCTTGCTTCCTGATTCAGAGAGAAAATCAAAGTTGTGGTTCTGAACAGTCTGTATTTCATCTCTCCTTTATGCATTATTTTCTCTTCTTGACCATGGACTACATTACAGAATCCTTGACGACTCTTGTTGCTTCCCCATTCAAAGAGAAAGACTACATTCATACAGACCAAAATCCTTTTGAATTACTGAATTACTGGACTAAAATCATTTGTCTCAAAAAATCATACAGAATCAAACAATAATAGGAATCTAGTAAAGAAAGCATTAGTTTAGTTTATGACAAGAATCACCTGTAGATGAACAGCGAGGGCGATTTCTCCAGCGAGAACACTAACCACGAGGATGAAGCTTCAAGATGAGAGTCAGGATGGTAGCAGCAAATGGGCAACGAACGGATGGCAAGACCATCTTCAATGGTAAACTCAAGGACGTCTTCAATTCAGAAATCAAATTACATTGGAGTAGAAAACTAGGTTATTGATTAGTAAAGTAAATTAATAGGGGAAAGGGGCCTTTGTTTTATTTATGATTCGTGACACAATTACATTTGGTATATGAATTGGGATAAAAAACGATTGCATTTGGTGAATGTGAAGGAAATGTGCGTCAAATTCGATGTAAGGACCGATGCATTTTTTGAATAAGAAGGAAAATAAAGTCAACATATTAAGCGAATGCATTCCTTTTATTTGTTCTAGTATTTCAAAAATTCAGTTTATTGACGGAGTTTTTTTTTTTTTAATCAATTTTCGTCTAAATTCGGTAAAAACTCAATATTCCATAAAAACATATTAGGGGTTAATTGCAATTATTATATCTAATTTTAGTTAGGAAAAATCTAGATTGTCATTAAACCATTTTCTCCATCAAGCTCTCTTGTGCTTAAACTATTCTCAAATCAATCAAATTAATCCTCAGTGAAGTTATTCATGATGAAATTTTGGTAAAATTTTACATGTTATTATAATATTTTTTAATTAAAATGTCATAAATATAGGAAAAAAAAAGATACATATGCTTCGGGCAAGTTTAATCATGTATATGATAAATCGAATTAATTTAATTGATAAAAAATAATTTAGAGATTTAAAAAGTGAAAAATAGGACATATGAGAGAGGTTAAAATGAATCAACTTATTTCTTCAAATAATGGAAAAGTACATTAACCCTGACAAAACCCTCAAGTCCTCTTAAAACCCTGAAACTGTCCTGCTCCGTATATTAATCTACTAAAAGCCGCGAATCGTTCGAAGAATCGGTGAAATTAAACAAAAATGCCTTCGAAAAGCAAGAAACATTCGAAGGCAGCTTCTTCCTCGGTCGCATCATCACCTCCGTCGACTTATAGAACTCCAAACCCAGAAACAGAGTGGAATGAAGACGACTTCTTGGGAGTGCTCGAAGAAGRGTCTCGAAAGTTCCCGTATCTAATTTCTAAATCTGCTTTCATTGGTAAAGTATCAAGTGATGCTTCTGCTGTTACTTCAGTTCTTGATGTGTTGGATACTAGAGGCTGTAAAATTTGGCTGTCTGAGTCTGCTATGGTTGCTTCTACCATTGCTCCTGGCTCCATTGTCTCGGTAATTCATTTTCTCTTTTTTCTTTTCATGACATTGTAAGTTTTGTTGAATGTCTACATTTTGTCTTTCTTGGTTGAATTTTATGCAATTTGAAGTCTTTCCATTACTTATGCTTCTTTTATTTTGAGTTAGTATGGCTCAATTATCAYGTGACTTTTGAGTAACTGGAATTAGCATTTTTTTCTTTATGAAATTCTGAACTTTTCACAATGTAATTAGTTCTTTATGTAAGTGTAATGAAATCTTGTGTCTTGTTTCTCTCTCTTTCACTCTATAGACGTAGGTATCTTTCTTAACACCTGGAGTTTCACTGTTTTAGATGAATCTTTCTCCATCTTCAACAAATTTTCATAATCAAATTAATTTGTGTAATTAAGTGTATGAGTGTGAGAGACCGAGAGTTAACTAATGAATCAACACTTCTCATTCGGGTCCAAGGAATTAAATAATGAGGTGAATTCATAGTACTCTTTCTGATTTACTTTCAATGCTCCCTACAGAAAGATAATCTTTTTAAAGGCCACAGTCCTGGATGAATGGTAGGGCTTTTTACTTTTGATAATGGTCATATATCATCTATGCAGGTCTCCCTTCCTTCGAGGAAATTTTCAAGCAGCAATCCTTTATGCTCATTGGCAGAGCAATGTGCAGTAAGCTTTGGTTTTGACTTTGTGGAGAATTTGGTTGAAGCTGCTGGTTGCTATTTTGCTCTTGCAACTGTTTTCCCTTCCAGTAAGGTTTGACGTAAAAATAGTATTTATCTTTTGCTTCCCTCTGTTCCTAGAAGACAGTTTCTTGGATACATACTTTTTGTCAAGATGTCTGTGGATATTTTGATCTAGGACCCCTTCTTGAAGGCTGTTAACTTTAAAAYTTTCTTGTATGAAAATGTTTAACTCTCAGCAATGTCTTGTAAACTTTTCAGCAAGCTAAATTGGTTTTCTAGGAGATCTCTTATTTTTAAAAAATATCTGGTGTATAAGTGACCTTTAGACCATAGCCTAGTACAGTTTGAGGTCAATACCATTGATCTATGGCTTCTGTTATTTTCCAGAAACCATATGATTCATTTATAACCTGAACCATGAACCGAAAGGTGCATGGATGTGATCCAGGCTTAAGTTGGCTTAGTAGTAGAGTTTTCATATCTATCTTCTCTTCCTGGATGCAGTGTTTTACAGCCGGTTAGGTGTAACTTCAAGATTTAAGGAGCCGAACAGAATAATATACTTACAAGTATTRAAGGCCCTATTTGATAATTCAATTCAGTATTTGATAATATAAATTTTTATATTCTTAATACGTTAAACGATTCTTAATTCCTTCTATAAATTTTAAGTCATGATATTCTGACTTAATATATTAAGACGTTGCGTATTAGGTTGCTAAATTTAATATCCAAAATCAGACTTACAAAGTGAACTTAAAGTAAAATTTTAATGTTCATAAATTTAGCTTCTTTTCAGATTTCAGACTTTAGTTTTATCAAACGGGGCCCAGATTAACTTTGATTKTGTAACATTTCTTATTGGCTCTTTATGATTTGATTATTTCACTCAAATGTGATAACTAATCTCTAGAAGCAGGTCTAAACTGGAGTCCAAGCACATGCTTTTATTTACAAATTACAGTTACTCCTTTTAAATTATGTGGATTTGGTTAAAGGAATGTAAAAGAAAACAAAAAAAGGGAATAGGAACTTTGAACCTAGTACTATAATTGCGAAATATCTTATAGAAGTGACGTTTAGAATATTTTTCATGTACAGGTTATAGTAGCAAAAATTACAAGTTGTAATTTTGAATTTGCCCTATTGAACTTACAAATTCCTTTATTGATAATCATTTTATTCAATATTTTAGGTTAAAAATATTCAAGTTTTATCTTTTTTGACTGGAACCCCTGCAAGAAATATAAGGAGATAAGTTAATGATAGAAACTGTGACATACATCCTTAAATGATTTAAGGTGAACCATGAACTTGTCTTCTTCAGCASAAACAATCAGCATGCAGAAAACTGAATGGGGAGAAATGAAAAAAGAAAAAAAATTATTCGCTGTTCTTTGAGTGCAAAGGAAAAATGAACTATCTAACATTCTTGTAGTGGAAATAACACTTACTGCGTTTTAATTGAAGCAGTTTGACACAAAAAAAAAAAAAAAAAAAAAAAAGGCGTAAATTTCGAAGGACATGTGAGGATCCTTCATGAAATCATTGGGAGTTTGACATTTACAGCCTTAGTGACCTTAAGAAGAATAGTTTAGACCCAGCAAAAGGAATTTTCATGAGACATTCTTGAGTTTGGAAATCTCTGGTGTGACATCAATTTARGTCGTCCAAGCAATTTGAGAATTAGGTAGCTCTGACATTTGTACTGCTAGTGCTATGGTCACTATGCTTCTTGTTTCACACTCCTAATTTGAATCCCTGGTAGGGTGAATCAGACTGAACTTAGGCATGAGAAATGATAGAACTTCTATAATTATAATAATGAGTGCTACTACTTTTAATTTTTTCTTTCAAACGATGCATTTCTGTGGTACTTAAGCTGTGTATCTGATCATCTTTCTTTAGCCCCTAGTTGTCATATGCATGTACTATTGATATATTTTCTCATAGTGTATTATTTGACGATCTTTGGACACTATTATTTTATGAGGCTTTTTCTGCAGGTTCTGAAGAATGATGTGCGCTTGTCTCCAAACCTTCTACTTACTATGGGTTGTCCTGCTCCAGGCCYAATAGTGTTTGTTTATCCTGTTTGTAATCAGCCAGTAATGGGCTCTTTAAATGAATTTGATAAATTGCAGAAAACTCTCGGTTCTTCACTCGCATTGAATAACTGCAAGGAACTACATTTGTCTCTAGTTTCTTCAAAAGGCAAATTCAAAATGAATGGTACGCTGTCCTCTGACATTGGTCTCTTGGGTGATATGACAAATGGTCAGGATGAAAATGGAAATATTTCATCCCCAAGGACTCCATTATTTTCGCAYGCCAGACATAACTTCTCTAGTACTAGTTTGTTGCATACACCAAACTTTCYAGAACCAAGATCAGATTCAACCCATGTACAGGAGACATCTGTGGGTCCCCTTGATCTATGCGAAATATTGGGTGATGATAATATAAGAAAGCTTTTGCAGAACTGCAGTACCTCCTGGTTATTTTCTAGAAATTTATTGTGTGGAAATTTTGTGGTTATCCCAATACTGTCGAGGCTTTGTATTTTCCTGGCTATAGGTGCCAATAGTTTGTCAACCAATGGTGATTGTCAGAATCTGATTGACAAAAGTAACAGCAACTTGATTTCTCAGTCTCTAGACCTAACTGGCTGTGTGAATGATGCCTTTTTGATTGATCATGAAACTAAAGTTTATCTACACTTATCAAGGGAGTCTGTCTCAAAAACACCAGCAAGAAAAACTTCACCAAGGATYGCACGTATGGATGGGGATTACATGGCCAATAAGGGAATTGATTTTCCAAAGTTAGGGGGTCTTGCTAAGGAGTTTGCAGTTCTGAAAGATATAATAGTTACTTCCGCTGTTAAAGGTGCTTTGGCAAGGTACTTTCTGCAAAATTTAAATATATTCTTCTTTCCGACTTCCTGTTAATTACCAAACTTKATCAATTTTGTCTAATATGGCAGTTTCATAGTGATGTTCTGTTTGTTCGCTCAAGAGTTTTGTCTTCTTAAAGCTTACTGGCTAGTCTGTTTTTGAGGCAGGAAATTAGATGATTTAGGTACTATTTAAGGTTTACGAAACTACATTGGTGTCATCATCAGTATATAAGAAATACTCCTTTTATCCTGCATTTGATCTTAATTCACATTTCTTGAATCCCATGCTATTGGTGGATGACATGCCAGTATTTTACATCTAAACTTATGTGACCTCTGTGTGCTTGGATGGCTAGCTCTTTTCTGATTAGCAGTTCATATATCTATTTATTCAAAAAGTGAACGGAATAACTGCTAGCACTTGTTCTTAGTTTCTGAGTCTTTTTGTCGATCCTGYACTTTTAAAGTTTTTCTTTTCATTTCATCTGTAGTTTAGTGGCAAAAGGAAGTGATATTTCATGTAGGTTCTTGAAATTTCTGWAGATTTTCTGTATAAGCTATAGTTTTTTGAACCCAATTCATAGTGATATCACTCCCTTCAGTTTGTAAAATATTTTGTCTTTCAAAAGAATCATTCAAGTTATAGCAATCTAATTTTTGCTAATTGAACGGGCGTGCGTTGTGATACTTTGACAACTTGAACAAGCAGAAGGCTGAGCTTTTAGGACATATATTTCAGTAGGTGTTGAGAGAGAAATTAGTAGACCTACTTATTTTATTTCAGTGTTTATATTGTTTATCTGATCTTGTCCTTTCTATCTGTGTCTCTTTAATAAGGTCTCTTTATATTTGGGCCTGTTTTCAATAAGCATAAGTAGAGGAATGAGAACTTGTCCCATTATGACTGGGAGAGACTGAAATGTTAAATAGAAAAGCATAATGCCATGATTGCCAAGATGACTAGCTATTCCAGGCCATTGGCGACCTTTCTTGCTTTAGGAGTGACACAGTGAAGGATGATAAGGTCAATATATYACAGCTTGTTCTTGTCATAGGGTTGCTGATATTAAGCTTGTAATGAACTGGAAATAAAGATTTGATTGTGATACTTTTGTCTTCTCCTGTTCTATGTATGCTATTACTATTGGAACTATTTTYTCATAATACTAGATCTGTAGATTTGGTATTGCTTTTTTAACGCAATTTTTGGTTGTCTTAGCATGGGCTTACGACCAACAAAAGGAGTGCTTCTTCATGGGCCACCTGGGACTGGTAAGACTTCTTTGGCTAAGTTGTGTACTCATGATGCTGGTGTTAACCTATTTTTGGTGCATGGTCCTGAAATCATAAGTCAGTACTACGGAGAGAGTGAACGAGCATTACACGAGATCTTTGATTCAGCCAGCAGAGGTTTACCAGCTGTGGTTAGGTTTCTTCCTCTAATTCATACTTCTAACCTTATTTCTGTCTAAAGTAATAMTTAGGGCTTTCTGATGCACCTAAGCTCTTGTAATATTATTTAAAGTATGATAATGCACATAATGCTCTCATTTGGTAGTGCTGAATCTTATTAAAAAACGAGAAARATCTGATTGGAACCTTTTCGTAATGTGATTACTGGTTTTTTTGAATTGGTTTTTATTTCATTTAGTTTCATTCTATTTTGTTTAAGGCTTCTGTCTAAGGACTAATTTACTCTAGTTCTTGGTTTTGTGCTTCATGTAAAATTTTGCATACTTAAGAAATAGTATATGACCCTGCTTTTAGGCTTTATTCAACTACTTTTGGGTTGGGTCATCCTRTTTCCCTCCCTTTATGGGGTTGGGGGGTAGTGTCACCCTTTTCTCAAACCCATGAAGGGAAATTAAGTAAAAGAGTTCAGCAACTAAGAAAGCTTCGAACATGGTTAAGCGAGTACTGGATGACCTKAGCTTCAAAGTGGGACAGATTTTCCCATCCATAGAGTGTCAAACCCTAGCTTTCAATGTTAACAGTATCACGAAGTTCAGGTCTTTCTTCTTCTTTTTTCTTGAGGTTCTTATTTTTTTCAAAAAATCATTTTCTCCTTTAGCATATTGGTATAAACTTGGGAAAGTATTTGATTRCTGATTTTTAGATTATGACATTTGGAAAATTACTTTGGTTTTTTGCAAGGAATTTGATTCCTTAAAACAAGGAAGTAGTTGCGAAATATTGGGAAAAAAATACCTACATTGAGGTGGTATTCTAGTTACTTTCCTAGGGATTTTAAAATGAAAACACGTGTAATAGMTTTTAATGACTCTTGATAACCTTTTCTTTTTCGTCTTCTTTTCCTTGTCTTCTCTTTTTTCTCCTTCGCGACTAATTTACTTCTCAAAGACCCTACTACTTCTCTATCTGCTCTAACATCTGCATCTCTACCTTTCGGGTTAACTCTTTGGTGCGGATATTCATCTTCTCTATTAACATTTTTGGTCTTTAATCACTGCAAATCATAAATCATAAGAGCGTGGAGGCTGAGCTTGGAAATATTAGAGAATTTGGCAACATAGTTTTAGCTTCTAAACCAATAAATACAGCTCGCCTCCACCTTCAAGATTACCSAGACAAATTCCACKGCGGAGAAACGAAAATKTAAGAGAATAAACAASAAGAAGTAGTCAGAACCTGTACATGATTCTTTCTAACAAAGAATCTAATGGACAAAATTTTGATTGCAGGTGTTGAATGAATATTGGCAGAAAAGTTTGTGAACTTAAGCATCACCATTACCTGAATCGAAGTTGCACAGAGTTGCAACCTTGTAAATTAGGATTCTTAACCATCTAAGAGCACCAAGTGTTGAACACGAGAATGCATGCTTCTTCAAAAACTCTGAAGCCCAACCCCTATTGATTATCTACAATTGGAAGATTTAAACTTCAACTATTTGAATCTTTCTGAATATAATAAATCATGTGTTTATTTTTTCAAAAAGTTCATATTTTTCATAATCTCCTCCTTGTGTAGTTCTAATATGATGTTTGATTTAGTGTAAATTAATTAGTTAGATTTATTTACTTCATGGAAATAAAGCTATGTTTAATTCAATCATATCTTGATGATTGAATAAAAAAGGAGTGTCAGACTTCATTGATTTGCATCCCTTTATATCTACTCATGGGACTAATTTGGACAATTTGATATCAATTCTCTTGCCAGCTAAATAATATTACACCAAACACTTAGAATGGATTCTTTATTATTTTCCTTGTTGACTTCCTCTATCTTCAAACAAGAAGGAATTTTTAAGGATTTACATTTCACGAATTTTGATTCCAAGTAATCAGATTTCAGGTACAACTTTCCTTTTCTGTCAATCATACTAGAGCTACAGGATTTCTTCAGTCATCTATCTACCTATCGACTCTCTTTTTCTTTTTTCTTTTTTCTTTTCCCTTTGGTTGCTATCACCATAATCAGATTTGACTCAGTTCAGAAAGTCCCTTTGAAGGAACTTGACTTACTGCTGTTGCAAATACTAGATCACCACCAACTGCTTTTGGAAATCAAATAGTATCAAATTTACTGCTCGTAGGCATTTTTTGTTGTSCAATAACAACCGCGGGGAGTTCTTTTTACCTAGGATCTCGATCTTGAGTCTCTACTCTTATATTATGCCTCCTTCAGCTTTGACACCAAATTTGTATTATCTTTCATCAATCAAAGTAAGGCTAGAACAGCCTGTATTTGTCCAAAATTGTGGGTATCTTACATCCTTTTTTTTTTTTTTTTTTTAATGCATGCTATAACCATTGAATAGAAAAGGGCTTGTAACATAGATCTGCATTAAAATTTCATTTGCATACTAAATGGACTGGAACACTGGAACCATTGTTTGACCAAATACAAAGTCTATACATTTGACATAATTCACTCAACAACATAATGGGGCTGTCATCTATACATTTGTGGTTTAATATATTAATAATTTAGTAKGTGTTGTTTCTTTTAATGGCAGGAAAGAAAAATGATTTGCATCATGCTCTTTGTTTGCTTAGTTGGACTTGTCTTACCCCAATAATTGGATGTGAATCGCATGCTAGAAAATTATCCTTTAGACATGTAATGGAGAGTTCATTTGCATATAGTGTTCTCAACCCATCTAACTTGCTATGCTTAAAAGTTTTAGATTTTCTAATGCTATGTTTCAAGAATGATTTCTAATAATGATTTGTTCCGCTTTAAAGTTGTGGTTTAGATGCATTTGGAGGTTTTTTTTCTTTCGTCTAYGGGAGACAAGCWTTTTAGCTCTACCTGAAGATTAACAAAAATAAGTTATGCAGGTATTCATAGATGAGTTAGATGCAATTGCACCTGCACGTAAACATGGTGGTGAAGAACTATCTCAAAGAATGGTTGCAACTTTGTTAACTTTGATGGATGGTATGAGCAGAACCGATGGGCTAGTTGTCGTTGCTGCAACCAATAGGCCTGACAGTATTGAGCCTGCACTTAGACGGCCTGGAAGACTTGACAGAGAAATTGAAATAGGTAATTTGAAATCTTTTTGTTTGGTCTCAACCTCTTATGTGTCAATGGACTCTATACTCTGTTGTTGGCATTCTTATCCTGTGGCTGACTAGRCTTGTTGCTGTGACAGTGAAGAGCAGTAACACTTAGATTTTGATGTTTAGTACTAGAATAGTTAAATTTTGATGGCTCTCATATACCACTTATAGCCTGGCATGTCCAAGTTTTGGTACAGGTTCAGGGCTTTTCTGGTGCACTTAAAATATGGCAGTTTCTGCTAATTTGATGAAGTAACTGCATACCTGGACATTTGATTTAACTGTTTGGATCTTCCCAAGCTTTAGATGTTAAAAGGCTGATAACATTGTTTTACGAGTGGAAAGTTAACCTGTCAGAGAGTTACAGAATTATCTGGATCATTATTTGTCAGAATGCCATTTAATCTTTCTATGAGAGGCAAAGCACCCATCGAGGTGCCAACATCCATCGAAGAAGCATGGCGTATAACATCTAAATGCATATTCTTCTTGATTTGCATGTCTCAAGAAGGGGGGTTTGGGAGGTGTAAACAGAGGCAATCACTTGAGAGCATGCATAAACATCCAGAGCTGTAATCATCTACTATTAGTAATTGGTGAAATCCAATTCATTTTTGCCATTCCCAGTKGCAAATTGAAAAGAATCTCACTTCAAATATTAGAGATTTTTAAAGAACAAATAGTTAGAAACATATAGCTAAAAGTTCAAGAGAGTGATGCAGCTAAAACGCCTTGGGCTTTGGTTGCATGAGGTGCATCGCTTCAAACATGTAGCACGTGAAGCACATTGAGGCTCATCTGTGACAACTACGGAAGATCTAAGTTGTATTTGTAGACGAGTAGCCTTTTTTCTAAGGCGATTGATCTCTGGGAAGTCTTTGATTTATAGTTCTTGTACGATCTTATGTTCACTGGGAGTTATTTCTTTGGATTTTGTGAATGTTTTCTGCTTAGGTGCCAAAGTTGAAAGTATAGATTGATCTATAGTTAAGCTAACTTAATTATAGAACTTATTAGTAAATTTAGATGAAGATTTGAAGCTATTTTCTATACATAAACAAATTATACAACTCGCACCTCCAACAAAACAAAATAAGGAGTAGAAAAGCACACATCAATATGAATCTTATTTGCTCAGGTCACCGCTCGTGTGGTCTAAGTGGCRACATGTTTCTCCCATTGGCAACTGTTAAAGTTATCCTTTTCCTTGTAAGGAATTTTAGAATGTTGCTTCACTGCATCCAATACTTTCTGTGTAGGTGTTCCATCTCCCAAACAGCGTCTTGAAATACTCCTTGCACTTCTCAGTGAAATGGAACATAATCTATCAGATGAGGATTTTCAGCATCTTGCTGGGTCTACACATGGTTTTGTTGGRGCTGATCTAGCTGCCCTTTGCAATGAAGCAGCTTTAGTTTGTCTTAGGCGATATATTAGTGTCTCAACTGGTGGTTCAGACCACAATCTATCAAGGATTGCATATGATAGTTGCTCTAGTGGTGTCACAAACAGCTGTTTTGATGCAAAATGTTCAAAGGAAGATTTGGAGGATATATCTTCATCTCTTCCAGAGCTTCATTTTTCTTCATCTGGCTCCGCCAATAGACTTGAAGTAAGTGGGACTGGTGCAGTGAGGAATCATAGTCTGAAGGTAGCACTTGAAGATTTTGAAAAGGCTAGGATGAAAGTAAGGCCAAGCGCCATGAGGGAGGTACGTATGCACTTCAGGTTTTCTAAAATTTATGTATCAAAGTATGGAAAATAATTATCTAGAGACGATTAGATTGTTTTATGTTCTRTTATTCATTTACAACTCTTTTTCACTTGCATCATTGTGGATTAAAGCATGAGAGAATTGGCCATGTGATTCTACCTGTACGGTGATAGGACCAAACAACCGTTCCAATCCCATTCAAATTGCAATTCTCTGTTCCTTTAATTGTTGGGGAGTCCAATTGCATTATCATCCTTTTCATTCATCATGTTTACTGTACATGTGCAACATCTGTTACTGATATAATCTGTTACAAAGGATGAGAAAATTTCATAGGACTCAATTTCCACTTATTTTGGAGTGATTTATACCTTCTATTTGGTCTGGAAATCTCATGAATCACATCAATACATTTTGCTGAAGTTCATTCAAGTTTTCGTTTTTTTTTTTTTTTCTTCCGCTTCTTATTTTGGTTAGGAATATCTTTGAACCCTACAACTAATATTATTTGTATATATATTCATACTGGTGCATTCTTATGTGTTCTAAAGGTAGAAACCTGCAAGCTTCTGGGTTTTTTGTGTGATTTTGGGTTGTTGTCATGCTTATCAATTTCCTACTGAATACTTCATGACACTGGATACCAGTGCTGATTTMTCTTGTTCCTGTCTTGACTCTTATATCTTCTTTGATTGATTTACCCTTACTATCAGGTAATACTTGAGGTGCCAAAGGTTAGWTGGGCAGATATTGGTGGTCAGAGAGAGGTTAAGGTGCAGCTGATGGAAGCTGTTGAATGGCCTCAAAAGCATTATGATGCTTTCAAACGTATTGGAACTCAGCCCCCTACAGGAGTATTGCTGTTTGGTCCRCCAGGATGCAGTAAGACTCTTTTGGCTCGTGCTGTAGCTTCTGAAGCGGGGTTAAATTTTCTTGCTGTAAAAGGCCCAGAACTTTTCAGCAAGTGGGTCGGTGAATCAGAAAAAGCTGTAAGGTCACTGTTTGCAAAGGCAAGAGCAAATGCGCCTTCAATTATATTTTTTGATGAAATAGATGGCCTTGCTGTTATTCGTGGGAAAGAAAGTGATGGGGTTTCTGTTTCTGACCGAGTTATGAGTCAACTTCTTGTTGAATTAGATGGTAATTAATCTAAAGGTTCTCATCTATTAAAATTCTCAATGTATTTACATTTTGCTGCTTTGGCCAAATATTTACCTTTCTTGACCACAAATATCAATCGTGTTGCTGGTCTGAAAAGATTTGTTTGCAATCAATTGCTAATTGGGTTTCGAGTGTTTACCATGTAAATTAGTCCTTGGGAAATGTGGTGACTGTTTAAAGAGTTCAGTTCTCCTTAACCTATCCTTCTTTTGTTCTTTTGTTTGGATATAGGTTTAAACCAAAGAGTCAACGTCACAGTTATTGCRGCTACAAATCGACCTGATAAGATTGATCCTGCTCTTCTGCGACCAGGTAATACCTTCTTTTTTCCTGTCTATTCATTTGTCCTAGATTCGATCTGTCTTAAACATAGAAAATGCTTGAACACTCTTTGAGATTTRGGTAGGACGTTTTGATCGACTGCTATTTGTGGGACCTCCAYACGAAAAGGATCGTGAGGATATTTTCCGCGTCCATCTGCGCAAGAGACCATGCAGTTCTGATGTATGTTTCAGAGATCTTGCTCTTCTAACTGAAGGTTATACAGGTGCTGATATAGCTCGTGTATGCAATGAAGCAGCTGTTAGAGCTATTGAGGTATGTTGTGTATCCACTGAAAATGTCAGTATCTAAATTTCCACTTATTTGTTTTCCTTTTTCTTTTAAATCCGGAAGGGAAGTGCCTCCATTTCACCTTTTGAATTTTCCCATTTCATATTATTTTCTTGTGATCAGGAGAATTTTGATGCTGTTGAGATAACAATGAAACATTTAAAAGCTGGGATTGAGCATGTAAAGCCATCTGAAATTCAGTCCTATGAGGGATTGTCAAATAAGTTCCAGAGGCTCGTGCATTCCAGTGCTGAGAATATTTCTGACTGTCAAGTGTCATCAAGAAGACAAAGCCGAATTCCTTTTTGGTAATTTTCATTTTTTTCCCCCCTTGAATGTTCTTTCAAATATCATCACATTTTTTCATAGGTGATGTTTGTTATAGTTTGGGCTTCTCTTCTAGAAGTTGTACTCTTGTCTTAGTTGCTGAATGTCTTTGAATACTAATAGGTTGGACCAACTTTTGATTAACTTTTATTGGTTGTAATTACGTATTCTATACTAGCAATCAAAGAACGGAAGAACCAATGAGGATCTTTTGAAAATTCACTATAGCATTTTTCCCTGCCTTCTTCAATTACTTTACTAGGAACTTGTACTATATCCTTAGAACTCACAACCATTTCGAACAATATGCCTCCATTGAATATAACTGAAGGTTGATTTTGATTCTCCCTGAGAACCTAAATATGCRGTGTTGTTGCTGCYATATCTTAAATGAAATTATCAGTTTATCTTCTAGAGAAATATTTAATTCTCTTGACTGGTTGGAGGATAAATGCATAATTTATGAGATGGAATCTTCCAACTTAAGTATATCTTGATCGAGTCTTCTATACAACTTTTTAGTCCACATTTAATTGTAGGTCATGTATCCTTTAAACTATGGAGTGAGGAAGAAACATCATACCTAGAAAGCAAATTGTTGGCCAGTGAAGGGAAACATAATTGGAGGACTAGAGGATGCATGTCAAACTATTAGGAACAGMAAGAGGAAATGTATACTAGATGTCTTTGGGTTYGATGTTTCCTTCTGCTACACTTCACATCCATCTTCTCCTTTTAACTTCCTCAAACAATTGACAAGTGGGGGTGGGTGGCTGCTCGGAGTTTGAGTTCGAACAACAAGGTTGGGATTATAATGTGGAAAAGAAAATCCTTCTGTTTCATTTCTATTTCCTCCTTGCTGGGAAGTCATAATTCATTTTCCGCTTTAAAAAGTTAAAATAAAGAAAAAAACAATGAAAGTAATATTCTCTATGACATGACTTACTCGAAATATTTKATGGGGTTCATTAGTTTTAACTGAAAGTCAGGCATGTTATTTTAAAAGGTTAAAAGAGAATAATGAAGTTGGAATAGGTGTATGTGATTGTAAAAGCAATTTCTTTTGGTAGTAGCTTCTAGGTGTCAATGGATATCCCTTGGCAAGTTARAGCAACTGGGCTTAAATATTTTTATTTACCTGGTAATTTGATCCAATCCAGTAAAGCATTTTCCAATTGCTGGGGTTCATCAGACATCTATATTCTACGGGAATCATTCATGTATAAAGGTGGTAGAGGTTGCAGCGAAATTGGAACTTACATCTGGATCACTGACATTCTACATACCAAGGCTTCCCTCAATTTCTCTGCAAATGTTGGTTTGGTTTATTTTAGAAACTTTTCACTATCTACATTAGATGATTGCTTTCATATMTCATTCACATGTCTGCACCTTTTAACTTTAATTTTTTTTTTCATTTTTCCTTGTTCCAGAATTAAATCAAAACAGTTGCTTCCTAACTAAAAATAATATAGTATCATTTCTAGATAATTTGATAGGCTTAACTATGAATTGGACATTAGCCAACAATAGCTGACTGGTTTGCCTCTACTTAAAAATTATTCTGATCACGAGGTTCTCTTCATGTTTTTGCTTAGTCCATTTTATTGCATGATGAGTTTTGGGCAGAATTTTCATTTCAGGTTTATACTTCAGTTTAAATGGACACATGGATGAATTTCAATCATGTTTACAGTATCTCTTTGACCTTTGTTCAACAATTTTTAGTCTGGTAACAGTACATTTTGATCTTGGGAATGGAGGAGGTGTGGTAGTTTGGAGAGTGGGATGTTGGATGGAGGATAAGAATGTTGGTCCTATATAGATATGTCATTTATTCTTAAGGTGCTTTTTTCTCTAATGCTCTTTAGTACCATGTTGTACGATAAACTTCTTTCTCTTAAGAAGTCCTTGATCTAAATGTCTACATGATCTAATTTTCTTCTGCAATCTAAGTAGATGATCTTTTGATTATACATGTTTTTCATGGAGCAGGGATTTTTTTAGATCGCTTTTTGGATTTCATCAGTAGAGTCGCTTTCTTTGTGCAATCAAGGTTCTTCTTTGTGGAGGGATGGACATTTCTCAACCAGCTGTGTACCTATTCSTTGGACTCATTTTGAGCTGGAATATTAATCCCCAGACTGGCAAAAGAGCAGCATTTTGTGCTTTTGAGGATGATCTTTTGAGTTGCAGGATTTTGAAAGCATCATTTATTGGTCAAAGACAACTACTGGCTTTTTCTGAGTATAAGAAAATGGATGGGACTTCTAAAGGTTTGTTGCCATGAAAAATGGTCCTCTGTGAAGGCATCATATTGGATACAAAGAAGATCGGAGTTTTTGGAGTCTTTGGAATTTAGTGTTTATTGGGGGCTGGTCGCGTTTGTTAGTGGGAGATTGGGTTTGGGTGCTTTGATGCGCCCGAAACCCTGTGAAATCCCTCAACTGCCTTTGGGTCCTCRCCTATGTTCTCTAGGTGGGTGTTTGTGCCTCACTCTGCAAAGGCATGTAGATTTTTGTTTGAGTTAGCTGAATGACTGCTTCCCCCCTCCCCCTTGTAAATATTGAGTATTTTAACAGCTTTTCTTTATTTCCTTTCAGTCATCAGATCTCTCTCTCTCTCTCTCTCTAAGACTCTGTATAACTGATGATAAAATCTGTGTGGCAGAAAGCTTTTATGATCATATTTGACAACTGGAAGTGAGAACATAAAGTATGCTTTCTTCTTTTAGTTTGTTCTGACTAATATTGCCCTTCTTTTTTTTTTTTTTTTTGTTTTACTTTTCTGTGTTCATTTATTTCTTTTAGCTATGTTGGACACGATTGTGAGTTCATAAGTCAAGTGAAGGCATTTTATGAATATATTGGATCCCGTTCTAAGTGGGCTGTATCGCCCATCTTCAAAATTAATATTTATTGTTGGAGGAAAAGGTTGATTTTGTCTATAAGCTTTTTGGGAGCGAGTTTATGCTCTTCATGTCATGAATTTTCAGGCGAATTTCTCCTGTCTTCAAATGAACGGTTTGGTTAGTTTCAATTGTTGATGCAAAGGAAGAAAATAAATTCAGGTATGAGAGAGAGATTTTTCAGTGTTATAAATGTCATTTTTTATTTTTCTATTAGGAATTCATTTTGGTCTCGTTTAATTGTAATCGAAATTTGATTAATTGGAATCAAAATTTACAGAATATAAATCTTCCATCTGGTTTGGAAGATGAAAGAATGTTAAATAAACACTAACAGTCGTGTTACTTATCACGTTTTCAAAACCTTATAATCAACTGCAACAGAAAAGGACAACTAGGAACTTGCTTCTGGACATGCCTAAAAGAATTATCCTCGACGAGCAGAAGAATCTAATGTTTATATTAGTTGAAGGGAAGAGACAAAATACGTCAAACTCTAGGGGGTTTTGGAGGAGTAGACTTTGAATTGGGGGAGAAATTGAAGAAAATTTTGAATTTTACATTTGAGCTGATATCGCTTGGATACAAACCATGAAACCCAAAATTCAAAATAAAAAGCAAACATCACGAATAATTAATAAGCATTATTATGAATGCCCAAATGATTTTCTTTAATTACATCTCTAATTATACGAGTCACTTGTAATTGTTAACGTTAAATAATTCACTAATCATTTGTCAATAATTGAGATTTTCGCATTGTTGTAACTGTTAAAATTATTTTCTTCAATTAAACATTTAGTTATACTACGTCACTTGKAGTTCTTAATGTGTGAATAATATACTAATCATCTATCACTAACCAATGTTTAATTGTTATGAATGTAATTTTCTTCAATTAAACCTTTAATTATATCACGTCATATGCAGCTTTTAACGTGTGAATAACTAATTAATTATCTATCAATAATCAATATTTCAGAATTGAAGAAGAATGATTAGCAACGATGGTTGAGATGGTTATTGTAGATAATCTTCTAATAATTCACTGTTGTAAGAATGGCAGGAAGGGGAACTGTTACTTAGCTTTTTCTTTTTTAGTTATGTTTGAAGGAAAATTTCTTGGTTGGGGAATAACATTTTTTTGAACCCAAAGTGTAAAACAAATGGTATTAAAATTAGGGATAAAACTTTTTTGGTTCCAAATTGTAAAACATGACATTTGAAAATGGAAATAAAAAATTTCTTGGTCCCAGGTGTAATCCAAATACAGCCCTCGTTGAAAGAAGGACAAGAAAACGGGAAAAGAAGACTAGGAWAAAAAAAGAAGTAATCTTACTTTAAAATTTTTTATCAGGKATGAAATCGATAATTTTGAAGAATTATTAAGATAATGGTGGATATACATACATATTGCAATATTTCCTAAAGAATTAGGTCATCAAATATTACTAAGCTTGAATTTATAACTCTTGATATTATCGAAAAGAACTATATGCAATGGACTTTACTAAACTTATGGCCAAGTTTGATAATCAAATTCAACACTTACAATTAAACGAATTAAGAGCTTATTAGATTAAAATCATTTAATAATGTAATTTCACAAATCTCTTCTATCACTTCTAAGTGATGATATTTTTACTTAACATATTAATATATTACTTATGAGGTTATCAAATTAAATAGTCAAAATTAGACGTACAGAGAATTTCATGTAAATTTGTAGTGTTTATACAATCCGCTACTTTTTAATTTATAGTATTCCTTCTGTCACAAACTTTAGACTTTTGTATTTTAATTTCATATTTCATACTTCAATTTTATCAACAGGCTTAAAATTTATCCAGATGCTAGTGGCATTTGTGTACTATTAAAGAATGAAATTGTGCATCAACACAAGAAAAATTCAAATCTAGAATCTCTCTCCTTTGCCATCTTGATAAAAGTATGAAAGTTGAATATCGTTCAGTGAACTATCCATTTGTTTCTTTGAAAAAGTTTGATATAATTGTCCTTCCAAAGGCTCGCATGACTGGATAAGTTTGCCACTTTAGAATATAAGATCCATAATTGTGTATAATTTCAATGTTTAAAATACTTCTGAATTAAAACTGTGTGCAGAAAAAGCTACTGGTGATGATATGTTAAAAAAATATTATTTACTTTTCATGCCTTAAATATGCTCCTAGAGTAGTAAATCAAGAAACAGGTTTTAAGAAATATTCTGGGCTAAATGTTACAGCTGCAGTATGKACGGACATTGTATTATGTTCTGGTTCAATGAATGGCGATGAAGATATGTCGCGTTAATGCAATGATCCACAATGTTCAAATATGAGGAATATCTCTTCCACTTGACGATGAYAGCGACAAATGTATATATAATAAATGATAGTGTAAAATTGATTGAATGCTCAAGAAAAGSTGATATACTTTTGCCTGGAGAGACAGAATATATCATAGACAATTCAATGTTCTCCTCAAAGTCCAAGAAAACTTATTAAGTTATTGGACGAAATGGATAATATTGAGACAATTGAAAAAAAAAAAAAAAAGCGATTCGAAACATTTATATATCACTACTATTATCAAGGAAAAAATGTATGTTTAAGAATATATATTTCTTTCCTGAGAATTGTATTATACCAAAATTAATACATGTGATATGCATCATTTAATAAACCAAAAATTTATTAGTGATTCAAATATTTTTTTTGATTGAGCATGACAGATCAGGTTAATGTAGAAGATATCAAACCATCCTAACATAACTACTTTCATTTTATTTCTTTCATGATTTTTTATTTTCAAGATTTTATTTCTAGTTCTTTACATCATATTTAACCCTATCATGTTCTTATTAAATTTAAATTTTCAGCCAATTTCAATTCAATTCCAACTTTATGGTGTTCGTTTTGTAAGCCTCGTTATAGTTTACACATTTCCGTTCATTTTGACTCTTTCCAACATTGTTTCTCATCTATAGTTATTCAAATACATCATGTGAGTGTATCTCGATTCATTTTAAGAAGTGAGTTGTCGATGTCATTTTAACTTTTAAATATCTTTTATCGGTGATAAAGATTTAATTAAAGACTTTCTCCAATAAATTTTAGAAACCAAGTTAAAGATTAAAGTCTCCTCCTAGAGTTGGCAAAAGGGCTGGGCTTCCCAGGCTCCCAGAGTTGGCAAACTCCCTCAATCTCTCTCAATCTCATTTCTCAAGCTCCAAGCCTTTGACTCCTTAGCTTAATCTGAGCTGATTTGCCACCTAATCGAGTGCCTCGACATTAACTATCGTGCAGGCAAAACAATGAAAGAAAATTTGTACTCTTATTCTTTTATTAAAAAAAAAAATCTCCTGTATTCTTTATAGCTTACCCCCTTTACTTTTTTAATTTTCAATCATAATCTATTTTTTCTTTGAAAAAATTGGAAATTTATAAAGATTTAAGTGGCAGTGCCATTAAATAAATATTCACTGCCATTGTTCATCACAACCATTTTGAATTATAACTAGAAATAAAATTACTTATTCTTCTTTTCTTTTTACTGGAAGATTAATTTTCTCTTATATATTGTATTATTTCAAAAAAAAAAAAATAAAAGAGGGAGAGAGAATCTCCAAGCTAATCCAAGTTACTTCTATATGGAGCCAATAAAAAAGATCTATGGTTCATTAGCACAATCCTTATCTAATATATATACTAAATTCTTGATTAATCATTTATAAATTGCATAAGCATGGAAAATAGCATATCTCCTTTTCATGCATTAATGATCCCTCAAGATTTTAGATGCTCTCTTATGATTTGTTAAATACAAATGTTAATTACATTCATTATGGTGGTATTAAATTACTCCACCTAAACCCATCTTATCTTTTTGAGAGATTCAAATATCCCACAAAGAAAATAAAAAAGGAAAGCGATATAAAACACTTGCCTTTCAGCTTTCTATACTTCCTCCCCTCGATTTATAATCTAAAAGACTATTTTACCCATAATAGTCAAAATAAGTTGACCCCACAAAAAATATCTGTGCCAATTAACCCACCTAGCAAAGCACAAATGTCAGAAATATCTTCCATCTTTCTTCCTCTTAAAATTTTTATAGCACGTTTGACATGCTAGAATAATGGAAATGGAATTTATCTTTCCACCTAAAATACGCGCAAGTACTCTTTCCCTTCTTGAATTTGAAAGAAAAGCCAAATGGAAGGATGATCCATTTTCATTCTTTAGTAAAATTAGTTTTTYATGTCAAAAGGGAATGAAAGTTAACTTAGGTTTCAATTGATAAAATTGAAGTATGAAAATTGAAGTCCAAAACACTAATTAAAGTGAATCTTGAAACTTAATTTATAATGTATGAATCTGAATGCTCGATTTGATTAGAGTGTTTGTTAACCAATCAAGCAAAACTTTTAAAATTATCATTTTCTATAGTTTTATCTTTTTTTGCTTAGTTGTTTATATTCGTATTTCTTTAAAGAACTTATTAATATTGCAATTACTTAAATTCATAATCAAATAAATATAATTGAGCTCCTCATCGCAGGTTTCTCTGGCCAGCTGAAAYATTGGTGGGACTACTATCTCACCAGTCAACAGCATCATTGTATCAAGATTTATAAGTAAGGTTTCTTACTTATATTTCCTTATATATATATATAAATTCCTTTTCTATCATTTGATTTATTTATGCATATGGAAGGCATCGCCTCCTGCCTCTATAGGCATTTTTAAATTCTTTATCTATTTATATTCCATATTTGTTTATTTGTTCTTATATATCCCTACTTAGTCGGTTCTACTGCCGACAAATTCCAGATCTTGGTATATTGACCTCAAGTTCCGTAAGGAACCTCTGTTGCGGAAGGACATAATCCTAAGTATCAACTCTGGATTTAATTGTTTAAGGTGTTTAAATCCTTTGATCCTAAGTAATCCTAAGTTTTTTCATCAGACAAGAATATTCCTTCTATCATTTGATTTATTCTTTATCTTTGGTATTGATTCTTTGGRGATCTATTGCCATCTTTCGATCACTGGTTGCATTATTAGTATCAAAGCCATGAGATGGCGTACGATTTTCTTGCTGAGACTATTCAGATCTTGGTAGATCTGGGTAGATCTAGTTGATTCTGGTGAGTGTTTTTTGTATAAGACCAACAAAGGGTAAGCCGAAGAAGGCACGAGACCCGCCGATGCTGCAGCAAGTTGGTAGCCAGATCTGATCACGATCTATCTAGAAATATTTTGAGATGGAGAATCTTTTCAAGAGATCTACTTCATTAAGTAGTTCTGTGTCCAGATCTATAACTGAAGATCTAAAGATGATGATAAATTTTGAAGAATTAATTATTGAAGGTTTTCAAAAATCAATTGATAATTGGACTATTCCAAAAATTTCAAAAGTTCATGTTTATAAATCTTCTTTCAATTTGTTTAAATCCGATTATATTATAAAAACTGAAGAACAAGACATTCAGCTGTCTAAACCTTTTGAATCCCTTCATCTTGTGTCTTCTAAATCCCAAGAGAAACACAGATCTAGGAATTATAAGTACCTTCACATAGGACTTGTCCAGATTGGTATCAAACCTCTCACAAAAGAGGGTCTAAATATCTTAATCTTAGCTATCCTTAGAGACACCAGATTTTAAATTTTGATGATTCATTATTAAGTTCAATTGAGTCTAGTCTTTGCACTGGTCTGATTATTTTTTATTGTTATCCAAATTTCACTATATCTTTAGATGATCGAAATATTTTGAAGTCGTTAGTCCTTCAGATAAAAACCCATAACTATCAAATGCTAGAAGGATCGATTACTATAGTTTTGATGTATCGGGTACATTATAAAGCTATGCAATCTGCCTTTGCAACAAAGGCCAGATGCCCGAGCAAGAAAGGTGAAACCCTTCTGTTCCAGATAGATCTTTCCAGATCTAAATTAGTAATTCCCAAATCCATCCAATGGAAGGATATTCAACTTCCAGATGAATGGATCTTAGAAGGCGCTACTCCTCCTTCAAATTCGGTTCAATCCCCTCCTAACACTAAGATTAGGAATCTACGACTTAATTGATCTTGTATGGCTCTAGAAAATTCTAATTTATATTGCCATCTTCCCATCACTGGTTGCATTGTTTAAGTTGTTTAAATCCTTTGTTTATTTAAATTCCATATTATTAATTGTTTGTTTGTTTGCGATTATAAGCTCTGATTGATAAAAATTCAAGAATATTCCTTCTATCATCTGATTTATTCTTCCTCCCCGAACTAAGTGGGAGATGACCTCCTTATATAGGAATTAGGTATTTCTATGGTAAATTCAAGTGAGAGCTACATTTAAAAATTGAGAGCACTACAGTGTACAGTGCTTTGCTAGAGTAAGCTACAGTGTACAGTGATTTTAAACAGTATTTACAAGGATTTCTGATGTAAAGCCTACAGTACTCTATGGTATTTATACATGGAATTTTCTGGAGAAGCCTGCTACTAAAGTAGATCAGTTTCATCCAATGCTAGTGATGTCACCGAGTCTTCGGATGACACCGCCTGGGATTTAGATGAAGAGGGGATGTACTGCAACAGGAGCTGCTGCATCTTCTCTGGTGATTTAGCCGCTGCTAGACTAGTTGCGAGCTGGGATTTCTCTGTAAGGAATTGCTTCTGGTCCGGTGTGATAGCTGGAGACATGATCTTCTATGAAACCTATCTATATTGGCAGAATTCGATGATTGACTACACTTGGAATGATGGCGGGATTTTGAAAGCTGTCCACCATTTAATTTGGAATTTTCTCTGGATAATAGGAATTTTTACTTAGGTATACTCTAGATACCAGGAAAGAACTCATGGTAAATAGAGTTTTGTATGAAAAAGGGGTAACATCCCGAAATGGAATTCTTCTGGAGATAGTTTATAGTGGGATCTAAAGGTATTAAAAGCCCTTTTTATATGGGATTTCTAGTTAAGCCATTCTTCGGTTGTCCTGAAGATTTTTCTTCTTCTTCAYACACTGATCGAATATTGAAACAATTCCAACCCAAATCTAAATCGATTCCTAGGATCAAACCGATAACTTGGCAGTCATCCATAGTTCCTGTTCCAAATTCCCCTACTGCTCCGAATTTTACGGTAGCAAAATCCATTTCTCAATATAGGTTCAATGTCTTATCTGTCTATGATTGGAACGTAGACAATCTATTTGATTGCCAGATAATCAGTATTTTACAGCAGATGACGATGGCTGCAAATGTGTGTGTGTATATATATATATATATATATTTCTTCATTAATTATTAAAAAATATTTTCATGTTCACTATATTTTGAAACAATATTTGAACCCTCTATAAGATGGTTTATTTGCATTTTACCAAAATTACTTATTCATTTATATTGTTCATGACTAATTGAAATGCGATGAATTAAAATAATTCTGTAGTGAACTATCAAACCAAAATTGAGTAAACCAACCCTTACGGGCGAACCTGAGGTATGGCGACACTGAGGACCACCTAGGGCCCCCAAAAAATGAACAAATTTAGGGGCCTCCTGTGACGGTCCCCTTCTCTAGGTTCTACTGGGGCTATACGAGCATTGCTTACCTCTCGGCAGTTAATATAGTCGAACATTCAAAGTAACTAAATCCATAATTAGAATATGAACATTTCATACTTATAACATCTTACAATATACATGATCTAAGTGTTTACAAAACTAAACATCACTGTACACTGTTCCAAAATATATAAAAGAACCACCTGATGCATCATCAATTCACCAAAATATAATATATAAGCTCATTGTATGATGGCAAGCAAAGTCGTCTCCCACAAGGAATGGTAAATCAATTCTTCCTCGTACGACCATTTCAACTCTGGCCACACAATGGTGGATCAAAAATTAAATTTAAGTAAGGGAACAATTAATTAAAGAAAACTATCCTTAACAATAAACTTTTGATAGAAAAAAGGCTCTGGTTAAGGTAATTAAATCCACACTAGTTCAAGTATTTGATCATTTCAATAATTTACTCAATTTTCACAAGTAAATTAGTTATAGTTGTCAAATAAAGCTTTAAACAACCAATCACTCCTTAAGTGTTGACAATTAAAAGGAAAAGCCTTAACAAAATATGTGCGCAATATATTCAATCAAGTCAACAACTATTAAAAATAATTAAAAAGAATAACAAATACCTGTTAATAATTGAGTATGTGAACACTTTTAAATCTTACAAATGAACTGAAGTAGTGCTTCATTAATCCTTAATTAGAATAGAAGAACTTAGAAATAAAACATTCTATGCAAAATAATAATGTCTAAAGTAAATAATGGAGAATAGGATGTCCTTCTGTGTTTCCTGTGCTCCCTTTATATAGAGTAGGAAGCAATAAGAATATGAAACAACGAGAATAGGAAACAACTAGAATTACTAACTTGTTTTAACTACCTAATTCAAATAATCAAAATCTAATCAACTCAAGTCACTGATTGATTACAAGGGATATACATTCCACAAAATCCTCCTTAGACAATAGGAGTTTCTAAAAAACTAGGCTTCCAATCTTAAACATGATTCTACAAATTCGTCCATCCGCATGTCCATGTAGTAAATTTTGTGCACTTCTGAAAATTTGTCTCAATTTACTCCAATAATGCCTCTTTTTCTTCTATTACCTCCCCAAAGTTCTAAATGAATAAAATATCAAATGAACACATAATTACTGCAATAATTTTGTTCCAAAGTCCATCAAATATCTATATATATTGCACTAATTTAGACGCTATCAACTCTCCCACACTTAAACGATGCTTGTCCTCAAAGCATTTTCCCAAGAATAGCAAACACAAAACACAACACAACCACACATTTAAGCAAAGTCTAATAATCTGAAAACTTCCTCAATGAATGCACAATCATAAGTGAGCTAAGATTCAATAGAAATCACATGCAATGCATAGCACTCAACCAAAGCAAATGTCAACCCCCTTAATAATCACCTCAAAGTTAAAACGTACACTTCTCAACCAGTCTCACAAGGATAAGCACTCTTAATCACTCAAAAGTGTATACGGGTTAATATCGCTCAAGTTGACAAAAGGTAGCATTACCATAAGCTTGCACAGATATCAATCGCCACCACTATAAAGAAAAAAGTATACACCAAACAAAATGTCTTTGTTTGGTTGTAATGGGGCTAGGGTAATAGGTAGGATTTAAGAAGGATATAAAGAGTTTAATAGCATTAAAGAGAATGCACAACCAACCTAATGACATTCAATCACGTGGAACTTACTTTCAATTTCCTATAACTCTCTCTTCTTCTTCTTTTTTTCAATTTTTGTTTCCGCATATCACATGGTAGCTCAAAATATCTCATCAAATTATAATATGCTACTACTTGCAATCATCATCATTTTTTCTTTCTTTTTCTCTGTTTTCTCTTTCGATCTCCCTCCTTTTTTAATTTTTTTTCAATACACATATACTTTCTTGGCTCTTTTCTTCTTTGCTCTTTTGCACATGTATTTTTCTCCATAAAAGGATGGAAAAACACCAATTCATATGTTTCACCAATCATTCGGTTCACAATCAACTAGTAATGCATTCTCCTGACATTAGGTTCAAAGATAGTCTATAAGCAAAGAATATGGTCAAGGGTTAAATTCTTTGATTTAATCAAAGAGAAGGATAATAAGGCTCAAAAATGGTTTACCAGGGATAATTTTTCAAAGGTAGGTTAGTCAAAAGCCAAAAAGGGTATTCCTAAGTGCCTTAATCATTTTGGTGCGTAGATGTTGCTATGTGGTCTTGAAATGCATAATGGTGCAAGTTCCAGAATAAATATCTAATGTGCAACAACCACTCAATCAAAGAAAAAGTGAGCATATAGAAAGACAAACTCATCAAGGCTCAAATCTCACTTATAAGTGGGTTTTTTTAGGTTGATAAAGCATGCATTATCTAACATGATGGAAACATGTGATGACCCTAAGATATTTAGAGATGCTAAAAGGTTTGTTATATGACTTGATGGATTTTGAGTTTTTGTTTGGCATTGGTTATTTGGTACAATATATTGTCTATTATTAATTGAGTAAGTAAATTATTGCAGAATGAATATATGATTATTACTGCTGCAATTACTATTTGAAAGCTCTGATATCTTTAATTGAAAACTATAGAGAAACTGCATTTCAAACTGATATGATTGTTGCTAGAGAAATTGCTATTCAAATGGAGAGTGAACCTCCATTTCATGAACACCGAATATTTGTAGAAAAAATAAGTTGACGAAAATGTAAATGATGAGATAACACATTCCGTTGAAGAATCCTTTAAAGTTGATTATTTTTTATATATAATTGATCAAACTCCTTCTTCACTTAAATGGCGATTTGAACAATTAGAAAAATATGAAGATATCTTTGGATTTTTTTGATTTACAAAAGTTACAATTTATAGATGATGATTGTTTGAAGAACTCGTGTGAAAATATTAAATAATTTTGAAGCATGACATGATTTCGGATATTGATGGACAAGAGTTATTCTTAGAACTCAAAGTTGTAAGATATTTGCCAATTAAAATTACAAAGACAATTGACGTATTAGATTATTTAAAGAAAATGTATTGTTATTTTCCAAATGTGTGGATTGCTTATACGATATTGTTGACCATACTAGTTACAATCGCATCTGTCGAGAGGAGGTTCTCAAAATTAAAGTTGATAAAATCTTATCTTAGGTCAATAATGTCTCAAAATAGATTAAATGGATTGACGATATTGTAAACCAACTTTTCCTAAACCGGCATTTTCTCAATTTTCGAGAAAAGAGCCTTTTCCATTTTAATTTTGTAAACCAAACACTGAAGATGAAAAGCTCATTTTATTTCGTCTCATCATACAATATGTGTCATTTAAACTCTCAAGTACTAGTATTTCTTATGGCGCCACGTGTCCCATTTTATCGTTGTAAAAATTACTTATAAGATTATTTTGTTTTTGGTTAGTATTTAGTGAATTTTTAAATTGTATTTTCCTCACTGAAATCTTGAAAAATGAAAGGACGTGTTTATCCTCGGCACAAAGTAGTTAGACTTGAAGCATTTGCATTACGAAAGCTCTCCAAGATTCGTTGCGCACACGTGTCGTTTAATGGGGGGAGTGGCCATACTAACCTCGAATAGCAAGCAATAGAAAAGAAAAGGAATCTTGAAATCAAAGTCAATACTAATAAATATCCGAATAGGGGGGCAGTGGGTGTTTGGTTGTCTATGTTGTTGTTGATCATTACAACCAAACACCCACTAACCACATCGAGCAACCAAAAATATTCTCTCTCAATCAGAGAAAACACCCTCCACATATAAATAATTAAGTTATCTTTCCCCATCCCCACAACCAAACACTCCTTAAGAACTCATTTGATTCCCACTTTTAACAACAAAACTCAAAAGAGGAAAAGGAAAGCCAAAGAAAAAAATTCCCACAAAGTGACCTAACTTTGTCTTTTCACATTCCAAACTCTATAAACTGAAAGTTTTAACTCTTTTTCTCGCTTATCCAATTTCGTAATTATAATATTACCATTACTTATCAAAGAGTTAGGAAAACAACTCATTCTTACCCGGCGCGTGGCCTCCACTCTCCACCCCCCCAAATGTGAAAGAATAAGTTATCTTTGGTTGTCCCTTTTAAGACCAAAAAATCTTTGAGACCTTGACTTCCTTAATTCCTACAAAATCATCTGCCACCTGGCCGTGGCAATCACGCGGCACTACCTACAGCATAATTTACCTCTAAGTAGTAGTGTATTTAAGTCTATTTAAATTAAAATAAAATACTAAGATTAATRTTTATGCAACGGCATCATGGTTTGCACAATAACTTCTRCTCTTACTTTAATTATTGTCACTCTCAAGATTCATTTCTACATGTTAAAATAATTCAAATATAATCACGATAAAAATCTCAATATCCTCGAAGTGCATGAAAAATAAACTTAAATTCTATTAGTACCAAAAAAACAAAAAAGAAAAATTCATGCATCCCATTAGTAATTCCAAAAACTAGCATTTCCCTCACGTTAATAATTGATAGGAAGTCACTAAAATACTTAATTGAAAGGTTTAGGAGTGACAAATCATTTGAATAATCYCATTCATTCAAAATAATAATAATAGGAATTTACGAAATAATATGAATAAACATAATTATTATCATATTATGTGATCGATCAAATTATATGTACGACATAATAAAATAATTGTGATAGTTCAAATATGAATTAGAAAGACCAATATCCTACAATTTGAAAAAGAGAAAAAGAAATTCATCATGAATCACAATCAAGAGTAACAAACAATTGTGCAAAATTGATTTCATCATATAATCATATAAAATAAAATACATATAAAGAAAAAGTGAAAATAAGAATATTAATATTTTGTATCACAGACTCTGAAGCATAAAGAGGGTAAAAAGACCCCCAAATCCCGGAAAATAAAAGGCACACAGCACAACAAACACTCCTCCAAACCCCCACATAAAAATCCATAACAAAAGCATCAGCATAATAAAAGCTGAAAAGAAGAAAACAAGATCCACCTCGAACACCCCTCCCACCACCACCACCACCACCACCATCACTTCCATCACCTCCGTCCTCCCCCCTTCCCTCGAAGACAACAAAATCCTCTCCTCTTCCGCCCACTTTCTCTCTCTATCTCTCTCCAACTCAATCTTTCTACGGGGAGAAAAACAAGAGGATCCTAAAACCCATCAAGAATTTTGTAATTCCTCCAATTATCCACTCTTTTTCTCATACACTCTCTTTAGCTCCTCCTGTTTGTATTTTTAGTGCTAAGCATTAGATTTCATCAATAATTACTCTTCCAATTTTGATTCTTGAGCCTAATAAGCAAGAGAGATATCAACCCAGAGGAATTAGTGTAGCAAATTATTTATCCATCCCAAGATTTCATTCTTGAAGAGAAAAAAAAAATGAGGGAGGAGGATTCAAATTGGTTTGCCAAATGGGAAGAGGAACTTCCCTCCCCAGAAGAGTTGATGCCTTTATCCCAAACCCTAATCACACCTGATCTAGCTATAGCTTTCGATATCCAAAATCCGAACAGCCCACGTCACCATCACCACCAGCAACAGCCTCCCCCCCCGCCTCCGCCACCACTACCACCTGCTCAAACTCAGAACACTCCCTCCTCCCAACCCAACTCCTCTGCAGAGTTTGATTCATCGGAATTGGGTGGGACTGGAGGCGGGAGTGGTGGAGCCGGAGCTGCTTCTGGCGGCGAGGAGCCTGCAAGGACCCTGAAGCGTCCCCGGCTTGTGTGGACACCGCAACTCCATAAAAGATTTGTGGATGCTGTGGCCCACTTGGGAATCAAGAATGCTGTCCCCAAGACTATAATGCAGTTAATGAGTGTAGATGGTCTGACCAGAGAAAACGTGGCTAGTCATTTGCAAAAGTATAGGCTTTACCTGAAAAGAATGCAGGGCATTTCTAATGGTGGCGGTAGTGGTGGTGGTCTTAATGGAAATGCTACCATGGCTGCAGCTGGAGGGAGTGATGCAGACCATTTGTTTGCGAGTTCACCGGTGCCTGCACATTTTCTGCATCCAGCCAGGCCTAATTCGGACCACTACTTGCCGTTTGTACCTGTGACAGCAATGCAGCATCATCAAATGGCCGCTGTTGTAGGGCAACACCATCATCATCCACAATTGCAGCAGCAGTTTAGGCATTTTGGTACATCACCACCAAATGGGCAGTTCGAGCATCCATTTTTGTCTAGGCAGTCCCAGCAGCAGCAGGTTCAGAGGATGGGTACACCAGTGCATAATATTAGTTCTGTGATGCCTTCTTATGTGGAGGATATGGAATCAGCTACTGCTGCGGCAAATGGAAGGAAAGTTCTGACCTTGTTTCCCACTGGGGACGATTAAATATGGGTAACCTTTGACATTTTCCCTTGTGCAACATCAATTTGAGTTCTGAGCCTTGTGAAAATCTGTATTTGGAGTAACATTTTAGTTTCTGATTCAGCAATTTTCTTCTATCTTGATGTTTTCTAGTTGTTCATGGTATTGGGTCATCATGGACTTGTGAATTTTCTCTTTAGGTTTTGGTATTGTCTTCAGGGATAAGTGTTGTCATTGTTATAATTGTAATAGGATCAGTGCATAGTGTAAGTTCTGGAGTCTTTTAGTTCAATTCCATGAACTCCTGCAAGTGTAATTAAGTTGTGGGTATTCTGTTCTCCAAGTCTGCATTCAGTGGCAGATTATTGACTGTGTCCATTTTACCCCGTCTGCTTCTAGTGACGGATATTTACCATGATGTCACTCTTGGCGGCAATAATGTCATTACGAGCATTGGCAAGACCAATCATGGCAGCATCAGTTTTTGACTCAACGACTCTTTCTTAAAGGTCGCTCGAGGCCATGGTAGAAATGAGAAATGGTAAGTGATCAATTGTGGTGGATGGAGCCATGGCATATTTATGTCTTCTAGATGTTGGATGGAGCCATGGCATATTTATGTCTTCTAGATGTGAAAAGACTGAGGTTAATGTCCATGGACACTCAATATGGTATTGGATCTTCAGCTACATTCAGAATCTCCTGAATAGGAACTAAATCTCTTGTTTCTTATTTTTGTATTGTGTAGTGTAGAGAAGAGTCCTGCTTGTTGTAAATTGTGTGGTTCATAGCGGACTATCAAAGCCGGTTATTCAGAATGTTTCAAACAATACCAGTTCTGATGTTATTAGGATGTTATCTTAAATTTAGTGATTGATCATGCACAATTGGTATGCAGGTGCCTTTTCTTAAATTTCTTACTTTGATCACCTTATTTGTAAATTGAAGTATTGTCTTTTCTATTGGTGGTGCAGTTGAATTAGACATTGCCTATTGAGGTTTATGATACTGTACTTCTTATTGCTTCCTTGGTTTACATATTATACATTCAATGAAGCTGTGTCATTCATTGCCTGCTTGAATAGATTGAAGCTGTCAATGGAGAAACAATAAATCAATCTAAGAAGTGATATAATTCGAGATGCTTCTGCTTGTGGAAGGTGTGCTGTTTCTCTGGTGGGTTTAACATTTTTGTATGGTAGTTGGGATGAGTTAAGTAGTCTGATCTAGTATGAATTCTTTCCATCTTCAACTCTTTCTCATGAGTAGAGTTTGAGCTTCTCTTCCTTTTGTTGGTCTTTTTAACATGTTGAGAGGAAAAATGACATTAAAATGAAAATCAGATTGGGAGAAATGGAAGTAATTACTTGCCATTTGCTTCACTTCTCTTTTTAGAAGCAATTGTTCCTTGTGTAAAGGATGATCTCAACATGATTCTTGTAACTGGTCCTTTTAGAAAAACTCAGGCTGAGATAATAGCAATATTTACTAGATAGGTCCATAGTTACAATCCTAACAAAATCATATAGAATTGCATCTATTTCCTGTTACTCGGCTTTTGAGGTTAAAGTACATCTGATTTCCTATGATTTGGTTGGCATACCTTTGCTCATGAAATAACCTTCCATGTCTATGGTACAATATTTTGACCGTTGCTGTTGCATCATCTTTATTATTGAATTTTGACTTATGTGGGATGATAACAGGATTCAAGGACCAGATAGCATAAATAGAAAATCTGATTGATATCAGGTCTCAGCTGATGTGAACTTTGTTTTAGCTGATTACATCCCACTCCCCTTAGAAATCTTTGGTATATGATCTTCCACTCCCTTTAATTGTTTTTCTGGTTGCGCTTTAAGCTTATCATTTTGCACAAATTAGATTTATTTGAGTCACTGTGCTTACAAAATAGTTGCTATTGTTCATGTATTGGTGCATGTTTTTGCTTTTATTCCTAGACTAGTAGTATGGCAGGAGGTCTACTAATGTGATGATATAGGCACTGAATTTCCCTTGCTTCCTTGCTTTCTCTTACAAGTTGTTTAATCGTGTTATCAAGATAGAGATCCCAGATCCTGTCTGTCACGAGTGGATGGGTAGAGAGTGTATATATCTTTTTCAGCAGTTGTTTCGTGTGTTTGCTTTGATTGGCGAAGCATGAAATTGGCAGCTCTGGCAACTTGTCAAGTGCCATCAAAGAGCTTGAGATTTCCCTGCCAAAGGACTCTATTACAGTTTCTTGTGCAAGTGAATTTCCTGACAGATGAAGGCTGGATAACATTTGGAACCTTGAAGGAATATGAGTTTCTGTGTAGACCTCTTTGAATCTCTAAGAATGAGCATGAAATCAACTGTTTTTTTTTTTTAACTTAGAAGAACAGCCTGTTACTATGAAGGAAACATGCCTAGATTAGATCCATTTGTAGATAACATGTGTGTCCCTACGGAGTAGTATGATTTTCTAAGGTCTTTGTTTGAGTTTTGATTCTTAGAGAGTTGTTGGAACTTAATTAATTCTGGTAGCAAGTATGATTCCAATTATTGTTCTTTCTTAGACCACATGCTTCCTAATATTGAGTGGATAGCAATTAAAGCAATGGATATAGCAAAAGTTGAATCTTGAGATCTTTTTAAGCTCCTTTCTTGGAAATTCCCAACTGCCTCCAACCATATGTATCCACGTCTCCTCTTAAGACATTTATTTATCCATATCTTTACAAAAGCCAAAGGAAGAAGAAAATTACATCAAAGTCTTTGTTGCATATTTCACTTAATGAGAGGATAGATTAAAAAATCGGAGCAGAGGCATCCTAGAATAAACGAAGACGTGCCACCCGCCTACAAGACCGCCATCACTCTCGCCTATTTCTATTATCCACACAGATCCCATCTCTTTTGCTCTCTTTGCCTTCTCAAATTAGGTTATTCCATTTCTCACTTGTCTTTTCCCAAAAAAATATATTATTATCTTTTTCTTGGAGTCTCTCGTACATTCATTGTTTGACAGTTCAGACATAGAAAACAATCTAACCGTTATTCATATATATTCAAGACGATTTGATTTCTTCCTTTCTCTTTGGTAGATTGGATTAAATGTGAATGCAGAGTCTTTCTAATTTATTATGACAATGACATGAAGCTGGCAAAGTTGTATTATTATAGAGACATTATTGGGTTGTCTTAGAAAGGCAKCCCAAACCCCCAAGATAAATAAATAAAAGAAATGATGCATGTGCTTGTCTTTCTCTTTAAGGATGTCAAAATCTAAAAACTATAACCCTCGGGTTATTGGGTCGGCTGCTGGGGATGAAGCATGGAAACCCACCATATCTTCATATATTATCGGATCTCATGGTACGACTGGTAAGTACACTTGACGCAATAGTGATTAAAAATCCATACTTTTATTTTTTATTAAAAAAACAAATGGTCAAGTGTTGAAATTCATGGGCAAATGCTAGAACAAACTATGCTGCATGATACTTTTAAGATACTAACAGTTATCGTGTAAAGCTTCAATTATAGGAGAAATCTTAGTTAAAAAGAAATATAAACATCCATTTATATTAACGGCACAATTGGTTATGACATGTAATAATCTTTTCAGCTTCTCTTTCCAAAGAAACATCAGGTTTACACAATTAAAGTGATCTTTCTCTAAAAACCTTGAGGAAATAGAAGATTAATGGTTATTTTATCCTTAATTTCTAGTGTGATGCACATAATAAAAACAAAAGAGAAATGAAAATCTAGACTTCTTCAATTTCAACTACACAAGAAGCTCAGAAAACCTCTTTTCCTTCTTTTTTTTTTTCTTTCTTCTTTTTCTTTTATATATCTTGATAATTTTATTATTGTCAAATCCAACACTATCCATTGTTGTTGTAGTTGAACTTAAAGTATGTTTCAACACTATAAATAAATGTTTTCTGCTTTTTTGAGTTCTTGTTGTGGATATTATTCAAATAAGAGACTTTGCTTGGCCTTGCTCATCCAAAACATTTAACAGGACAATTGAATAACCAAGGAGTATCATATAACAAGACATTGAATCACATTATATTCCCTCCCTTATGAAATATATTTGATATACGTAAAGTAGGATATGTGATATTGATTTCTGTTAAATTACTATTTTTATAGAAATCAGAATATCACTACTATTGCATGGATGAATATCCTAATATTTGAGTGCGAGTTGATGGTATAGTGAACTTAGAACTGTGTTCTTTTCTTAGATCAATAACCTTATATTTGAGAATATAGTATCTAATTAACTAAGACAGATTGGTACAAGATAATTTATATGCTTCACTTTGTGAAGAATTAATCAGTCTCTTGTGATTGTTCAAAGGATAATCAAATGATCCAAGGCCCTGAGAATGTGATTTTTAGAATGTATACTTCTGAGTAGCTCCCAGTGATGAGTTAGGACATTTGAGATTGTCATGGGATTATCGGACTAGAAATCTAAGGATGGTAGATGTCATTGAGTAGTATATTATTCCTCTCTCTTCGATGGGTGTTACCCATAGGATATTCATCATTTCGCCTTTAGGTCGAAGACTATGCTCATGCAATGTTGTTTATGGTGCTAGTGTATCAATATGGTGATAAATGAAACACTTAAAATGATGAAATATAGCTACTAGGTAGTAGTAAGGGTATTTTGATTATTTTAGTAGCCATTGATAATTTGTCTTTTGGTCCCATGGGTAGCTTAATATTACTTGAGTACTTAATTGTACAACTAGACTTTAAGGATGAACTGAGTTAATGAGAGATATTATTATATTTATTGGGTTAGAATAAATAAGTCCATTGGATATTTAATTAATTACTTGAATTGATCCAAAAAAAGAATTAATTAAAGAATGGGTTTAGGGCTTAAATTAGATATTAAAAAGGACCACATCTGGCCTAGAAAAACCTAGGAACTTTGACCTCACAAGGGAAAACCCTAGGGTAGCCGAAATTCCCTTACTCTTGGTAGGATTTCGGCCACCTGATGGAGGTTTACTCCTTGACCGAAAATCCTAGGGTTTTGGGGATTCAAAGACTCGGTATTTTAGGGTTCAATTTTAACCTTAAGATATATAATACCTCTTTGAAGAATCATTGGAACTTAATCTCTTATTTCTCTCTTTCTCTCCTTCTAATGGAAGTTCATCCTAGGCTCTCACTAACCCTAGCCCAAATAGTTGAGTAATACCCAGAAGATCAGAAGAAGGTTCTGTTTGTTGTTTTCATGTGCAGAAGTGAAAGAGTTGCTAGGAAGAAACGCCTTCAGCGAATATGAGCAGCCTTCAGAGCCTATATTGTAGTCACCTTCTTTAGCTTAGATCGGAGAATCGAGTCAAGGGAATCCGGCGCATTGTAGCCACCTCTTTTAGCTTGGATAGGAGAATCGAGTTAAGGGAGTTTGGGCCCTCCAGCAAGAAACCCTAGCGCCTCTTTTATTTCAAGAAGAACAAAAACAAGTAAGTTGCTTCTAAACTCACCTTGAGAAGACAAAAGGTTTAATCTTTAGCTTCCGCTAAATTTTCCTTCTCTTGTAGTGGTAACAGAACCACGGTTTTAACATTAGAATCATGCTAGGATCAAAAGTGAAAAAATAAAAGCTGGTTCTTTTACTAGTTTAAAACATTCTTTGTGCATTTGTATGGATCCCTCCTACAAAAATGATTTCCAAATCTCTTGTAAACCTCACGAGTGGAGGTATAGTGATTTGTAAGTCTTGTTTGTTTTGTTTTACAAATTATTTTTAATGTAAGCCTTGTGATTGAGGTATATGCACTTGTAACAATTAAATTCGATGAGGTGTTTTACGTTGATTTAATTGAGTTCATAAGTTCTTTTCATTATGTAAAGTTACTGCCTTGCTATATTTTTGGAGAAGAACAAACGGATGAAGGAAAAGCTTGAAGATCGAAAGATTATGGCTCTATTTGTACTACATTTTGGGGCAAAAAGATTTTCTGCCCCCAATTTCAAATGTCATTCGTTTTTACACTTTCAATCAAGAAATTTTTTTCCCTCAATTTAAAAAGTCATTTGTTTTACACCTTCAACCAAGAATATCTTWCCCTCAAACTAAGAAATTTTCTTCCAATCATCACTAAAAAATAAAAATCTACAGTAACATTTTCCTTTCATTCAGAAAATTTAAACAGTAAAATTTTAACTGATTAACCACATTAATCATAATCGATTAATGGGATATAGTTAATCGATTACTGGAATAATCACAATCGTTGTTCACGTGGGATAATCGATTGAACAGTTGAAGAATAGTTGAATTTATTTTTCATAAATATTTGAATAAATCGATTATTCAAATGATATTAATTGATTATTCGTTATTCTTTGGACCGATATACATCTTRTTCTAGCTGAATTTTGCATGATTAATTAAACAGAATCATGTTTTGTTTAAATTTGGATTATGTTGAACAGTGAATTTTTTTAAGGAAAAGATCCATTTTATGTTTTCTAATCCAAGTGGTTTCTTAACTTAAAAGGAAATTTCTTAACATCAACAACAAATTTAAAATTCAAATCTTTCAATTTCCCGCCTCTCCAACTTAATGAAAAAATTTTCCTTCCCTTGCCCAAAGTCCAATCCAAATAGAGCCTTTGTTGCCGTTTTTCTGGATTTATGTTGAAATTAGCATTAGGCAATGCACAATCTTACAACAAAATAATATTTTTTCTTAGTGCAGTTCTGTACAGATTTTTATTGGTTTTCCAGTCCTATAATGCATAGATTTAAGCTGTACTTTTCTAAAAGAGATAGGCTGGAAATTTGAACAAAATATGCGCGAAAAGTGTGCTGAAATTTTCTGGATAGCTTTGACACATTGGCGCCATTCATGCAAGAAGAGCAGAAACTACAAGATTATTTACAATGTAAATTTTTTAGTTCTTAAGGTTTTACAAAATCATTGTTGGAGGTTATTTATTTTTGCAATTAAATTATCTTGTGATATATTAGATGAAATAAGTAGTAAAGGATGGAACCACCTTAGGATTAAACAATTCAAATTCAAAGTTATTTAATGCTTATTCATGTAATGTTTAATCTATGTAATCACTTAGGAATAATGAATAGACAAGTATGTAATTGAATTATTTGCCTTTTTTATTGTTAAAATATGATCATAAGCATGTTAATTCGTGAGGATTGCTTCCTCAAGATAGAATTAAAATTGAGATAAAATATTTTTGTGAAGCCTAATAAAATTATGGAATTAGTTTATGAGTCACTTTAAAGGAACCTAGGGTGTGTATTGTCATCGGCCAACCTATAGTTGGAGATGATGATGCAAGATTATTCGTAGGAGATGAAAGGTAGTGGATGGACTCTAGACGGAACTATTTTTTGGATCCTTTCGTATTAAAGGAGTTTAGTTTGTGGTGGTCATACATTTAACATAGAATATTCTTCCTATAGAAGTTGTGTCAYTCATCTAAGAGCCAAAAATATATTATTGATAATAGTTATGAGATATATGTTATTGTGATATAAACTTATGTGCAGTATTTGTTAATTATGTACCAAAAAATACTAAAATTATATTATTCATGCTTTTCAAAAATATCTGGTGGAGGTTCTTTCAGCCCCCTGATTATTATTCTCGAGGAGCATAAGCTCACAGTGGCTAATTATGTGAACTAAAAGATGAACTTGAACATAGTACTCCTTATTGAAGGTACAAGTATGTTCTCACCAACCCCTTTCCCCAAACTAGGGAGGACTCCACTGACCAAGAGAGCCAGGTTGAGGTGGAATGGAAAAGAGCCGACAAAATGTCTCGATGCTATATTTTGAGCTTCATGTCCAATGTGCTTCAGTTGAAGCATGATCACATACCAACTGCGTATGACCTGGAGCTATCATTATGAACCATGTTTGCTGATAAAAGTTGGCCCACAAGGCAGGAAGCTCTAAGGGAAATCATGAATACTAGGATGGTTGAAGAGGCATCAGTTCGAGAGCACTTGCTCAAGATGATTGCCTACTTCGGGGAAGCCTAGGTCCTAGAAGCTATGATTGATTCAGAGCCAGATGGACATGGTCTTAGAAACTCTGTCAGATTCTTTCAACAGTTCAAGTTAAATTATAATATGAACAGGATGAACATAAATCTGACAGAGCTCATGAAAGAGCTCCAGGCGGTAGAGAAGATCATGAAGCATACTTCAAAGGTTCTGGTTACTTTCTTTGTACATTCCTCTAGAAATGGATCCGAGGCCAAAAATTTCAAGAAGAAAAAGGGATAAAACAACGCAAGGGACAAAGACAAGAAGCCTGGTGTGGGTCAAAAAAATGCTAAGCCTAAAGTAAAGTGCTTCAAATGTGGGCAGAAGGGGCACTAAAAGAAAGACTGTCCAGCCTTCAAGACTAATGCTCTTTATTTAGAATCCATCAATTTGGTTGGATCCTCAACCTCTTGGATAGTGGATTTTGGAGCCACTGATCATGTTTGTAACTCTTTACAGGGATTGAGGAGAAGAAGGACTCTAGCTAAACGAGAGCATTGAATGCTTATGGGCAATGGAGCAAGAGTACTGAAATGGTGGGGTTTATTCATTTATTTATTTTTTATCTAAGAGGATGTTGATTTTGGAAGACGTTTCATTTGTTCTCAATTTGAGATAGAATTTGATATCATTTCAAAAATTATTATTTCAAGGATATTCTGTTGATTTTCATTATTGTGTTAAAATCAATAGAAGTGGAAAATTTATTTTCTCAGGAAACACATATGGAAATCTCTTATAGATAAATCCTATAAGAAGTGAAATAAATAATTCTGATACTAAATCTAGCAAGAATAATAATAAGAAGAAATCATCATCATCTAATGAATCGTATCTATGGCACTTAAGATTAGGTCACATAAACCCTAATTGGATTCAGAGATTAATCCGTGATGGGCCCTTAGACTCATTGAGATTGGAAGAATGGTCTCAGTGTAAGTCATGCCTAATGGGAAAGATGACCAAAAAATCATTTACCCAAAAGGAAGGAAGAGCCAAGGAGATACTAGAGTTAGTTCATAGTAATGTTTGTGGTCTGATGACCACACCTATTAGAGGAGGTTATAAGTACTTCATTACATTTACGGATAACAATTCTTGTTTTGGTTATGTTTACTTGATGAGGTGCAAGTCTGATTCTTTTGATAAATTCAAGGAGTTTAAGGCTAAAGTGGAGCGTCAAACAGGTAAAGTAATCAAAATCTTAAGGTCAAACCGGGTGGAGAGTATCTCCTTGATGAGGTTAAAGGTTCTCTGGTGCATCATGAGATAATCTCTAAATTAACTTCACCTGGGACCTCCAAATAGAATGGAGTATTTGAGAAAAGGAACCAAACTCTCATGGAGATGGTTAATAGCATGATGAGTCATGCAACTCTTCCTATTTCCTTTTGGTAATATGTATTAGAAACAGAAACATACATTCTGAATTTGGTACCTTCCAAGTATGTACCTAGGACACACTATATATGGAAAAGGTGAAAGTCTAATTTGAATAATCTCACCATATGGGGTTGTTCAGCTTATGTACTAAATAGAGGAATTATGTTAGATTTAAAATCATAACTATGCTACTTTGTAGGTTATCCAAAAGGTAATAGAGGTGAATACTTTTATTATCCTAAGGAGCACAAAGTACTTATTAGTACTCATGCTAGATACATGGAGAGATGATCAATGTATGTCCATTAAAGGTTCAAATGGAATAGAATTGGAAGAGAGGTTGTCTATAGGACAAATCTTAGATTCTTTTGACACTCTAGTTGAGGTGCCAAAAGAGACACCAGCGGGAGTGTTCCTAAACAAATCGATCTTCATCATAGTAGGAGAGAAACTAGAGTTCTAGATAGATGGATGGGAGATGATTTTGAGCTAGTTTCTGACCATTAGGAACAATATCCCACTAGATACAAGGAGGTAATTCTTGATGTTAGCGTAGACAAGTAGCGTCTTGTGATGGATGATGAGATTGAGTTTATTAATCTCAATCGCGTTTGGGATCTTACAGCTACACTCGAAGATGTGAAACCCATAGGTTGTAAATGGGTACACAAGAGGAAAAAAGGAGCAGAAGAAAATGTTGAAACCTTTAAAGCAATATTGGTTGCAAAATGTTATACTCAGAAGGAATGGATCGATTATGAGGAAACCTTTTCACCAGTAGCCATGCTTAAGTCCATTTGCATACTCTTAGCTATAGAATATTATTATGATTATGAGATATGTCAAATGGATGTCAAGACAGCCTTTCTTAATGGCTGCCTTCGTGAAGACATCTATATGTCCTAGCCAAAAGACTACATCACGAAAGGCCAAGAGCACATGGTCTATAAGCTTAAGAAGTTCATTTCTGTACTAAAATAAGCATAAAAAAATATGAAACAAATGTTTTGATGAGTCTMTAAAGTGTTACGAATTTGTACAAAACATAGATGAACTATACGTATATAAATGGTTGGATGGTGAAAAAGTGTCCTTCTATGTTATATGTTGATGACAAATGATGTAGGAAAATTTTCATTAATTAAAGTTTGACTATCAAGTTAATTTAACATGAAAGATATGGGAGAAGCTAGCTACATTCTTGGTATACAACTTCTTAGAGATAGGAAGCCAAAATGTTATGTTTATCTCAATCTACTTATAGCTACAAGATACCGACCAGGTTTACCATAGATCAATATAAATGGGCACTTAATTCCTTTAGACACGGTCTAACCTTATCTTCCAAGGATTGTCCTATGACAAAGGGAGAAAAGTAAAGAATGAGTAGGATTTTCTATGCTTCAGCTGTGAGAAGTCTCATGTGTGTCATGCTGTATACCAGGCTAGATATTTGCTTTGTCGTAGGCATGATAAACAGATTTCAGTCAAATCCAAGAAAAGAACATTGGCGAGCTGTAAAACATATTATCAAGTACCTGAAGGCTACTAAGGACTATATGCTAGTTTCCAGAGCCGTTAACTTAGTTCATGTTTGTTACACAGACTCAGACTTCCAGGCTAATAAGGATGAAAGAAAATTCACTTACGGATATGTTACACAGACTCAGACTTCCAGGCTAATAAGGATAAAAGAAAATTCACTTGCAGATATGTCTTCACCTTGTTCGTAGGTGGAGTGTTAAGCAATCTTGTATTGCTAACTCTACTATGGAAGCTAAGTATGTTGCACCATCAGAGACATCCAAGAAAGCGGTGTGGCTTCGAGAGTACTTTACTGAACTTGAAGTTATACCTCGTATGGAGAAGCCAATTATTATGTATTGTAACAACTCTGGAGCTATGTCACAATGCAAAGAGCCTAGAAACCATAGAAAGGGCAAGCACATTGAAAGGAAGTACCATCTTATTCGGAATTCAACTAGAAGACGAGATAGCGATAGATCAGATTTCCGTAGCAAACAGTCTGGCAGATCCCTTCACCAAGCCTTTGGCAAAGAAGATCTTTAGTAGACATCTATATTCCTTTGGGTAGGCACCTATGGACTTTCATTGTCTTTAAGTGTAAGTGGGAGATTGTTAGAATAGTATTTCTTAAAGACAAGAAATTTCTGTAAGTTGCAACAAAAGAGCAATTCTATCTATATCATTTTGGTACATACATTAGATTGCACATTTTGTTAGAATAGGTCCAAGCAATTAAGTAAATGGTTTATGTGATGGGTCATTTTTCACAAATAGGCAATAAACCATAGGTATTTAATTAGCAAGACAATTAGGCTCTTGATTTTTTGATAAATTGGGCATTCTGTTATGATACGATCATTGTGCAATGATTCTAATGGTGAATGGATTGTCTTGATTCGTAAATAATCCATTCGCTCCAATTGCATAAGCATATTTTATATATGTAGAATATGACATGTAATATTGGTTTCTGTTAATGTACTATCCCTATAGAAACTAAAATATTACTACTACTGCGTGAATGAATATCATAGTACATGAGTGCTAGTTGGTGGTATGGTGAATGTATGTTGAGATTATAGTATCTAATTATCTAAGACAGACTGGTACAAAATAGRTTATGTGCTTCACTTTGTGAAGAATTCTTCACTTTCTGAAGAATTAATCACTTCGTGAAGAATTAATTACTTCTTTGTAATTGGCCAGAGGATAATAAAATAATAAAATGATCCAGGGCCCTGAGAACGTGATTTTAGAATGTATACTTACAGGTAGCTCTCAATAATAGTTAGAACATTCGAGATTGTCATGGTTTATCGAACTACAAATCTAACAATAATAGATGTCATTGAAAATATGTTAGTACATTATTCCTCTCTCTTTGATGAATGTTACACAAAAGATATTTCTCATTTCACATGTAGGTTAAAGATTATTCCTCTCTCTTTGATGAATGTTACACAAAAGATATTTCTCATTTCACATGTAGGTTAAAGATTATGCTAATGCAATATTATTCATGGAGCCAATTTATCCATATGGTGATAATTAAACACATGATAAAATATAATTACTAGATAATAGAATATTTTGATAATTTTAATAACCTCGAATATTTTATCTTTTAATTTCGCGAGTGGTTTAATATTACCTGAATACTTAATTGTACAACTAAACTTCAAAAATGAATAGGATTAATGCGAGAAATTATTTTATTCAAATCAATCGCAAATTTAAAGATGACAAGATTGTGAAGCAAATGAACTACAAAGAAGTTTATATTTTTTTTTCAGAATTATTGATAAAGCTCAATCTCCATTCCTCCCACCCCCCTTTTTCCCCAAGAAAAAACACACCCACACACACAAGGGAAAAGCGTTAAAGGACTAAGTGATTAGGGAAAGGAAACACATAAAATTAAAATAGTTCAACTACAGACAACAATACTAAGTGATTTCTATATTTCAGCTCCTTACATTTAGTATCTGAAAAATTAAGGAAACAAAACTAATCCAAGACGCAGATCAAGAGTCTTTCACAATGAACCTAAATGACAAAGAAAGACAACATACGAATGCAACATTCTCCACCTAATATTTTCACTGTATTAATGGTTCTGGGAGTAATCAAAAGTCAGAGGCTGCTGGCAGAAGGGAGCCTGCAAGAAAACGCAATGAGAAGGTTAAATGAATTGTGTGCACTTTTGGCCATAGGAATGAAGAAAATTCAAAAGATAAAAAAAAAGTCAACAAACTTGAAATCAGTCTTAAAAGTTATGTAATCCATAGATGTGTCACATGCTGGTAAACAAAATGCAACAAATGAGTCATATCTCCAACTATTTGGAAGCTCCATGTATCCTACACCCTTACGGCAAAACTCATTTCTACCCGACCATCTAAACAGCAATTGTAGAGAAAAAGTAAATCTACAGAAGTATTTCAACACACTTGGAAGAGCGTTTGCTCTCATTTAATAAATAAATGAAACTTACTTCCGAACAAACTATAGCAGGCACAAGCAGCAGTAGAGAACCAAGGATTTCACCAGCATCTCACAAAGTTAAGTTTTACTCATAATAAATTCACTAATAAGCCAGAGATTCGTGCTGCTAATAAGGACATAAGTGCAAGCAATATATTGCAAAGAATGCCCATAAAACAGTTTTAATTGCATATAATTCGTGATACTCAAGTTACTAAACTTGCTAGCCATGCTAATGATTATCAAACTTTCTGAGCAACAGGGGAGTGAAGGAACCAACAAGGCTGCCACTGAATGAATGCCTAAAGTGAGAATAATAAATTAAGTACCTAAATATAGTAACAATCATAACTAAACAACCACCGAACGTGTTTCACTAATTGAGCTTCAACTTCAAAAACTGCCCAAGCAAACTCCAAATAATAACCTAAAATACACGCACATTTGCACAAACATATATAACAACATGCAAGTGATTTCTAAAGCCGGAGGAATATGGAATCAACAAAAGAGAATAGGTTCACTACCTGAAAAACAGCATGTCTAAGTTGATCGTAAGATTGTGCATACATCATAGATTGGGTAGGCCACTGCAAGTATACAGCATCACTTGATGTCTGATTCAATCCCATAGCACAATAAGGGCTCATAACCGCACTCCTGTAGTTGATCCCAGGCATCTGACTTAGCTGAGGAAGCGCAGAATCATACTGTATGTATGGATGCTGGAACTTCTGAACATATGGCATCATGCTGAAGCTTTGATGGGATGGAACATTCTTGACATACCTACATTATTAAAAAAACTCAATCAACAGTATTATCAGCATCATCCTTCATCTTCAATATCACTTCAGAAAGAAATCTCAATTGTTATCAGCATGGTTAAGCAAGGTGAGCTAGTGATGTTTCACTTTCACAGTTTCGATTGGCCCATTCTCCTTAGTACCGTATCTCCGCCACAATAAATACCTCAATAGATTGATAGCAGAAAATATCACATAAAGTTTCCATCCTAGTCAGAACCAATTTTAATTGGTTACTTTTAGATAATAATAACAATAAACCACTACCACAATGAATCCTGAGATACTGAAACAAGTTTTTGTTAAACTTTGCTATGCATTTTCGTGTGTAAGACGCGGACTACTCATCCACAGAATAAGAAAATTGATGTTCTAATTAGAGAACCAAAAATAAATAAATAAATAAACAATTCACTTTCTGACCACAAGTCAATAAAGGCTTATCTAAACAAAAATCGATTTCTGTTGATTAAGAACCTCCAACTAAATTCTTTATGTATCCATGATTTATCATGTAATGATACAGCTTTGACAATGAAAGTGAATGCATTGGTTTTTGTTCCCATAGCGAGATAAACAATTTCCACATTGGCTTTCTGATCACCCTAAACCAAGCTTAAGTCTTTCTGCCCTACCAAAAGGAGAGCAGAGCTCAGCTAAAAGGTAGCAGATTGTTTCAGAAGTAATTAAGATATAACTCTAATAATACCTCCACTATGTCCAAAACCCTAAAATAACAACTCAGAATATAACAGAATGACAACAAATAGAAAATTCAAGCACAGTGATTAACCCATAAAACACGACCTACTGAAAATTTAATAATACCTTCAATTATGTTCATAACCCCAGAGTAACATCTCAGAATATAGCAGAATGATAACAAATGTAAAATTCAAAACACAGTGATTGACCCATAATATCATGACCTACTGAAATTTTTCTTGACAAGTAAAGCAGAATTACCAGAGGTATATACAATTACAGGACAAAGAAAATATTCTAACTATTTTATTTATCTACAATGACAAACACACATGTATACATATATATAAAAACGACAGAATAAGACATTGTTAGCAAACAACTGAAAATCCAACTTCTATAAGGCATACCTTTCATAACTTCTGTCATAATCAGGGTCAGTTCGATCCTTCTCCCTGTCCCTGAAAATGGCTGCTACCCTCGAAGCCCCTGTTTCCCGAATAATCACATTCTTTTCAGTATCTGCAACAAAATTGCTCTGATTTTCATTGTCTTGCACATTCAAACATGAATTCTTGCCATCAGAAGCAGCTCTGCCCAATGTATCCTCCAACTCAAAACTACTTGGACCACTGAAAATACGAGCACGTGCCCTGTCATACTCCTCCTTCCTTTCCTCCACAGTTCTGGCAGGACCGCGTTTCGACCCTACTTCACCACTTTCAGGAGAAGATTGTCTGCTAGGCCTTGGTCTGACAGCAATTTTAATCTTCTCATGTTTGTCATTTTCGGACTGTTTAATTGGTACATCTGACAAACAGACAGCAGGGTACTTACTGTTGGGCTTCTTTCTAGCCAAAATTCTAGTACCCTGGCCATCTAAAACACTATCTTGAACTAAAGTCTGCAGACCATAGTGTTGGGATACTCTGTGAGCTGCAAGACGCAGGTAAGAAGTGGGGAAATGCTGGAATTCAAACTGCTGTATTTCAGAATTTTGCAAGAACTTTTGTATGTCAAGTTCCATCCGCAGAACTGGAAAAAATGTCAGAAATAAAAGCAATCTTAGTGCGTGATTACTTCAAAATAGAGAAAGCAGATTCAAGTACCAAAACCAAAACCTTCACAGAGTTACAAAAGATCAGTCTAACATAAGTATTAAGTATAGCCCAATGACTGTCATCCTGATGGTTAAACTGCTATCAAGGTAAGACGAATCGTAAAAGCAAATGCACAGTACATGATTACATGTTTCTGAGTCAAGTGTGCATAAATATAAATAAATGATGCAGCCAGGGCAGCTCTTTCCTATTTCCTTCCTTGCAAAAAGTCAAAGTTGGTATTGTGCATGATCCCATTTAAGACAATCAGATGGAACAATTGTTCTAATCATTCCACAGATATAAGTCCTTAAAATATGCAACCTGAAACCGTAAATGGGCATCTCTCATGTACATAAAAGGCATTATGAGAGCTGAAAAAAGATATATGCAAAAAGAAAAACCAATAACTATCAGATACCAGAAATACTAGAATTAAGTCTCTATTTCTTCAATATATTATAACATTAAATAAAGCTGGTTCCACACAGCACTTCTCATCTTCATCGATTCTTCCTAACTCTTCATCAATATGCTTATACAACCAAAAGCCTGATGCAAAAGAAGTCCAACATAAAATGGTGAGTGTCCATTTTTGGTTATCTGGTTAAAATCAGTTTCCCTGAAGGACCTGATTATAAATAATATAACATGACTTTCTTTATCTATAGAAAAGGGCAAAAGAGCTTCCCACTGGGAACGTTTGTTGAGAATAACATTTATACTTTTCACTATTTTTTCTCTAGAAAGTGAAGAAAGTATCAGCAAATTTAAACTTGGTAAACACCTTGAAGATCTCTAGAATTTCACCATCCTAACCCTGGAGAAAATATAGCTTATCCCTATCCTCTGAAAATGTTGGACAAGCATATAAGCTACAAATTAAAAGCACAAAAGAGCATGCTTTCAAGAAATCCAATAAGGAATCACCAAGCTTTTCCGGGAAAATTTATGCATAAAGCTTCAGTTGCAGTTCGTGAATTGGAAGTTAAGTAGGGTTCATGGCTTATGAGAATAGCTTCAATTATTTCACGATTTTAGTTTCACTAGCATGTTTCTTTTTGGTTCTCTTCTTAGAACTTTTACTCAAGCAAACACATCAATTAGATCACCCACTAAAAGTAGAAATATGGGAGTAGAACATATAAAAAGACCAGATAGAAATCTAAGGTCTCCTAAAGAACTTTCCCATTACATTCTCTAGCCAAAAGAGACACTACGAAAGGGTTTACATGAGTTTTTACGCATTAGGAGCTGAGACTTCAAAATATTCATAATGCCAATAAAAGCTATAGTCTATAGCGCGTATCGCATTCATGCAAACTTCATATATATCTTATGAAAAACTTGAATTTATGTCAATGATAAGTACATCCTTAAAAGTTACAATTAAAAGCCAAAATTTTTGTTTTGCATTCATTCTGCCTCTAAATATTATGTCTTGTGAACCAAATTTTACATTTCCATGGCAATAGTAAAATCAAATCTAACTTAATATTCAATTTCTTTTTCCTTTTAGCTAAATAAATTAGTGCCAACTACCAAGAAGTCTCACTAGAATTCAAACATCAAACTTTCTTTTCTCAGTTCCTTGCTCCGTTCTTATGCTGCAGTAGTTGGCTACTAGGTTTCAAGATATTTGGGGATGCACTTAGAAACATGCTTTTATTACTTGCGATACCAAAAGGCAGATGAACGGGAAACTTTACAGTGAGGTATATCCGAAAATATGAGAGTCAAGGAGGAGGACCCCATGTAGGTAGATAACGCTAAAAACTAGCTGAGATATTATCATTATACTGAACTCAATTATTCCAAGAATGGAACAAATCTACATTGCAGTACTAAATAACCTTTTGGATGGATAAACACTGACAGAATCACACTTATTTGACAACAGATCTATGCCAACGAATAGCCCACATGTTCCAAATAAACAGACCCAATCAAGAAAATTCTTCTTCAGAACTGCTTTCCACTTTAAACCTCCAAGATCTAGCAAAAACCTTAAAACGAAAATCCCTATCATTAACAAACACAACCCTAAGTTCAAATAAATAAACCTGAATTACACGTAGAAACAAAAATCCTAAATCTCCAACAAAAACACAGATAAAAACTTGAACCCAATAATTCACAAAAATATTAACCAAATCCACTCACTGGTCAGACGATGACGAGGGTTTTGAAGCGCCTCAACCAAAAAAGGGTCCACCAGCGACAAATAAGCAGCTACAGCCGCCTCCTTCTCCTTATCATTCTGCATTCCCAGACCATCGTTTTGAGACACCATTGCAGCTTCCATTGTCGAATCCATATTCAGAGAAACCCCTCTTTCTCTATAAACTAAAAAAGATACCTATGTATATGTATAATATCTGTATCTATATATAGAAGGGAAAATTATACAGTCTCAAAGTTTCTTCTCCTCTAGCCTTCACCCAAGATGGGGGGAGGGAGAAGGGCTACGAAGAAGAAGAGACTTTGCGCTCTCTGAAGAGCATCAAGGAGAGGATAAGAATGGGGAGAAACCCTTCTTGTTATCCCTACCCTCAATGCAAGAGAGAGAAAGAAAAAGAGAGAGAAGGGGGGGAAGTCAGGTGATGACAWATTGACTGTTCCTTTTGTTATTTTTTCCTTTTCTTTGTATGGATTGTGAAAGGACAAAACAGGACAGGTCTGATTCATATTTGGAATATTCATTAGCTGCTCACAAATAGCTGACTGCCACGTCAACGATAGAGAGTGGGGTGATGGGGCCGTGACCCATTGGGCTATTACTGTTCGAGTTTGGGCGAACGGGATTATCTTATTATAAATCGAGCTTGAAAAAGTTAAAAGATGCGAAGGTTAATTGGGTTTTGGGCTGTAGTTTTGTCAAGCATAATAAGTTCAGCCCAAAATGGAATTGGATTTTTCTTTTGGCCCACTAAAAGGTCGGAAGTGAAGCATCATAATCAAAGGCCCCTTCTTATTAAAAGCTCATAAGGTTAATTGGGCTTTGTAACCGTAGTTCCGTCGAGAAGGACTTCAAAGGTATGAATATTTGTTTCCTAAGTTTATAGTTGGCTAGAATTTTATGAAGAGTTTATTTGAATAATGATTTTATTAAATTATTCTTTTCTTTTCTTCCATTTTCTTTTTCTAATTTCGCTTATTACTTCTATTTTAATGTCCATACGTATTTTAATCAATTCTGAAGAAAAAGCTGTGTAAAATTATTTAAATATTATGTTTCATTATATAAAAAAATTAGTAAAATACTGAAAATATATTCGCYGGATCTATTAGATTAGTTCCCGTGTTTAACTTTTTCTTTTTCTTTTGCCTTTTAAATTGCTTAATTCCCATTCACTGGTTGAAATACGTTCTACAGATTGAGTTAGCAAAATGCCCTTCTTTCGTTCAATATCTTTTTGTCGGCTTCTGTAATTTCCTTTTTTCCTCCTCCCTCTTTTTTTGGGTTATATTTTTAATCTTGTAGGGCTAATCATAATTTCATTGGTGAATGGTGGATCTAATATGAGAACACGATCCCCTATACCTTCAATGATTTGGCTATCATAAAATCCCATTTGATAAAATTGAAATATGAAAATTGAGATTTATTGAAGAATAAAAACTTGGTGAATTTTTTTAACATTGAAATTTTACTCATACATTTCTGGATCTTAATGCTATATATAAGCAATGGCAAATGAGCCAAGTTGACTCGGGCTCAGCCCCACTCGACTCTTTTTGTTACCGTAGGAAAAACGAGTTGAGTTTCAAAAATCCCCAATTGCCGAGCTCAGCTAGTTTCTGGTCTGGCCCAACTCAGCAACTCACACGTTGGCTSACAAGTCAACCATTGTTGGAGAAACAACCAACTCTGCTTCGGCTCGGACAAGCTAGCTTGAAAGTTCGCATTTTTTTCCCTCCAATAGCTGTATTTTTTTAATTTGAAGATGTAAAATCACAAGTTTGCCCTCCAACTGCTGGTCCTTATTTTCCCTATAAATACCCTCTAAAATACTTAATCACATAAAATTCAATCACAACTCTCTCAATCTCTCAAGTACTCTCCAATTCTTGGTGTACTCTTATTTGTAGTGTTGATCAAAGAAGGAGAAAATCAAGAAAATTGCCATTGGTGATTGTTGAAGCTTGAAAATAACCGACGCTAACGGCTAAGGTAGGCAACAATGGCTAACCCAACAAAACCAACATAGATGAAAACCCCAGGATGCGAGCAACCGAAACAGCTGAAAAAACTCAGTGATTGATGAAAGGCAAGAGAGAACCATATTGCAAATTGGCCAATGAGCAAGAAGAAAAAATCAGACGAATCGACAGCGGTTGCTCAAAATTAGGCCACTGGCTCCTCAACAGGATAAGTTTAGAATCACTTAACCGAAAATCATGGGGCACAATCAACCAAGTAGCTGATCAAGACGGACATGGGTTGAGGAAATAGAGTAAGAGCAAATATGGCATAACAATAACTGTTTTCTCGGCCACTAGCATGAAAGAATGTTGCAAGATAACGTATAAATAAGAAGAGACGAAACAGAGGAAAACCCCAATCAATCAAATTATCATGATCTTTTACTAGTTTTATCAATTTTTTTCATTACTTAGCTTCATGATCAGCTTTCTAGTGTCAATTGATTTTATTTTCTTTGTTATGTAAGCTTTTTACATGTTTTCTACAATATTTATCAGTTTGAAGTCTTATTTGCTTTCATTTACTGGATTTCTTACGTGTTAATCATTTACAGCTTCAGTAGCACAATTTACAATTTTTTAGTAACATAACTTGTTAGCTAATTCAATTTTTCAGTCTTCTCTTGCTTTAACTCTATTTTTTCTTTACTACTTTTCTTAGACTTAACTCTCAGATAATTGTTTAATTACTTAGCTACTTTAGTATAGCCGTAATCTATTTCACATCGACTCGCATCATTTTTCATTCAGTATAACCACTCGGCTAACTTTAGCTATCTTGATTGCATCTTTCTATTGTTTAGTGTTTTGCAGCTTATATTTGCGTGTCTGCTCATCTTGTTTGTTCCCCAATTGGCTTGTGAAACTCATTTTATTAATATTTTGGCTGTAGCAAGCAAGTAACTGTTTTCCTGTTTAACTTAGTTGATTTGCACACTTTGTGATGGCTTACTTAAGCGAACTTAAGAACCCAATATACAAAAAAAGCGGCAGTTAGGGATCTAGTAAGCTGATTAGATGGCTAACTAATTGGAACTCTGCCTCTTTGTGTTGAAAAGCTCAGTGCCACAACGAGGATAGCCAATTCAGCTAGGTAATTTTTGCACATTAGCATGATTGCCACGCCCAATAGAACCTGTTAAGTGTGCATGATACTCCATTCCAGTCGCGAAATCATGGCTAGAAATCAAAAGAACCAAACTCATGTCTAAGATACACCTACTACTAATATTGCGGAGTTCAGTTCGATGAGGCTGCCTGGCAGAATCTGGAAAGACGGGGTTTTCCCCTGAAAACGGCTCCTAGCCATCGAGATCCATCAACATCAGCTAACGAGAAGTCGGCTCCAACTTCATTGTTAGCCATTTGATTCACTATGGTGCAATGCATAGGTGAGTTAATGCAAAATCTAATACCAAAGTTTGCTATTGTTTTCAGACCCATGCTACAGAGTGAGATACATGGTTTAGCAAAATGTGGAATTCCACTGTACCCCAACCTAATTCCAGCCTCCTTTCATTCCATCCCAATTATTAATCACTCTATGAAAAACTTGGAAACAGTGCAAACTTGGGCCCCATGCCATAATTCCGCCAAGAGCCGATTATAATGCCTCGGAGAAATGCTTCCTAATATATGAGCTATACCTCGTCTGGAGTACAGCCTCACATAGCATGGTCATCACAACCAGGAGGCAACCGACACCTACGGTACTCAGGAAATCAATGATCCTTTCTTACCACAAGCTTCAAATATTTCATGTATGCCAAAGTAATACATCCAGTAGTTTACTGGGAGACAAGATTATGCTGCTCAATTTCCTGCCAGCCAAGCCCAATGGTGCAATATGTAGGAGGCAATGCCAACCAAGGGAATTGAAACACCCTAGGCGCAGGAGCGGATGCCTCATCTCAACAAAGGATACTGAGAGAGGTATTCTCCTGATTAGACATTTTACGTTGAAAGGTAGCCACCAGCCAATCCAAGAGTTCGGCTAACTCAGGTTCCTACACCAGTCGATGTTAATACAGTGGCCGGTGTATTAAGGAGGCAACTTGGGCTCATTATCATTGGCAATGACCATTTGATCTACAAAAAGCGCTATCCATAATGCATAGACTATGCAGCTGTCATCCATGAGGATAAAAAACACCTGCATTTTTTCACTTTTTCAATTGATGATGATAAGACGACAATCGATCATATTGGCTAATTCATAGCTCAATATGGAGAGCTCAGCAACAATGATCTATACAAGCTACAACTTTTCTCCTTGTCATTGATTGGAGCAGCCTCCACATGGTACGCTATCCTATTGCCTAATTCATTTAATAGCCTGGCTCATATAGAATGCCTATTCCACGAGAGGTTCTATAGGACCATCCTAGAGGTATCTATTGCAGATTTGCTAGCCGTAAAGCAAAAGCCTGATGAAGATGTAGCTGATTTCCTAGAGAGACTTAAGTGAAGGAAAGGAAAATATCCCATCTTATTTCTAGAAGCAGAGTATGCTAGAATAGCAATCCGACGTATGAATCTATATTTAAAGGAGAAACTTATCCTACAAAAAATTTCAGACTTGTGCAGGCTACTTTCCTAAGCAACTCGGGTAGAAGAACTCATCAAAGACAAGGAAAAATCTCGAGCAGCTAAGTTTAGCATAGGGAAAACCATGATTTCAGTCATCAATGATATAGCCAATTCAGAAAAAGATGAACCAGCTAAAAATTATGGCAGTCGAGTTGTTGAAAGGATCGCCATACACCTGATTCACGTTGAAACCAGTGCGAGGAAAGGAAGAAGCTAAGCCAAGAGATTAATCGCATAACTCTTTTGATATATCAAAAGCTGATCAGATTTTTGACCAGTGGCTAAAGGACAATTAGATCAAACTTTGGACTGGCCACAGAATACCTTCTTTTGAGAAATTGAAAGGTAAAGGTTTTGTAAGTTGCATAACTCTTTCAGTCCTGTTACCAATTATTGTGTGGTTTTTTGAAATACTATTCAAAGGGCCATTCAGGAAGGTCATTTTCATTTTTCGAACAAGAAGTCCCAAGAATCATTAGTTGATAGCGACCCCAGCTGTCGATGCCAGTGTAATGACAACCTCCAAGAGACTATGATGGCAGAAGAAAACATCTCAGGAACTCAAAACAGCAGAAGAGAGCATGCTTGTGGAAATCCTGGAAATTCCACAACAGCCGAACACCACATCTTCTTTTGTTCGYCTAGATGGAAAACCATCTGTATTTAGGKAATTAATTTTGGGCAATCTTGGAAGTACAACTAAATTCCATTTAAAGGAGGAAATCATGACCTTAGAAATCCCAACAGTCCAAAACACCGTATAAACTCCATCCCTATGGCCGACTAAGACGTAGAAAAGAATAGAGCAGAGGCAAAAAGCTCAACAAAGAGTTTTGTTGGAAGAACATCTAAAGTCAATAGAAAAGCAAGCCGGTCAAGGCATTAATGTCATTAGCTTTCCTGCTGAGTTCAGAAACACCAATCGACAAAGCTCATTAATGGGCAACGTTCTGCCAACCGGGGAGGCCATGGCTGAATTGGTTACACTTACAGGCAAAATCCTACTAGCTGAGCCATAGATATCTTTCCCAATGCCAAACAAGGAGATGGTTAATCACCTAAAACCTTTGTAAATCAATGCTCACTTGGACGGCTATCCAATCAACCTAGTCTTCATGGATGGAGGAGCTGTTCTTAACGTCATGCCCATTTCCACCCTAAAACGATTAGGTAAGATATCAGCAGATCTTCTGAGTACTGATATTCAAATGACCAACTTTACATGATAATTTATTCAAGCAGAAGGAGTTTTAATCATGAGTATTATAGTCGACTAAAAAACTAGCACAACCGCCTTCTTTGTGTTAAAGGCTAAGCCGGCCTATATTGTACTATTAGGACGAGATTGGATATATACCAGCCATTGCATACTATCTACCCTGCACCAGCAAATTATTCTATGAGATGGTGATCGAATAGAAGTTGTCTTGACCGATCCTAGCCCATTTTCAACTGATATCTAGATAGTGAAGCTATCCTTTATACCCCAGAGTTTGTGCCATCACGATTTACCAAATTGTCTTTAGGTCACAAGCTCAGTTAAGGACAGAAGAAGCAGCTTGGCAAAACTCAAATGGAAAAGAGATCCATAGTAGGAATTCAGACAAGCTAAAGGCCTATTCAGTTAGAGATGGCCGATTTGGTGAGACCAGGAGATACCCTGGAGGTTCTCGAATTGAATGGAACCACAAACATGCACCCGGATTTTTAACTTAGGATCTTTCCATAGACATCAACTTGGGAGATCATAGGGAAACCAAACTCACTTGGCTCAGCACCTTGTTGGATGAAGGGCAACGGAAGTAGTTAGTCGAGTTAATCAAATAGTATAGAGACTATTTTGCTTAGGATTATCATGAAAATCTAGGCTTGGATCGGAGAGTGGGTTGAACACCATTTTCCAATCAATGAGAGATACAAACCTAACAAAAATCGGCTAGGAGGTTTAATCCAGCTCTTTCTCCACAGGTCAATGAGGAGGTTGAGCGGCTTTTGCAATGCCGCTTCATTTGGACAACCAAGTATGTTGAGTGGGTATTGAATATCATTCCTGTCATCAAGAAAAATGCCAAGTTCGAGTATGTATTGACTTTAAAAACCTGTATTTAGCTATGCCTAAAGATAAGTATGCTATGCCTATAGCAGATGTGTTGGTCGATTCAGCCGCAAGAAATAGATTTCTTAGCTTTATGGACTGATATTTTAGCTACAGAATAAATATTCATAGCRAGTGCATAAAATAGCTTTCAGATGTTCAGGAGCAATCGCGCTATTTGAGTAGGGTAGTCATGCCATTGGGACTAAAAAATGCAAGAGCAATATTCCAGAGGCAATGAACATAATTTTCCATTGCTTAATCAGGAGAAGCATGAAGGTATATATCGATGATTTAGTCGTCAAGTCGGATAACTTTGCCCAACATATAGCCAATCTAGAGAAATCTTCCGACCAAATATTCTTTTGAGGTTTTGGCTGGGCATTTCTTGGGTTTTTTGGTGCATCAGATAGGAATTGAAGTTGATGCCAGAAAAGCCAAAGCAATACTTGAAGCTAGGCCCCCAAGGAACAAGAAGGAGTTGCAACGTCTGATTGACAATATAAATTTGTTAATGCGATTCTTGAAAACTCAGCTAGAAAACTCAAATCATTTTCATCATTATTAAAATTATGGCCAGCTGAGATATTCACATGGGGGCAGAACATCAGGAAAACTTTCAGCAAATCAAGCAGAGCTTTTGCAAGCCCCCAGTTTTAGCTGCTTCTCAGAGTGACAATTCAATGATAACTCTATGTGTCCACTATCGACACTTCAATCGACTCTGCCTATTGGCTCAAGACAATGACGAGAGGGTCGAAAGGATCGTACACTACCTTAGCTAATGCCTTAATATGATGAAAACCAGGTACTCCCCTACTGAGAAATTATGTCTTTCACCTTTTCATGCTTGCACCAAGCTAAAATATTACTTGTTGCCTGTAGAGGTTAATGTTATTTGCAAGGTGGATCTAGTACATTTTTTCTTGAATTAGCTCGTTCTGCAAGGGAGATTGATGAGGTAGGCAGTGAAATTAGCAGCTTTCTCACTAAAATATGTACCCCTGAGAGCCGTGAAAGGACAGGCAATAGTTGATTTCCTAGTTGAGCATCCGTACCTTGATATGGCTAATCCATGGGTAGAAATTCAAAATCATGTGAGGATGAAACCATGGAAGCTGACCTTTGAAGGTTCCAAAACTAGCTGGGGCCAAGAGCATGCATCATAGTCACTAGCCAGATAGTCTAAAAGGAGTTTTCATGTTCGAGTTAGAAAAAGGGGATCTAATAACCAAGCTGAATATAAAGCCGTGATCATGGGCCTTTGGTTTCTACTGTCAATGAAAGCTCAAGCTGTTCAAATCATGGGTGACTCCCAGCTGGTTATTCGARAGTTAGCATGCTAGTATAGGTGCACAAATACAAACTTAGTTCACTTATATCAGGAGACTCAAGCCTTGCTAAAGAAATTTACTGATGTAATATTAGTGCATATTCCAAGAAAGAAAAACCGGTAGGCTAATGACTCGGCCCAGTATGCATAAGGATACAAAGATGTGCTGTTGGGGGATCTATTGGCTTATTTTCATCGATCGATCTTGAACATTGACAGCTATAATCCGACTTACTGGAGGATCAAAATCATCAACTATTTGAAAAATCCTTCAGTCAAGTTTAGTAAACAACCCAAGCACAAAGCTTTTGAGTTATTTAGTGGTTGACATCGACTTGTTCAAAAAAAGCCACGAAGGTTTGCTTTGAAGTGTTTAGGTAAGGAAGAGGCGGCTGAGGCCCTAGCAGAGATCCATGAGAGGTTGTATGGAGCACACCAGGCAAGCGAAAGCTGAGATGGTCATTACATCGACATGGAGTGTATTGGCCGACCATTAAGACTGACTACTATGCCTATGCTAAGGGTTGTTAAGCCTACCAAAAACATGAACACCTTTTCAATGTCCCAGCCACAAAGTTCCTCCATATGGTGAAACCTTGGCCACTCAAACGGTGGGAAATGGACATCATCGGTAAGGTGTACCTGTCATCCTCCAAGGTTCACTTCTTTATCTTGGTAGCTACAGATTTCTTCACAAAGTGGGTTGAGGCTCAGTTGTTGACAAAAGTGATTCAAGAAGCTTTTTATCAATTTTATCAAGCATTAGATCATTTTTTGCACCGATTAGGGGACCGCATTCACAGGAGACAAAGTGACTGCCATGGTTAAGAAATTCCAAATCAAGCTAATACATTCAACACCTTATTATGCTCAGGCTAATAGACAGACAAAGGCAACAAACAAGATGCTCATCAGCATGGTGAAAAAGGTTGTGGAAGATAAACCTAGAAGATGGCATGACGTATTACACAAGGCGCTTTAGGCCTTTAGGAATTCCCCTAAGATGGTTATGGGCTTTACACCCTATTGGCTAATATATAGGTAGGATGTAGTTCTACTAGTTAAACTCTCGATGCGATCAGCTAGGATTGCATTTCAGAACGAGATGCCAATATTCGACTACCAGCAGGCTTTTTTGATAAAGCTGGACCAATTGGATGAGAATAGATAGATAGCTTTTAAAAATGTTTTAAGGCATAAGCAAAAGATTGCTATGGAGTACAATTGGTGAATCTGAGCTAGAATATTTCAACAATGCAATATGTCCAGAAGACTATCTTGATGATTGCACCTAATGACCCCGAATATGGTAAATTGTCGGCTAGGTTGAAGGGTCCTTTTTAGTTAGTAAGGTTATTCTAGGAGGCGCCTATCGGCTAATTCAGCTGTAAGGTATTCGATCAAGCAATCAACAACAGGTATTTGAAACATTTTTACCATTCTTTTTGGAAAGGAATTAAAACTTAGAAAGTACAAAAGCCATTATAAAGCTTAAATAGGCTAAGAAACAACTGATTGGCCCTTTTTATTCCAATAACCTCGGCTACATGCCAGTCGAGTCGCAATGTTTTTTATTTCAGAAAAAAGAATGAAATAGTTGAACAAACACTAGACTCTAGGGAGAAGGGGAAGGGTGTGCAAAGAAGCGACGTCAATTGGGGCAAAAAAGACTACGATTGCCAAATTTGGATTTTTCACATTAGGAGCAAGCACTGATAGAGCTTCACTAACATCATCACTCGACTCAGTTAGAAAGGTCTTGTTAGAAGGGGCTTCAGTAGGAGAATGGCCAGCTGCAATAGGGACAAGAGGAGTGGGATTTGCTGGATTAGCCTTTTCAGCCTCAACAATCGATTTCACAACCGAATGCACTTGATAAAAAACTTAATATCTTAGGACTAAGGCCCTGCTAGGTCTATTTAKTCCTCCACACCGCCAGTGCCTTAATCCCTTTTGCTTTCTGGCATCAGCTGATGGCCTTCTAGCTCTACTAGCCTAGCATGAACTTGCTTCACCTCTTTGAAAAGATTGATTAGGTGGCCATCTTGCTAGCCGATTAGCCTTTGATCCTGGTACAGCTGATCGAGTCCAAAGTAGTACGATAATTGTTGAATATTTGATGGACTTTGGAATAGATTTATTGCACTCATTACGTGTTTACTTGATATTTTATCTATTTACGACTCTTTGGAGGTATTAGGAGAAAATAAGGCATCATTGGAGTATTTTGAGACAAAATTCCAAATGTGCACAAAATCTACAGCATAGGCATGTGGATGAATAAATTTGGGGAGTTATTTGAAAGTTTGGAAGACTATCTGTTGGAAGATACATATTATCTAGGGAGGATTTTTAGGGATATATATCCCTTGTAATCAGTGATTTATATATTTCTTTATTTGATTATATTTTAAATGTTCAAAATATTTAGCTGAGATAATTAAGAAATTCTTGTTGTTTCCTATTCTATTTAAAGGGAACACAAGAAAAGAAGGGGGGACGACAAACTATTATCCATTATTCGCTTTATACATTATCATTCTCCACATAATGTTTTGTTCCTAAGTTCTTCTATTTTGGCTAAGGGATTAATGAAGCATAAGTTCAATTCAACTGTGAGATCTAATTGTGCTTACGTACTCAATTTAAAGCAAATATTTGGTATTCTTTGTAATTATTACTTAATGATTATTTGACTTGATTAAATATTGTGTGCAGATATTTTGTTAAGTTTAATAGCTTCCAGCCAAGTAAAACCAGACAAGTACGTAATTGTTTATTGTGATTTAATAGAGTGGAAAATTGGCATAATTTCACATGCTATCAGAGTGTAATTTGTCAAAAAGGAATAACGGGTAGTTTGATTAAGCTTCTATCTGAGTTTATTAATTAGAGTTGAGTCTCTCTAATCCTTAATGCTATCGGTACATTAAAACTCATGTGCTATCTCTTAGGTTGTCTATCGATCAGGGAATCATTAATAAAGCTTTTCCTTTAATTATCAACATTTAAAGAGGGATTGGTTGTTTAAATCTATCTTTGACAACTATAACCAATTTATTCGTGAATGTTGACTAATTTATTGGATCAAAGAGCAAAATTCTTGAACTAGTGCGGATTTATTTACTTTAATTGGAGCCTTGTTTTCTTGGGCACTTTATTTTAGAAATAATTGTTCTATCTTTAATCATTTCCTTCCTAAATTTTAATTGTTGGTTTATTATTTTTGTTTACTCAAGTTGAACTCTCTTTGAAGAAATTTAATTCAACGTTCCCTGCGGGAGATGTTTGTGCTTACCATTACACCAAATCAATCATGAGCATATTGATTTTATATTTTGCTAAATTAATGACCCACCAAATTTTGGGGCTGTTGCTAGGGGACGGTTTTAAGTAATCATTTTCTTTATTTTTATTTTATCCCTTGGTATATGCCTAGATCTTCTCGTACATGTAAACTTGTTTACGATCCAAAAATTGAGAAGACAACAAAGCAATGAAGGACAGGATTGCGAGAAACAACCAAATCATCTACTACTCCAATTGAGCTAGGTCTATCTGAAATTGAAACTGAGTTTAAAGAGCTAATAGGCGAGGAAGACGAAGTCAACATGGCTCAACAAACTAGAACCTTAAGGGAGTTAGCTAATGTTACTCAACAGCCTCTTTGTATTAAGCTATCTGATTTAACAGCTAAGTTTGAGAGAAATAATCCAGTTCCTTCCAAAATTTCACTGCAACCTCTGCAATGGCCTAACGACAAGCTCCACAAGTGGCAAAGTTGTCATCTCTTTGTCCTCTGATGACACTGCATCACTGCTGCCATCATTTGTCCACTCTCCGATCGTAGCTCAACGATGCAAACCAATCGAGCATGCTGCCAACTATTCGCTGCCCAAGCTACGTAACCACTGCCTCACACACCAATGATGCACGGTGGTAAAATATGCTCCATCTTCAGCCCCTCAATCCACTCGTCCCTCTACTCGGCCATTCCCGATTCAACCCGCTGCATTGCCTTCTCTAGTAGTGCCGCAATCGCCAAGCCGATCTTCATGCCATTCAGTGTCCCTCTTGACTTCACCATCATCTACTTCACCTGTGCGGATCTTGACATTGCAATCCAATGATTACGAGGTCGAGCCACCGGCAACCACTGCAGTCCACACTACTCTCCAACCATTACCTTTATTACAGACTTAGCTCACCATTCCTTCTCCTCTTCCTGCTACTATTCGCACACTACACGCACCCCGATCCAGCTTCTACCCATGCCACCTCTTCCAATGCTTTTGCCATTCCTTTTGTTCCGATGACCTCGCTAATGCAAGCAACGAACCCAATAGTCAAATCATCCCGACCACGCAAAGGAAAGACCTTTTTACCTCTCATGGTTCTCACGCTCAAAGGCTGCTTTTGATTCACTTCAATAGCCACCAAGGAGCATTATATAGCCTGCCTTTCGTGCAAAATTACCTCGGGTAAAATGCTTGATTGGCCTAAATTAAGTTCATTATTTGATATGATTGTTGTTCATGAATACTTTGATGCTATAGGCTCGTKGCGTTATCTGGATATAGTATGCATCTACTTTTACTGAATGAACTATAGAATTTTATAGCACATTGTCATTCACTCCCACCACAAATTATGCATTAGATACCCTGGTTTGATTTCTTTTCGTTTACTGACACATGAATTTAAGATGTTTCTAAATGATTTTAATGTGGCTTTGGAATTTCTAGATGATTATATGATTGATAATGATGCTTATCTGACTAGTTTTTGTGATAATCTTGAGGAATTTCGAACACATATGGTTGGTATTTGGGCTGAGTTGACTACGAATAATTCTGTTTCATCCTGGGGTGTCTAAGGGGTCTTGTTTTTCTGATATTACATTGCAATTATGCCATAGATTTCTAACCTTTAATTTTTTTGGTAAGAAGGATAGTTTCGCAGTGGTAACTAAACCTGAATTGTTTCTTCTTTGGTGAATGCAGAAGCTATTTAGAGTTTGTTGTGGATTTTGATTAGCCACTTATCTCAACATGTAGTTTCCCACCCTAAATGCCCATTGATCTTAGGTTCACTAATTACACAATTGGCAGTTCGTTTAGTGGTCCTCAATGTAGCTTCTATGGATATGCACATAGCATGCCCCTTGGACGTTATTGATCTTGAGTGTCTACATAGGATGGGCATTGTTTATGTTGACTCCACTAACCACTTTGCTCTTAATGTGCCGGGTGATGCTGGGGTTCTGCACACCCGAGCCAGCATCACCCTTCTTCTGTAAGTTCCTCTATTCCACCAACATCAGATGTACCTCCTTCATTGGAGTCTACCATAACTCTCCTTCGCCATTTTGCGGATGGACAGGCTGATGCTAATCGTTATTTGACCCGCCTAGAGATACTCACTACCATATATTTGGAGTGGCGCGGATTTCGCATTCGTCCTCCCCCATAGGGCAATCTCTCTCTTGTTTTCTCTTTTCCTTTTTTCTTGTCTTCTTTTTTTTCTTTCATTTTGCTTTTAGTGGTATGTTGTGTTTTCTATTTGTTTGTGTTGTGGACATTCTTTTTGTTCATTAGTGTTTCATCTGCTTAGTGATTCATTGGGAACAATGAACCCTTTCGGTGTGGGGGGAGGTTTCTTTATCTGTTATTTTCGTACTACTAGGGTTTTATTTGTCATAAACGTGGAAAAAGACGAAACCTATTTTCTTTTTCTTTTTCTTTTTCTCTTTCCTATTGATGTTTGTTTACAAGTTGAAATGATTTAGGATCTCAAAAATTCAATACTTTGTCTGTCATTTGTTGAGCTGAAACTCTCTATGAGTCCATGTAGAAGTATTCACTTCAAGCATATGTGAATGTGTCCTCTCTTAAGTACCTTGACTGAAAACCACATATATAAGTGAGTTTTGAGCCTTAACAAGCTTTTCTTTCTATATGCTCATTTTTTCTTTGATTGAGTGTTTGTTGCACACAAAGTGATTATTCTAGAACTTGCACCATTATTCATGTCAAGACCACATTAGCGAGATTTATGCACCTAAAATGATTAAGGCACTTAGGAATACCCTTTTTGGCCTTTGACTAACCAATCTTTGAAAATTATCACCTAGTAAACCCCTTTTGAGCCTTATTACCCTTTTCTTTGACTAAACCGCAAAAATTCAACCCTTGACCATATTCTTGATTATAGACCATCATTGAACCCTATTGTGAAAGGAATGCATGACCATTTGATTGAGAAGTGAATATTTGGTGGAACATATGAATTGTTATTCACAACTATGGTTGGATATCTTTCATAGTGTAAATCAAGTGCGCAAAAGAAGGAAAAAGTTAAAGAAAGTACAAAATATATCAATATATATTAAAAAAAAAAAAAGAGATGAGCAGAAAGGAAAAAAAAAAATGATGATTGCAAATAGTAGCAAAGTTTTAATTTGATGAGGTGTTTTGAGCCACCTCGTGATATATAGAAATTGAAAAAAAAAAAAGATGTAGAGTATTGAAAGCAAGATCCAAAAGATTGAACATCATTTGATTGGTTGTGCATTTTCTTTGATGTTTCTAAACCCTTTTATTTCCTTCCTTAATCCTACCTCTGATCCTTGCCCCCATTACAAACAAATAAGGACCTTTTGATTGGTGCGTGAATTTTGTTTAGTAGTAGTGGCAAAGTGATATCTATTCAAACTTATGGTATTGCCATTTTTTTGTCAACTTGAGTGATATTAACCTGTATACACTTTTGAGTGATTAAGAATATTTAACCTTGTGAGATTGATTGAGAAGTGTATGGTTTAACTTTGAGGCAGTTATTAAAGGTGTTAACATTTACTTTGGTTGGTAATATGTATTTCTTGTAATTTCTGTTGGACTTTAGCTCACTTAATGATTGTGGCATTTATTGAGGAAGTTTTGAGATAATTATATTTTTCTTAATGTGTGTTTGTGTTGTGTCTTTTATTTTGTTATTTCTGAGAAAATGCTTGAGGACAAGCATTGTTTAGGTGTGGGGGAGTTCATAGAGTCCAAATTAGTGTGATAATTGTAGAGTATTTGATGAGCCTTAGAATAGATTTATTGCGCTAATTGTGTATATACTTGATATTTTATCTATTTAGGACTCTTTTGATGTAGTAGGAGAAAATGAAGCATTATTGGAGCATTTTGAGACAAAATTCTAGAAGTGCACGAGTCTACTGCGTGAGTGTGATGACCAACCCTCCCCTAGGTTCTACTGGAGCTATACGAGCGTCGCCTATCTCTTGGCAGTCGATACAATTGGACATTCAAAGTAACTAAATCTATAATGGAATATGAACATCTCATTAGTTACAACATCTTACAATATACATGATTTTAAATTTTTATCACTATACAATATTCCAAAATATAAAAGAACCACACTCGGTGACAGTACATACATTCTAATCATTACAAATTATTAGAGCTCTTAGAATTCACCAAAAATTATATACAACATGACTCTTCTAAAACTAAAGTCACTGGACTTCAGTACTCATTTGTACCTATCACTAAAACATATAAAATTACATGAGTTAGACCCAATGAGTTTCATGAGTGTGTGATAGTGTACAGTTTTAATAATAATATTCAAAAAACATGACGATTTAGTTTAATGAGAAAAGATTAACTGTTATTGAAAAATCATTATCTGTAAAGGAATAGTTCGAAGAATTCACTTCTGGAACTAAAGAAACATGGAAGCATGTCATGTATAAGGTCAAGAGAATCAAACCTTAACCGTAAGAGATTTACTCTATAGGGTTAGGATATACCAACATTATCACCCCAATTACGCATGCGATTTATAATCGAAACCTATGAATAACAGTAACCATTTAGCTGGCTAACTGCAGTTATAGGAGTCGGTCACCCCCTGGTTAAACCTCCTAACGAAGGGTACGAGTGTCCAATATATATATTATGGTTACGATATGATGCAATCGTCCGTCTGAATGGATCTGATCCACCATAGGTATGGTCCACAGATTTGGCCATTCGATAACTCCAAAAGCACTATCGTCCAAGCAGATCAAGAGGTACTCATGCTGGGGACTAGCTAAGCGCAGTACTTTATCCGCTAAACTAATACTTGGAGGAGTCACCGACTGAGTACTCATTCATTTCAATATAACCATAATTCAATAACAAGCTGGTGCACACGATAATCGGTAATCTCATGAAATTCAATGATTCAAATTCATGTCAAATGTGAAAACAATTATTTGAAAATCAAATTCAAATTTTCATGTTAATCGAGTAAACATAACGTATAATAAATCATGAATTTGATATATCATACTAATATGAAATTTATAATACATGAAGACTTTTTGAAATAATATGTACCACAATTCTCCAAAAGAATGAAGCATTTGAGAGTACTTATAAATATTATTCGAGTCAGAATGGATTGTCAACTGGATCAAACATAATTAGACTTCACAAAGTGTGAAGAAATTCCAGGAGGTACTTCATCTCATCGGATAATTGAAGAGCAAAGAATTGAACTTAAAAGCATGAAGAACCAACTAAGAAATGTGAATGAAGAAGTTACTGAGATGCGTGCAGTATTATTTCCTTAAAGAAGTAACTTATCCCCACGTGACATAATGGCTCCATCCATCGAATCTAATCTTCTTCCCTTCCTACTAGTGGAAACACTAAGGGTATTATTTTCATAATTCAATATGTTTTTATTTATGRCACAATTTTTTGTGAGTGTTAGTCCAATTATATATTATATGCTAAGTCTACTATTCACATTTCTTAGTTTCAGGTAATTTTTTGAGCTTAATGTTGCTAGMAGTAATCATTATAAAGATTTGTTAGCTTTGTGAATGAAGACATGAGCGGTTATAAGTTAAATGATGCATGAAAAAATGAAAGCCATATCTTAAATTGTTAAATGTCTACTACCTTGGTGTGCGTGACATGTTGAATACAGTTGATAAATTGATCATATTTTGGATGCCCTTAGTGATCATTTTGGTTTCTAATGAACTTGGAATTTTCTTTTCAAATATGCATATTATTGTGTTCAAATACTATTATTGACATGGTCATCTTGACTTATGTTCTCATCAAGTTCTCACTAATTGGCCTCACACAAGTTCTAACTAAATATCGCTTTCATTTGCTAATTTCACTTCTAGGTTCATGAATATGTTTCACTTCTTAGTTACTTTGATACATATAAAGTAGTTGCAAAAGGTCGAAGTCGAAACATGGATCTATCCACACAGTTATTGGGGGCCAAATGATTGGAGATAATTTGTGTGAATTAATTATTTTAGTGCCACTCATGGTGAGGAAAGATTGATTTGGTCATATGGCCTTCTTGAATCTATTGGAGACTCTATTGGAGCATCCATTGCTTGGTCGTGGCCTTTGGTAAATTTTTATTGCTCACCACATATATAACTTTATATTTTTCACTTAGATAATATGATTTGTATTATGTTGATTAATCTTAGTGAATGTATTTTTCATTCTATATATGAGAAGATGCAACGAAGATTGATTGATAATTTGAGTGGTATGGCAAGTTAGTCTTTGGAAAAATGCTTAGCTATCTCTATAGTTGTGGATTAAATTTGGACAACTGAACATACTATATTTTGTTATTTTACCTAGAAGTAGTCTTTGGACAATTGAAGAAATATTACCTTTAGTTATTTGTTTTGGAACTACTCCTTGACGACGAATATTGATTGATTAAGATATTAATTATTGATCTTTAGATTTTGCTATTGTCTACTTATTGAATTCACTTTCCAAGTATAATATTAGTCAAGTGAAGTGTATTTGTGGCTTAGCACAATTGGATTTGACCTGATATTCTATCCATTGTTGGTGATATGGGTTAACTAATTCCTCGTTCAACAATTTATGACTTGAAAAATAAGTACAAAAAATGACGTTAAAAGTTTGATCATGTATGATAAAAAATCAATTTAATATTAATGAATATGAGAAATGACTATGTGTTAAAGACACTGAAAATGGCTATATCATTTTTGTCTTTATATTAATGACATATTTGTTGTTGAGAAATGATAAGATGATTAAATCCACTAAAAATGTGTGAAACTCAAGATTTGACATGACGGATATGAACTTAGTCGATATGATATTCTTGGAGTTAAAATTTCAAGAACATCAAATGGAATTGTTTTGCAACATTGCGGACAAGACTCTTGGAAAATTTAAGAAGAATGATTCTAGCATTGTTGGAATGTTGATAGATATGAGTTAGTATCTATTAAAGAACAAAGGTGTAGATATCCTCAAATAGGGTATGAAAGAATTATCGAAAGTCTCTTGTACCAAATGAGTTGTACAAGACTAGACATAGACTTTATAGTTAGCAAACTAAGGAGGTACACGAGTAATCCATGAGCTGACCACTGGAGATTAGTAAGCATATGGTATTTAAAGTATAATTGTGATTATGGACTGCATTATATCAAATATTCGACAATTATTGAAGGATATAGTAGCACTAATTGGATATTTGAATATAAAAGACTTGAAGTTCACAAGTGATTTTGTATTTGTCTAAGGGAGTATAGCTATGTCACAAAAATCATATGAATGGACATGTAGTCACAGGAAGATCCATCATGAAATATGAGTTTATAACTTTAGATAAGTGTGGTGAAAAGGCAGAATGGTTAAGTCATTTCCTAGAGGATATTCCAAGATGGTTGAAGCGTTTGACAGCAATCAACATACATTGTGATAGTCAATTTGCGATTGGAATCAAATAAAGCAACGTGTATAGTGGAGTCATCTTTGCTGATTGTGTAAAGTTAAATGAATATTGTGAATATGTTCATATAAAGGTTTGAGTAGAGAGTTAGTTGAAAAGTCATCGAAAGAAGAGACTTAAGTCATTAAAAGAATAAGTTAATAAATAGAAATTCAACCCAATTGATTGAACATCCCAAGATTTAGGTTCAAGCGAATGCCATAATAGTAAATTAAAGAAAAATTGTTTAGATCACTATCGAGATTATCTTTTCATTATCTTTTCATTCTTATGATGTGATAGGTATACCCGTGATTAATGGATAAGTTATATAGTTTAATGATTCTTATACATTGAAAATTAAGCAAAGTAAGGCGAACTACTAATAGTTAAAAAATCACCTATGTGAGAGAGAAGTCGAGCAATTATAAAGGAATTGCGTGGCCTAAAATTTTAAAATTCTTGTAGAACCAGACATGTGCTCACGGTCACAAGCGAATATAACTAATTGAAGTTTGTTAGAGAGAAAGTATAACAATTTAAAGAAATTATGCATCTACTAGTCAACAACTAAAGTTAATAAACTTTAAGAAGAGGGATTCAAAGGATAACACGTAGAATTCAGATGTTGAACTTTAGCATAAAGTCTTTCCTATCACAATCAGTTTCCATTCATATTGGAAACTTGTTGGAAAATAAGTAAATGTAAATTGGATTGGCAATTTTTCTCTAAAAATGCTTTTAAAGCTCATAAAATGATAGCTAAAAACCATCGAAATTGTTGAATTAAACTTAGCAATTTTGCAATTTCATTGCAAGTCTTGCAGCAGTTCCTGCAGCAGTAAACCTTGAGCAGTTTTTACAGTAATTGCCGAACAGTTTTGACAAAAAAATTCTACAGTTTTAGCCACATTAATGTAGTCATAATTTCATGAGTTTAAACTCTTGAAATAATTCCAATTGTTTTCAAAGATGAAAGTTCGTTCTACAGCCTATATGAAGGGTCCATTTTTTTCAATTCATGGCAATCTTTACACATAATTTTATAGCCTTCTGCACATAATATTTGGTTGAAATTTCCTCACTAACTTGTATCCTCTCTTTGGCTTAGTTTCTCTAGAAATTTTCCTTCTCATTGTTTGTTTGGTGATTTAGTTCATGCAGTACTTCAAATTCATTTTACATTTAATTTATTTTGAAAATTTTCTGTGATAACAGAAAATGATGGACTAGTAGGTTCACTACTAGAAGGGGATTTAGAGTAAATCGACTTAGGAATTTCAGAAGAATAATCGACTTTTCTAAAGAAATTTCTAGAAGTAGTCGGTAAATCCGACGTAGAATACCTGAGAAGGTCTGCTAGGGAAGCAGCTTTCCTAGGGTGATCTATGACCGAAAGGATCTGGGAAACTCTTCCTAGATCTATGGTCTGGGCTTCAGATCTAAGATCTAAAAACCTTTTACTCAAAATTTTTCTATTGAAACTTAGTTTTACAGAACAATCTGCAAACTGATTGATATTCCTAATCTCAGTGTTAGGAAGAGATTGAACCGAATGAGTAGGAACAGTTGCTCCTTCTAAGATTCATTTATCTAGAAGTTGGATATCCTTCCACTGGATGGATTTTGGAATAACTAAGTTAGATCTCAAAAGATCTACCTGCAGCAGAAGAGTTTCACCTTTCTTGCTCTGACATCTGGCCTTTATTGCAAAGGCAGAATGCATGGCTTTGTAATGTACCCGGAACATCAAAGCTATCGGAATAGATCCTTTTAGCATTTGATAGTTATGAGTAAAGACTTCAGAATATTTAGATCATCTAAAGAAACTGTAAAATTTGGATAACAATCAAAAATGATTGGATCAGTGTATAAACTAGATTCTTATCAGATCACCCATCCCTCAAGTGCAAGGACGTAATCCTAAGTACCAACTCTTGGACTTAGTTGTTTAAATTTTTGTATATTATCTATTTAAATTCCATATTTGATTGTTAAATTATTTGTTTAATCTTTATAAACTCTGATTGTTAGAAATTCTGTGAATATTCCCTCTATCATCTGATTCTTTCTTATCTTCTCCAATTATCTTCTGAATCTAACATCATCTGTCGATCCTGAGTTGTAAATTGGTATCAGAGCCATAAGATGGTGTCGATTTTCTGTCGAGACTATTCAGATCTTGGTAGATCTGAGTAGATCTAGTCTTGTCTGGTGAGTGTTTTTTGCATAAGACCGCCAAAGGGTAAGCCGAGAAAGGCACGAGACCCGCCAATGTGGCAGCAAGTTGGTAGCCAGATCGGATCACGATCTATCTTTGAAATACCTTGAGATGGAGAATCTCTTCAAGAGATCTACTTCATCAAGTAGTTCTATGTCCAGATCTACATCTGACAATCCAAAGATGTTGATAAATTTTGAGGAATTAATTATTGAAGATTTTGAAAAATCTATTGATAATTGGATTATTCCAAAAATTTCTAAAGATCATGTTTATAAATTTGCATTTAATTTGTTTAAATCAGATTATATTATAAAAACAGAGGAACAAGACATTTAGTTGTCTAAATCCTTTGAATCCCTTTTATCTTCTATCTTCTAAATCCCTAGAAAAACACAGATCTAAGAATTACAAGTACCTACATAGGTCTTGTCCAAATTGGTATCAAACCTCTCACAAAAGAGGGTCTAAATACTTCGATCTTGGCTGCTCTTAGGGATACTAGATTTTTAAATTCTGATGATTCCTTATTAAGTTCGATCAAATCTAGTTTATGCACTGGTCCAGTCACTTTTGATTGTTATCTAAATTTTACGGTTTCTTTAGATGATCCAAATATTTCGAAGTCTTTAGTTCTTCAGATAAAAACCCATAACTATCAAATGCTAGAAGGATCTATTTCGATACCTTTGATGTTCCGGGTACATTACAAAGCCATGCATTCTGTCTTTGCAACAAAGGCCAGATGTCAGAGCAAGAAAGGTGAAACCCTTCTGCTCCAGACAGATCTTTCAAGATCTAATTAATTATTCCAAAATCCATCCAGTGGAAGGATATCCAACTTCCAAATGAATGGATCTTAGAAGGAGCTACTATTCCTACTCATTCTGTTCAATCTCCTCCTAATACTGAGATTAGGAATATCAATCAATTTGCAGATGGTTCTGTAAAATTGATTTTCAATAGGAAAATTCCGAGTAAAAGGTTTTCAGATCTTAGATTTGAAGCCCAGACCATAGATCTAGGAAGAGTTTCCCAGATCCCTTCGGTCATAGATCACCCTAGGAAAGCTGTTTCACTAGCAGACCTTACCAGGTATTCTACGTCGAATTTACCAACTACTTCTAGAAATTCCTTTAGAAAAGCCAATTATTCTTTTGAAATTCRCAAGCCGATTTACTCTAAATTCTCTTCTAGTAGTGAACCTACTAGTCCATCATTTTCTGCTATCACATAGAAAATGTTCAAAATGAATTAAATGTTATTTCAAAAGATTTTCAATTAGATAAAAATATGTTGCATAACGATTTTTATTCTAATGAAAACTCTGTAAAAGGAATTTGGTTCTTTGAGAAATTCCTTTCTGAAAGAAAACAAATTCAAGAAAAATATTATGAATTTGTAATTTCAAATAAATTACATATTCTATTTTTTGATTGGTTTGAATTATATTATATTATTCCTAATAAAATTAAATATCCTTTTCTTTCAATTCTACCAATTACGACTCCGTCGTAGAAAATTCCTGAGTGGCAGTCCCTTTTGAGCTCCCACAAAATTCAAGCAAATCATCCACCTTTCCTAGGTATTAAATTAGATCATTTAGGAAAAATAATGGATGCTATTCCTTTGAAAACACCTTCTGAAGATATTTTGCAAAATATTAAAAATAATATTGTTCAGAATAATTTTACAAATACTCATTTAAATACCATAGGAAAACAGTTGGATAGGATTGAAAAATCCATTCCGATGATTTCTGAAAAATCCATTATTTCTGATTCCATTTCTTCAAAAGAAGAAAAAAAACTCTTAAAAATCCTATTTTTAAACCCTTCTCTATTTCTGATTCTAACATTAAATCCATTAGAGAAAACAATTTAGAATTCTCTAGAGTAATTCAGGATAAAACAAGTCAGTTAGACTTATCCTCTGCTTCTAGTAAGAATATTCCAGATTCTGTTTCTGAGTCTAACAAAATTAATGACTTAGAAGAGAATTCCTCTCCTTCAGACACTGATCAGGCTTTGGAACAATTCCAGTCAAAATRCGAGTCAATTCCCAGGATCAATCCGATAACTTGGCAGTCATCTTTAGTTTCTGTTCCAAATTCGCCTATAGCTCTAGATATTACTGTAACCAAGCCTATTTCTCAATATAGGTTCAATGCCTCATTTGTCTATGATTGGAACATAGACAATTTGTCTGACTATCACATCATCAGATTTTTGCAGCAGATGACAATGGCAACAAATACCTACAAAACCCAGATAGGAATCGAAGATAGAGCCATAGCAGAGCTCCTCATCGCAGGTTTCTCTAGTTAGCTGAAAAGTTTGTGGGATTACTAGCTCATTTTTCAACAGCGACAAGATATTCTAAATGCCATTAAGACCGATGAAGCTGGTAACTTCATTATAGATACTAGTGGACAACCCATCTCCGATATGGTTTCCACTCTCATCCTTTATATTTCCCTCCATTTCATTGGAGATCCATCACACCTTAAGGATAAAAATGCTGAATTATTATCCAACCTTAGGTGTAGAAAATTGTCTGAATTCCAGTATTATAAAAATGCTTTCTTAACTAGGATTATGTTTAGAGAAGATAGTAATCAACTATTTTTGAAAGAAAAATTCCTTGCAGGTCTTCCTCATCTCCTAGGAGAAAAAGTTAGGAATAAACTCCGAGAGGAAACCTCTAGTAAAATCATTTCATACAATCAGTTCACATTTGGTGAATTGATTTCTCACATTAATAAAGAATGTCTAAAACTGTGCCAGGATATTAGGCTTCAGCAGACCATCAAGCGAGAACTCAAATAGTCCAGAAAGGAGTTAAGCGACTTCTACAGGCAGTTTGAGAATCTCTCTGAAAAATTCTCCCACTACAATGGCAGTTGTAGTAAGCCTTTATCTTCTAGACCCCATAGGAAACATTCCTATCATAAAAAACATAAAAATTATAAAAAACCATTAGATCATTTTTATAAAAAACCATCTAGGAAATATTCTAGAAAATCTTCTTATTATGATAAGAAGCATAAAAATACTAAAAAACCTGAATTAAAGGATGTTATGTGTTATAAATGCCACAAAAAAGGTCATTATCAAAAATATTGTAAATTTTCTAAAAAATTAAATGAACTTCATTTTGATCCTGAAGTTTATGAGAAAATTGCCAATATTCTTATTGATTCTGATTTATATTCTGATTCTTCTAAATACTCTTCTGAATAAGCTCTCCAAATTGATGAAATTCACATTTCATCATCTTCCGATACTTCAAATTCTTCCAAATACTCTCTAAATGTTCTTACTAAAGAATAACAAACTCTTCTTGAAAATGTTAAATATATTTCTGATCCCGCTTTATAAAAGCAATATTTAGAAAAAATTCTAAATTCTATGTCTGATGAAAAACCTTTTCAAAAACCTTCTATTTTACCTTCAACTTCTACAAATACCTATGATTTAAAAAATATTTTCAAAAAATCTAAAAAAGAATCTTCTGTTTCTGTGTCTAGTCTCCAACAGGAGATTAAGATTATAAAACAAGAAATAAAAGATTTGAAAGAAAAACAAAAGCAAGATTCTACAATAATACGAATTCTGCTTTCAAAACATAATGAAAATTCCTCTTCTGATTCTGAGAAAGACGAGCCTTTAGAGCTTCCAGGTCAAGTAGAAAATATTAATCAAATTCCTCCTGATTTTTTATTTGTCCTTAGAGAGATGACTTCTCAGAAGTATCTCATTAGGATCACTCTAATTTTCTGATGATTATATCATAGATACCATAGCATTATTCGATACTAGTGCAGATTTAAACTGCATCAAGAATGGTTTAGTGCCCAGTAAATTCCGAGAATCTACAAATAGTAGGTTGTCAGTGGCCAATAATTCCAAGCTCTAGGTCAAACACAAGACTGAAGCTTCTACAGTACATTCAAATGTCTGTATAAAAACTCCATTCGTGGTAATTAATGACATTTGTCATTTGGTGATCTTAGGAACCCCGTTCCTCACTCTGATCACACCTTATCAAGTGAATTCTGAGTCTATTTCATTTAAAGCAAAACAAACTAGGATCGTCTTTCTTTTCCTAGAAAAACCTCAGACTAAATATTTAAATCTTTTGAAAGCACATTCTATTCACACAGATCAGATTAATACTTTATCACTTTGTAAATCTTTTGAATTAAAGGAATTCAAAAATTCCTTGTTTCATCTACGGATTGATGAAACACTTCAAACTCCTACTATTCAATCTAGGATTTCAAAGCTTAAATCTTCTTTTGAAATAGAACTTTGTTCTGATCTTCCAAATGCTTTCTGGAATAGGAAACAACACATCATTGATCTTCCTTATACTCCAGATTTTGATGAAAGAAATATTCCTACCAAAGCTAGACCAATTCAGATTAATTCTGAATTAGAACAGCATTGTAGGAAAGAAATTCTAGATCTTGAGTCTAAAAGACTCATTAGAAAATCTAGGTCCCCTTAGAGTTGCGCTGCATTTTATGTTAATAAAAATGCTGAAATAGAGCGTGGTACTCCAAGGTTAGTTATAAATTATAAGCCTCTCATTTCTGCTCTGAAATGGATTAGATATCCTATTCCAAATAAAAAAGAATTATTATCTCATCTAAATTCTGCTTATATATTCTCTAAATTTGATATGAAATTGGTTTTTGGCAAATATAAATTTCAGAAAAAGATAGATATAAAATGGCTTTCACAGTTCCATTCAACCAGTATGAATGGAATGTAATACCCTTTGGACTTAAAAATGCCCCTTCTGAATTCGAGAGAATTATGAATAATATTTTTAACGATTACTCACAATTTTGCATTGTTTGTATTGATGATGTTCTTGTCTATTCCAAGTCAATAGAAGAACATTTTAAACATTTAAAATCCTTCTTCTATGTTGTAAAGAAAAATGGTTTAGTCGTATCTAAATCAAAAATGTCTATTTTTCAAACTAAGGTCAGATTCTTAGGCCATTATATATGTAAAGGTACAATAACWCCAATTSAAAGATCGTTGTTATTTGCCTCCAAATTCCCTGATAAAATTATTGATAACAATCAATTGCAGAGATTTTTAGGCAACCTAAATTATGTGGTAGATTTTATACCCAACATTATTAGGATTGCTAAACCTTTGTATGATAGATTGAAGAAAAATCCTGTCCAGAAGAACACACTAAATTAATTCAAAAAATAAAATCTCTTGTGCATGAAATTTCATGTTTACATATTGRTGATCCTTGCTTGTTTAAAATTGTTGAAACTAATGCTTCAGATATAGGCTATGGTGGAATTCTTAAACAGGTTTTAAATGGGAAAGAAACCATTGTTCGATTCACCTCTGGACATTGGAATYACACCCAAAAATCTTATTCCACTATAAAAAAGGAAATACTGAGCATTGTCATGTGCATTCAAAAATTTCAAAATGATTTATTAAATCAAAAATTCTTATTACGTATAGATTGCAAATCTGTAAAAGAAGTTTTGCAAAAAGATGTTCAAAACCTTGCATCCAAACAAATTTTTGCCCGATGGCAAGCTATCTTAAGTATTTTTTATTTTGAAATTGAATTTATCAAAGGTGATACAAATTCCATTCCTGATTTTCTCACTTGAGAATTCTTGCAAAATGCTTCCTCGAAAAATGAGAGATAAACCTCCTGGTAAGGGAGCAACCCAAAATTCTCAAAAATTAGCCTCCGAATTGCTGGCAGCAACCACCAGAAAATCTTGGTATGATATATGCCAAGAAGAAGAACAGAAAACTACAAATTTCAGTCAACAATCAGGATCAATCCCTAGCATTCTATTTCAGGCGCTGATGGAATCACTTGCAAATTCCAAGGAGTTCCAGGAACTTCTATCGAAATTCCAGCTGACTTCTTCAGACAAAGAGAAGGAGATAGTACCTGCCCAAAGTCAACAAAGTCAGCAGCAAATTCAGTCCAAATCCAGGGGTACCTTACAATGTACCTCCAAGGAAACCGATACAATAGTAGAAAAATCTACTAAAGTATCAACCCCTTTTATTAAAAAATCTATTTTTCAAAATGTAGTTTCAATTGAAAAATCTTTTTATGAAAAATCCCCTTTTGATACCCTTCAAAAGCTTTTTGGAAGGAACTGGTATTATAAACCAGTTCATCCTCTAAAAATCCAAATTTTTTATCAAACAATTCTGAAAATTACAGGATCGGTAGAGATAAAACATTTCTTTTTAGAAAAAATCCACCAATATCCTGCATATTCCACTTTTAAAATTTTAAATATTTTATCTCCAGAGACATGGGTGCAATGCCAAGGTGAACTCAATTAGGAGTTTGGATTCTCGGATACCTGCAAGAGTGAACCTTTCTATCACGAGTCCTTGACTTATCGGGACTACCAGCAGGCGTGGTATAATGCCTTCTATATTCAAAACCCTAAATCCCAGCATACATGGTTGATCTACTTCGACACCCGTGTATGCCAAGCCTCTTCCTTCCCATTTTGATTCATCCAATGGTGGGAAACCTTCGGTACTAACGAAGATTGGCTTAACCAAAAATCCTATGTAAAGACGGCTTACAATACCTTCAAATACCACAACAAACCCTCTCCAGAGGAATCCCATTTCGGGATACTACCCTTATTGCATACAAAACTCTATTTACCATGGGTTGTTTCTTGGTACTTGAAGTATACCCTAGTACAAACCCCGATTATATAGAGAAAATTTCGGATAAAATGGTGGACAGCTTTTAAAATTCCTCGATCATTCCAGATGCAGTAAATTATTGAATTCTGCCAGCACAAGCAGAATACTCAGAAGATTATGGCTCCGAATATCACACCAGACCAAAAGAAATTCCTTACCGACAAATCCAAGCTTATTGCTCGACTAGCAATAGCAAAATCCCCCGAGGAGATGCAGCAATTACTGTTGCAGTATGTTCCCTCCTCTTCAAAATCCCACGAGGTGTCATCRGAGGATTCAGCGACATCACTAGCTTTAGATTTGGACAAAGTTGATCTACTTCAGTAGTCGACTTCTCCAGAAAATTCTTTGTACAAATACCATAGAGTACTGTTATACTCTACACCAGAAATACTTGTAAAGACTGTGTAAAAACAATAATACACTATAGCTCACTGCTAGTCACTGTACACTATAGTGCTTTCAATTTTTAATTGTAGCGCTCACTTAAAATACTGTAGAAATCCCCCTCCTGATTCAATATAAGGAGGACTCTTCCCCTTAGACAGGCAGAACAATTTCTTAGCATAGAAATTTTCTCCTCGTCTCCCAATTCCCATCTGCTCTAAATTCTCTCAAGACATCGGAAGAAATTGTATCAAGATTTTATGAGTGAGTAATTCCTCACTTGTATTTTCTCATATTATATATATATATTCCTTTTATCTTATTGATTTCTACATGCATATGGAAGGCTACGCCTCCTGATTCATGCATATTTAAATTCCTTCTGTGATTATTTGTTTAAATTCCTTTGTTTGCTTATAAATTTATGCTTGACCGGTTCTACCGCCTATAAATCCCAGTCTAAGGTATACCGGCCTCAAGTTTCGTCAGGAACCTTTGTTGCGATTTTATTCGTTGTCCCTCTTGTCGGATCACCGATCCTTCAAGTGCAAGGACGTAATCCTAAGTACCAACTCTAGGACTTAGTAGTTAAATTCCTGTATATTATCTGTTTAAATTTCATATTTGATTGTTAAATTATTTGTTTGTCTTTATAAACTCTAATTGTCAGAAATTCTATGAATATTCTCTCTATTATCTAATTCTTTCTTATCTTCTCTAATTATCTTCTGATCTAACATCATCTGTCGATCTTGAGTTGTAAATTGGTATGTATATGTGTATATATATATATATATCTTAGAAATCAAACATTAATATGGTAGGGGATGGATTTATTTTAAGGAAATTATGATTGCACAAGCCTTGGTAGAGTTTGTATTTTGTAATTGTATATCTTCTTTTATTGCCTGCGTTTTAGCAGCTTTGATTTCGAATTTTGTTTTGTAATCGATCTCAATTTCTAAATACTAAATTGGATAAAGTATAACGTTTGATCATCGAATTATTAAAATTTTGAATTTTAATCCTCAAAGTTAAAATGGTAAATTCATATCCCTAATGTATACTCTACCCTATTAAATTTTTGGAGGGGCTAAATCCACACCTCTTTATCATAAATCCATACCCCATCTAATGGTATATTATATTTAGACAAAATAACCTTCATGTCCTCCAAACCCTTTGTATTATTTTTTAACGAAACAAAATTTTATATTATTTTTTCCTAAAATATTCTTGCTCAACCAAAAAAAAAAAAAATTCACTATCAAACAAAAATCTAGTAAACATTTTTTCAACAAAATTATAACTCCATCCTTCTAATCTAAATGAATTTTTTCAATGAAAGAATTTTCGTTTAAAAAATAAATTTAGAATTCAAAATTTTCATTTTTTATCCTTTCCCTTGAAATTTTTTTCTTTAACAATATAAATTTTTTTATGAAAGATTAATTCAAGTACACTTAAAGTTAAATTAAGGAAGGAGTCATTTTTGTCCAAAAGATATACATTCATTAAATGAGTGTGAATTTAGCCTCTCCCTTAAATTTTATATTATAAGACCTAACAAATAAAATAAAATAAAAAAGGATAATCTTGTCTAATGGCATAAGAAGTAAAGTATGAATAGGTTTAGAATATCTCTAATGCTATGGTGTTAATATTGACATGACCTTATTTTATGATGTTAACATTATGATATTGGAGACAAATACTTTTGATCGCTCCTATTTATTTCTAGTCCTTTTAGAAAAAAATAAGACTATCTATATTTGTAGCAAATTTGTATCTAAACGSATCTTGCTGTTACTAATTACACATCATTTTCATAAAGTTTCATCACTTGATGTTCGATCTCGAACTTCTCAATAAAATAACAAATGCTCACGTTCATCTCACTTAGAAGATAAGCAAAAATGATTCTTAGATTATTTATATTATTTATTATTAATGCATAACATTGATTAGTGCCATATCCAGAATAATCTAATGATAAAGTAATTACCAAGAATACAGAAATAACTTATGGGCTCCAATGGGGATAGTGTCCATGGAAAGGAAAGCCGCGTAACGGAAAGGGGAAGCCAGAAATGGACAAAGTCAAAGCTAGAAGTTTCCAGATGCCCATCTTCGTTGCTTTTTGTAGCAAAGGATTTGAATACTCTCGAATTCTTTATTCTTACTCACGCGCTTCGCTAAAAAACATTTTATCTTTTTATTTAAAGATTATTATTATATAATTTTAAATTTAATTTAACGTTTATAGTTCAATTAATATTTTAACATTAATTATATTTTGACATGAATATTATTTTAAAATATATTTTCTCAGTGCCTTTTACTTAACATTACCTAGTCATATGAAGTTTTCAAAATCAAATTGTCAATAATGTAAAAATAAATATTGATTTTTTAGCAATTATTTTATCTAGGGAATTAATTTTTTATTTTTAGTAATTGTCATTTGCTTTGTGGTTACGAGAAAGATTATTTTTTTTCTTTTTACAACATAAATATCATTTTTTTAAATTTTAAACTTTAAAATTTTATTTCAACTAACATTTACATTTACAACTAATTTTTTTTTTTAACATTTTCACATATATGAAATTTCATCACACAAATATTTTCTCTTCCTGCTATGTTGTTATCAAATCAAAATGCTTTCCGTCACATGAAAATATATTATTTGATAGAGTTTATAGATAAAAAGTAAACATATTCATATTAAAAATAGAATTTAATAATAGTATTAAATGTATTTTAAATTATTTCTCTCGTTAATTAATTTTAACATAAAAAACTCCCCCCCTTGAAAACCCTTTTTTCCTTTTCATTTTCCTATCCACATCATTTATATATAAAATAATCTTCAAAATACTTTTATTGATATATAATTATAAAGTATTGATAAAAAAATAATAAAGTATATAAAATTTCTTGCTAACAGATTCATCAATTCCAAAGCATAAACCCTTATACTATTATCTCAAGAAAAATTATCATTATCTTTTATTATTATTAAAGAGTATGTGATATATAACTGTAAAATTAAATTAAGATACTTACAAATAGATGATTTAAATGAAAAAAAAAGTAGATAAATAATTTTTAAAAAGAACCAAAAAAATAAAAAAAGGAAACAGGAAAGTGAATCCAAATTCCTCGCCATCGCGTTACACATACACCCTACGCCTGCGGACGCTACTTACCCCATACCGTCTCCCACGGAGAAAACCCCACCTAAAACCCCTATCCTCTACACCCACCCTTGGCAAGCCCAGCCCTGCAACCACCTGCCCCGCCTTGCCTCAACTTTTTCTTTCCCTTTCCCTTCTTCCTTCAAAAGTATCCACAGCAGCAAGAAACTCTCTCCTTCTCCTTTTGTCCCTTTTGCCCCTTTTTCAGAAGTGTTAAGTCGCAAAGACGAAGTAAAACACAAAGAGATGGCCAACGCAGCGGTGGCTGATCCACCACCGCAGCCGTCGTCAACCGCCAATGACTTTAACGGCCTCCCAGTTCCACCGCTTGACTCTGATTTTTTCAATCAGAACATCTCCTTTCCTGATCACGATGCCGTCAATTTCAATTCAGTTGAGCACGACGACGTCGTCTTGGAAGACCTTGACTTCGACCTGGACTTTTCCTTCGACGATCTCCTGCCCGCTTCAATGGAGCAGCCTCTCCCCGACCCGTCCCTTTTCGATTCGAATTGCTTTGCTTTGCCCGGATCGGACCCCAATTTGACCCAATTCTCCCCTGATCGGAGTTTGAAGGATGTTACTAGAGCTCTAAAGTCGACGTCGCCGGAGTTTCCTCATGTGTCAGGTGAACATTGCTGCGGTGATGGTCCCGTTTCGAATTCTTCATCATCGCCGGAGCCCGAGGTTTGTCAGGTGTCAGGAGATCAGGTTTCTGGCAGTGAAAGCTTGGAAAGGAATCAAATTTCCGGTGATCGGGGACAAGATGTCTCAGGGTACTTGAATTTTCCATCGCCGGAGTCGAATGGATCCAGGGGTTCAAATGACTCGAGGYTCTTGAGTTGCCCCTCGCCGGAGTCTCAGGGTTCTGGCAATTGTGGGTCTGATGTCTCGGAGGACTCGAATAGATCGGTAAGTTCTTTTCCCAATTTTGGCAATATTCCAGTGAGAAGTAACGGCAATGCTCAAAAAGTCAAGTTGGAAGAATTGAACAATGTTAGTAATTCTAATGCCTTGCTGAAGAGGAAAAAAGTAAGTGAAGATTCGAATTTTTCCGATTCCAAAACAAATAAATTTCGGAAATCGAGTAATAATCTAACTGATAACGTGGATAGTAGTAATAATAACGTGGTTCTGAATGAAGAGGAGGAGAAGAGAAGGGCGAGGTTGATGAGGAACAGGGAAAGTGCTCAGTTATCGAGACAAAGGAAAAAACATTATGTGGAGGAGTTGGAGGATAAAGTGAAAAATATGGGTTCAACAATTCAGGAGTTGAATGCTCAGATAGCATATATATCACATGAAAATGCTAGGTTGCGGCAACAATTGGGTGGTGGTATGGTGCCACCAGCTACAATGGCAGCGCCACCACCACCACCGGGCGTATACCCGCAGATGATGTACCCGTGGATGCCCTGTGGTGTTCAGCCTTACTTGGTAAAGCCGCAGGGGTCCCAGGTCCCATTGGTTCCTATTCCGAGGTTGAAACCGCAACAACCAGTTCCTGCACCAAAGGCAAGTAAAAAGACAGAGAGTAAGAAGAGTGAGGGGAAAACTAAGAAGGTGGCTAGTGTTAGTTTCTTAGGCTTGATGTTCTTTATACTGCTTTTTGGTGGATTGGCTCCAATGGTGAATGTGAGGTATCTGGCTGTCAGGGAAACATTTAGTGGTGGAACAGGTTATGCAGGGAATCTTTATGAGAAGCATAGGGGTAGAGTTCTGGCAGTGGATGGGAATGTGAGTGGAATCAATCATGGTGACAGATACAATGGTGGAAGAGATTTTGTTAAGAATAAGCATCATGGTGGACGAGGCGGAGAGCTAACTAAGGAGAATGGGATGGATGAGTTTGCTCAGGTGGGCAATGGCAGCATTCCTCTTGCAGCCTCTCTGTATGTCCCAAGGAATGATAAGCTTGTAAAGATAGATGGCAACCTGATCATTCATTCTGTTCTGGCCAGTGAGAAAGCCATGGCATCTCGAGATGATCCTGTTAAGAAGGCAGGTGGTGAGACACGCCTGGTAGTTCATGGAGATTTAAGTCCTGTTGTTCCAGTTTCAGGTGGAAGACCACCTCATCCTCACAGAAATCCAAGTGAGCGACAGAGGGCTCTTGGATCTGCTTCTGTGAAGGAGAGCTTGAAGTCATCAGCAGCAGATGGCAGGCTGCAACAATGGTTCCGTGAAGGCCTTGAAGGTTGGTATTTTTCAAGTAGTTAGCAAGTTTTAATTTCTTTCTATATATAGTTGATTTAAACAAGGCTACAATTGTCTCTGATTTTCGAACTATTACCAGGTAATTTACTTGAGCATAAATTCTATGTCGTACCCATGCATAAGGTGGTTTCTTCTGTGTGAATATCTGAAATTTTCTGGTCAATGGATACAATGGGAATCAGCTGTCAACTTTTGATTTTTGTGATCTTTTTTCTTAACTTCAGTTAAATTTATTTTGGGAAGCAGAGATGGGTCTACTTACAGAATACTGTTGTTGGATTAAAGTTATTTGATCTCTCAAGGCAAAACTCATTTTTAGATTTTCGTCTACATGGTGTTTGTTGATTCTTAGGTTGTTTTTGGCAAGTCCAGGTATCCTTGTCTTTTTTCATGTCTGGGTTGGAAATAAAACAGTCTGATTCATGCCATGGATAGGTATTTTGTATCTAAAACTTGCTGGAAATTGTCATTTGCACTTCRCGTTTCCTGTTTAGTTCATAGTTGACCCTTGACATATACTTGTGCCATATCTGCTGTGAAAATAGAAATATTATATGAGAAGCATTTTCAAATTTTAACATTGTAATATATGACCCAAGAATAATTGCTGATTAAGTAGAAAATGGTGGTGTTGTGTGCTGGAGTTACAGAATTTCGGCGATATTACATTGATGTTTGATATTTCTAAAATTCTGATGATTTTCCTTATTTAATTTTTCTTTTTGTTAAGTGAGAAGTTTGCCATCTCTATCTTATAGCAGCATCTTGCAATTGGTCCTATTTTTTATTTTTATTTTTCCCTCCCTTACTGTGGTTGCTTATTTGCTCCCTTTTTTTTTTTTTTTTTTTTTTTTTTTTTTTGGGGTGGCAGGGCCAATGTTAAGTTCAGGCATGTGCACTGAAGTATTCCAGTTCGACGTGTCTTCAGCCATAGTTCCTGCTAAACCTACAAGAAATGTATCCGCAGAGCAGCGACAGAATTCTACACACCTCAACAATGGCAAGAATAGGAGGATCCTTCGTGGACTTCCTCCCATTAGGCTCCCTGGATCTTCACACAACATTTCTGATGAAGATGCAGGAAGCAATTCAGAGAAAGAGAACTTCAAAGGAAATAATACTCTATCTTCCTCAATGGTTGTCTCTGTGCTTGTTGATCCTAGGGAGGTTGGCGATGTTGATGGGAATGGTGTTATGGGACCAAAGTCCCTCTCTCGGATTTTTGTTGTTGTGCTGATAGACAGTGTGAAGTATGTGACTTACTCATGCATGCTTCCATTCAAGGGAGTTAGTCCTCATTTAGTTACTACCTGATGATGGAAGCAAGGGCATGTGCTGTGGTAAAACCCTACAATTTACCATGTGAAACAGTTTTGTAGATAGCAAGAGATAGCAGTTCTGGGAGCTACTAAAGCTCTGGCATGTGAATTGAACTTCGAAAACTAACTTCTGCATGTGACATCATAATTGTGTACTATTCTGTCAAAAAACATGCAATAATTTATAATTGTCATTCAATTATTAATATCAATATGATATATTCATCTCGTAGTTTTATTGTGCTTGGGCAAGRTTTTAAGAGTCTAGAGATTGATGCTTGCTTTTCAAGCCMCGCAGTTTCCCGCGYTGSAGAAGACGCATTCGTGGTAGGGAAGGACATTACCAATTACCCAAAATAATTTTATTCTTAATTTTCTTTTTGCTCCTGTTGCTCTCCCTCCCTTCAYGATCCATTTCGACATACTTCCATGTTTCCTGCTCAAGTATGGCGAGTTTATGGAACATGGAAACTGGGAATACAACTATATATTAAGCTAGTAACTTCAAGTTCAAAAAGAAACTATTCTTTTAAAAAGTAATTCCCATATCCCATAATTTCATGTACAAGTGATCAAGCAAAACAGATACAAATGAATCTGAAGACAGTCGACAGATCACACTTCAAAGGAATCCAAAATGGCTTGTAATGTTTCTTGTGATGCTTGCCACTGTTTCTCGTTGGCACTGGCCACAAACAGGACAACAGTGCTACCTTTGGCTGTTGCCTTCGCAAGATTGTGTGATCCAGTCAGAGCATAAGGGGTCTCAAGGACATACTTGTAGTACTGCATGCGGAAAGACATTAATCATTATCAGAAGATGTACATTGAAGGCTACTAAGCTAGGGTATAGATGAAGCAAGTCATATTAGAAATGCTTGGGCTTTTCTTGTCCCGAGCTCCACAACTGGGGGTTGAATAAATCCAAGCTCGATTTTGAAAGCTTTGCCAAACTTAATTGAGATTTATTTTTATTTTGTTTACATTATATACATATTCACATAAATAATCCTAAATATTAGGTAAATGATACTTAAGTTTGAGTTTTCTAACTCAACTGAAGCCCATGCTTGACCTCGACAAAATTTAAGCAAACTCAGTTTGATAAGCACAAATCTCAGATCAGCTTGACTCGACTAAACCAATTCACAACCCTAGGTCCTAAGCACAACATTTCTGTAGACTTGCACAGATAAGCAAAACGTGTGCTTGAAGGCATGGTGTGCCCATATTCCTGAGAACTTGAGTATCATGAATGAATTATGATTCTTTCACTTTTTAATCTACTCAATAGTAACTGTTTATCTCTAGAAGTTCTAGCTTCATTGTGATATAACACAATTTAACTGAATTAGGAAATTCCAGTCTCGAATTTGACTTAAAAAATATTTGCGTGTTGTTTATAGTAAAGAAAAAAAAAAAAAAAAGAACATTTGACTTCCTTATCTACTTTTTGGATCATCTTATCAGATGCTTCCATTTCAAATGAAAAAAAGACCTTATGAAGAACGTATAAAACTGATCAACCTCATATTGTTGTAACATAGAGTTCTCACAAGATTACTAATTCAGGGAAATGTTTCTGTGTAGCAACAACAGACCATTTAAGGGGAAAAATAGGTGAAACTTGCAAAAAGAAAAGTTCATAGCAAAGCAGGAAAGCATATAAAGAACATGTAGAGAAGACTAGTAGTACCGTTTGATCACCACGCTTCTCAACAGAAGTTTCAAGGAGTTCATCTGGGTCCAATGTGTTCCCTGTGACAAAAGGGCCAAGGGAAGCAATGACCTTCTCTGGGCTGCCAATGTCTTCAATTTTTGCATTCGGTTTGTTGGTCAGGCGTATTAAAGGAGAAGCTACCACCTGAATCTTTCCTTGTTTTTCATCTTCAAATTTCACCTCTATCCAGGGTTCTGCACACTTAGGTTGACAGTAATTGCCAGATAAGATGTTGGCTACACGAGTCTGTTTCCAAGTTGGTGGAAGGACAAACTTGTAAGGTTGCACATTTCCTGCAACCAACTAGATTCGGAGTTTCATAAGCTTATAAAGAAGATAAAGGATGGCATACATAAATAGGAAAAAGAAAATGTTTAGATAAATGAGATGACCAGAAATTTGGAAATCACCATTATGTTTTATAAAATTGTTTCCGTTAGATTTGTCATGCCGAAGCAATTATCAAAGGAAAAAGACAAGAAAATAWATGAGATAAAAGAACATATGAATGGAAATTATGCCAAAGAAGAGATCTGAGCAATGGGAAGTGAATCTTAGGTGACTGAAATTTACCTAGTACAACTTATAACTCCCTTGTGCCCAAAATTTAAGTAGCTTTAATTTGCATCTGGAAATTTAATACTCCAAATTGTGAAGACTATCAGAGCCAACAGTTGGAGCTATTATTGCCATTTTCTTTAATATCTAACTGAAAATTAACCAAAAACAAAACGAAACATTTCATTTCATTTGTGAAGCAAAACATCTTACAAGCTGACTTGGTCTTAACAGATCTACCAACACATCTCTCAGCATAACTTATTTATTTTTGGTAATACCGAAACTAATGACTAGAAAACAGAAATTGGCAATTGTTATGAGGCAGCCAGTCCTTCCACAGGACTGCAATTGGGTTGAAGCACTGTACAGTGGTGCTAATGTGACCCAGTTCCTTGTGATTCAATTCTCTTGTTTATACATTACTTTCATTTCCACATTGACCATATTGTTTTTAAGAGGACTGATTACAAAAGAGTTGACAAACTTTGGACTTCTTCTTCTCTGTAGCATCTTGAACTATTTTGATCTAGAACTCCATGTATCATCATTCTACAGTACCATTCCCTTCAAGTTAGATTCATAAAGGGAGAAAATTCTTGGATACATTTGGCCTGAAAGTGTAAAAGAGCTTTCCACACTTGTGGCTTGCAGGAATGACAAATGCACAAGCTACATTGACCCCAATTCTTGGCTTCCTGTTCCTGACCTTTGAGCAGTTAATAATCCCAATACTGGACTATGTGGTTTCACTGTGGGTATAACTAGTAGAAGATACAATAGATCTCTTCTATCCCATGGTAAGTGCGAAGTTTATGTTAGCATGAAAGACTTGGAAGATGTCAGTAGCCAAGTAAAGAAAAGGTATGGGCTACTACCCACATTTGTCAATCCATCAGTTTTTCTTATCATTTGGTAGAAGGGAGCACTTAGAGGTAACATGAGAAAGCAAACAGTTAAGAGTTTAAAACAGAATGATCTGCATATCAAGGAAAGGCCTTGAAAATGTAAAGTCCCTCTGCTAACCTTCTTATCATCAAAGAGTGATTCATCATTTCAGCCTCATTCTCCCCAGCCCTGGTTGCCTATTCCAATCACTTCATACCAACTATGCCCCAAACCAATACTCCCTAAAAGCTGAACATGGTTTTGGAAAAACTTAGAAGCATAAAGAACATGCTATATTTCTTTTAGATCAATTCTTTCCAATTATTCCTTTGGTTTCTACATTGACCTAGGAGTCTGAGCAATTTCTCAAATTTATATGATATCTGAAGTATGCAAATAGGAATTCAGGTGTTGTGAATTGATACATATCAAGGATTCATCATTGTCATAACCAACCCTAAAACAACAAAAAAATTGAAGAGTTCAGCAAAAGAAAATGCACCTTAAACTCCCAAAAAGGATGAACTTTTCTACCTTTTTCATGTAGCATAATATTGCTATTTGGTAAATAATAATACAATGGAATGGTTAGTCTTCCTCTGGTGATTGCCATGACCAAGGCACCAACCACAAGCCCAACTTGCATCCTCAAAATGTCCTCCTTTTTGTTGTTCGTTTATCCTATTATACTTTTACTTCTTACAAACAAAATTGGGCTGGGATTGAAATTCCAACATTGAGACTTGTTTGTTTGACCGTTTGTAAAGGAATGTGGATCAAATACATGCCTTGGAAGTTAAATTCAGTAAATCATAATAATTACTAACTTGAAGTTATATCTAGACTATCCCATGAGTACCCTCAAATGAAGCAAAAGAAGAAAGCTGATTTGTACAAAACTTGGAGACAATTGCGTAAAGTGGGGTAGAATTGATCAGTTTTAACAAATGTATATCTGCAAATACAAGAATACCCATGGCAGCTTATTCGAGTTAAAAAACCCTTTTCAACAAGACGATAAATTTACAAACATTTAACAGTACATGGGTAACTAGCAACTCAATTCATAACATCGGTGACGAAGTGCGACTATATTATGCAATTTATTGTCTTGTTAAATTGCACAATTCTCTCCTAGATTATGGACAAAATGCGGGATATAGTTTCCATTCACAATTGTGAAGTTCAACTCAATAACCAGATTACCTGCACGGAGAGCAGGTGTATCCTTAGGAGTGGCTTGAAAGACAACAAAAGAAGGATCCGTAGGCGAAGAAGGAAGGTAAGAACCCACTTCGACTTCACGAGCAGTCGAAGGAGGCGCTGATAATACTAACGGCATCACAGCAAGTCCATTAAAGAAGTCCCTTCTTGAGATATCCAGTTGATGGGTTTTGATGCTGCAAGAAGTGAGCGAGTGAGGCAATGGGAGTCTTGAAGTGGAAGTGCTTGAACTTGTGAAAATGGAGGTCAGAAAAGCGGCTGAAGCAGCTGCCATTTGTGGCGATGAGTGTGTGTCTGTGTGTGATTGTGAAGGGAAATTGTTGTCAGAGTTGGTCGAGATCCCCACTTTTATCCGCTATGGATGTGGATGATATCCTTTTTGCAGCACGGAAATTAGCAAAGCCTTTTTTTTTTTTTTTTTCCTTTTCTTAAAATAATTAACTTAAATTTTACGAGAATTTTGAAAGGCCTTGTGTGTGCACGTAATTAGTTCATAGGGAGAAGGAATGAGGAGAAAAAAAAAAAAANAAAAAAAACAAGGAAATGGCATAATTCATTGTGTAATTAAAAATTTCTTTAGATTAATGGCCTTTGCAAAGGCTATTAAATTTGATTCATTCAAATTTGTTTCTTTTACTCTTCAGCTCTGTTGCTTGTTATTACCTTTTTTTTTTTTTTTTTCTTGAAGGTATGCTTGCTATTACTTGTTCTTAATATTTTCCAATTCCTTGATCCATTGTTGTATAATAGTGGATCTTAATCTATACTCCGGGAAAGGGTTGATTGAATTAGAAATAAGTAATAACATCATTTAGTAAAACTAAACTAGGAAAATGGTTTAATGTTGTTTAAGTAAAGCAATTTGAATAGAAATCTGATTTTAAATAGTTAAAATTGAGGAACTTATGTTAATAGATCCTAAMTTAGGGAATCCTTTGATTAATATATTCAGACCTTTTTTGTTAGATATATAGATCCATAAAGGTAATAAACACAATTAATATGATAATAATAAATATCTTTCAAGCCGTAAGTACACTTGAAATTACGAATATAAAATATTAATTTTTCATGTGAGATTCTTAACCTTTTGTAAAAAGTTTGAGTACATCACATGTTCGACTTTCAAAAAAAATTTGAATAGGGACTTTAATGCATATAGCTTGTATGACTACTTGCCTTCTTGAAAATGAAGAGGCTTTTACTTGGTTTTGTGAGCTCCAACATTTTTGCTTTGTGAGACAAAAGAGTAGTGCACGACCCATTGAGATGGGTTTGGGTTTGTGGGTATAAAAAGGGAGAGTAAGTTGGCATTGCTCCTTATTGTTGCCTTAATCCATAACAAATAATTACGAATTTACCTTGTTTAACTTAGCTACAAATTATTAGACTTAACAAAATATCTGCGCACAATATTTAATCAAGTCAACAACCATTAATAATAATTCCAAAGAATAACAAATAACTTTTAATAATTGAGTATATGAATACTTTTAGATCTCACAAATGAATTGAATTAGTGCTTCCTTAATTCTTGACCACAATAGAAGGACTTAGAAACAAAACATTATGTGGAAAATAATAATGTCTAAAATGAATAATGGAGAATAGGATGTTTGTGTTTCCTGTGCTCCCTTTATATAGAATAGAAAGCAACAAGAATAAGAAACAACTCGAATTCCCAAATTGTCTTAACTACTTAGTTTAAATATTAAAATTCTAATCAAATCAAATCATTGATTGATTACAAGGAACATACATCCCACAAAATCCTCCTTAGACAATAGGAGTTTCTAAAAATAGTCTTTCAATCTTAAAAAGACTTCTCCAAATTCATCTATCTGCGTGCCCACGTGATAAAATTTGTGCATTTTTGGAATTTTATCTCAAATCACTCCAACAATGCTTCATTTTCTCCTACTACATCCACAAAGTCCTAAATGAATAAAATATTAATAAAACACATAATCAGTGCAATAATTATGTTCCAAAGTCTATCAACTATCTATTTATGTTGCAGTAATTTGGACTCTATCAACTTCCCCGCACTTAAATGATGCTTGTCCTCAAGCATTTTCCCAAAAAATAAGCAAACAAAAGACACATTTAAGCAAAGTCTAATAATCTCAAAACTTTCTCAATATGCACAATTATAAGTGAGCTAAAATTCAACAGAAATCACATTTAGTCAATAGCACTAGACCAAAGTAAATGTTAAACCCCTTGATAATTGCCTTAAAGTTAAAACATACACTTCTCAACCAATCTRACAAGGATAAACACTCTTAATCACTCAAAAGTGTATACGGGTTAATATCGCTCAAGTTGACAAAAGGTGGCATTACCATAAGCTTGCACAGATATCAAATCGCCACAAAAAAGTATACACCAATCAAAAGGTCCTTATTTGGTTGTAATGGGTTAGGTTCATAGGTAGGATCTAAGAAGGATATCAAAGGGTTTAACGACACCAAAGAGAATACGCAACCAATCTAATGATGTTCAATCATGTGGAATTTACTTTCAATTTCCTACAACTCTCTCTTCTTTTTCTTCTTTCAATTTTGTTTTTCGAATACCACAAGGTAGCTCACAACAACTCATCAAATTATAATATGCTACTACTTGCAATCATCATTTTTTTTTCTCTTTTGCTTTTTGGATTTCTCTCTTTTTATACACACTTTCCTTGGCTCTTTTCTTCTTTGCTCTTTTGCACATTTATTTTCCTTCATAAAAGAATTCCAAAACACCAATTCATATGTTCCACCAAACATTCGCTTCACAATCAACTAATCATGCATTCCTTTGACATTAGGGTTCAAAGATAGTCTATAAGCAAAGAATATCGTCAAGGGTTCAATTCTTGTGATTTAATCAAAAAGAAGGATAATAAGGCTCAAAATGACTAGGGATAATATTTCAAAGGTAGGTTAGTCAAAAGTCAAAATGGATATTCTTAATTGCCTTAATCATTTTGGTGCACAGATCTCACTATGTGGTCTTGAAATGTATACTGATGCAAGTTCTAGAATAACTATCTAATGTACAACAACCAATCAATCAAAGAAAAAATGAGATATAAAAAAACAAGCTCATTGAGCCTCAAATCTCACTTTTAAGTGGTTTTTTCTAGGTTGATCTATGCATGTTTATTATCCAAGGTACTTAAGGGGGACACACTCACATATCTTGAAATAACTACTTCTACATGTAATCGAAGAGGGGTTTAAACTCAACAAATGACATATAGTGCATTAAAATTTTTGAATTCCTAAAAACATCTCAAGTAATAAACAATCACCAAAAGAAAAAGAAAAATATTTTTGTGATCTTTACGTTTGTTTTTGACAAATGAAACCCTACTAGTTCAAAAATAACAAACACAGAACTCTCCCCCACACTTAAAGGGGTCATTGTCCTTAATGAAGCACTAAAGAAATGAGGAAAAGGAAACATAAATGAACAAAAAGAATATAGGCAAAACAAACAAGAAACACAAAAGGCCACAAAAGATGAAAACAATAAACGAAGGTGAAGCGAAAATAAGAGAGAGACTGCCCTATAGGGATGGCGGAACGCGAAATCCACATTGTCCCAAGTAAGTGGTAGTGAGTGTTTCTAGCGAGCCAAACGARGGTTAGTATCCACCTGCCCTTTTGCAATCTGACGGAGGAGAGTCATTGTAGACTCAAGGGAATGAGGTAAATCTGAAACTGGGGGATAGGGGAACCTACAGATTGAAGGGGGATGCTAGCTCAGGTGTATAGAACCCGACACGTTAAGAGCATAATGGTTATTGGAGTCAATATAAACAATTCCCATCCGATGTAAACAGTTAAGATCAATAGCTTTCCGTGGGACATGCTACGTGCATATCGTAGGAGCTATATCTAGGACCTTTAAACGAACCGCTAAGTGTGTAACAAGTGATCCTAAGATTAAGGGATGTTGAGGATGGGAAACTACACGTTGAAATTGATTAGCTAACAAAAATCCACAATTAACCCTAAATCCCTTATGCCCCAAAGAATAACCAACTGAGGTTTAGTGACTACTGCAGTACTATCCTTCCTACCAGAAAAATTGAAGGCTAAAAATTGATGGCATAGTTATAATGCAATATCGGATAAAGCCCTTTAGAGAACCTAGGAATAAAATGAGAATTACCCGTTGTCAAATCACTTGAAATTCCAACCATATGAGTTTTAAATTCCTAGATAATCAGAAAAGCTAGCCAGATACTTAATATCAAAAATGTAATCATCAAGAAACCCCAAAGCCACATTATAATCATTTAATGACATTTGAAATTCATGTGCCATTAATCGAAAACAAATCAACTTAGGGGTACCAAACGCATTTTCTGTGGTGGGAGTAAATGAAAAGGTCCTATAAAACTCTATAGTCAACTTAGTAAAGGCAGGACAAATAATATCCAAATAAGGCAACTAGCCTATAACATCAAAGTACTTGCAAACAATCGTCATATCAAATAAAACATTTAAGTTAGGCCAATCAAACATTTTACTCGCGGTAATTTTGCGTGAAATGCAAGCTGTATAATATTCCTCGAGGCACAGAAGTAAATCGAAGGTGTCTTCTTAGTGCAGGAGCCGTTGGAGGTAGAATCGCCCTTCCTTTGCATGCCCCAGATCGCTGGACTATTTGGTTCGTTACTGGRATTAGGTAAGTCACCAGAGTAGAAGTATATCGAAAAATATTGGCAGAGGGAGGTGGGCATGGTGTTGGAGTGGCTAGTTGCCTGTTTCTCAATTGGTGGGCCGTGGTGGAAGATGGTGAATAGATGCTCAGCTCGGGTTGGAGTAGAGGTGAAGACCGGCGAGGTATGCTGCCGACGATCGGTGRCGATAGTTCGAGCTCGAAGTCGCTGGCCGAGATTTGGGCAAGGGAAGAACCAGAAAGTAGAGGGAGTCAATTGGTGTGAGGAACAATTGTGGAGCGAGCTAGTCGGCACGAGCAGAGGTGGCTATTTAGCGTGGAGATTCCTTACGGCAACAACCAAAAGGCACTGGAAATGGTGTCTTAGTAAACGAAATTGACCTTGGCGATGGCTTGGTGGACCGGATCTATTTTMGTTGGTCAGAACCAATCAGCGATGGCATCATAGCAGGATGTTTCAGCTTTGGTTGATTCTAAAAAGGAGTTGAGTACGGGTTCCTGGGCATTCTATGTCTTGTCGACGGAGGGATCTACATGGGCAGCGGTTGGGAAGCGGTGAGTTGTCAGCAATCTTCATTTTTGCTGCAAATGACCATCGAATCCAATGATGCCATAGGCCAAGCCGAGTCCATCTTTCTTCCGTCGACTACCACTGTGATGGGATAGAGAATAGTACCACAGGTGATGGAGTTATCTTCTTCATCCTCCGATAAGGCCATGTCCCCACCACCGTCTTCCAGTCACTCTCTAATCGCCTTTCCTTAATGTCTTTGGCTAGATGAATTATGACCTAAAATCATTCATAAATAGGAAGAGCGAAATAGACCTCCTCAATTTTCAAAACTTCACATTCTCCAAAAAATGGTTTAAGCTTTTGACCATTTATCTTAAAACTCTTGTTGTTTTCTAAACTTTTAATTTCCACCATATCTTGAGAATTTAAACTGACTAGTTCAAAAGGACCCAACCACCGAGTTCTGAGTTTCCCAAGCATGAACTTTAGTCTAGAATTGAATAGCAAAACCTTTTAACCCACATGAAATTGCTTACGACTCAAATGCTTGTCATGCAACAACTTGATTATTTCTTTGTACATTCTCGGGTTTTCATGGGCCTCCGATCGAATTTCCTCCAATTCTTGAAGTTGGAGCCTATGTTTATCACCCATTTCCTTGCCATTCATGTTGCAATGTTTCACTGCCCAAAAAGCACGGTGTTCAATTTCAACAAGCAAATGGCATGATTTTCCAAATACTAACCTGTAGTGTGACATTCCTATTGGAGTATTATAGGCTGTGCGATATGTCCATAGTGCATGCTCCAATCTCAAGTTCCATTCCTTACGTCTTAGATTTACTGTTTTCTCCAAACTACCTTTTATTTTTCTTGTTTGAATCCTCCGCTTGTCCATTCGTCTGTGGATGGTAAGCAGTTGCTACACGATGATGCACTCCATATTTTCTTTTAACAATGCTTCCACTGTGTGATTACAAAACTGTGTGCCTTAGTTGTTAATATTTGCACGAGACATCTGAAATATGCTAAAGATGTTAGACTTAAGAAAACCTACAACAACTTTGGCATTATTAGTTCGAGTAGCTTTTGCTTTTACCCCATTTCGAAACGTAATCCATAGCAAGTAAAATGTAAACATTAGAAAAGAAATGGGAAAAGGGCCCATAAAATCCATTCCCCAAATATCAAAAACTTCACAAACAATAATAGGCATTCGAGGCATTTCATTTCTAGAGGAGATATTTTTTGTTTTTTGGCATTGCTCACAATTTTTGCCAAAAAAAAAAATACGAGTCCTTAAACAATGATTTCCATAAAAATCTACAATCTAAAACTTTTCTAGCTGTCCTTTTAGGACCAAAATGTCCACCTATAAGCATAAGAATGACAACAAGTTAAAATGGAATAAATTTCATCCTCAGGAATATAACGACGAATAACTTGATCTGAACAAATTTTCCATAGATAAGGTTCATCCCATATAAAATATTTAGAATCACTTTTCATCTTATTTTTCTATACAGAACTTAAACCATGTGGAAAAATTCCAGAAACTAGAAAATTTACCATATTTGCAAAACAAGGTTCCTTGCCCTTTTTACCTTGAACAGTTAATAGATGTTCATCTAGAAATGTTTCAAAAATGGGGATAGGGTCTTCCTCTCTAACCCGTCGACTCAAATGATCTGCTACATGATTTTCTGCTCCTTTTTGATCTTTTATTTCCTCAAATTCTTGGAGCAACAAAATCCATCTTATTAATCGGGGTTTCGAGTCTTTTTTTCAAAAGTAAATACTTCAATCCTGCATGATCAAAAAATACTACAACTTTAGAATCGAGAAAATAAGATCTAAAATTTTCAAATGCAAAAACAATCGCTAATAGCTCTTTCTCACTTGTAGTATAGTTGCATTGGGCTGAATTTAGGTCTTAGACGCATAATAAATCACATGATTATTCTTTTCAATTTTTTGTCCTAAAATAGCCCCGATTGCATAATGACTCGTATCACACATAAGTCCGAAGGGTAAATCCCATTTTGGAGGTTGGATTATGGGTGCCATAGTCAATTGGATTTTCAATGACTCAAATGCCTTCTTGCACTCCTCTCCAAACTCGAATGGCACTCTTGCTGCAACGGTCTTGCCAAAGGTTGGGAAATCTTTGAAAAATCCTTAATGAATCGTCTATAAAAGCCTGCATGACCAAAGAAACCACGAATTTCTTTTATATTAGTTGGATATAGCCATTTAGTAATCGCATCAACTTTAGCCTTTTCTACCTCTATGCCTTTAGCAGAAACAACATGCCTTAGGACTATCCATTCTTTAACCATAAAATGACATTTTTCATAATTATGGACAAGATTGGTTTCAATGCATCTTTTCAATACTCTTGCCAAATTATCAAGACACTGATTCAAAGAATCTCCATAAACAGTAAATTTATCCATAAAAATTTCTATGCAATTTTCAATAATGTCAGAAAAAGTACTAATCATACATCTCTGGAAGGTCCGAGGTGCATTACAAAGGCCAAAGGGCATACAACGATACGTGAATGTACTAAATGGACACATAAAAGTAGTTTTTTCTTGATCTTCCTGGGCAAATTTGGAAATATCATGAATATCCATCTAAAAAGCAAAAGAATAACTTACCTGCAAGTCTCTCAAGCATCTAGTCAATAAATAGAAGTGGAAAATGATCCTTTCTAGTGGCTGCATTTAGCTTTCGAAAATCTATACACATACATCATCCAGTTTGCAACCTAATAGGGATTAATTCATTTTTTTCATTTTTAACCAATTGAAAACTAGATTGTTTTGGTACAATATGCATAGGACTCACCCATCAACTATTAGAGATAGGATAAATTATTCCTAATTCTAAAAGTTTTAGAATTTCTTTCATAKCTACCTCTATCATAACTGGATTCAATTTCCTATGTGGGTCCCTCACAGGTTTAGCCTTAGACTATAACAAAATCCTATGCATATGGAGTGACGAACTCATGCTTTTTGTATTTGCAAGAGTCTATCGAATAGCATTCTTATGCTCTCTTAAGATTCTTACCAGGCTTTCTTCTGAAATTTCAGTAAGATCCTTGTTGATAATCACTGGTAAAGTATCATTCTCTCCCGAATAAACATATTTCAGATGATCAAGAAGATGTTTTAGCTCCAGTTAGGTGCCTGCATGACAGAAGGAAGAATTTTTTCAGTGTTACAAGGCAAAAAGATATTAGAGGATACAAACCTTCTTAGCATTTCTTCTAAAGAGTATAATTCRATGATAGTCTCTCAAAGTTTCTCATCAATTTTCTCTTGTTCGTCCTTATCATTTAAATTTCTGATTAAAACCAGCTCTAATTCATCCTCCAAAAAAAGAGCTTCCATGTGTTGTTCAATTATAGGGTCAATTAAGCTAACATTAAAACTTCCTTCTTGATCATTGGGATGCTTCATAGCTTCAAAAATGTTGAATGTCACCATATCACCATCAAATTCTAAAGTTAATGTCCCTTTATCAACATCTATTTTTGTCCTTGTAGTTTTCATGAAAGACCTCCCTAACAAAATTAGAGGTAATTTGTTTTCACAAGAATCATCCATGTTAATAACATAAGAATCAGTTGGGAATATTAATTCATTAACTTTAACCAAAACATCTTCAATCATGCCTTCAGGATATGCATTCGACCTATTTGCTAATTGAATAATAACTCTTGTTTCTTTTAGAGGTCATAATTTTAACTCTTTATAAACAGATAAAGGCATTACATTAATTGATGATCTTAGATCTACCATGGCCTTCTCAATCCTTTTGTTACCAATGATACATGGAATTGTAAACATGCCAAGATTTTCACAATTTTTGTGGCAATTTCCTATTGATAATGGCTGAGACATTTTCTTCCACTAAGATTTTCTCATCACCCTTAAATTTCATCTTTTTTGTGCAAAGCTCTTTCAGAAATTTAACATACTTGGGTACTTGTTTAATGGCATCAAGAAGTGGGATATTAATTTCTACCTTGCGAAAAATCTCCAACATCTCCTTTGTTTCTTCTTCTTTCTTTGGGCATGTCAATCTATCAGGACAAGGAAGAGCCGTTAATACCTCAGGAGTAGAATTTTCTTTCTCATTACGTACCTTTGAAGTTGAGGCTTTTTCAGAGTTTATCTCAATTTTTTCTTCAGCTTCTTCAGTTTGTTGATTTTCCTTCAACTCCTTGCTGCTTCTAAGAATCATAGCACTCACATTTTCTCGTGGATTTACTTCCACTTGTGAGGGTAGTTTACCTTGGCTTGTTTTCGATTTACTCACAATAGTTGTCAATTGTGTCATCTGTGTGCCTAAATGGTGAATGCTCATCTCATTTTTCTGTTGAAAACTATGATTTTTTTTTTTTGGATCCTTTGATTRTCTTGTTGGATCCTTTGATTTTCTTGCTGCAAAAATTTGGTAGTGTTAGCAATGTCTTTGACAAGATCTTCTAAAGATGTACCTGAACTAGTGTTTGCTTGATTTGGTTGAGACGATCTCACTTGAGGTTGCTGTTGAAAATTAGGTGCTTTGTTTGCATAGCTGAAATTTGGATGGCCTCTCCATCCTGGGCTGTAAGTGTAAGAAATAGGTCATATCGCCTTTGCTATTGCCCATAGGTATCTCCAACGGCACTTAACTGTTCAGTAGGTGCATTTTGAATAGTTGGACACATGTCGGTATTATGTCCCACGGAGGATTTTTCTTGTTGTATTTGTCCCATACCTAAAACCATTTTCTTGACCAAGGATGTTAGTATAACAATTTTATGATCAAAGTTTGAGCTATTGACCTCATTTACTTTTCTTGGCAAATCTTGTCTTGTATCGAATTGTTGAGCATTTGCAGCCATGTTTGAGATAAGAAGTTTAGCATCTTCAGGTGTCTTGTTTACCAAAGCACCTCTACTGGCTGCATTAATCCTATTCCTATCCACACACACTAGACCCTCAAAAAAAATATTGAATCAGGAATTTGGTAATGAGGACAACTTGAACAAAGTTGTTTAAAATGCTTCTAATATTCATACAAAGTCTCCCCATTAATTTGCCTGATACCACAAATTTCTTTCTACCTTAGAGGCTGGGAAATATTTCTCTAAAAATTATTTTCTTAATTCTTCCCAATTAATTATTGAACTTGATGGTAAGTAGTATAACCAATCCTTAGCATTATCAACTAAGGGGAAGGGAAAAGATAAAAGCCTAATCTGATCCTCAGTCATCCCTTGAGGGTGCATGGTTGAACAAACAACATGAAATTCCTTCAAGTGTTTGTGGGGATGTTTTCTTGAAAAACCATGAAATTTGGGAAGCAATTGTATTAGTGTAGATGTTATCTCAAAGTTAGCTGTTAAATCAGATAGATTAATACATAAAGGCTGTTAAGTAACATTAGGGTTATCTAACTCCCTTAAGGTTCTTGCTTGTTCAGCCATGTTGACTTCTTCTTCCTCGCTTATTGGCTCTTCAAACATAGTTTCAAATTCAGACAAACCTGGCTTAGTTGGAATATTAGATGATTTGACTGCTTCTCAAACTCCTTTCTTTAGTTTCTTTGCTGTCTTCTCAATTTCTGGATCATAGACAAGATTACGTGTACGAGAAGATCTAGGCATATACCAAAGGAACAAATAAAATTAAAGAAAGAAAAAATGATTACTTAAAACCTTCCCTGACAATGGCGCCAAAATTTGGTGCTTCGTCAACTCACCAAAAATAAAATATATAAGCTCACAATATAATGATAAGCAAAGTCATCTCCCATAGGGAATGACGAATCAATTTCTTCCTCTCACAATCAATTCAACCTTGATAACACAACGGTGGATCAACAATTAAATTTAAGCAAGGAAACAATTAATTATAGAAAACTATCTTTGACAATAAACTTTTGACAGAGAAAAAGGTTCTAGTTAAAGTAATTAAATCCACACTAGCTCAAGTGTTTGTTCATTGATTCAATAATTTACTCAATTTTCATAAATAAATTAGTTATAGTCGTTAAAGAAAGCTTTAAACAATCAATCCTTCCTTCGCTAATTGATAAACAACCTAAGAGATAGCACGTAAGATTTAATGTAATGACAGCATTAAGAATTAGAAAAACCCAATTCTAATCAATAAACACTAATAGCAAGTTCATTAAATTAGCATGTTATCCCCTCTTGGCAAATCTCACCCTGATAGCAGGAGAAATAATGGCAATTTGTCACTCTGTTAAACCACAACAAATAATTATGGATTTATGTGGTTTAACTTGTCTACAAGCTATTAGACTTAACAAAATATCTGTGCGCAATATTTAATCCAGTAATAATTACAAAGAACAACAAATACCTGTTAATAATTGAGTAATAAACACTTTTAGATCTCTCAAATAAATTGAATTAGTGCTTCATTAATCTTTAACAAGAATAGAAGAACTTAGAAACAAAATATTATGTGGAAAAAAATAATGRCTAAAGTGAATAATGGAGAATAGGATGTTCTATCTYTGTTTCCCATGCTCCCTTTTTATAGAATAGGAAGCAACAAGAATAGGAAACAACTAAAATTCCTAAGTTGTCTTAACTACGTAATTCAAATATTAAAATTCTAATGAAATCAAATCACTAATTGATTACAAGGGATATACATCCCCACAAAATCCTCCTTAGACAATAGGAGTTTTTAAAATAGCCTTCTAAACTTAAAGAGACTTCTCCAAATTCCTCCATCCGCGTGCCCATGTGGTAGAATTTGTGCACTTCTGGAATTTTGTCCCAAATCAATCCAATAGTGCCTCGTTTTCTTCTACTACCTCCATAGAGTCCTAAATGAATAAAATATCAATAATCATGTTCCAAGTCCATCAAATATCTATATATATTACACTAATTTGGAATCTACCATCCATCCTCGGTCTGCCTTTTTCACTGCTACTGGGTCGGCTAATTATTTCGAGAATTGGACTGACCTTATTATTTTTGCTACTAGGAGGTCGTTGGTTTCTATTTTGATGATGGTCGTCCTGTCAGCAACGAAGTGCCTCTTCTTCTATCTTACTAGCTTAGACTTCGGGGGAGGGAATCCTAAGTTTATGTTCTACAAAATGATGAGGGATGGTTCCCAAGTTTGCTTAAAATTTTTCATTGGTATGTCAAGGTCAATCTATATGATTTCAAGATCAGTTGTTGATTCGATTCTATCTTGGTGAAAGTGCTTCTTTTGTTGCAATAGTGGCTAAATAACACTTCTTGCTTTGGACTCTGTCCCCTATGATGGCAATGGGTTATACATTACCCTAGAGCGTGATTCAGTTATTGTGTGTAGTGATTTTGGCTTTAAAATCGTTGAAAGCTGGTTGGCCAAGGTTGGCATTGTAAGTCATATGTGTTGGTAAGACCAGAAATTTCATAAAATTGGTTACCTGACAAAGGCCGTCTGTGATGACAATGAGTAATTGTGCCTTCCTGACTGCTGATATAGTGTCACCAGTGAAATCGACCGAATGAGTGCTATGGGGAATGATGTGTTGGGCTTCGATGCCCATATATCGAAAAGCACTGATGAAGACAATGTTGATGAAGTTGCCAGTGTCTAAGGAGATGAGTTTTACAATGTTGTTTGCTATGTTCCAGTGATGACTAGGGGTTCCATCTGGGTAGGCCGAGAATGCCCCTTTTTTATTTTTTTCTACATTTCTTTGGTGGTAAGGAAGTCATGTGTATGACCTTGGTTTTGCCACATTTGTAGCTTTTGTTTTTCTGTCTGGATGGTGGCCTTGTGGTTTATTATCCATCCAGTTCTTAGTGTGCAGATTGTGATGGTTGTGCTTAGGCCCTTGTATTCTTCTTTGTTCGCAAGCTTGCACAAATTTTTTGAGATGGCCTTTCTGAATAGCTTCTTCGATTTTCTTTCTAAGGTTATAACAGAATTCTGTATCATGGCCATGATCTTTATAGAATTGACAGAATTTTGTTGTGTCCTTATTTGAAGAGAGTAGGCTTTTCGGATTGCAGAGGATGCCAAGACTCTCTATTTGCTGTAGAATTTGATCTCGAGGAGTACTCGGTGGGATATCTTGTGATTTCAATCGAGGTCTGAACTGGTGTTGTTGTTGAAATTTGGGTAGATGGGTGCAGCTTTTTTTGGAGTTCGGAAATTGGAGCTTATCTTGTACCCAAAACAATAGGCGGTCTTGTATTTGGGGCCTCTTATTTCTTCTATCATAGGGTGTGTTTCTTCTACCCAYACGCCCAGGTGCTCAGGCGCCCAGACATTGTTGTGCGTGCTGCTTGAGCGCACGCCCAGGAATGCAATACCGCTCCCGCAACACTTGGATATCGCGAACTTAAAGGTAAAAATGTTAACACTTGATATTGAATTTATAACTTGTACTTAATTTTGCCCTGAAGTGAATTGGTGGGAGAATATAGATTAGGTTTATACTCGAGCTAAGAAGTTGAATTATACTCTTAAAAATGTGATACTTGATAATATGAGAACTAAATATGGATTTATAAATTGATAAAGGACATTCTCGAATTAAACACATAATATCTAAGTTGGGATGATCGAACTAAGTAGACTTTCTTCTGTAATCACAATTAGGTAATTTTGAGGCCTTACGTTGAGAACGGTTGAAAGAGTTCACATCACGATTTAAGTAGGAACCCATTAATGTAAAGGACTCCAGGTAAGTAAATTGTCACATCTCATTAATGTTATGAATGAAGGTAATTGAACTTTTTTAGTTGGTCTAATATGTTGTGTATGAGATTGTATATTGAGGTGTGTAAATTGTGTGGAATGTTACATGTGTTCATATCCTATTTTACTTTTATGTCGAATGATATGTTATATACTATTTCATATCTTGTACTGTTTGTCGAATGATATGTTATATACGGTTATATGCATTTCATGTCATGGGCATGTAGTTAGAGATTCTACATCACTTCTAATATAAGCCATTCACACATTTAGAAAGTGAATGGTTTAGGAAATGAAATTTTAAAGGAAAATGTTAAAGTTTTCGGGAAGGAGTGTAAATCTAGCCATGAAAGATGTGAGTGGGAAATGGGACGTGAAGGACCGGCGCACCCGATCCTACCCTCTTGGAGGGTAGGGAAGAACACCTCCTTGGAGGTGAAAGTATGGAAGAAAAAGAAATGTAATTTTAACCGCTTTGCGGTTCTACTGATAGGAATGGAATTGGGTTCCAAATAAGATGGCCCACTGCAAAGCTTAGTGGCTAGGCATTACACTAAGTGAGCTCACGATGAAAGGAAATGGAATGTTTTACTGGAAGTAAATTTTGAAGGAAAGGTTTTGTAAAGAAATTTTGAAAAGGAAATGTTTGGAAAGTTTTTCATTTAAAAGACGAAATTTTATAATTTCATGACATGTAGGACATGTTTATGCATTCATGCATGAGGTTTACTTACTGGGCTTTTTAGCTCATTCCTTTTCTTTTATTTTGTATTTCAGATGATGTGTAGCCAGATGGGGCAAGGAGGTCACTGGACGAGCTATGATACCCGGGAACATGTTTCAAATCAAATTTATGTAATAAGATAATTATTATTTTGAATGGTTTAAATTCTTGACCGTGTTTTTAATAAATGTTGGGATAGTGAGGATCTGTTAAAACACATTTTTACACTCTTTTGGGTATTGTTGAGTTTTAAATGAATAGTTTGATTATTAGCAAGTGGAGTGATGTAATATTCTTAGCTTAGAACAATTCCTAATCTGCGGGTATTACAATATGTCTAAAAGAAATAGTAACTACACAAAGGCCACATATATGATTTCTTAATAGATAATTCAACTTCAGTTTTCTAGAGCTTGAGTGGCATAATGAAAATAAGTTCTGTTCCAACTAGCTTATCTTCAGGAATCAACTCTAGAGGTCTCAATGCATGAAAACACTAGGCCAGCTATAAGACATTCTCAAACACCGTCCACTCCCTTAAGTAAACCTCTATATATTACAAAGAACATCTTGGATGTAGATAAATCTAGAGGCCATTTCTTCTCATTCTTAGGATAATTAGAAAGGAACTCACTATGCAAGTCAAAGAATGTTCACTGAAGCTATAGGGTAATAGATGCAGGATCAACTTTCAAGCTATCATGTTAAAATAAGGAAGTTGATGTAGCCCATCAACTAGTAATACAACCTTCAACAAACATCTTTATTATGGTATCTCTATTTTATGGCCTCCTTTTAACACAATTTTGGACTTGCTCTAAAAGGAGGGGAGGGGAAAGATTAAATTGAAGAAAAATCGATACAACAACAGATTAGTAGCCCTTGCAGGAAACTAGAAATTTTAGTACAACAATCAAGCAAATAACTCGTAACACATCCTACAAAACGAGCAAAGAAATCATGTTACCTCGCCTCTTATATTCTACTTACGCAGTTATACATAATCTAAATGTTAGTCAAAGTACAAACTGACTGTCAATCATATCAGAGAGGTTCTAGGTGCCTCATTTACTCGTGCAATCTCACTACTTATTGGATACCAGTTTACTGGTAAAAGATACAAGTTATTTAACATTTCCTTGCTACAAACTGAACGATTGGTACCTAATTAAGTTGATTCCTCTTATAGCTTTTTCACAAGTTTTAATACAGAATTAACCTCTTGGATGCTGTCCTATGATTTATCTTCATGCTGTCACACGGGTCAACAAGTATAAGACATGCATCCAAGGGTCTAGGAGATTTTTCTGCAACACCCATCTTGTATACAGCCTTTAGAGGTATCTGTGCATTATGACACTGTGAGATGAAATTCAATCCTATCAACAAGCAATTTGAATGCATGAAGGTAATTAAACTCTTTCACATAATTCAAGAAGACTATTTTTCTTTTTTATTCTAATTAACTTACCAAATTAATTTCTTTTCTGCAACAAGAAAAGAGAACAGAGAGAGAGAGGAGAGAAAGAGAGAGAGAGAGAGAGAGAGAGAGAGAGTTGAATTTGTGTGTGTCTCGGCAGATTGAGGATAAAATATAGGAGAGGAAGAGAGCCAAAAGAAAGAAGAAGACAATGAAAGAAGAGAAAGTGACGCGGTGGTGGAGAAATTCCAAAGCAGGTGAAGCAAAATTGAATAAAGGATAAGGAAAAACATGGCGTTGGTGGTTCTTCACAAAAGACAAGATAAGGAAATGGTTAGCGATGACTACGACAAGATCAAGAAATGTATTAAAATAATGTGGAAAAGGATATYAGAAAAATGGGAAGAAGAAGAAGAAAAGAATCAGGGAAATGTTTAAAAAAATAATCGATCATTAAGGTGATGTGATGGTGATAAAATTTGACAAAACTAATCAATGAATAAAATTTTAATAAAATCAAATATATATAAAGAAATAATAATAAAAGAAAATGAATGGATTCGTATTGCCATTACTATTATTATTATAAATAGTACTAGAGTTTATTTTTTATTTTTTATTTATTTTATTTTTAATAATAAATTATTGCCCGAATTTCTTCCAACAATCTTAACCAAACTTCAATTCGATTATCTAAAGTAACTTAATATATAACTAAATAAATAATCAAGAATATTTTAATTTCAAAATTCTCTAATTTGTCAATGTCTCAACTTTTCACGTAATCGCGTTTTATGATATTTTATGTTAACAAATAATAGCTAAAAAATAGGATTTTACAAATAGGGCTTGGATGTATTCAAAGTAAATAACTTCAGATATGTATGTAACGAAGGTTGATGAATTCTTGGTGTTTTCATTTCGAAACAAAGACCAGCATTTTTGGTGTTTTTGCCTATTTGATTTTCATTTGAAGGTTGTTTTTTATTGAGAAGATCAAGGTTGATTTAATATTCAAAAGGTGTAATATTTTAATTATTGTGAGATTCTTAATTAGTTCAAGTGAATTATTCAGTATTGTTGTGTTGTGATAAGTGAATATTTTACATGGCTTGTCATTTTGTATGAGGATATGAAATTAATTTAATATTTGAGGAATGTTTGTGATTGTGCGAATAAATATTGCGGCCTTAGTGCCTGGAAAACATTCATTTTGTAGGAAAAATTCTACGAACTTTTTTTTTTTAAAAGCACTAGATCGCTTTTTGCACTCAAATAGTTGCCTCTATAATTCTTGATATAACAAACCATTTATCCTTCCCATTTTTCTTACTCTTGATCTGTTTCTTTTTTTTTTTARTTTTTAGGATGAGGAGGAATAATGAAAATTGAAGGAATGTTTTTTGTGCCAGCATGTTGGAACATTTGTATAAACATTAAGAACATGTTGGCACATTTGTATAAACATTAAGAACTTCCATTACTGTATCATAATGTGAGTTTTAGTTATTTTGGTACTTCAATGAATTATGACTATTAGGACATCAACTAGTATTTTTACTTTTGGATCTTAGGTGCTTCTATTATTAATGGATTCTAGTTTGTTATTGTTAATCGAGGTTTCGTGATTTATAAGATATATATAAACTTTAAGAACTTCCATTACTCTATTATAATGTGAGCTTTAGTTTTTTTTAGTACCTAAATGAATTATGACTATTAGGACATAGTATTTGTACTTTTGGATGTTAGGTGCTTCTATTATTAATGAATTCTAGTTTGTTATTGTTAATCGAGGTGTTCGTGATTTATAAGGTATGTGTGTGTGTGTGTATATATATATATATATATATGTAGGTGTTGTTTTAGGTGCACAAGAACAATGGTAGGTAGGTTTTATTTGAAAGAAAATATCTAAAAAAAATATCTAAAGGAGGGAAAATATTGCAAAAAATAATATTAGATTGCCACAGTTCTCAAATATGTGGTAAATGATATAACAACACATACATAAAATTACCCGCAAGACATTAATTGTTGCAATAGTATCTAGAACTACACTTATCACATTTGCATAGCTTTGGCAAAAGGGGTATTACCAATCAAAAATTAAACCATTCGTCAAAGTTTCAAGACTGTMACACTAAAGTGTCACGAAAAGTGCTAAATAGAATTGCCCACGAGACACTAACTGTTGTAAATAGTATCTKAAACGATATCGACCACATTTACATAGCTATGGTAAAAGGGTTTTTACCATCAAAAAACTAAATTGTCGTAATTGAGTTTTGTCCCAGATTACAAAATTATGGGACCAAACCGTAGCAAAAAGTGTCAATGCAAATTTCACAGTTTACATGCAATGATTTCAGAACCGTGGTAATATCCGTAGCAAAAGATTTTACTCACAGAAAATGAGCTGTTGACAGCTTTTCCCAACGGCCGCAATGCCTATGCTTCCAGAACTGTGGCAAAATACTATATACCATAGATTGGGATCTATTTGCAACACTCGTGGTGGTGTTGGCAAAAGCCATTTTCTTTTTAGTGACGCTTGAAAATTTGACTACTCGTGCCTATGATATGAAAATAAGCATCATTGTCGGACAAAGTTGAGGAAGTGCTATCAAAGAGGCACACAAATATGAGATCCTGGAATTTCGAAATGGGGACAATATTTTCTCAGAGTTTGAAACCACATAGTCAACAAAAACAAAATGTAAGTTGCTTCTTAGTGCATGAATCTAAACTACATGCTCCTCCTTGATAAGAGTTAAAACCTTTTAAATCTCTCAACAAAAAAGAAAAAAATCAAGTTGGTCTTTGGCGCACGAGCCTAAACTGCACGTTACTTCAAAATGCTCCTTGACTGCACGAGCTTAAATTGCAAGTTACTTATGACCTACATGAGTTAAAACTGTGGATGACAAACAAGTCTCTTTTGAACTACGTTATGACTTGATTCCCAATTTTCCTGGAACATGTAGGCAGCTTGAAATATGCTTCAAGTTCAGTTATTATTAAAAATAAAAATGATTCGAGGGTTATGAATTAGTTCTCTTGATTGAAGACTCAACTTTGGATTATAATTTAAGTTCTTGATTCAACATGTGAACTTCAATCCTTACTCTCAAACTCAACGAAGATAGACTCGTTAGAAACCTTGAAGTGGAGGCATTTGTAGACTTAGAAAATTAATTTATTTAATCAAGATTATTACATAATATTAGTCTTGATTGTTTAATTAAGTCTACAAAAAAACTCGATTATTTTGGATCAATTGGGGTTGAACTATTAATTGAGGTCAGTCTAATATATTACAAAGATGAGCCAAATTGCATTAAACCCACATAAATTAAACTTATCTGATCGTATTTGTTAAGATGACCTAAATAAATAGTTGGGTCAACCTAATATAATAAGTTTAATAAGTCGAGTTTCTTTGACAACAAAAAATCAATTCAAGCTGTAAGCAGCTGCTTTAAAGGATATGAACTCTTTGCCTATAAATAAGACACCCCTTCAAGACATAAAGATACAAGTTGAAGCTCAAATACAGACAAAAGCTCTCAAGAAGATGTAACTCTCATGAAGACACTTCTCTCAAGAAGACGCAGCTCTCATGAAGACGCTTCTCTCATGAAGACGTTAAATATATTTAGATATATTTTGGAGAGCGGAAGATCAAGAACTCCTATATTTTGGATATATTTTGCAGAATTGAAGATCAAAAACTTCTATAATATGAATATATTTTGGAGAACTAAAGATCAAGAACTCCCCCTAACAAATCTATTCAGAGCTTTGACTTTTGCGGTGGATCGTTGAATTGTTCATCAAAGAAGATTCAAGCTTCCCTTCTTCATATAAACATTATCAAGTAAAAAAATATTTTTTATTTAAAATTTTTAGATATCGTAATTCACTATCTCAACTATCGATAAATTATTATATATGTCACTAGTTTTCTTGATTTATTTGTGATACATACCTAATATCATCCTACTTTAACTTCGAAACTTAGAACAATCCTTTATACTCATTCTTATTGAATTTTGCCAGAAGGTGGTGAATGTAATTTGTTTAAAAATAAATTTTTATTGAATGATAAGTCATAGTTCCATTGGTGATGTATAAAAAAAAAAAAAATGCTGATCTAATATAATAAAATCTATATTTGATCTTCTAATTTTGAAAAATCAAATCTAAGATACAAATGCAGGAAAAGAGGGGAGGCCCCCCGGACAGTAGGCATAATACTAGAATAGTGAGCATATCTTTTTCCAACAACTATGCCACCTCAAATTCACCTGGATTTGGACTCTCCCTTGGCTTCAAAGGTAACAGAATGTTGGGTGCCGTTTACCTTATCGGGACAATGACATTGATACTTTCATTAAAGAAACCATGCCATAAAATAGTATTAATCTTTGTGTATTTGTCTTCGATTAAATCCTAGATAGCATCGAACCCCCTCACCAAGAAACCAATAATAAAGTGCTAGACAGCAGAAAACGCCCAAGATTTGAAGGCAGCCAGGGAAAATCTGACGACATTTCTCTTCAGAAAGAAATTTCGAAAGTTACTCCTTGAGGTAAGTGAGTCTTCAATACTACTGAGCATCGTCTTCCCTCTTTGTTTGATTAATTTTGTGTATTTTCTTGTATTGATATGCTGTTTTTGGTCTGACCCATTCGGGAAATGTCTACTTTTTTGTGATATGCTCAGTTTTGTGGTTGATTTGAATAACTGATGGATGTTATGAATGAAAACCCATTTCAGAGAATCATTGTTCATTTTGGTCTTGATATTGCTTTTCTGATGTCCGAGAGCATTCTGGATCTGTAATTCCTTTCTCCCAACAGGTCTGCGGACGCGGTTTTCTTTGTGCACTGGGTTTTCATTGTTTCCTTCTAATTGTTTACTGCCATTTGGGGAAATTTTGTTCTTAGTTTCCAGGCTTACAAACCGGTCGTTCTTTGGTATTTATGTGCTAATTTAATTGAAAGTACTTTCATTTTTTTGCTTCTATTAGCTTTCCACAAGTAGGTGTATTAATTGGTAGAAATTAAGGTTTTTATTTGGCACAAGGAGATAAAGTTTATTGATTCTGGTTTTTGCAGGGTTCTGCAGAAGAACCATGAATGCTAAAACGAAGAGGAGAAATGTAACTGAGAATGGGGACAGTAGTGAGGACTCTGTTCTTGCTACTATGATCAGTAATGGTGAGGATTTGGGTCCTATGGTCAGGCTTTCTTTTGAGACCGGCAAGCCTGATGCCCTGTTACAGCAGCTTAAGCATGTTGTAAGAAAGAAAGAAGTTGAAATTGAAGAGCTATGCAAGATTCATTATGAGGAGTTCATTAGTGCCGTTGATGAGCTCCGTGGTGTCTTGGTTGATGCGGAAGAGTTGAAGAGTGAGCTTGCCAGTGACAATTTTAGGTTGCAAGAGGTAGGAAGTGCCCTACTTTTGAAACTTGAAGAGCTTCTTGAATCCTATTCAATTAAGAAGAATGTTACTGGAGCCATTAAGATGTCCAAGAATTGTGTTCAAGTTTTGGAGCTCTGTGTGAAGTGTAATGATCAAATTTCTGAAGGTCGATTTTATCCTGCTCTTAAAGCTGTTGATCTGATTGAGAAAAGTTATTTGCAGCATATTCCTCTGAAGGCACTGAAAGCAGTGATAGAGAAGAGAATACCGCTTCTCAAATCTCATATTGAGAAGAAGGTCTGCAGCGAAGTTAATGAATGGCTAGTTCACATAAGGAGCAGTGCGAAGGATATTGGTCAAACTGCAATAGGGTATGCTGCATCTGCCCGTCAGAGGGATGAGGACATGCTAGCTCGTCAAAGGAAAGCTGAGGAGCAGAGTTGTTTGGGCCTAGGAGACTTCACTTATACTTTAGATGTTGAAGAAGTAGATGAAGATTCAGTTTTGAAATTTGATCTTACTCCTCTTTATCGGGCATATCACATTCACACCTGTCTTGGAATACAAGAGCAGTTTCGAAACTACTACTACAAAAATAGGCTATTACAACTGAGTTCTGACCTACAGGTATCCTCATCACAACCCTTCCTGGAATCACATCAGGTCTTTCTGGCACAAATTGCTGGTTATTTCATTGTTGAGGATAGGGTCCTGAGGACTGCTGGTGGGCTGCTGTTACCAGATCAGGTTGAGACAATGTGGGAAACAGCTGTATCTAAAGTGACTTCTATCTTGGAGGAACAGTTTTCTCATATGGACAGTGCAAGCCATCTTCTATTGGTAAAGGATTATGTTACTCTTCTAGGTGCGACCCTCAGACAATATGGTTACAAAGTGGGCTCAATTCTCCAGACTCTTAATAGCAGTCGTGATAAATATCATGAACTTCTTTTAACAGAGTGTAGACAGCAAATCACAGATGTGKTTGCCAACGATACTTATGAACAGATGGTAATGAAGAAAGAGTCTGACTACCAAGCAAATGTTCTACTGTTTCATCTCCAGACCTCTGATATAATGCCAGCTTTCCCATACATTGCTCCATTCTCTTCAATTGTACCTGATTGTTGTCGCATTGTCAGATCATTTATCAAAGACTCAGTCAATTACTTGTCTTATGGGGGCCAAATGAATTTCTTTGATTTTGTCAAGAAGTATCTGGATAAGCTTTTGATTGACGTCTTAAATGAGGCTATACTTAATACAATTCAGAGTGGCACAACTGGTGTTTCTCAGGCAATGCAGATTGCTGCTAACATTGCAGTTCTAGAAAGGGCTTGTGATTATTTTCTTCAACATGCTGCGCAGCAATGTGGGATTCCAGTCCGATCTGTTGAAAGGCCTCAAGGTAGTTTAACTGCTAAGATTGTTCTTAAAACTTCAAGAGATGCTGCTTATCTTGCTCTACTAAGTTTGGTAAACACCAAGTTGGACGAGTTTATGGCTCTCACGGAAAATGTGAAGTGGACTTCGGAAGATGCACCACAGCAAGGAAATGAATACATAAATGAAGTGCTTATATATCTCGATACTCTTATGTCAACTGCTCAGCAAATCTTACCTCTTGATGCTTTGTACAAAATAGGAAGCGGTGCCCTTGACCATATCTCCAACTCCATAGTGGCAGCTTTTCTTAGTGATACCGTGAAGAGGTTCAATGCTAACGCAGTTATGAGCATCCACATTGATCTGGAGGCTTTAGAATCTTTTGCAGATGAGAGGTTTCACAGTACTGGATTGAGTGAAATATACAAAGAAGGTAGTTTCCGAGGTTGCTTGATAGAAGCCCGGCAATTGATAAACCTTCTATTAAGCAGCCAGCCCGAGAACTTCATGAATCCTGTGATAAGGGAGAAGAACTATAATGCTTTGGACTATAAGAAGGTGGCTAGCATCTGTGAAAAGTTCAAGGATTCACCTGATGGACTCTTTGGAAGCCTATCTAGGGGAAGCACAAAGCAAAGTGCTCGAAAAAAATCAATGGACATGCTAAAGAGAAGACTTAGGGATTTTAACTGAGGGCGTCTGTAGAAACTTGTGTATTACGAGTTAGTAGACTTTTTACATACTTCAATTAGATGAATTCTTTTACATTGCTGCTGGCTCTTACACACTCTCCAAAAGGAAAAGGATGCAAAAAAAGAACAGAAAGGAATAAAGTTTGAGATTGATTTGATTCTCTTCTCGATCAATTTACCTAACAAATTTTGAAGTCTTTCTATTTTGGCTTCTCTCACTCACAGAGACACACACACAGACAAAACACACAGATACACATACGGAGAATGGACGCTCTCACAAACACACCTGCCAAAAGACTCATAAAATTCTTTGGGTAATTTCTTTCGGATTGATTCTTTTCCAATTCCTAATAACCAAGATAAAGTTTTAAGCTGACCAAGGGATGCCAATTGTTAACCTTGAAGAATATAGCTCACAGCTGGAAAATCTTGAGCTCACGTTTTTCATAAATTGGTGTTTTTGCTTTTGATACTTATCTGGCTTACCCTGTAGAAAATTTCTGGTGCTTTTTTGGTGCTTTATCTTTTGTTCGTGGTGCTTTGGCTAGTTTGCTGACTACAAAAGTAGCAACTTCCTATTGCTCTAGGATTTCCAGTTTAACTTCTTATTGTTGACTGGTAAGCTGTATTTGTATTAATTCTTTGTAAATTGTTTAACATGATGCTCTTTCTGTCTTTTTTGAATCTTATTCTCCACCTTCCTACTCTGCTTCAGGATTTCCAGTTTTTCTTTTGTTGACTGGTTAAGCTGTACTTGTATTTATTCTTTGTAAATTGTGTATCCTCTTTCACTCTTTTTCGAGTCTTATTCTCCTCCTTTGAATTGCTGTAGTGTAAATTAATTTTTAAAACATGGGCTTCTGTTGACTGATAAAGGTTGCATGTCCATCCATTTGGAAGCAACAGGGTGGAATTCCTTTAGAACTACTGAACATTCTTCTTTAGTTGGAGATGTAATTATTCGAGACACTCTGTACTATGTATAAATTGCTTTTCATCTGGGCATCTAGGCTCTTATTATCTTAACGAGTCCTTCTGCTGGCAGAAACAAACGAAGTTTACTCTTCAAGATTGGGAGGCGGAGATTGTTATATCATGGCACCTCTAACTTCTTAGTGAGATATTCAACCAAAAAAGAAAAGAAAGAAAGATGAAAGTGAAAGTTTCCTGCCTTTATTTGCTGCATTATGAGTAATGTTGATGACAATGAAGATTATGGCCATATCATGCTGGTCATTTAGGTTCATTTTGTTTCTGCCATTTTGTCCTATCAATTCTATTTTTCTCTGTGACAAATTGTCTCGGTTAACTACTGGTCTACATTTACTTTTATATGCGTGTCAATTGATGAGGATTTGAAATAAAAGCAGCTCTGTTCCTTCATCTATACTATCAGAAATATTGCCTTCCTGGCAACCTCTGCAGGTATTTCTTGACCATTTCCAATGTTATTGGTGATTTCCTTGTCTTTGCTCCAAGAAAGATTGAATTTGGACACCTCTCTCTACATAAATATCTTTTTTCCTTTAAGATATGGAACTTCATTTATCATTCAAGATCAGGAATTCTAGTTCTACGGTTCTTTCTCAAATGCTGAAGACGGTTTGTGGAAAAATGTATAAACAGTGTTATATAAGGTGGAACAATTAAAATTGTTGGGAAAATACTGGATAACTAGTTTGCAATGACATCCTTTAGGGTGATAGTTTGGTGCCTTAACTTGAGCTCCGACTATGGAGTTCACTTAATCTTGCAATTTGACAAACTCCACAAAGAATGGTTTAGCTCCTTTATTTCATAATCCTTCTAGGATTTGAAAATTTACAACCCCTGTGAATCTGAGGTTCCTATCATTTATAGTGTTTCATGTAATTGAATAGTAGGTATTGTGTTTCATAAGCTGTGTTTTGTTATTCAATAAAATTGCAAAGCTTGAATGCTGTTTGAAAAGGAATGGTTCCCTTCTATAACTTGGCTTTCGGTTTTATTATTTTGTAGCCATCTGACACGTATTATCATATCTTTTGATGGTTCCTTCGTTGAGAATAAATGACTGCATGATTATATTTAGGTGATTTCTTCTGCTTCTTCCCCCTGATACCATATTGTGAAACTCTCGCTGTAAACAGTATAGTTCTTTTTTCTTCTTATCCGCAATACCCCCAAAGTTGAAAAAGGTTTGGGTATGTAATTTTCATACCTACTTCGTGTAGGAGCAAAGGAGAACCAACTGAGGAGTAGCATGTAGAGAGGATTAGATGTAAGGGAGAAAAATAGGTTATACATGAGATGGTTTGGCACTAGGGAGTGCACATTGTTATTTGAAAAGGCATATAATACTACTATATTCATAGTGAATGACTACTTGAAGCCTAGGTGTGTATGACCCTACCAAGTAAAGAAGAGGGATGTGCCTTGTATTTTGATGGTGTGTTATCCAGCCTGCTCTCATTCTCTTACACCCATGCTAAGTAATATATGGATATAAACAGATATGCTGCAAATCATGGGGTTTCCATATTTTTTCTTTTTCGAGTTTCTTTTGTGACCAAATGAGATTCAGGTTTTCCTCTTCCCTTGCACCACGACATGACATGTACTGTGTTCCTGCAAGAACTTGCTCTCTTTCATATACCGTTTGGGTGAGCATCTTATTTTATTCAACTAGTATGTCAGGCCCGCTCATTGGCCTGCCACATTTTATATCTAGGTATTTATTATTTTTAAAAAAATTATTATTTTGTAAAATTTTCATTAGATTGGAGACTTTTTATTCCTTTTAATAGATTTGGGACTGTTTTGGTAGATCTCAYTCTTGAATTGTAGGATTATTCAGGTACAAATAGTTAAAATAGTTAGCTTTTTGAATCATATTCCGCTCATGCTCCAGTCATATTTGACTCCTTGCAATGTCAGGTACAGACCATAAGAAAGAACTATAGGCTAGGTGTCAACAACTACCTCGCGGTTCATATTAAGTATTTTCTAATCAATTTCTTGAGACCAAAGTTGTCCATTCAGATTCTAGAATTAAATGAGTTATAGTGGTGATGATCTAGAGATCATTTTCAGCAGCTTATGGTGCTCAAGTGCTGTTTTTTCCTCTTCCTCTATTTGCTGCTCCTCAGAGTCCTTCAGCATCCTTTTTTGTCTTTCCTTCATCAAGTGCTTCCGTCACYCACTTTCATCACCTGTTTGGCGTTGCTTTCTCAAGAGCTTAACTCAAATTCGGAAGGCATTTCTCTGCATCTTCTTTTTGGGATTTTTGCATGAGGTTCTCTGCAGCATCTGCTGGTGCCATCTTTTACCTTCAACTGTCTAATTGACTCAAAAATGGGATGTGCTTCAAGCAGCAAATAGTTCAGAAGCTTAGATGCTTCAAAACTGCAGTAAGAAAGCTCAATAATTCTATTTGCCCCTCTGTATGATTTATTAAAGAAACATAACTTTCATGTGAAGATTTCTCTTATGTGGACTATTAGTGACTGTCCTGCTTAGAGAATGTTGAGCGAGGTGGAGCACAYTTAGTGTTCTAACATGTCCTAATTGCATGGAATAAACTAAGGTGATGAGATTAGATAAATAAAATAAACAGTGATGATTTGATTGTTAACAAATTTCTAGATCCAATGCATCCTTTCCGTAAGAGTAAAAATGCATTTAAAAAGACATGTGATGATCATTCACCACCAAGCTTGCAGTTTWTAAGGAGTTAAATTGGGGAAAGAGTACGTAACTTTGCGAGTGTAATTGAGACTAGTTGTGAGGAGGTGGAGAAATAATATAGTAGGGGGGTCAAAGACAATTGGGTCAAGGGGATTATAATCTGGGATTTACCGTATTGTCATACAAATCTTGCAGATCACAAAATTGATGAAATGCATCGTGAGAGAACTTTTTTGACAATGTGTTCAATATTGTGATGGATGTGAAGGGTAAAATCATACATATTATTTAGGCAAAAGAATATGTGGGCGAATATTGCAAACGTAGCGAGTTGACAATCGGCCCACTTGATACGAGGAYTGACAAACATTAATTATCTTGCATTGTATTATCAATTAGCAAACACTAGTTATCAACATAGGTATATATATTTTGTCTCTGAGAAYGATGGATGAAACATTATTTTATTTATTCATCGTGCTCATTTGTGATCTTATGAGTCGCTTGTTTATGCCTAGTAATGATGACCTCACATTCATTTTTCAATTATTGTGCAATAAATTGCAGCGGATGTACACTTGGGACCTTAAGGACACTATTATCATGAAAAAGGCATGGTCTACATAGATTGGAAAGCTAATTTCCCAAGAGTTTGTTAGTAAAAGGCGTGCACATAGAACCCATACAAGCGATTGTAAGATTAATATAATAAGATGGAAAAATAACGAAAGGTTTATGTTTTTTTGCATGCTCCAAGTCTAACTTGAATGTTAAACTGAGGAGCGATCCAACAAATCCACAATAGCCAGATACTCTAGTCCATTTGCATGAACCTAAGGCAAAATGATTCTGAGAGAATTTGTTGGAGTGTGTACAAGCTGTAATTTCAATTTTCGTTAACCTTAAACCCTAGTCTATAATTTTGTATTTATAGGCCTTTAGAAATCCTAACCTTAATCAAATTAGGTGATTTATTAGACAACTTCCACTGGAGCTCAAGAAATCTAATTGGCACCTAATAGTAGCRCAACACTTTAGACCATTCTATTTGTGCTTTCTCATTTAGGATTTTGGGTTTATTAGCTCATTAAATTAAATTAATGTACTTTGATCACCATCAAATAAATTAATTTATCAACTTTGTTAATAATCTCTCACATTATACTTAGCTTTGGGATATGCTGAGATCCCTACTAGTTGGTACAAGCTAGTATAAATGACCATTTTTTCCCCTAATGGTCCTATTGTGTGTTACTTCCTAGGTTCATCATCAAATAGCAATAGAAATCCAATATTAAACTCATTTAATACTATTTCATGAGTATGTTCTCATATCTCCATACTATAATTTCCATAGATCGTGGTTGATGTCTAGCATAGCAGTCCAAGACCCTATTTAATGAACGAATAAGTTGGTTGACTTCTATCAAATGAACCAAGACTATAGTATTTTACCCCTTCCATTTTGATATCATTTTGGGACATATCAAGTACATTATTTTGATTCATTGACTACCATGAGAAAGAAACTCTTTTCTCTCACTTTTTATTTCGGCCGATGKTTTCTTAGCCAAGAAATAACGTACAAGGATATTTTTTTCCTAAAGAGCAAGTAATGGATCCCTTAATGCATGATCACATGCTCTCATATCTTATACTAGTACTACAAACTATCTTGTACTCCCTTATATTCGGAGTAGTCAATAGGAGTAAGTCATAACTAAGGGAATATGCGAACATATATCATGTCCTCAAAGGAGTAGAACCTCACATGACAAGTAATTTCCCGTTTTCATTTCATTTAAGTCACGTTCAAGTTCATTTGTATCCACAAATAACTCAATTATTTACAATGATACAAGATTCGCCATTTTTTCATCCCATCGGTATCTCTATACTTGATCATATGGAATGCAAACAAGACTAGTCTTTACTATTGGCCCCAGTAATAATCCTATGACTAGGAATAACTTTATTCTTAGTCTTGATTATTCTTTATCTCATCATACTACTCATATGTAAAGAATAAACAACTAATAAATAGACATAATGAAAAATATTGTCAGTAATACTTTTATTATAAATATTAGACTATTACAAATAAATAATGCTATAGTGCGCAAGACTAACAGAGTTTTTGAGAGCTAGAAAGGGAAGCTATAGTCCTAAGTGATTCCAATAGGGAAATAGCAACTAATGTTTAAGAACACAAGGTCCACGCAAATATTTCATAAAACATTCGCGACGGTGCTTAAGAATCAAATGGAATATGGGGGCACTGGTGTAGCAACTGAGTACCTATGGCTCTATCTCTATTTTAGAGCATGAGAAGAGATTGGTATGTCTATAAAAGAATGGTTTATTAGTGTTGATAATAATATATATTTTGCAATTTTTAATTTTGATTTTATATATATATATATATTTTTGCTCTGATTATCTTTAATTTTCCCCTTCTCTTTGAATGCAATAATTTAATTTTTGTTTTAAAAGAAATATTTTTTAGCTCAAGGTTGTTCATTTTGCTATATGTATGCTACTTATCACGGTCCTTCACCCGTAGCATTTATCAAGTAATTTAGTTGGACATTCAACCTTCCATGCATATGATATCAATGAGTGTATCATCTAGGCAGGATTTTTACTTTAGGAAGTCAAAATTTCAAGGTTTCTCAAGGCTTGAGATGAGGCCTTTATATATCTCTTGCACTCTCTATTAGTTTCCTTGGTTGATTCCATTTGTTTTAGTGTTGTTCGTTTTTCTTGTCCTAATAATGTTTCTAGTGGTGAATATTTCTATTTTAGAAGAAGCTACCTCAAGATGGTGGGTGTATGTGTTTAGTATGTGCGTATTGATCAAGGAGAATGGGTAATTTATACTAAGATTGTGACTTTTAGTCTTGGAAATTATCCTATTTACAAAAGAAACAATGCTATTTTTTCAGATCTCGATTGCATTTAATAAATTATTTACTTTGGTTATATTTTTTTTTATTATCATATCTGTCACGGCCCAAAATCAGGTCAAAACCCATTTCGAGAACGTAGCATGACCGCTTTCTCCGAGGTTTACCTCAAAAAATACCAAACCTACTTACATATTATAGCWTTTTAAATCTATCTGCAAAATGAAACACCATATATATTCCATAAATAAAAAGAAAAAATATTTATTTCATAGTCTTATACAACCATAATTATACATACAAATAACTCAATAATATAAGTTCTAATATACCATGAATAACAAATCAAATTAAATGATCCTAAGCTATAGTCTTCGATTCCGATCCTAAGCTCTCACCCCCAAACACCAATGTCAGGCATAAGTTCCAATGTTTCCTGTTCTAAATGGGGGAAATGATGGAGTGAGTACACTTACTCAGGAAGTAAAACAATCCCTTTTACTGAAATTGGATAAGATTTTATTAATACATTTGTGATCGAATTTGAAATTCCTTAATATATTTTTCAAAGATCATCAATATTTAGTCTTTATGAATTTGTTGTTACTGGGAGGAGGTGTATGCAAAATAAACAAGAACTAATGTAAATATATTAGAGTAAAAACAAGTGAGAATTAAATGGAATAGGAAGCAGAGCATGAACTGAGGATTTGAAGAAGGTAAAGGAACATGAACAAAAGAGATGATACAATTTATTTATCACAAGGAAAGCTAAAAGAATACCAAGCAAAAATGACGAGAAAAAGAGAAAAAGGAAGAGGTAGTRAAATAAACCAAACAAAGTAAGTCATGAAGAAGATGAACCAGCAAAACGTGAGGATGAAGTCTGTTAGGGTTGTTTACTACTTCTTTCAGTGAGCTACTTTATAATCACGWTTGGATATAAATAAATCAAACCAAAATATAAATAGTAGAGACATGATTCAACATGGTTTGGCATAAATGCCTATATCCATGGGATCATGTCCAGATGTCAAACATAATTCACTAAATCAATGAGTTCAAGGTTACATCAATCATTTAACAAATTAAAGCTTTTAAAAAAACAAAAAAACACTTCCCCTATGTTGAATTTTGTAGGCATTGATAGATTCTTTGAATTGCTTGTTGCCTTAGAAGATTGTACAATGTCCTGTTCTTGTTGCTGGAAATCTTTCAGCAAACTTTTCAAATCTTCTTAGGATAGGAAAAACTCTCGATAGCAGGTTGAATCAAGAGAAGGAATAAGTTCAAATGAAAACATATTTAATAAACATCAGTATATACTTATGAACAAATACTAAGTATATCATTCTAACCAAGCGATCTTGTAGGAATCAGGATAAGAGATAAATCGATAATCAAATCTTTAAAAGATTTGGAATCCTTATCTAAAAAGATAATTAGGATAACTCATCTATGAGATAACCATAGGTATCCCCACATAACCATAAGTGTTTATGTTAATCGATAATCATGATGTTTGGTGATAATGCAAGAATTAATTCAAATATTCTTATGATAATCAAAACTTTGTACTTATAATATCCCTTTTTTGGTTTTCATATGAACACAAAAACACAAATTATTAATAATCTTGCAGAAACTTATTTATGTATAAAATTCAATAATCAGAAAGATGTCCTCCATAAATTACCAAACTTATGAATCAAGAATCAGTTCAYTAATGATATAATCTAAAAACGATCATCATTAACATGAACACCATTTGAACAATAACCATCGGATAACCATAAGTAATTATTAACATAAACACTTTAATGAGATGTTACTTCCTTTAATGCAAACATCTAGTAACTATAGATAGCAAAATATCTATTATGCAAAGATAGATAACTAGCAAAAGAATATCTAGTAACATCAACCATTATACACTAACATCAACTAATATCCATATCCATCAAAATATATCCATTGCATCACTCCCCGCTTTTTGGTTCAAATGAATAGCAAAAAAAAAATCATACTAAGAGATATAAAGCAAACTAACTAATAGATGTCATAGAGTATAACCAAAATAAACAAGTATATTCTCCCCCTTTGTGATCATATGGAAATTAAAAAACAATAGTCAGTCAAGCATCATAAACTATGACAATTACTAAAAACCAATTAACAATCTGCTAGTAACCTACATATCAATCAAAATATATAAATATAGCATGTATGACTCCCCTTTATGTGTACATGAAACACCAAAATAAATCATAGCTGTAGGATAATAAGTGATTGGCCACCTGGAGACTCAGTTTTGACCGGCTCAGATGCCTGATTTTCCCCCTGAGATGATGCCTGAGACTTCCCCTCAAACAAATGATTAGTAAACAACTTCAAAAAATAGCGAGGAAAGAAAATTAAAAAAATCTAAAAAAACCACACATAAATAGAGAAGAAAATTCAGAAACAAAGAAGGAAAATAGAGATAATTTCAAATATCCTAACCATACTTAAATCCTAGATAAACAAATTCACAAAGAATATTCACTCAATGAGATCAAATTATATGGAGGATAAACCAATGATAAAACAAATTATAGATGATTAACAAGTACAAAAAATGACTAGAGGATGCAATTTCAGGATATGGTGATCAACCGAAGCAATTTCTAACGCTGATTAACCATAAGAAACATATTAGAACAAGGATTCTAATATTTATCAGAAACCYACAACCAACTGCAAGTAAGATAGATGTGTACAAGTGTCTTCAAGGGGGCCCTTCCCTCAAAATATTAAATGAAGCACTAACAATAAAAGACATGAAGTATGGTCCCATACATTTCAAAATAATATTTGTGATCCAAATAATATTTATGTAATCATGAACTAGGAGCAACACGACTACAAACCACATTCATAAATATCCAAACTATGACTTTCATTCACATATTAGGGTAGCCTTTTCCTTGGTAGAGCAATTTTAGAATAGGAGTCACTACACCAAAACTACTTAATTGATGTGGCTTTCACTCATAGTAGGTGGTAGCCATCCAGTGGAAGTCTTGGCAAAAACTTTTATGGAAACTAACAAGTACAAAAAAATCCGCTAGACATCCTAGACATAATACAAGTCTTATGTAAGAGGGCACAAATCAAACTCGGTTTAGTGTGGCACATACAACTGAAAGTACAACACATAGACTAAATTTTGAACCAGAAACCAAAAAGTGAACTACTTGATCACATGATTATCCTCAATAAAATATGACTTACTATGGTAAACAAACTCCAACGGACTTTCTTAAATCCAAAAAGGTTTGAGTAGAAAGTGCTTTATATTTTCATGACCACAAACAGAAATTATAGGAATCCATTTCTTTTTAGCCATTTCTTTCCCTCTAGATGAAGTAGATACAAATTTTGATTCGTTAAATATTCTATGCACATAGAAATGCGACTTAAAAAATTTTGGCCTGATATGTCTATTTTTACCACAAAAATGACAAGTATGAATAAAGTTGTGTTCCTTATAAGTTTCTTTTCCTTGCTAAATCTTTCTGTCTTCAATCATTGTGGCCACACCAGGTTCTGTGTGGTCACTCTGGAAGCTAATTCTATATTTGTTACCTATTGGTTCGCCATGAGTAAGGCTCGCTCAAGCTTTGTGGTACTCATCTGGAATTTACTCAAAATATTATTAACATTTTTCAATTTTRGCAAGGTTTGAACTAGTTTCTATTGTGAACAGTTGAGCTCTTCTTGCAAGGTTTTAGACTTTCTCTTCCAACTCACGATTCACTTTTACTAGTTGGAGATTGTCCCACTTTTATGATTTTAATTTACTTCAAAACTTTCAGACACTGCATGTACATGTCTTCATATGCAGATTGAAGATCTTCCACATCAATATCATATTGCTCTTCCTTAGACTCTTTTTTGGAATTATTTTGTACTTCCTTAGTCTTCTTCTTCACCATGAAAGCTAGGTAATTTTGGCCATTCGCACCATTATTATTTCCTTGTGGTTCATAATCACTATCACTCCAAGAAACAGTCATTGCACGCCCCTTATTTTTAAGGACGTTTGTACATTCTACCTGAATATGACCAAATCCTTCGCATTCACGACATTGGATTCCCTTATCCTCTTTGTTACCTTCTCGTAGACCATAATTTTTTTTGATGTTCTTCCTTAGATATCTGTTGAAGTTCTTGGTCAGTAATGCACTTTTATACTCATCAATGCTTTTAGAATCCATGGAATATTTATATTTATCCCACCTCTTCAGATTTTGTTCATACGTCTGTAATGAGGCAATCAATTCATCTAAGTCGATTTCATCGATATCTCTACATTCTTCAATAGAAGTAACCTTAACTTTGAATCTCTTTGGAAGTGAACATAGGACTTTCTTGACAAGTTTAAAATTAGAATATGATTCACCAAAAAAAAGCATTCATTTGATAAATTACATAATTTTTCATAAAAATCAGTAATAGATTCATTTTTAGACATAGACGTATTCTCAAACTCAGTTGTTATATCCCTTAACCGTGACCTTTTTACTTGATCAGTCCCTTCATTTTTTATCTCTAATTTATCCCATGCTTCCTAATAATTTCACAGGTAGTAATCACTTGCATTTGTTCTGGGATAATAATATTAAATATAGCATCTAGTGCTTTAGAGTTCCAATTAACTTTCTCAAGTCCATCATTATTCCATTCAAGTGCTAATTTAAAAGTGGTATTACCATCCTTAGTAATTAAACAGCGACTAATAACATGTAACTATAGAATTCCAAACACGTTCATATATAGCTTTCAAGAAAGTCCTCATTCTGGATTTTCACATAACGTAATTAATTCCATCTAACAAGGCAGGTCTATGAGTAGAACCTCTTTTACGTAAGTCATGAAAATCATCTCTAATAACAAAAATAGTAGTATCAGTGTATGCATACAAAAATGAGTGTGCACACAATCACAGTAAAACAGCAAGTATGAAATATTAAATRCAATCCAATCCAAAATAATAAGGTATACCTAGAAGCCAAACAATCAATACAAATTGGATCTAATCTTGATGAACAAGCAACCCATTCTGATACCACTTGTAGGTGTTGATTACTACTTCTTTTAGTGAGTTATTTTATAATCACTTATTAGATATAAATAAATCAAACCACAATAATTTGGTAGAGACATTATTTAACATGGTTCAGCATAAATGCCTACATCCATGGGACCATGTTTAGATGTCAAACACAATTCACTAAACCAATGAGTTCAGGGGACTTATACATCAATCATTCAACAAATTAAAGCTTTTAATGAAATGAAAAAAACTTCCTTTATGTTGAATCTTGTAGGGGTTGATAGATTCTTTGAATTGTCTGTTGATGTAGAAGATTGTATAATGTCTTGTTCTTGTTGCTAGAAATCTTTCAACAAACTTTTCGAATCTTCTTAGGATAGGAAGAAACTCTCGAAATTCAAACGGAAACACATTTAATAAACATTTCTCATATATACTTATGAACAAATACTAAGTATATCATTCTAACCTAACATGAATATTACTCTCTATATTTGTTAACCATGTCCAGACTAATGTGCCTAGTTATATAGTTGATCTTGCAGGAATTAAGATAAGAGATAAATCGATAATTAAATCTCTAAAAGATTTAAAAATCCTTATCTAAAAAGATAATTAGGATAACTCATCTATAAGATAACCATAAGTGTTTATGTTAATCGATAATCATATGTCTGATGTTTGGTGATAATGCATGAATTAATTTAAAATTCAAAGATTCCTATGATAACTAGCTCTTTTAGGTACTTGAAATTTTGTACTTACAAAGTCAAACAAATTAACCAAAAAAAGGGAGCTTGTCTATGCAGCATATTATAGGAAAATAACAAAAGAAATATCACAAAAAGCTTATATAAATGGAAAGAGCATTCGCCATGGTAAAAGAAAGAAAATATGGAAGAGAAACAATCACCTTATTCAAAAAGGAACAAAGTAAATAAAAGAGGAAGGCACATCTGGTCGAGTACAACATCTAGGAAGGTTGAAACAGGAGACAGGCGCAAAGAAGAATATTTTAAACAAAATTAACACTGCCCAAACATTTTATCTTCCAAAACATAATCAAACATAAATTAGATGCTTGGGACAAAATTGAACTAAACAATTATGTCAAACCTTGAATTTAGGCCTAACTCTACTCTCGGTAGGTTCAGGCCTAATTGTACTCCCTCTAGGTCAGCGAAAACAATGAGGTTGTAGTTTTTTATCCTTGTTACTTGGACCAATCAAATAGGTGAAACATATTCCTCCCAAAGTCAAATCAGATAATGTCCTAAACAAAATCATTTAATTTTTTTTCATATTCCATAATCTTAACTTAAATAAAACAGACATAAACAAATTTCAATATTCAATCCATATTTTATAACTAAAATAAAAGGGTTTTGCAAAAGCAAATTCAGGAAAAGAAGATCCTTCCAATTACCTCACAATCACCAATTGGTGATTCAAATGCGGAATTTGCCCCGACAATCACTCCCTGGGGCCTTCTGGTTCATTCCCTAATATCAATCAAACAAGAAAGGCCCTAATTATATATATTCCCGAATTACATAATAACCTTAAACTTAACCCCAGTTGATGATAATATCTTTATGGTCGCACATCTTTTAAATAACATGGAGGAGGATGCCTAGTCACCTATTATAACCGCGTTAGAAGCAACATGTGGTACTTCTTCACTTCTGACTTCTAGCATTGTAAGTATATTGATTTTGGATTATCATATGAGTATTTAAATGATAGATTTATRCAAATATTATTTGTTTAGGTAAAGATTTTTCACATCTTGTAAAGATTTGATCTTGTTTCATATGCTTGCCAAATCTAAGATTTGATCACAAATTTTATCTTCCAAGATCTTTTAAAGATTTGATCATAGATTTTATCTCCATTATCTTTTTAAAGATTTCCTAAAATCTTTTAAAGATCTGATTGCATACTTATCTTGTTTCTTATTGTTTACAAGATCTAAGATTTTCCAAATCATTCAAAGATTTGATTAGAGATTTATTGTGATCTTCTTTCTTCTATATAAAGTGGACTGATTAGTCTGGAATGGTTAACAATATTGAGAGCAATATTCATGCAAGTTAGATTGAGATACCGTGTATTTGTTCATGAGAATATGATCAATATTTATTGAAGGATTTTACGTTGGAATTTATTTCATTTGTTGATTCAACCAATTATCAACAGGTCCTTCCTATCATGGGAAGATTCACGAAGTTTGTTGAAAGAATTTTCAGCAACAAGAACAAGACTTTGTTCAATCTTTAACGTCAACAGACAATTCAAAGAATCTATCAACGGCTACAAGATTCAACATAGGGGAAATCTTTTATTATGTTTTAAAAGCTTTATATTGTTAAATGATTGATGTGTAAGTCACATGAATTCAATAATTTAGTGGAATTGTGTGTGACATTTGGACGTATTCTCATGGATGTAGGCATTTATACTGACCATATTAAATCGTGTGTTCACTATTTTTAGTTTATTTTTATTGATTTATATCCAATCTTGATTATAAAGTAATTTACAAAAAAGAAGTAGTAATCAACATTAACAAGCATCAAACCTCTGTCTTGTCCTCCTGACGTTAGAAGATGAAAGAAGGGAAATAATGTCGTTTCTTTTTATTTTAACTCTACTAAAGTTGCTTAATAGTCCTCTAATCATTATTTATATATTTCTTTGAGCATTAACTAATTAAATTTAACATTTAACACTATATAGTATCAGATATTGTAGAATGACCTATTGGGTCGGCGTATTACATTCTCCCCTCCTTAAGAAGTTTCGACCTCGAAACTTAAAGTACATGGTACCTTTGATATGTGTGGATACCGACTCTTCATTTTTCTCTTCCAATTCCCAATTAGCTTCTCTTGAAGTGTGATTAAATCACTGGACTCTCACATTCAAGACGTTCTCCTTCTCATTACCTAGTCTTTGTGATCCATGATTCTCAAGGGAAACCCTACATACTCTAAATTATTTTGAATATGAGGTGGCTCCACCTCCAATATATGACCATGACCACATACATATTGACAATGATACTAGACATGAAAAATATTGTGGACACATGAAAGGACTAGAGGAAAAGTTAAATAATATGTCATATTTCCAATTGTTTCACCAGTACCTCGGATGACCAAACACACTTCGAACTAAGCTTCATGTGAACTTTTCATTCAACACTAGACACTCTCAACAAATTATTCACTTAGTTTTCTATTGCTTGGTTGAAATCTTGGAGCTTCACTTTGCATTACTTGGCTGGTCAGAACCCTTGACTTCAATAGCTAGTGCAGTCTTCACATAGTGGATGGCATTTATGTTAAACTAGCTATTAAAACTTTGAGTGAATTAATATACATAAACTCGAAATGCGAACTATTGTCAGAAGACTAATATATTGATATATTAGGATTTGATAAGGGAAAGTGGAGACAAAAAGAGAATTAAGTTGCAAAAAGTTAAGACCACTGTGGAGAAATTGGAGACTAGAAGAGAATTAAGTTACATAAAGTTAAGGCCACAGCGGAGGGTAAAAGAGTTTTAAATAAAGGAAACTGGGTGTCAAAGATTCATTAATGCTATAGCYAAATTTTCTTATCGACTAGTATTCTAGATATGATAAAGATAGTGATAAGAAGCAAAAACTAAAATAAAGAATGTGAAGGAGAATGAAGTTGTAATAGTTTTGGATAATATTTTTGAATATAACATATAACAATTCATTCATCCGAAAGAAAATTTATAATAGGTTATAAAATTCGCTAAGGGTACTAGAATTTCAGTGCAAGAGTAGGGTGAAGAAACGCAAAGATACAATTTCATAAGGTGAGAAAGAGAACGTCAAATTTTAAGGAAAATATGTAGAATGTAGAACAACTAAATCAAGACAAATAAATAAGAATAGAATATTAATATTATTTTATGACTTGATTGACTCAAAGGGTATAAGACGCCAATATCAAAATTTTGTCTAAATCATGAGAATAACACATGAGCACATTTTGAAGATAAAGTATTCTATGAAAAGACACCTTTTATAATTTTCATATGTATCATGCAGATTCATTCCTTAACCTGAATAGACATCTCAGTAAAAAAAAAAAAAATAAAAAAAAAAAAAAAAAAAAAAAAAACAAAATTGTAGCTTCAACTCTTACATTGTCTTTCTTCCTTTTTCTAGCTCTATCTCACATCAATTTTCTGATTCAGTTCAGTTGAAGTACTAGTCCAGTAATGGGGACAATAYTATGTTCACATGACATGGATTGAATCGAATATTTGCGGTTGGTTCATACAAAAATGTCAAATTGGCCTAAAATAATCCAGTGTTTGAGGGTCTAAATTGTACTCAAGCAAAGCTGAAGGATGCAACTGGATGCGAGGAGCCGACATCACATGGATGGCTAGTGCTGAAGCTTATTCTATAGTGTTTGTGGTGGTTTATCTGATAAACTCTAACTCGTGCGAGCTAATGTAATCTTCTATGCTAATGCTTTAGTATTCTCCCGTCTCCTTTGGCTTCTTCTTTCATCTTCCTTTAATTATTGACAAAAGTCTACTTATATATGAATCTAAATCATGGTTAGCTAAATCAAATGAAAATATCTGGTGGTAACTAAGTGGATTGGAAATGAATATGAAGACGCCAAAATCATACCAAATTCATTGTTACCATTGAACAAAAGTTTAATGGGTTAGCATGACAGTGAAACACTAATGTAAATCATGAGACTTAGTTAATGAATAGCAATTATAGAGAAGGGGAGAAAAAAACAAATATAAATATGTATATGGTCGATTACTGTAGTGAAAATCCTGAAATCAGTGGTAAGAGCTTTCTATGGAAATTCCTCCAGAAATATATATATTAATGATACGAATTGACTTATTTTCGTGTTTAAATCAAAATTTCATTTTCAAGCTAAACATTGCCACACTATTTAGAAAATCCCTAATAGTCATGCGTCAACAGTCATTCTAATTATATCACTCATTTCTATTCTTTAGTATTTTTGTAGCGAACTCTTCTAAGAGATTTAAAAATAGTCACTTCACACAACTTTAAAAATCATTTTTTTTTTTTGGGACAAAAGGAGATGTTTTATTAGTGAAGATTATTTGGAAATCTATCACAAACTTGCGACGAATTGTTAACAAATCTCTAACTTTTTTTTTTAAAAAATTTTCATAACTTTTATTTGGAAATCTATTGCAAATCTTCGACAAATTTGTAACAAATCTCTAAATTTATTTATTTATTTTTATAATTTTATTTGGAATTCCATTGCAAATTTGTGACAGAATCTTATTTGTTTTTTCATAATTTTATTTGGGTTTATGTCACAAATCCGTTCCAAAATTTGTGTTGGATTTTTGACAAATAAATTTATTTACACAGTTTTTTAAAAAATTATAAAATTTTTGACTGCAATATACCAAAGCCTTTAAGTTTGATGGAAGATTTGGACAGATATTTTCCTCGCAAAAACCTGTTCTTTTGTAGTGTGTTATCTAGGTCGAATAGTTGAAGTAAGGGCTTAATAGGTAGACYTGAACCATGTGTAAAGTGAATAGGAAAATGAAGAATCTGTATGACGGTTATTGAGATCAATTAGAAGGTTACGGATCTCCATTAGGGTAATTAAGAAACAAAATCAGGAAAGTGAATATATGGAAATAGTGAGGAGGGAATTGAATGTAAGGAAAGGAAATATATATTAATCTGGCTTAGAGAGAATCTGGAAGGAAACTTCTTTATAGATAGCCGGGTAATCTTTTGCATGAGTAGAAAAATCTTAGACTGGAGCCTTATATAAAGTGTCCTAATCTCTTCTACTGCTTGCTCTCTAATCGTTTTGGCTTCAATTTTGTTGATTATAGTGAAAAATGGCATCACCAAAGCTTCTATTCACAGCTATCCTTATTCTCACTGTTGCCCTTCGTGCATGCTCTGGAGGAGGTGCTACTGCTCTCTCTATATCTCTCATATATATAATATATAAAAGAAAAGGGTTTCATGGACATATCAGTTTCACTTTTATCTAATTGTATATATGCTAAAAGTGAAGAGGGAATTGATTCAATATCCTTTTATATTAAAAGTGAAGAGCATTATTTTATTCTGATTTTTTAAAAATCCTCTGCTTTGTGTATTTGCTAATGTCATTATTATATAATAGATATTTATAATTTTGCAATATTGGATGCAGAAATCCAAGGTGAGGAAGGCAGTGAATGCAATTTTAAAGGTACATGCAATAGCGGAGTCGAGTGCATAGAGATTTGTGGAGACAGTGCTGCTCTATGTGTCCCCGGCCTCCACAACGACCATCGCTGCTGCTGTCTTCAGCACGAAGGCCCTCCTCCTTCAGGATCGAACATATAAGTTCCAGAGATGTCCGCCTTTGTCTTATTATCTTGTTATTTAATATAAAGCATACAGTTGAGGCAGTTCTTCATTCCGGAGTAATGCGAGAATTTCTCAATTTCCTCCTCGGGGATTAATTTTTCTTTGCTGAAAATGAATCTGTATTAATTCAAAGCGTGTTTCACCAGACTTCCAAATCCAAATGCAACGCGAGACTGGGGAGCTTTGAGCTAATAAAAGAGACCTACTTTTTTAAGCGTGAAGAAGTTTCTGCAACTTCTTTCCTCTTTCCATTACTCATATTCTAGTATTTTGATATAATTACTTTTTTAATGACGAAAAGGAATGAAATTTCATTTAATATCTGAGGGAGTGTTTGGTTGGAGTGACGAAATATGGTAATGGGTACGTAAATTAATTAATCATTACTCCCAAATTCAAGAATCACTTATTTTCCCTTAGTCACAATAGTCCAAGACTTAGCAATCAACTTTCGTTACTCTGTATCAAAATTACCTTTAAATTCCTTTTTTCCATTTTTTTTCTTCTCTTCTTTCTTCCAACTTTTTTCTTCCAATAGACACCATTCATCGCAATGAAGAGATTAAAATTTTGATAGGGACAAATTTAGAATTTTTTAAAAAAATTAAAAATAGTCCTTCAACTATTTTCATTTTTAAATTGATAGGGTAACATTAGAATTTTGAAAGTTGAAAAGATATCCCTTCAGCTGTTTTCATTTTAAATTTAGTAGAGGTAAAATTGAAATTTTAAAAATCAACTATTTTCATTTTAAAATTGATGGGGGTAAAATTAAAGTTTTAATTGATTCCTATTACAAATATTGAATTGAATAAAACAACATCAATCACAATGARATCCATTTAATGGATTGGAACCAAACAGTAACAGTGTAATCGTGATTTCGGTTGTGGTTGATCCCCTAATCCGATCCATCGTGATCAAATGCCTCTTAAATAATCTGCTAGATCATATTATCTAAARATTATTAATATTCAATTTATCTTTTCAAGTTAGTTACAAAATCATTTAAATATTACATTTCTAATTTATACCTAAACATTTAATACATATATTATCAAATAAAAGTTTGCATCATAAGTAGTTTTATGTAAAAAATAAACATGTAATTTATAATAATAACTTTGTTTACAAAATAATAAGTTTYTATTARGACATTATCTGATTAAATTAAAGTATTGAATTAAAGGGRACAAGTAAATATGATCGATATGTCATACTTGTGAAGCCCATAAAATTTCTTRGAGAAGCTAATCGAGGTATTATATGAATTCYAGAGGAGATATGATTTTAGAAATTATTATACCTAGTGTAGAATGTTTATTAGAGAATGGTAGTAGAATTTTATTGTTAAATAAAACCCGAACATTTTTGCAGTCTAATGAAGTTTCGGAAACCTTTTCTAAAAATTATTCCTACTAGATACAAATTTTTATTTTCTTGCATGCATCTGATCGACTATAACTCTTTTATTCTATTTCAGCTTTGTTCCTTAAAATTCTTCTAAATTCAAATTCTAATTTTCCTCTTTTCTTCCTAACTAGTTTCCAGTTTAGTTAGCTTCATTCCTAATTTAATCTTTTATATAAAAATCCTAAAACTACCAATACTCACCGTGTTTTCCTTCAAAACTCAGCCAACGCTTAGTCTAATACTTGGATTAAACTTTAATTTTTAAAACCCCTCAATACAAGTAGAGTTTAGAACATGAGCTGTCCAAGCGAATCCAATTTTCCTCTTCTTCTTCTACCGAATTGTAGCTTTGGTGTTTCTGCCAAATTTCTTTTAATTACCCTCCATATCAGTTTAATGTTTTAGCCAAAATTATCCTCCCAATGTATGAAAGAATTGTGGTAAAATTCCTGCCTATGTGTTGTCCGATTTTGGGGTTCTAGCAAGAATTACAGTTGTCATTTCAATTGAGTGTGCTATCCGATTCCCAAGGTGTCCTAATTAAGAATTTGGCAGCTATCCATAGTCTTGTCTGAATTATAGAAGAGTTTAACTGGGATGATGGTAGCTGCCCTGTGCATGTATCAAGAGCGTATAAATTTTCTTCTTTCTTTCTTTATTATTTTGGCCGATTTCTTCTTCTTGTTCCAGCTTTGTTTCCTCCTCTTAAAACTGCTATGTAGGCTGACTTAAGTTCAACCTTCAATCCATTCTACTTGGCCAAATTCTTCTCTCCTTCTTATATTAACAATCAACAAAGTTTTGCACCTCGAGACAATCGAAGCCCACTCGTCCTTTCACTCTACAATAAATTTAGAAATCGCACCTTTTTTTCATCCATTGCCCCACCAATACACTACTAAAATCCTAGCAAGAAAATTGAGAGAGTACAAACTGGAGTGAGGAAGAGTTGTATAGCAACAGCCAACTACACTCCATTCTTTTGCAGCTTTATAGCTTACTGTGAATACTAGGCTCGTATCCATCAGATTCTTATGTCTGTAAAACTCTCGAAGATGGATAACTTTAAGCTTGAAACTTATGACCCTGGAATGTTCTTCTGCATGTAAACATTTCATACCCTTTAGCCAATGACTGGATGGCCGATAGCAGATCGAGAATACTTTGGATAGACAGTCGCATCATTCCATATCTAGATATGATTGTGGATAGTCCTACCTTTATTTAGGAGGTTTAACTTAGCGGGATGAGTCCCTTGGACCCTAGCTAGTGGATACCAATGATTTTATGTGATGATAAGGTAGATTGCACATGTATATTTCGGAAGGATAAGGCCGATATTACTAGACCCTGCAGAGTTTTATTCTACGATAATCTTGCATTATCTTGTTATTTCTTTTCCCCAGCAAATATTTTTATCACTCCTTTGATCAACTATCTTGTTTATCAAATTCTAAAAAACAATTTCATATAACGACTTTTATTACATCCTTGAACATGTTTTAGAACTATATATTTTAGCTCACATTGCACAAGTGCAAAACTCATTGAGCTAACATTCATAGTCTTTATAGTGACAAACAGATTTGGGGACTTGGGGTTGTGCGAGCACGAGCTAGAACTGTCAATCCATCACTGGAGAATGTCAGAGCAGCACTACTCTTTTTAGTTTACTATTATTATGATGTATTACGATGTATGTATCGACAATCCTTGTTGGATTGTATTTCTAGATGTTTTATTGAGGAATTTTATCTTTTCTGAATTAGTACTGATTGTCGAGAAATAACAGGTGACTCGTTGGGCCCCAATGAAACCTAGGGGTCGACGAGAACGGCACAATATTAGATTTTGAACTCTTTTAAGTCTTCTAAAAAGTTAATAATTATTCTTGATATACTTCATATATATTAGAGACATTTTTGTCATCCAGGGTGATTTCCCCTCCTCAAAAAATGAGAAAAGAAAATATAATGTTGGTCTCATAAACCTTACATGTATTGTGAGATGATATGCATACACTACAAAAAAGAAGCTTATTTGCGGTGGCTCTAAAACTGCCACGAATAGTTCTTGGGCCGTTGTAAATAGTATTATGGTTATAAACCAATAAGCGTAGAAAGTTTTATTTGCATCGATTCTGTGACCCTTGTAGATAGTATAACTTATATTTGACCGATCCTGTGGCCACCTTGAAAAATTTTATGAGATGACTTTTTGTAGATATGCTAAAAAAGATGACTTTTTTGTACTTATGAGAAATATTTTTTACATTTGCTTCTTGAGCCACTCACAGTGATATAATTATAAGGACATATTGTAAATATCACTTAGGGGCAAAGTATAAACAAATATATATTATAAAATAACGTCGAAAATTTTAAAATTTGTTTGGAGGAACGAAAGATAAAATTTATATAATTAAACGAGGGGGTTTGTATAAGTAATTGTCGTTTTAAAATTATTCATATTTATAATTAAAAGATGAAATTCTAAAAGAGCGAGTTTTTCTGTTCTCCCTTCTGAAGGCCTTTGTTTCGTTGTTTTCCCTCTAAAAAGTAGGTTATGTCCAGCATGTAAATTTCATATTTTAGGAATCGGAAAATATAATTAAATCTCAATAAATTAGCAACTTCTGGACCATACAAATTTTATTCATTTAAAATTGTAAAAATTAATAAATACGTTAATATTTTATTAATTTATTGAATGTATTTATAGTTAAAAAACACACTCATTCTAATTAACTAAAGATTTTTAAAATTATTTTTAAATGAAAATATGAATTATTTTTTTATAAAAGAAGGCTAAAAGTCTAAAGTACTTGATTTGCAAATATAATATAATTACATCAATATTTCAAGGTATGTTGATATTATTTTTCTGTCATCAAGAGGTTAAAAAGATTTAGCAATATTAGATGATAGATTTTCACTTCTATTTAGAAAACACATAAAATGAAAAGACAAATAAAAATAGATGTAATAAGATGAAATAGGGATGAGATTCAAGGATATTCAATTTCGAAGAACAAAGAACCAATAATAGATTCAAATTCACCTCAGATTCTTAAAAAAAAAAAAAAAGGAAAAATCCTCTGAAGAAAAGAAGAAAAGAGAAAGTATGGTGATCTCACGGGACTTGACAACATAATTGGCATTATCAACTTTCTGAGCATGCTGAGAACAAATATAGATTTTTCTTCTTTTTCCATTACTCCTTCAATCATTTGACGTAAGCAAGGACGTCAGCTAAGTAGGTTTTTCACTTCTTTTTTAATTATTGTTTCCTTTTTATAATTACTGTGGATGAGTAACAATTTAGACCTGATCTTCACATTCTTCACTTGGACAAACTTTGCTCCTCTCTCTTCCACCTTTCAACCCATATATTAGGGGGAAAAAACAAATAAGTCACTCATATTTTAGTAAATTATTAACATGAAGGGAACTACAAGGGTTATGTAAGGTTTTCAAAAAATACAATTAACAACTTGAGACAATTGGTAAGCGGAATTTCAAGTCATAGTGAGGTAATGTGTTCGACCACCTTCTTCTGGCGTCATGTTGAAAGGTATCTGGATTAGATATTCTTTTTGAGTAAAAATTTAATTATACATGTAAAATTTGAGCCAAATTTGAATTAATTTATCCGCGTGGAGATACGAGATCCCGATAGAAATAAAAAAGGTATTTAAATTTTTTATTATTCTATTATTTTATTAAAGTTATTAATTTAGCTAGTTATCGAAAAATATATAATTTAATAGATCTCATTCAGTGTATTAATTTATAAAAAATTTACTATATAGTTATTGATGTACATGTGATTTTAGCAGCAGTAATGAATACTTATCTTTGTCTMGTCTACTTTAGGACAGTGATCTCTTGTTATGATTCTAGTCAAAAGAGTCCTTAATTAATTAGCTGAAATTCAGGAAACACACAAAAAGGAAGGAGGTCATTTTTATAGGCAATTACTGTGATTCTCTATCTAGTTATTAAATCAGAGTGTTTGGATTGTAAGAGACGCGAAAAAATGAAGATACATTTAGAAGTCTGGATTAATTTTTATATGGAAAAGAAGAAATATGACGAATGATGTSTATTTTAAATCGCTTAACTTGGTTTGTTGTCCGAGAATGAACAAGAAATGAAGGACAAGAAATAGGCTTTGATGAATATTCTTTATAAAGGTCACAAAGATATTTGTAAAATACTTATATTGACCTAAAACATGAATAAATATGTTACATGTCTCAATTTTTCAGTAATATTTCTTAACTCCTCTCGTCCTCGGTTAAAAGGAACTGAAAAAACTTTGAAGGTAGGTTCCACAATTGAACTATGAACTACMSTAGTAATAAATTGYCATATAAATAAAAATAAAATACCCTTTTGCAGGTCTGTGAAAATGGCGGATCATTTCTTTGCTTATATAGTTTAAATCAAGTCATTTTGTCTTTCTTAAACTGGTAAAAATCTATCAAATGTAGCACCAGAGCGTGCTTGGGATTTTAGAAGGAAAAGGAGTGCATGCACAGAGATGTTGTTCTATACGGCTCCAATGGCTTTTGCAAGCATATCATGCTAACTAATGCTGACATCTCCACTATAAACATACACTATGAATTCTACCACTTTTTGTTTCATTTCTCTATCCCCAACCCGCAATCCGAGAGGATAAGATATAGTTAAAATTTCTGTGAATGATTTTGATCCTCGGATATTGATGGTTTTTATGTTCGAACATAACAAGCATATTGTTTATCAGGGTCACTGARACAAAGGATGAATATTTGAGACGCTATTGTTCTCATTTGATAACACAACCTGTAACWTATGAAGCCTTCATCTTCAACATCTATTTCTGTGGCTAATGTTTTTTTAGTGCACTGGTATTGTGTCGTCTTTCTCTTACTATTTTCTGGAGATTRCATTATTGATCATACCACCACCCTACTCGCAAACTGAAAAACTCCAAATATTTYGAACATGATCTCCGTGTTCCCGTGGCAATGAAAAAGAAAAGGACCTGAAATTTGTTCAATAGGACAAATTTGAATAGATATTAAATGATATAGGACAGAGTATCACATGGAAACCAAGTCTAAATTCATTCCCCACTAGCCCTATTAGTAATTTCATTCTTTTCTGGCCATGTGTTGCATATAAATATTCATCCCTTTTACTCTCTCTGTGAACACGGAGAACAAGAAGATGGAGGTGGACATCAAGAAGATGGCTGAAAATGGCGAGGAGGAGCAGAGGGAAGCTCAAACCAAGCGGCGGCAACTCGGCGGTATCCGAACTATGCCATTTATCCTCGGTGAGTTCATGTTCTCGTGCTTGTTTATCGGTTATTCTTCATCCTCGACAGCATTCTAATCCTGATCTGTAATGTAAGTGATTATACTCAGAGTTCAACTTGAGCAATGACTGCATTGGGGATTGCACTTGGGATACAAGTATCTCAATGACATGGTTAATTATGTTCGAACATAAATGTTCGGATATATTCTGATTTCATAACAATATTTTAATTCCTTATAATATTTATGTTTTCTTGTTAATTTACTATATTAATGTATAATAAAATTTATTAAAAGTATTAATTAGGTACATGTAAACTTTGTTATTCTATCATTAACACGTAAATAATTGACATATAGATGGTCTTAGATTACCTCTTATTTTCGTAATAAAAAGGGTCTCAATGGCCCTATACTCTATTATGTTACATTCTTAATCTTTTAACTAATTCTTTTGGAGTTAACTCGTTAAACTACCATCTTGTCCTCCTAAAATCTCTTTTCTGGGCACTTGTGCATTGATTCATCGAGGATGGCATTCAGAATAATTTTGATGTAATGGATTCCAGTGGAGTTCACTGGGCATGAAGTGGGCCATGACACATCATACACATTATATTATTATTACTTTAAATACGATCCGAAGTCGGAACTCCCAAATTATGGAGCCTTAAGTCTAAGCAGCATGCATTCAACTTTAATTGTCGATTTGTGGCAGCAAACGATGCATGCGATCGATTTGCGGCGACTGGATTTCATGCAAACCTGATCACATATCTAACCAATGAGTTAAACTTGCCCCTGGTGAAGGCTTCAAATATTCTCACCAACTTTGGAGGAACCTCCAGTTTGACACCTTTGGTCGGTGCTCTTATTGCCGACTCCTTTGCCGGCCGGTTTTGGACAATTATCGTCGGTTCCATTATCTACGAACTGGTCAGTCACTCATCTCTCTCTCTCTCTCTCTCTCTCTCTCTCTCTACATGAGTCAGCAACAGCTTTATACTCTCTACTTCATATTCTCTCCGTAAAATGAATTTAAACTGCAAATTGGGTCCTCTCTGGATTCGAACTCTTAAGAGGTTGGCTTTATCCATATCAAATAGTCCGAGTTTATCCACTTATTAAGCCCATTTTCTGAATTGAAATGAACATGGCCCACTTAAGCCCGGCCTAGTTACTCTTTGTAAAAGATTGTTATTAATAAATTGTCTCGGGCATAATCAATAAAGTTTGTAAGTTTACAAAGTCTATGCTCTAATGTCATCGTATAAATGTTGTTAACAGGGAATGGTGAGTATTACAATTTCAGCAGTTCTGCTGCAGCTTCATCCTCCTCCATCTCCAACCCAACAAAACTCCAAGGAAGCCACAAGTGCTCAGCTTTGGGTTCTATACTTTTCTCTTCTTTTGACATCTCTAGGAACTGGTGGGATGAGGCCTTGTGTAGTTACTTTTGCTGCTGATCAATTTGACATGCATAAAACAAAGACAGAAGCCAGAGGCTGGAGTTTCTTCAATTTGTACTACTTCTGCATGGGTCTAGCAACACTAACTGCTCTAACTGTTGTAGTTTATATCCAAGACAATGTAGGTTGGGGTTGGGGTCTTGGAATTCCAACCATTGCCATGGGTTTATCTATTATAGCTTTTGTCGTAGGAGCCCCTCTCTATAAAAAGGTGAAACCAGGTGGGAGTCCATTGATCAGATTGGCACAGGTAATTGTTGCAGCCGTGAAGAAGAGAAAGGTCGCGGCACCAACAGACCCTTGTCTTCTATACGAGAATAAAGAACTTGATGCAGCTATCACTACCAATGGGAAACTCATACACTCCAATCAGTTCAGGTAAATATCAAAATTTCTAATTACGCGATGTTTTCTTTGATTCGGGGGATGATATTAAAAGCTTACAAATAAGTCACGTTCTTCGCCTAACGGTGGCCACATGATTGATCGATTTAGCCTTGTCTAGTATGTGGAGCCGGGTTTGTCCTCAGAATAGCTACTTCCTTGAGCCAATAGGGTCGCTTAATGGCGGAAGGACCTAAGAACATTCCCAAACAACATCCCTTGAGCAATCTGGAGTTTGGTTCTTGCAAAACGTTAGTGTCTCGGCGCTCACTTGAATCATCATCTTCTATCCTAAATATTGCAGGTGGGTTGATCGAGCAGCTGTGGTAACTGATGATGATAAAAAAGACGAGTCCAACCAGCCAAACTTGTGGAGATTAGCCACTGGCCACAGAGTTGAGGAGCTGAAATCCATCATCAGAYTTTTGCCAATCTGGGGAGCAGGAATATTATTGGTAACGTCATACTCCCARCTCCACAGCTTCACCATCCAGCAAGCTCGAAGTATGGACCGCCACCTCTCTCACTCCTTCGAGATACCACCAGCCAGTTTATCCATCTTCAGCGTCATAACCGTGCTTATCGGTCTTGCATTATACGAGCGCCTATTTGTCCCTTTAACTCGTCGATTCACAGGAAATCCAGCAGGCATTACGTGCTTACAGAGAATGGGAATCGGCTTTGCAATCAACATTTTTGCCACAATTGTATCAGCACTTGTTGAAATCAAGCGAAAAGCGGTAGCTAGTCATCACAACCTCCTGGATAAACCTACTGCTGTTATTCCTATAAGTGTRTTTTGGTTAATTCCCCAGTTTTGCCTCCATGGAATAGCTGAAGTTTTCATGTCTGTCGGTCACCTGGAATTCCTCTATGATCAATCCCCAGAAAGCATGAGAAGCACTGCAGTTGCACTTTATTCGGTCGCGATATCAATCGGGAACTATATCAGCACCTTCATGGTTTCTTTAGTTCATAAATACACAGGTCCGGAAAGAAATTGGTTGCCTGATCGAAATCTGAACAGAGGAAGYCTGGAAAACTATTACTGGCTGGTGACTGGAATTCAGGTCGTGAATCTCATATACTATGCTATATGTGCCTGGTATTATAGTTACAAAAACTTGGAAGTTTTGAAGGATAGTAGCGATGAAATCGACCTGGAGGTAGGTAAGGATAAAAGTTTGGGAGATCATTCTAAAGTAAATGGAGAAACAGAACTGGCAAGAATGAATTGAAAATTACAAGTGCCTATATAATTGTGGATCAAGTGATGAAGTAARGAATAAAGTTATTTTAATTATGTTTACCTTTACCCAATTTAATTCAAAATAGACTGATATAGATTTAGRTCGAGCGCAACGTGCATCCGTTGAGGGATTGACCACGCTAAGGTATTCTGGCTTTGCTTTGGCATGCTCCATGTGATAATGGGGAGTGGATTGATCTTAAACTTTCTTCAACTAGCTAAGACTGGAGCGTGAAAGGCTGCTGGAAATGTCTTCCTCAGAATACTAACCGGAGAGGGGGAGAGAGTTTAAAAACTTAAACTTTTATCCAAGTAGGAATAGGCATGAGTTTAGCCAATTCACGAGGGGCTCACACTTTGATTTGGATTTGATATTTGGGACTATAAGTTTGACTCATGAGTGAGTTAAATAGAGTTTGACTTATTTGGTTAGTGAATTAGGTTAATAATATATGAAAAAATCAACATTGTAATATTTCTCTGATCAAATCAAATTTCAATCTAAATTAGAGTTTACGATCTTCTCCTAATTCCCAAGCTTTAACAAGGCATAATTTGAGTGAGTAAGTTATAAAGGAAAAGCAGCAAACTACAAGGTAAAGTAAAGGAACAATATATATAATAAATTCATATTGTTTTTCCCCTTTCATACTGGACCAAGTCTCATAAGTCTCCTTATTCAGTGTTATTGCTGTCCCATGATCTCCYTTATTAGCTCAGGGAGTTGAGATGTCCCTATATTGCAGCACTTTAGAGATCATGGGTGTTAAGAATGATCGTAGTGCTATGAGACTCGGATAAAATTATTATTAGAGACTTCTTACTGGAGTTGAGCTCCATCCCTTTCGATCAATTATCACATTCGTATATCACCTTGGTCGTTGGTCGAACCTCTATTCCCTCATCGGTTATATAAATAATTTATTGGGCTGACCTCTTCTGCCTCGATTGATCCAATAATTCTTCTGATAGCTAATGGTGTTAGTCTGAAATGGGTTTTATCCGATATTCAATTCCTGCTAAGCGATTCGAGTTATCTAATTTTTATTGTCCAAACACAAAATTATCGATTCGGTTTTTTTTTTTGGTATAAAAAATAACGGAATTAACGTATACAAAACCATTTTTGAAGTGTAGGTCACAATTTTATCATTCCCCCTACTGTAATATTTAATCTGGGCGACCGCCCTCACCATTCGTAACTTCTAACAACATTTCTTACTCAAACAGGGTAAGGATTATCTTATTGGTGATTATATATGGTAGAAGGTGGCCCCTACCTCACACCAAAACTTTGTGTTAAAAACGTTCTTTGCGACCTATCATTAAGGGAGTAAATAGCGCTCACAATAAATATTTTTTACCCCAACATAATAAATTCACTGTTTATTTATCCCTCAGGTCGCAATTTGAACTACCACATGGGGCGATAGTGCTCTGTCTCATCACCACACTCACTCTGACTATTCTTTTTACCTTCCACTCAATGCTCCTATCCCATACTGTTTCCTAAAGTACGCGCCCTCTCCAATTTCCACCTTCGTACGGGCTCTCCTCTTCCCTCCCTCCTCCTCCACCTCTCTCCAGTCTCTCCTTCCTTCCGCTCCTCTCCCTCATCTCTCGACCTGACTCTTCCGCGCTCTCTGCCATCATCTACACTCTCCGCGACATCTCAATCTCATACCTTCCACCACACCACTTTACCTCTAACACACCAGATAAACCCCCCACCATCACTTACATGAAAAAAAAATTGAATTTTCTTATATTTATCAAGGAAAACACCCACGACTATATCACCATTTGATCGTGATTTCAAACATTTGTATTGGTAACCCAAGGAATGGATGCACACAAACTTTACTCTTCTGCACCCTATACTTACTGTTCTTACCACTGAGTGCGTGCCTCGTGATGACGTACTCACTCTAATTATATGTGCCAGTCTACTATCTTTCACGGTGCTCTGTGAGAAAAATCCAAAAATACAGTAAATACAAAAGGCCACCATGATGGACATGTTCATCACAGTGGCCTGTTGAGATAAGCATAATAGGTGAACCCTTCATCACAGAGGGTTTGTGATACACATGTCCATCACGGTGACCTATTGTAAAGAGCATATTGGGTGCTAGTTTTATCACAACAGGCCACTGTGGTGGACATGCTAATTACGATGGCCTTCTGTGATGAAACTAGCACCCATTATGCTCTTCATAGTAGGTCGCCGTTATGGACACGTCCATCTTGGTGGCCAACTGTGTGAGCATATTGAGTGCTAGCTTTATAACAGCAGGCCCCTGTGATGGACATACCAATCACGGTGGACTTCTATGATGAAGCTAGCATTCACTATGCTCTTTATAGCAAGCCACTATTATGGACTCGTCCATCACGGTCCAGTTGTGATGAGTATATTAGGTACTAGTTTCATTGCAACAGACCACCATGATGGACGTGGCAATCACAATGGACTTCTGTGATGAAGCGTGCACCCAATAACTTCATCATAGTGGGCAACCATTATGGACATATCCATCACAGTGGCCTTCTGTGATAAGCATATTGGGTGCTAGCTTTGTCACAACATGCCACCGTGATTGGCATGTCCATTACGAAAACCTTTTGTGATGAAGCTAATACCTAATATGCTCATCATAGCTGACCACCATGATGGACGTATCCATCACGGTGGCATTTTGGGATGCACTATTCCATTAATATCAAAGAGTTTGATTTAACTTGAATTCAGTAAAAATAAATTTTTTTAATTATATATGTTGTATATGTTCATTACAACAACCCGCAATGGTAGGGATCATATCATGGTTGGCCTGCTGTGATAAGCCAAAAGAACTATAACTGTAAATATAGATCTAATGTATAGTATTCTTTTTATGTTTTGTAGTCGTGGAATTCATTGTTGACTCGACTAAGCATTTCAGGGCTATGAACACTAGTCGATGTATGTTACAGATAATAGATGAGGTGACAGATGCTCTTGATTTTCATCATTGTGAGTTGTTATCCAAATATGTTTTTGCCTCCTTAACAAGATTAAGGGAATTGAAGGTTTAGCTCATTCATGCTGTGATGCTTAGGTGCCTCAGAACACAAAAAGAAGAATGAAGTACGATTTTAGTTTGGGGAGACAAGGAGTAGGTTCAGATTTGAAAAGTTTACTCTTGTGATTGACCTGCCAGAGATTGATAAAGAGAACCCTAAGAAAGGGGAAGCCACTGATCTAAACAAGAAATACTCTAGCAAGTGTAAAGAGAACCTCAAAAGATRAGTGGTTCTAGCTGAATTTAGAAAATGCAAAGATTTGARTGACAAGTACAAGCTAGGGCTTTTAGTGATTTGGATATATGTTTTATATGCCAAGAAAGAGAATACAACCATCAGCTTGTGGTGGTTCTTCTTGGTGGATGATTTGGAGAGATTTAATAGTTATGAATGGGGAAGACAATCATATTTAGAAACTATTGAGTTATTCATAAGGGATTATACGGAGGCAATGGAGAAATCCAGGGAAAAGAAAGCATATAAAATCAGCTATCATGAATTT
>MEJB01000006.1:9722506-9736543 GCA_001752375.1 Rhazya stricta
GGGGGCGAAGAGAATCACCAGAGAGAATATCCCATCTGGCAACGGACAATTAATCTAATAATGCGACAACGGCGCCTCAAGATTAAGACCAAGGAAGGACGCCCTTCGCTACAGCCGCATGCTCAGCTGTCAGTGCCACTGCTGATTGCTATGGTCCGAAGTAGCAATGGGTTTGGCAACTATTGAAGTTTTGCATCGACTCAAGGGATCTTGGTATCATAGCTGCGAGAATGCGCATGACTTGAAGTGCTCAGCTTAGCGAACAATTGGTACGCAACCAACATCCCAATGGAGTCTCACCCCTCATAAAAAAATCTTTTTATCTTGAAGCTTTCATACTTGGGTCAGAGTAGGGAATACCGTATCCGACGCTGCTATGGGATCACTTGTTTTGACTTCGAGTACATCTTCGCCCACCTTCTGACCTCTTCCTTCTCTTCTTCTGCGATCCCTCCTACTTCCGTTCTGGGTTTCCCGCTTGAACAAACACCTGGGCGCGTCTCGTCCCCTCCTCCGCGGTCGTTACTCAGATGCTAGCCCTTTCTCCGCCGGTAAGGAGCTACCTACCTTTATAATGCTTCTGTATTACCTAAAGGTCCGAGATACTCTTGTCAACCAAGTTAATGTGACTTGTCGAGGTCGCAGGCTGATCTCGCCATAACTCGACGTTCGAGCCTCGTCACGCTACTGCGTGCTCACAGAACAGACGCGTCTACTCGACGAGAATGGCACGCCTGACTCTGGACCCGGAGCTCCGCCGCTCAGTGTCTCGTAGGTGGACGAACTGTCCCGGCGCCGGAATTTTCCACGGTGCCTCTCGAGAGCCCTGATTGAACTAAATTTAGGGCTCGTAGCAACTGCTCGGTCACACCACATCTCTAATTCATAGCGCTCTGTGCGCCGCCTCTTGCTCAGTTAGCTCCACCAACACCATTATCCTATTTTTGGAAACGCGCCTTCAGTAGTAGATCTTTTAAAGCTTACGCCGTGTTCGCCGTGTCGGAAATAGCACTCTTCGGGAGCTGGCTGGTGAGGTGAACCAACCTACTCATTATGGACTGAATTAACAATAGTTCCCAAGAGCTCATGGGGGCGTATCCGTATTTGGGGGAGTGGGTGAACGTACTCGTGAAGRAAATGATCTTTACATGGAAATGAAGGAATCTAGAGTGATTAATGAAGAAAATATTGCAGAATCAAAGTGGCTCTAGTTTACGGTCAGATGAATGAACGCTAGGAGCTCGTATGAGAGTTGGTTTGACTGCCCTAACTATGGCGGAATATTTCCGAGATGTTAATGAACAAGACGTACTTTTATTTATCGACAATATTTTTCATTTCGTTCAASCAGGATCTGAAGTCTCGACCTTATTAGGTAGAATGCCTTCGCTGTGGGCTATTAATCCACCTTGAGTACAGAAATGGGTTCTTTACAAGAAAGAATTACCAAAGAAGSGTCCATAACTTCTATTCAAGCAGTTTATGTACCTGCAGACGATTTAACTGACCTTGCTCCTGCTACGACATTTGCACTTTAGATGCTACTTCCGTACTATCAAGCGGATTAGCTGCCAAAGGTATCTATCCAGCAGTGGATCCTTTAGATTCAACATCAACCATGCTTCAACCCAGGATCGTTGGTTAGGAACATTATGAAACTGCGCAAAGAGTTAAGCAAACTTTACAACGTTATAAAGAACTTCAGGATATTATAGCTATCCTTGGATTAGACAAATTATCTGAAGAGGATTGTTTAACCATAGAGCGAGCGCAAAAAATTGAGCGTTTCTTATCCCAACACTTTTTCGTAGCAGAAGTATTTACCGGTTCTCCAAGGAAATATGTTGGTCTAGCAGAAACTATTAGAGGATTTCAATTGATMCTTTCCGGAGAATTAGATGGTCTTCCTGAATAGGCCTTTTATTTGTTAAGTAATATCGATGAAGCTACCGCAAAGGCTATGAACTTAGAAATGGARAAGAAATGACCTTAAATCTTTGTGTACTAACCCCTAATCGAATTGTTTGGGATWCAGAAGTAAAAGAAATTATTTTATCTACCAATAGTGGTCAAATTGGCGTAYTACCCAACCATGCCCCTATTGCCACAGCTGTAGATATAGGTATTTTGAGAATACGCCTTAACGACCAATGGTTAACGATGGCTCTGATGGGTAGTTTTGCTAGAATAGGCAATAATGAGATCATGGTTTTAGTAAATGATGCAAAAAAGGGTAGTGATATTGATCCACAAGAAGCCTAGCAAACTCTTGAAATCGCGGAAGCTAATTTGAGAAAAGCGGAAGGAAAGAGACAAACAATTGAGGCAAATCTAGCTCTATGCTGAGCTAGGACACTGGTAGAGGCTATCAATGCGGTTTGCGGTTTGATTTCATAACATAACTAGTTAGTACATTCACATAATCAAAAGAGCTCTATGCCGAGCTAGGACACTGGTAGAGGCTATCAATGCGGTTTGCGGTTTGATTTCATAACATAACTAGTTAGTACATTCACATAATCAAAAGAAGTTCTATTTCGAACCCTATTTTGATTTGATTCTGTCGAGTGAATAAAATAAAATACAATCAAGCAAAATCCAATTGAAAAAAAAATGAAATAGCAAAGATACAAAATCAATATCAATAAAAAAAGAGGGTGGGTCAAAAACTTATTAGATACTGGAGTCGATGGTATCTAATAAGTTCTACCTACTATTGGATTTGAACCAATGACTCTTGCCGTATAAAAGCAATACTCTAGCCGCTGAGTTAAGTAGGTCATTTATCATCCCAAAGAGAACAAAATGGAACTCACCCCGCGGATGGATTATAGATATCATATTACTTATAAGCAATACTAATTTTAAGCAATATTAATTTAAGCTATATCACTCAAATGGATCAAACATTTAGGATGTTGATTCATCTTGACAAGAAATTATCTCCAAGATAAAATATGTAACACAAGCAATAAAATACTCTTTTCTGTTTCTGTAAAGTATATTTTATTTAGAGCTATCAAAATAGATTGTTCRCGTCATGCAAAATGATWGGATTTTTTTGAAATTTTTTCAACTCATTTGAAGGTGGGTCTATGCAGATCGGTCCAAATGGGCCGCATGYTTGGGGTGGGTCAATCTACCTATTAATTGGGGGAAAATATTTAAATCAAAGTACAAAGATTAAAAGAATAAAAGTAATCTAAACTCATTTATTGAACTGTTTATTGAATCTTAAAATTGTATTATTCATTTAATTTCTTAGTATTTCTTTTTAAAGTAACCTAAAATTAAAGAATGTTTTATTAATTTTTTTGTTTCGTAAATTTAATTGAGTTATATGAAGGATGAATTATGGCCATTATTTAATTGCGGGAGGTAGGGATCATWAGGATATTTTTAAAGATTTTTTAGAAATTTTTAATTTCAAATATTTAATTTTTAGCACGTTAATCTATTCACATCCCACCTGGGGTTGGAATYCTTTTAACCCGCTATGAGGGCGGGCTAGCCCGACTTTCCACGTATTGACTCATTTAAAACTCTTAATTTTTTTTTTTTTTTCTCTCGATTCTCAAAAAGTTATCAATTGTCACAAATTTTTATTCTGACTTAGAGGAACGCAAACGAAGTGGTTAAACTTAACATATAAATTCCTCCTAGAAAAGGGGAAAAAAGAGAGAAAAGCTTTAGCATTAATGAATTGATTTAGCATATTTTTTTCATTGGAAGACAAAGCAACAGAGACAGTCAGTCATGGTAATTCCTTAGAATTCACACGCAAAAAACCCTATTCTCCTTATGTCCCATCCACCCCAACCCATCTTTTCTCGAGGCTCTTTTTCTCATTCTCCGCCGTATTGCAGCTATCGTGTATTCTCTGTTAATCTCTTGATCTTTCTGCCTGCAGGTCCAATCTTCCCTTTCCCCTCCCCCTTTTTACTACTATTTTTCTGACGATTTAGTGTTAAATTGACAATAACAAAGTTTCAGTTCTTTTATTTGATTCTAGTTTATTTTCGCTCACTCGTATATTGGTCTCTGTACTAAACCACAATTGTTATTGTTCAGCCCAATAGTTATGATTAATGAATTTTCTAACTCGTGAGATCCGTCAATTTGTGAACCAGAAGAAAACTCTAAAGGTTGYGTCATCCCCTTTTCCAAGTCCTTGCAAGATGGAAAATCATGCCCATGATCCGGTAATCATTATTTTTTTTTTTTTTGGGTGATTGTGCAATATATTATGTTCTTTGGAGAGATTTTCTTGATTCACTTACTTCGAATAAATCTATTGCAGCTTATTGTTTTGAAACTTGAAATCGGACACGAAGAATGTTCTGAAGCATTGGAGAAACAATTTTTGAGAATTGATGGTTAGTAATCTTTGAACTCAGAGATCTGCATGCCTATGTCCAGTACTGTCATTCATACTATGTACTGTAAGGTGTTCTTTATGTCCCTGTAACGTTCGACTGGTTTTTAGGTGTTCATCAAGTGGCTATCAATCGAGAAAAGAAAGAGGTTACCATTATWGGGGATATCGACCCATTGATGCTTGTTAAGCATATTGTAAAATCGGGAAAAAGAGTACAACTTTTACTCTATGACAAGAAGCCCAAGACTGATCAAGKTTCCAGAGATAAGCATCCTAATGGAGGCAACCAACATGCTGGACAAACTAGTAGAGAAAAGTACTTTGTTTGCCCTGATAATCACACTCATTATAAGACGAACGATTCTTTTCATCACGGTAAGCATCACCCAGCAGCCAAAGATGATAGGTATGGTGCTGCAGCAAAAGAGTCTGAAGAAGAAACGTGCCATGATCAACACGGTCAGTTCCATTCTGTTCATAATGGTAAGTATCGAGCAGCACCCAGAAAGAAGGTTGAAGAAGAAACCTTTCGTGATCCATATAGCCAGTTCCACTCTGTTCATAATGATAAGTATGGGGCAGCAGCTAAAGGGGTTAAAGAAGAGATGTGCCATGATMAATATGGCCAATTTCGTGAAAGAAGTAAAAATAGTATTAACGGGTTTGTGCCGCCAATGAAGAATGAGGRTGCAAAATGTTATTCTTGCCCTGATCATCATCCTCATTGCAAGATGGAAGATTATGTTCATCAGGGGAAGTACAGCGCAGCACAAGAAATGAACCGGGATCGATATGGCCAGTTCTATGGAAGAAGTAGAAGTACTGAATTTGCACGCCCAAGGAATAGTGAGGATGCAAAATATTATTCTTTCCCTGATGATCATCCGTATTGTGCAGCAGGCAAAGGGGTTGAAGAAGAAATGAGCCGAAGACATGGCCAGTTCCATGGGAGAAATAGAAAGGCTGGCCATGGATTTGTTCCGCTCACGTACAATGAGAACATGTGCGGGAACCATAAGGACCATCCTGATATGATGGCAAATGCTTCTCGTGAAGCCAAGATCGAAGAAGCAATTAAAGAGGCTCGAAAAGATATGGACCGCTTTTTTAATATAAGAAGAAGATTTAATGACCATTTTGCGAGAGGGAGTTCTGGATATCACCACAAATCCCCAAACACTCCCCCGTGGATCAGGGAGGAGCCACCCCCGGATGACCATTATAATCACAGAATGCCACCGCCGCCACCATCACCAGAACATGTATATACAGGAATTCCTGGAAGTCACTATGATAAATTCACCAATCTCTTCAGTGATGAAAATCCATCTAGTTGTAAGATTATCTAGGCTATAGAGGTACCTTTCTTCTAGCAGAGGACCTATCTAGAATGATTCTGGTTACTTTTACCTAGAATGACATTATGATTCTTCCAGTAAGTTACGAACGGTTTTTGTTTGGTTTTTTGGGATATATATATATATATATACTAGACACTGTTCTTATGTTGTATCAGATAGTACTTTTGTCAACGTCAATCCCCCGTTGGCCTAAATGTTGTATTAGGTATGCGRAAACAGTAATATTTAGCATAACCCATCCGAAGGAGAATAAAAAAACGAGAGAATGGGCCGAATGTATTCGGGTTCGACGTTTTGGGAAGCCTCAGAAACTATACACGTGTAGACGAAAAAATATGATCCTTATAATTATTAAAAAGATCATGGAAATTATAACAAAATTGCGGAAGMCGCCCATGGCTAAGTCTTGGGCAATGCATATAGCAACATGAAGAAGATGATCAGCTTAGGGCCAAGTTACTTTCACACAAGTAAGCTCGACAAATTTCGGACTAAGGCCCTATAAAATAAAATTGAACTCTAAAGATGATAATACGTAAGTAGTTGAATTTTTTTTTAATATTCAAAATTCGCTTTATAATGTTTGAGATTGATAATAAATTTGATTAGAGCTTTGAATAATCGATTTAGCAAGAGTCTGAATGTTATTATTTTTATAATTTTACAATTTTTTCTTTTTCCTTAAATTCATAAATTTCTTAATGATTCTTAAAATTTGTAAGTATAATCTAATGTCCTGTATTATATATTGTCATTGTTAATATATAAATTTATTCATTGATTATTATGAAAAATTATTTGCACGTGCATTGTATTTTTTAATTATTATTAACAATATTTGAATTGTTAGAARGGGTGGTTTCTGGTCAGGAATTTGSAAACKYAAAGTCCCACCGAAGGTTAAGGTGTGGGTTTGGTGGTYGTGGCAGMTAATTCTACCCAACCGRGCCTCTTTGATAAGTCGAGATCCAGTTGATGTCATACATTCTGTAAGAACACATTGCCCAGGCAATCACAACAGTTATCTATACACTCACTTTTAATTAAATTAGAATATGCTATATGCTCTCTYGAGTGTTTCAGTACATCTTTAAATTTTACTAGAATTTAAATGATACGTTTATATCCTAGTATATGTTGTATTCTATAAATAAGGATTAGGAAATCTTAAAGAGATATTAGAGATCCTAATTAGATTCAAAGTGGAAAATGCTAAAGTATTTTTATTTAATCAACAAAACTGTCTAACGTTATTCAAGCTTTTTGAGGTACTAGCACTTTGAGTTCAAAGCGCATTTTTTTTTGTGTATGAGTATTTGAAAGACGTTATTTAATTATTCATTACCTTTAATTGTACTAGAATACACTTTCCTAGYRAGTTGATYGTAAACCTTTATTGTCGAACCATCTCTTGGAGAATTGCAAGAGGATTGATGAAAGAATTTACAGCAAGAAGTCTCGATCAAGATCGAGCATCAACCRTTGATGAATTCCCAACAAATTTACGAAGAAGGTAGTGTCTTTTTCTTTTTGAATGATTAATGTTTAAGACCTTATATACTGATTTGTTCTAGTTGATTTGTTTCAACGTCATGTAAGTCTTTTCACTCAAAACCATGTCAAATTATCGGGTCTTTAWTTAGATTCATTTTTATTATTATTACTGATCACCATTATTAAAATTGGGAAAAGATAATTAAGCCGGTAAACATCAACCTTACAAGTAGTATTAGAGCAAGTTTCTGATTCATTTTCAAAATTAGATACTTTTATAGGTTGATTATGTTTTTAATATTGATTATTTTGTATTCTTGATTGWCCGATTCCAAARTTTCGTGATTGTGGACATAAGTAGTTTGATTGTTTACACATAGGAAAACACTTAATAATATTATTTGCTTAGTCTTTGATATGGACAATTCTCATGATTTTCGTGAAGGTGGATCCACTCATAGACCACCATTACTGACGACAATAATTATCCTATGTGGAAGGCTAGGATGAGAGCATTCTTAAGGGCTCTTGATGAATGGGTTTTGGTGTCGTTGAACTAGATAAGGCCAAGTGTAGTTCAAGAGCTATCCATACCATACTTTTTCATTAAAACAAATGAAAGTTATTACAAAGTGTGACATTACTAAAGATGCTTGAGATAAGTTAGAAATGAAAAATGCAGAAACTAAACAAGTTAAAATATCTAGGCTAAGGAGTCCTACTACATAATTCGAAAACATGACCATGAGTTATGATGATGATTCCATATCTGATTTTCATGATAAGTATTTGATCYTKCTAATCAATGTTATGCACTTGGTGAAAACTATTCTAATCAAAACTTGTTAGGAAAGAACTATGTTCACTTCCTTAGAAATTCAAATCTAAGTCGCCTCTATTGAAGAGTGCAGGGATGTTGATGATTTGGATCTTGATGAGCTATTTGGGTCATTGCAGAGAACAAAGCTTCAGAAGGTGGAGCAAAGAAAATAACACCAAAAKAGACCAACGCATTGTCTAACTCACACTCAAAGTGAGAATGTGCTCAATCSTACAACATGAAAAATTTAGATGAGGAAACTGCTGCACTTCTTACCAAGAACTACAACAAGTACCTAARGAGAAWTTTGAAAAAAAATGGTCCWTCAAACAAAAAAAATTGGAAGCCCTTGTGAAAAACAAAACAAAATAAAATAAAAAAATGAAGCAGCTAATACTACCYACCATATTCAAACAAGGGTGAATTATTAATAAAGATTCTGACTAAGTCCAATTCCTTTTAAAATTGATCTACTTTTTATTTTTATATTCAARAATTACTACATAATTAATTAATAAGTTGCCAATTTTCATAATAGAGAAAAGAATGGCCATATTATAGTATGATTATAACTTCATACCATCCTTAGGATGCCACGTATCATGAATTCCACTGTTTTGACCCATTTGATTATTGCCTATCACAAGCTTCAACCCTTGTACATTGTTGCATTATAAGTGTACAAAGTACTTTTAATGATAGAAGTATTCTTGATATTTGTTGGTTCAAGTGGTAAATATATTTGATATTCCTTATCAACTTTTTGAGTTCAAAATTTTATTCCTAAAGCACATGATAATCAAAGTCAAACTCGGGTTTTTCCTCCGAAACCATAAAGTGAAGGATACAAAAAGGGCAAAGGAATATAATACAATAAATGGGAAGGATACAGACACATTCAAGAGAATGTGCAAACTGCCTCAAGAAGAAAGGACRGGCCATGACAGTCTCATAGAGTGATARCAAAGAAGAAGTTCAAGAAGAAATTGAAAGTGAGCATAACTATCTTGCTTTTGTTGTGCAAGATTCGACTAAAGAAGAAGTAAATTCAAACATTGATGATGAAGAGGCACAATCTGATACATGCTAAAGATCTTCAAGCTAYATATGATAACATGTACACCAAATGGAATTACTCCTAAACAAATCCAAGCCATAAAAATAGACAAACTCCAAATTATAAAGAACAACATAGAGTTGATGGAAAAAGAAAGCACTTGAAAAATGCTTGATAACTCWCAAACAAATTTTGCTCAAAAGATCGAGAAACTGAATAGTGCAAACGCACTTCTAGATAAATTTCAGATGAATTCGAAGAAGCTTGAGCAATCTCTTCTCATTGGTAAATAAGCTGGAGACAAATCTAGAATTGGTTTTCGGAATGTCAGTGCAATGGRTTTGAGTGCAATGGTCAAACAAACCAAGAACATATCTCAGAATGTTTAGACAAACAATTAGGGTGTTCCAATAACTCTGAATAGAGCAGAAGTATTTCCACAGAAAGAAGATGCATATAAGGTAACAAGATTTATCCCTATTTGTTATTTTTGTGGGAAGCGTGGGCACATTAGACCAAAGTATTACAAACTACAACACTATGTGTTCAAAATGATAAATCAAAGTCCAAATACTTCATCTGCAAGCAAGGAATTGCTAAAACAATATGGGTTCCTAAAGGGTCTAATTGCTATGTTGTACGCACCTCATTGTTAGCATATAGTTCCGATCGATAGTATTTTAATAGTAATTGTTTGAGATATATGACTAAAAATAAGAATTTTCTTACCTATACCAAGCCCTTTACTAATGATTTTGTGACTTTTGCTGATAGAGATAAAGGAAAGATCCTTAGAAAGGTTTTACTAACCAAGCAGGGGTTGATAACCTTAAAGGATGTGTTATATGTAGAAAGTGTAAAAGCAAATATTACCAATATTAGCCAAATTTGTGACAATGATCACACAGTTTAGTTTTCAAAAGAATAATGTCAAGTTCTTGACAAACAAGGGAATAATATCTTGACTGGACATTGTTCAAGTGAAAATCGCTATCTTCTAAGTGGCTCCGTGAAGTGTCACAAAGTATCATCAGAAACGGGCTGAGATTTTGCATCAAAAAATAGGACATCTAAACTATTGTGACATATCTAAACTCATTAAAGTGGAGGAATAAGAGGAGTACCAAAGATCCACATTGATACTTAGAAACTTTATGACCATTCCAACTAGGAAAACAAACCTAGAGTTAAAATCCTTAAACAAATTACTTGGCCACTTCACATACATTAGATCTAATAGGGTCAATGCAAACMAAGAGTATTGAAGGTAAAAGATATGTATTTGTATGTGTTGATAATATTCCAGGTACATTTGGGTGACTTCATTAGAGAAATTCCCACACCTTTGAAGGGTTCAAGTACTTTTGTCTCCTACTTCAAAATGAGAAAGGTTAGAAGATTGCAAGAATGATATGGATAAGGAGTGATCATCATGGCGAGGAATTTGAAAATTCATCTTATGCTAYTTTTTGTAGTGAGAAAGGAATTTGTCACGAGTTTTCTGCACCAAAGACTACATAACAAAATATAGAGTAATGGAAAGAAAGAAYAGAACTCTTCAAGAGATGGAAAGTGTCATGATAAAAGCCAAGGATTTACCAAAGCGACTTTGGGCAGAGGCCATAAACACTGCCTGCTATATTMGCAATYGAGTTCATTTTTGTAGTGGAACTAAGCAAATTTGTTATGAATTATGGAAGGAGAGGCATCCTAAAATCTCTTATTTCATATTTTTGGTTGCGGGYGCTATGTTCTGAAATATCATAAACGTCTCTGAAAATTTGATACCAAAAAGCGAGGAAGCCATTTTTGTGGGATACTCTACAAATAGTAAAGTATATAGAGTATATTTACCTRAAAATGGTCAAATTCTTGAATCTACTAATGTTGTATTTTKTGAAGTTGATATCTCTACAGTTCCTGGTCATTTGAGGAAGAAGTTGTGCCTAGTGTTGCAATWACTAGTTCTGACGTTCCCACAACTATCACTAGACTAGATGAAAAAACTAAAACCACCGCAGAAATAACCAAAGACGATGAAATACCAAAAGATAGTAAATCTGAATATGTTGAAACATTGACTATAAACATAAGAAAAGGTCCCCCCTTCATGGATACAAAAAGCTCATCCTCTCCRAAGGTAATTTGGTGATCCACAAGAAATAATGGTAACACGGCAAAAAGCTAAACTAAATGAAATTGCGCATACTTTATATATCCTTTGTTGAAAAAAAAAAACAACAAAAGAAGCTCTGTGCAATGATTTTGGATTGCAACAATGCAAAATGAATTAGGGCAATTCACACATCACAAGGTATGGAGYCTTTTTTAAGACCATCACATGCAAACGTGATCGGTAACCAAGTGGATTTTCATAAAYAAAATTGATGAAAAAGGTCAAATTGTGACCAACAAAACACATCTTGTTGCTCAAGGGTATACACAGGTCGAAGGAGTCRACTTTAAGGAGAAATTTGCACCAATTGCACATCTAAAGTCTATCCCTGGCTTCTCCTTCCTATAGCCTATCATTTGAAGCTTAAGCTCTACCAAATGGACWTTAAAAGTGCCTTCCTCAATGGTATCTTAACTTAGGATGTAATACCTAGGATATTTATTTTTCATTTTAATGAATTTTGTATAATCGTATGCATTGTGTGCCAACTAGGGTTTGATAAATTTTCTATGTGATCATTATTTAATTGTATGTTTAATTAATTATGAAATTTTCTTGTTAATTGAATTAGGATTTTTGGTTAGATAGTGTAGGCTCGACTTGTTAGAGCCGATTCGTTCCTTATTTAACTAAAAGCTAATTTAATGCTAATTTTGACCGAAAGAAAAGCTCGTAAAATTTAATTTATTGGGCTGGATTGGTTATGGGATAGGGAGGCCCAAAGAATTAGGTTAGGGCCCAAGCCTTAAAAAAAAAAAAGAAAAGAAAAAAAAAGAGAAATTAGGGTTGCTGAATGTTTCAGCTTTCGGACTCCCTTCATCGTTCTACCGCCGCCTCTCCTTCCCCGATGCCACACTGACCGTCTTCGCTGGCTGCTTGAGAGGTCCGCAGCGGGCCACCGGTTGCAATCTATCTCGCCTCCGTTGCTAATTGATTCTGCTAGCGTTTGATCCATTTTGTCGGTCGTCTTGTTCACTGAACACCATTCATTCTACCAGAGCTCAAGTTTGACTGGATCTCTCTATGCACTTGCCCCGATCTGCATCAACTTGCTGTCTCCAAATCCTCGTCAAAGTTTGGCTTCTTGATCACTTCTATCTGGCACCAGATCAGCTCGTATCAAACCCCCGAGTAGCCAACAGCTAATTTACTCGACCAGTCTACGTCTAGAGTTGCTACTGTCCAGATCTCCCTTTGCCCGAACTGCTCTACACGCCGTGCTCGACCAAAGCCAGTAGGATCTGCTTTCCATCGCCTGCTTGATCGTGATCGAAGCATGCTAACCGAGATATGTAGTGACTGCCCCACGGCGGTTATAAGAAGAGAGTGGGGATGGTTCTCCGAGAGTAGCCACCCCACAGGGCCAGGGAGGTGCGGGGTAAAAAAGGTTAGTGTAGAAAGTACCGTCCAATGTGGGGAAAGGTTTTAGATTGAAAAGACTATTATATCTCGCTTAAGGTGCTTTACCGAAGATGCAATGGAGTTACTAGGTTTAATATAAAGTGATTTTGATAAGCGAAAGATTTACGTGCCGCTCTCATAAGATTTAGAGGTACTATTAACGTAACTTGATATAATGAATGGTAGGTATTTGATATATAGATGTAAATGTAATAAATAGAGGGGATATAATTTAGATTATATAAAACCATCTAGGTCTGTTTCACTCATTATTAGATGTACTTTAAAAATTATTGTTAGTAGGTTATGTTGTTGTTGGTGTAATAAACAGTTATTTTAGTTTATATAATAGATAATATAGGAGGATAATGGAGGGTGTATGATAGTTTCTAAGTTATAAATCTATTGAGTGCTTGTGTTGGATCTACATGATGTGTTTGTTCCTAAATTTTGTGTGATTGTATTATGTGTTACTTATTCGCTGTAGTATAATGGTGTTACCTACTTTTAACTACGTATTATGAAAGAACTCAGAGAATTGCAATTTTTAAGATGAAATTACTTTTGCGCCTCAAGAGGATTGGCGAAGATTACAGGTTTACACTCGAGCTTTTATTTGGATATTTATAAAATAAGTTTTTTCCTTCAAGTAAATTGTGCTAACGAGGTTAATAATTTTGTAAGAATTGCGAAAGTAGTATATTTACAGTGAAATATAGGGATATTTAAGCATAATATAAAGCTTAAAATTGTATTATGTGTATGACTATGCATTATTCAATTAAAGAGTTATAAATATTTTTGAGGAGATAGATGGTTTCCATATCACCAGTTAGTATTAGTGAATATAAGGATTTTGTGTGTAAGGAGTATGAGTAATTTTATGTTGGAATTTAAGTACATATTTGTTCTTATACGTAAGTAATTTTAGCGTAGTTATAGCTTTATGTCTTGATGCTTTAAGTAAAACTTAATTAACTTAGTTCTTTTGTTTACAAAGTGGAAATTAGTAGACTTAGGATCTTCACAACACATACTTCGACATAACCGGAACCTGCACGCGCAGTCACGTCGGACGCGTGTTGTTGGGACCAGGAGTGTGCCACCGGACCAGCGGACGTTAGAGACATGGATCCGGTGGACCCGTGAGGACACAACGGACCCACGAACTACCGGAACCTTAAAGGACGAAAACGGCTTGAGTCGACTGTTTATCTTTAGCCACGAGATATAAGCTAGCTCGAAGGCTGACGGCCAACTAGATCGAGGCTCGTTCCGCGACGCTCGAGGTTAACTCGTCATCGCTCGTGTGTCGGCCTTAGATTCGTCGCTTGGTCTCCCGCCTAACGC
>MEJB01000006.1:9744470-9754522 GCA_001752375.1 Rhazya stricta
TCCATGATTTGCATGACGACATATGATGAGATTTAAAGAATATACAAAGACATTGTTTCCTATAAAAGTTGTAATGTTACCCTGTTGCCACATCATTTTAATGTTGGAAAAATGAGCGTAATTTGCCTATGTCTTCATAAGATATCATGATTTGTTGAAGGCATTTGTGGTCATTTAAAACTCATAAGCTTGATATGATCTATGTTACAGAAATATCACTTGTTTGAAGAGCTTTTTGATGATGTCGCATACTTTTCATCTGATGGCTACGCATTATGAATGATTACCCAGCCTTGACGTAAGTAAATTGTATGTAGTGACCCTATCCTATGAGTAGCTCTCCGTCTTATGGAAAAGGCGCGTGCGCGAGTGAGTGAAATACAATTTTATTTTAGATTTGATTCTATCTTTTGGTATCCTTCTTACTACTAGTTTCACCTTACTTTAAAGCTACCTCGAAAAACTCAATTGATTATCCTTTATAGAGACAACGTGATATCCTTCATTTTTTCCCTAACAAATAAATGCAAACAATGAGTCTATTCTATACTTATATGTACTCCCACCGCAAATAACATACTATACTCCTACGATCCGACAATCGTACTAACTCAAGTGTTCGAATAAATGACCATAGTCAAGTCCCTCTCTGATGACCCGCATTTATATAACTTATTGAGCTTGATAATAATAATGGAATTGCCAAAGTACTTTTTTTTTGCTTTTCTCGGATCATCAAATTGAGATCTCATGCCTCCTTTGGAACATAAACATATCAAGAAATTAATTTGATATTTTTTGCCTGTAACAATGAGATCACCAACATATAAGCATGGTAAAAGAGGTTACAAATTTCAGGTCGCTTGAGAAATTAGAACAATAGAAGATAATTGAAAGGGGAAAATTTTGGGGGAGCAAGAGAGGAATGGGAGTAAAATAATTTTACCCTAAGTAAAACCCCAAAACTATGTCCTTCCAGCAAAGCCTTTTTCTTTTGTTTTGTTTTTTAATTTTCTTTATTGCTTTTTGTAGCTTTTTAGTGAGATCGATAGTGTTTCACCCATTTTTTTATATTATTACTATACATAAATTTTTTAAATAATAATAACATAGAAAAAGAAATAGGAGAAAATAAAAAAAGAAATAGGACAATAATTTAACCTAAGAGGTTTTAAGGAATACTGAGAAGAGAGCATACCTAAGAGAAGTCACGAAAACATTCGACACTCGCCATAGCATGAGGAAACTTACAAAGATCAATAGAACAGAAATTATGTTCCAAAGGAGGCATGATTCAACTCAATAGTTTTCAGAAGCAAAAAAGTCTTGTATCCAAGAATATCAATCATAGTTATCACAATGCATCAGAGAAACATATTTGGTCATATTAAAACACTTAAAGTTATCATCTCTTCTGAAGGAAGTATGAATTCGTGTCCTCAAAAGAATATCGAACCCTTTTTTGCAACGAACATAATCCTTTCTCTCAAGTGATATCAATTGAGTTTTTCTTTTTACGAGTGTGCTTTAAAGTAAGTGAAATAGTACAAGAGATACAAAAGTACTCAATCTAAATAAAATTGTGACTTTCACTCATATACTAAGTAGCCTTTTCCTAGGTAGAGCTATCATAGGATAAGGGTCACTACACTACAATTACTTACTCAAGGCGGTTAACTCATTCATACATGGTAGCCATCCAGTATGAAACTTTATGAAACAATCATAAAACTCTCAAACCAAGTGTATTTGTCACAGAATGATATCAAGCTTATAGTAGTTTGCTAGCGATACTATAAACGGTCTAACCAGACCGGTAATTGTTCCAGATAGAGAATGTACCATTCAAGAGTCATACATACTGAACGGTGCTCAGACAGCAAAGTCTGATGGGACAACTTAAAAGATGAAGACCTATAGTCGACATATTCGACACTATCGTTATCAAACACTAAAGGTGAAGTGATATAACACTTGCCAGATTAGCTCGGCCTGGCATATATGCAAGCTAGATATTGCGATATTCTTCTCAACATTATATATGCAATGTATTTGTCAACCATAATGCACATAATGTCATCGCATGTCAGTGGGTACAGATGAGGTTTGGGCAGAAGAGAGAGAAGAGATATGGATCTGTTCCAATAAGTAGGAAAAATACATCCATATATGAGACCATTCTGTATAAAGATTTGGTTGTAAAGTCAAGACTAGTGAATGATGTCTCAAACACAGAGGGGGTGCGTTTGAAGTAATGAGGAAAACATGGTTCTAGCCAACAATATGTTATGATTCACTAACTCGACAGATAATAGTGCGACGGATATCCATGTCAATGTGTTTTTATGTGAGTGATTCTGTAATGGATTTTTTAGACTCAGAGATGTTGCATACTTGCATTTGCTGATAGCATAATGAGATACGAGTTATCTGTGGGTCGTGAACATGAAATATAGGTGAGAGTTTCTTATGCGTCTAACATTAATCATCCAATAAATCAATGTGCAACAATTCCTATTTTGTGAATGTTCGGCGTACTCCGGCATTGCGGAAGTTGATAGACCGATATATTAGTTTAGCTTCTTATAAGCAAAGAACCATTGAAAAGCAGCATAAAAACTCGCATCCTTGTATGTGATATTTTAGATCATACTCATTTTATGTTTGCCTAGCGTCTTCGGCATTATAATCATGGAGCCAGAATAGGATTTAAGTCACAAATAGAGATAGTCGATAAACCTAAAGAACATAGATACAACCAAGATGAATCATTTTTTCTTGAGACGATTTGATTACTTAAGTTTACAGACTATGAAAAGTTAGAGATTCTGGGTTGTTGCCTATGTAACCTAGTACAAACTCGACACTAATTGATAATATTCGGATGCTGCAGTATATTCTAAGAAGTGCTCGTATCTATGATACTATAAGAGATGAGAAGTGTTTGGACGATCTATCTTGGCTCATGTATCATGCTTTTGCGCTTATGGCAGGTCTGAGTGATTTATACATGCTTTTAGTGATATCTAGCAGACATCAATCCAAATTTTACTTTAGTAATAGACATACTTCTAATACTCAATCATAGACGCACAAATTCTCTATGATGAAGTCTTGTATTGCACAAAGCAGCTACATTTTCCAACAATACTCATCCATTCTCTTTGGCATTCGAATATAGGCGTTTATCAAGAAAAGTATTCTGCGTGATCAACATAGGACATCCCAAGCGATTTTAATCTACATTTACCTAATAATTTTACCATCATGACTTAGGAGTATCTATATAGAAGTTTAGCTGAACCTAAAGGATTCTTTTGATATGCAATGATCAAATGATCGCGCATATAGAATAGTAGATGATACTGATATGCGATTAGATTGATAGATAAACTACTATGTGGATCTGAACATACTCATGTAAGTGAAATCACACGCTATGATTGATGAATCCATAAAACTATGTTAGGAATTGCGATTCATAAGCTAGTATAGAATTGTTACCGCATTACATTTTGAGTTTTTCTTCGGTCTAATACTATATTATTTCACAGTAGAAAATGAGACATAGAAGAGCTCATATCCATGAGCCCTATCTAGAGAGATTGTGCTTAAAGACTAGATGTCTATATGCAACTTAAAACATAATCTCTTGGAGTTGATTGCGGAGTGTCAATAGCTCCTCATATTATCTCCTCAACTTAGGAACTTGTCCTAACCCGAGAATTAGCTGCTTGACTTCATATCTCTGATAATTGGCGCATTACAGAGACTATCTGCACCCATGATACTTATCTTACAATAGTCTTTATAAACTAAAAGAATAATTTACTCGTAGATTATGTCCAATAATCATCCACATGTAATGATTATGACTCTAAATTAGCTGAGCTAATTTCATATTACTCACATATATATTCCCGACAATACTCACACCTGATTCCATATGCTGCAATTCTTTTTGTCCTTTTAGCCCATATTAACCCACTTACGAGATTGTTAAATGACTGGACACTAAAGAATTTAATGACGTAATAAGATAAATCAAAAATTGCCCAGACCCATGGCACACATCACTATTAAATCTCTCCTCAATTTGATAGCTTTTCCTACTTAAAGTTATTAGTTATAAACCACTTTTCGAGAGGTATTCAGTAGCTTGCTGCCACAAAGATCGATGTCGACGCAAATCGTGAGCAATTATGAAGAATTTAAAATGCAAATGCAGACAAGTAAACCAAGCTAGATTTAATCTTCTATATGAAAATACACGCATCGAATAAATTGATAAAAGTAGAAGTCACTAGATGTACAAGTAAACCATTCGAATTATAATTAGTCACTTACTCAAATAAAGATTATCTAATCTCTTAATCCCACAGGTTCAATCTGAGTGTTGAGTGGGGAAATGAGAGAGAATGTAGTCTTACAAAAGTGTTATTTAGTTTAGAAGTAAAATAACAAAATAAGTCTGATATATACCAGGAGACTATCTGGTAACTTTTTAGCGAATACAGACCAACCCTTGTTCAACTTGATGATATGTATGATGAGAATCTCTGAACGCTAAGTTGCAAGATCTAGAAAGGACATATTTAGCCTTTGCCTTCATTTCACTTGCACTCTCATTTTGCTTCCGAAATGACTAGTCCGTTACCTAGCTTATGGAGTCTTTTCACGTTTGGCACTGGGAATCGATCTATATCGTTTGTGTGCAATGCGACCCCTACATGTATCATTAGACCGAAGGCTGATAGGTCCAATAAATACCACCTTTAGGACATTAAGAGAATTGTATTTGAATCCAGATGAGCGAGTTTTGAGTATTAGTGTGATAAAAAATTTATGTGTACTAAAGATGTAAATCTATTCATTAAGATTCTTTCAATGCAGTCCGTCAGATTTCATCGTATTGAGAGGCGAGACTTTCAGAGATTTGTCAAAAAAGAAATTATTTTACATATTGAATATTGGGTGGTGTCGGAAGTTTAGAATCAATTATCGTGAGTATTAGTTCAGAAAAAGTTGAGAGAAAAGAATAGTTCCCTACTTGTACTACTGGCAGAGTTCTATTTGTGACTATTATATGAGAAGAACCCTATACTGAATATGTTTGAAAATCATTTTAAGATAATAAGTAGATTTTTGTTTCTGTATTAACGTTACAATATGGAGATGAGTTTAACGCATGTAATTTACTCGGTTAGTAGAGCTGGTGATTTCCTATCTGGGGTCGTTATGATGCGAAAAGCTTATGATCGACCATCTCCAGTGTGTTTAAAGCTTCATACAGCATTGTATGGATTAAAGCCAAGCCTAACAAGCATGGTATGGAGCGCCTTACCTTCATTTTTCTTGAAACATGCAGAATGAAAATGAGAACAACTAAATTTCAAATTATTTAAGTGTTTGGATCACATAGCCAACATATGTTAGTTTTCGTTCTCAACATATCTATATCCAAACATTGGAGTTGCTCACAAATATATTTGTTCAATCTATATATTCGATACATGCAGTATGCGGAGCTCACATGTTTTTTTCATAAAAAAAATTGGTTCTCAAATATGTATAGATATCATGATAGCTAAATATATGTAGACTAGATACTATAGTGTTTGTTGGATCCCATATGTATTATCCACGCAGATACTATTTCTTACCACTCATCAAATGAAAGTTGAGTGAGGTAATTTTGGAAATTAGCTTTGCTTTCTTGCATTGCAAGTAAAAAAGATGAATCAATGGGCATCTCCTATTCGTTAGTCTATAGCAAGTATGCAAAAGAAATCATGAATTAAGGAAATGGGATTTAGAGGGTGGCATAACTACAATATTCCCTGTCTACTTCAGCACCTTGGCCAAATGACTCAAATTTCAGCGGTCTACAAGATTCACTCGCCAGACGATTATATAGACATCATCAGATAAGAAAGCTCCTTTTCACATAAGGTGCCAGCCTCCAGATAATTTACTATTAGTGGTTAGATTGGAATACTAGGCTATCCAGCAAACACCATGAAATCTCACTTTAACAAGTAAACTTATATCAAAAACATGTCCCCAGAACAAATGAGTTTTGGTTATCGATCTTCTAGTTTATCCCTACTCTTTTGCACTAACCGTGTTTTTGGCTTGGATTAAGTGAATCCAGATACTGGCAAAAATGATAGATGATCGCAGATCACATGAGGTAGATGTTTCTAAATGTAGGCTTAACTTGGTTTCTTGCTAGTGAACAAGCAAATCCCAATATCGGCCCTCACTTCCGCATGGAGTAATTACAGATAGAAGTTGTTGTGCACAACTTCTATCGAGATGTAAATATGATTCTTGAAGAAACTACTATTTTCTCAGCCACTATACTATTTTTTTTTTTCAATACTTTTTGATATAGTACAGAATGCTATAACATGTCTCAAAATCCATTATCAACACTCAAAATACAAAACGAAATTGGACATTCGTATCACGTAATTCTTCTGTGAGTTAGTTGAAGTCCATACCTATTATGATAGAATCATCTGTTATTACTAAAGACACTGTTCCATCATCTTAGCTGCTTCTTACAAATCCAGTCCTTGATTTAAGGTCCTACGAGAGTATGCCTACCAAATACGGTCACATGCATCGATTGAAAACTTCAAATTAAGTGTGAAAATATGCATAATCGTATTCTATAAAATTTTATGTTCCCACTGTTTCGCAACATTGCCTTGAGATATGTTAAGTGAGTCCGTCATTCAGGTATATAGTTCATGCAAATTGCAATGAATTTGATGAGAGGAAAGTTTGTGGTGCGCTTGTAAAACTATAAGCACTATAAGCTTGATATCATTCTGTGACAAATACACTTGGTTTGAGAGTTTTATGATTGTTTCATAAAGTTTCATACTGGATGGCTACCATGTATGAATGAGTTAACCGCCTTGAGTAAGTAATTGTAGTGTAGTGACCCTTATCCTATGATAGCTCTACCTAGGAAAAGGCTACTTAGTATATGAGTGAAAGTCACAATTTTATTTAGATTGAGTACTTTTGTATCTCTTGTACTATTTCACTTACTTTAAAGCACACTCGTAAAAAGAAAAACTCAATTGATATCACTTGAGAGAAAGGATTATGTTCGTTGCAAAAAAGGGTTCGATATTCTTTTGAGGACACGAATTCATACTTCCTTCAGAAGAGATGATAACTTTAAGTGTTTTAATATGACCAAATATGTTTCTCTGATGCATTGTGATAACTATGATTGATATTCTTGGATACAAGACTTTTTTGCTTCTGAAAACTATTGAGTTGAATCATGCCTCCTTTGGAACATAATTTCTGTTCTATTGATCTTTGTAAGTTTCCTCATGCTATGGCGAGTGTCGAATGTTTTCGTGACTTCTCTTAGGTATGCTCTCTTCTCAGTATTCCTTAAAACCTCTTAGGTTAAATTATTGTCCTATTTCTTTTTTTATTTTCTCCTATTTCTTTTTCTATGTTATTATTATTTAAAAAATTTATGTATAGTAATAATATAAAAAAATGGGTGAAACACTATCGATCTCACTAAAAAGCTACAAAAAGCAATAAAGAAAATTAAAAAACAAAACAAAAGAAAAAGGCTTTGCTGGAAGGACATAGTTTTGGGGTTTTACTTAGGGTAAAATTATTTTACTCCCATTCCTCTCTTGCTCCCCCAAAATTTTCCCCTTTCAATTATCTTCTATTGTTCTAATTTCTCAAGCGACCTGAAATTTGTAACCTCTTTTACCATGCTTATATGTTGGTGATCTCATTGTTACAGGCAAAAAATATCAAATTAATTTCTGAATTTATRGGGGTCTTGATTAGCAATTTTGAGATGACAGATTTGGGATTAATGTATTTATTTTTTGGGTTGGAGATTTATCGTTGTATGAGAAAGTTTTATTTGTTAGAGAAAATATGATAGTTGTTATAAAGTAAGAAGGAAAGAGAGAACAATTTTAGGGAGAGAAGGAAGAGAAGTAGAGAAGAACCGTAGATTGATTATCATTATCCTTGATGTTAATCAAAGCCCTTTATTTATAGAGGTTAAACCCTAGGGCTTTCAGGGTTTCAAGGGTAGAAAAGTCAATCATCAATAATAATTTACAACACTCCCCCTTGAATGACTAATCTATAAAACAATTGCCTCATAATTTTTTTTTTTGGGAAAAACCCAGTGGGAAAAACTAAACTAAACTAAGAAAATAGAGTACAATTGATGTTGAAGTATTAATTACTGTCTCGTTAAAACCTTGTTAAGAAAACTAGTGGGACAATACCTGAACGAATGAAAAATGGTACAACTACTCCCTCTGATATGGATGATTACTGAATGTCTTTGAGTCAACGCATTCTAATATGATGTATCAACTTTCTGATTGTTAATGTTGACAACGTTTTAATGAATAAATCTGCAACATTATTACTTGAGCGAATCTGCTGAATATGGATGTCGCCACTTTTCTAAAGCTCATACTTGTAGAAGAAATTTGGAAAAATATTTTTTATCCTATCTCCTTTGATATATAGCCTCATTTGAGTTGCACAACACAAGGTCATTAAATTGCAATAATTTCTGAATGATTTCAACATGTAATTAACTCTTATGATTTGCTTACCAGATCTCCAAGATCTACAATAATATTTACYGAAAAATACATTTTAGGTCGAGTGCAATTTGCAAGTTAATGCACTAATCGCACTAAGGTATGATACTTCAGGAATCTTCTCCCCATTGTCAAGTGGATGAAAATGATCTTTATCAATTTTGAGTAATCTAATGACCATAAGTGATACCGATGGATGTGCAGTATCCATATAAATTATTTTATTATTTGTTTCTATATACTTGAATTGATGAGTAAATAATATTTAAGGGAAATATTCAATTTGCAAGCCAAGACAATTTTTTGTCTTTCTCTAAGTCTTTCATCACAAATCCATTAGTAATGTAATCTGTAGCTTTGTYRAGCGTTTCAAGAATMTGAGTTAAATTTAAATTAATATAAACTAYGATAATTGTAAATAAGGRTAGATATAATTATTTTTATATTCCTTACTGAACAAACATTCGCTCAGAAGATTATATCAAGTACGTCTAAATTATTTTAATCCATACAAGRATTTCTACTACATGATRGAGTTTAATGTAATTGYCACTGTCTACTGATTCACATAAATAAAAGTGACTATATCCATCAAATGCATATCAAGGTTTTCATGTATTGCTAAGCTTACAAGATATTTCAACGTAATTATATTTACTATAGGTGAATTTGTTTCYACATAATCAATAAATTGTCTTTGTGAAAAAACCTAGAGCCTTAGTCATGCTTTATATCTCAWAATTTCATTATTTTCATCTATTTTTTGTATATAAATATCCATTTATAATCAGTTGGTCCAAGAGCCTCACGCTTCGAAAGTGGGTTTAAAATTTATGATTCAATTGTACCTCTCCATCTTCATCAAGCRCGTATCCAAGATCCTCATTATCATCTATGATATCGGGAGGTCTCTCATCATGCTTTAGAATCAAGAGGTGTGCCTTGTTTGTAAAGTGCCCTGGAATCACTACCATGCTTTTGGCATGTCCTAGAATTTTTTGGTRTGTTTTATAATTATAGCTAGTATATTAACATTTTGTCCTRTTRGGACTTCCATCCAGACAAGARCAATTATTGATGATAAATGTGATTTAGTAATTATTGTTGAATCAGTACAAGCGTTAGGCACGTGAATTTGSTATTTTCTAAAAATGGACAATCTTTTGAACTTCCATTTCACTATCTAATAATGCCAATTTCAAGAGAATTTATGGTTACTAGTTGTCCCAATTTCATGTAAAATATAATATTTCCAAGCATTTGCATGGAGTTTGCTCTACTTGTTAATGGCAGCAATCAGTTGCAATTGTTTAATAAAATATTTAGCTTTTTGCATATGAACATAAGCTACAGAATGTTCAACAATAATCTTAATTGACATGAAATAAGTATGAAACATAGGATGGACATACACCAGCATTATCCAAA
>MEJB01000006.1:9797911-9834656 GCA_001752375.1 Rhazya stricta
GAGCGCTTGGCGGCCAGCGAGAAGCGAAGCCACGACGAGCAGTGTTCGGTCTGTATAGGAGGATGCGCAAGTGCGGCAGCGGCGAAGAAGGAGAAGGAGATGAACGATCCTTACAGCGAAGCAGAACGTGTGGATGCTGGCGGCAGAAGGGAGGAAGAGAAGTGACGGTTTCCCACACGCAACAGGGAGAGGTGCCGCGCGGCGGCGGCTGATCGGAACCAGCAGAAGAAGAAGAAGAGAGCGGTCCTAGGATCTACGTAATCTCCTCTTCTTCCATCTTATTTATTTATTTAATGAATTTTATTTTATCTCAGTTGGCACCACAATCATACCTGGGCTGTTCATATTCAGAGTCTAATTCGAAACGCCGTAAATTACCACACAACGGGACTTCCTTTCGTGAAAGGTCAAAGCCTTCTGACCTAGCAAATAGGAATAGGTGCTCATAAGCTGAGCCTAACCCCGATTACAAAGTCCAACCTAGTTGGACCGACGAATTGCATAATCTACAGATACTTCATAAAGAAATTTGGATCACTGTCTCATTTATTTCTACATTCACAAGACAAAGTCATCTCTTATAGTAGATCTGACCCCCGCTTACTTGAAAGAGGACGTCATGAACATCGGGTTCGGCGAAGTAATCTCAGATTCTGACATACGAGTATACCTCACCTTTTCGCCAGCATCAGATGGAGACCTTAATCCGCGTCACAAGTCCTACATATGGGCGCATGATTGACCTAGCAGCACCACCACGTGTTGTAGACTTGAAGGGTAGCTTTAGAATATTGTCCTGGTACAACTGGATAAATTATAACTTGATTTGTTTGAAGAGAAGAGATGAATGACAAAAATTGGTCCCACTGAGGCATGCCAAAATTGTTTATTGAATCTCTTATCTGCAAAATATAATAAGAAAATAAGAGGGGATGCGAAACAATTGTATTAAATCTTATAAATTTGAATAAAGATTACGTGTTCGTGGTAAAACTTTAACCATTGAATTCTTCTCTTCAGAATTTGATAGAGATTTGGGGGCTCTTTTTGAACTTTTCTCAAGGTGGACCTTGATATGAATTTCTGATCCCCTCTATTTATAGGCAAAGCAATGATTTGAATGGTTGATGTCACACTATAGGGCAACGTGGTGTCACTTGGCCTCTATTTATAGGCAAAGCAAATTGATTTGAATGGTTGATGTCACACTTAGGGGCAACGTGGTGTCACTTGATTTGCCAAGCTCCATCCTTGATTTCCATTGGTTGACATTGTCATCCTTGACACATGTCATCATTTTATTAGTTGATATGTCACATATTTTTCAATCTAATGAAAATATTTAAAATTAACTTTTTATTATCTAAATAGGTTATGAAAATTTAATCTAATAAAATTTCCATATCTACATAAAGAATAAATGAAACTCAAGGGTCTGATGTAGTTCAAAGATGAAATCTCCTCTACTTCATAGTCTTCATTTTTGTATATATTCTGATCATATATATATATATATATATCAAGATTATTACTATCACATATATTATAGAGTCACAAATACTTGATGTTATTTGCCAATGTTTTGTACTAAAATTTCATATCCTTCGGGAAGAAATTAATAGATACTTATAACCCAAGAACTTTTGATACTTTAGGAAAAAGAATAAAATGAGTGAATGGTGGGAAGGCGCTATATTAGCAAACTTAACTAAAGGATTAAGAAAAAGAGTTTCTTTGTGTTGTGATAATATTAAAATTTCATTTATGGTTGGTTGTGATAGCCCATATTACTACAATAAGATTAAAAAATAAATAAAAAGTGAAAAACATTTAACAAAAAAAAATACTTTAAACATTTAACAAAAAAATACTTTAAGAAAAGAAAAGCAAGAGATTATAAGAAGAAATGATATAAAAAGACTAAGAAGCCTTCTTATAAAAGAAAAAATGATAAAAAAATCCTAAAACTTGTAAATGTTATTTATTGCCATTAGATAAGACATTATGCTACTAGATGCCCCAAAAATTTTGAAAAAAATAAAAATAAAATATAAATAGATGAAGATATTGAAAATTCAATAGAACAAGGAGAATTTATACAGTTATATAATTTTAAAGATATAGATTTTGAAGAAAGTATCTATATATAAACTGATACAGAATACACCTCAAAGATATCCAAGAATATCAGAGTGAATACAAACAAGAAATATTAATAGATAAAAGAAAACAAAAAATAAATTCAAAAGGAAAGTTTTTCCTTGTCTTATTATTCTAGATTTAGGATAAATTTACTTGAAAAACTTGGGATAAAATCTATAAAACATCATTTATTTTTCAGATTAAATATACGTGAGAAAGCTTTAGGAGTAAATCTAATTTCTAATAAAATGATGATACATCTATTATCTAAAAGAGATATTCAAGATAAATTAAATAAAATTAAACAAAAAAAATAAGAAATACACTAGGATGGATACATATAGGAGTCATATATATAATTATAAAATCAACATTTATAGAAGGGTTAGATACACCTATTGACCTTGCAAAAATGGATAATAGAATCCAAAATAGAGAAGAAGCTTGTTTAGGAATTCTAAGAGGRAATTTGCAATATAGAAAATTAAAGTTCAATATTTGTCCAGGAATTTCTTATCATCTTCAAGATAAAGATTTTGATAAAACACTAAGCCTACTACAAGATTTAAAAAAAAAAAGAATTTTTTCATCAATATAATAGACCTTATTTGATAACATATATGACTCCTTATGCAATATCCAGTACCCATCATTCAGATTGTTTTGAAATAAAAGATAATATAGAATTCCCTTATTTATTTAATGAAGTAAGTCAGACACAAACATTTAGTCTTCGCAGGATACAAGAGATAGAAGAAGTTCTCTTACAATTAGATTTACAACAAAAAYCTTTAATGGATAACATTTAGAGTACCCCCTTGATTATCATTTTACCAATATAGGAGTTTTTAGTAAACCTACTAAAAGATCTATTTCTCACAAATATAGCTTACCTTTACAGTTAATATACTTATAAATACTGAAGCTAATGAAAATTATATTAGTCATAAATTATGTCACAATCTATAAAGATATAAACTCCAAGATACTCATCAATAGACTAATTTTAATCAAGAGATACATGAAATAGACGAGGCTATAGAAACTATACTAAAATTTGGTAATGAGACTATTCATGTTAGATTATTAATAGAATATGAAGGATACATGATAATATTAGAAATAATGTTATGAATAACATTTTTGGATAATGTGCAACCGTATCAAATTACTCCATATGGATTTAGAATAACTTATAATGATAAAATCATCTATATACCTAGGTGACTAGTCCTTATAATATATATGTTCTATTGGAATCACTTTAAAGATTATAAGGCAGAATAGTGTAGCCTATATTGATGGTAGATCAGGATCTTGTTGATGTAAATCTGACTATTTTTTGACATAATATCATCAAGATTTAAACCTGYAAAAGGAAGAGATATTTCTAACTACCTTATTGAATGTAATAAAGGAATTAAACAACTGATAATTATACTAGGATCATTTTTAATAAAACGTCCTCCTTTCTATTTTTATAATTTTTGTAATAAAGGAACTGATATTATAGAACACCTCTATATCTAGAAACTATCCTAAATCTCGATGAATGTTACTGACTTAATTCTCAATATATTAAAAATTTCAGCTAGAAGCTTTTGACAATAAAGGATAAAATTTAAACGTTCCAACAAGTTCATAAATAAAAAAAAAGTTTAATTAACAGAACGACTCTTGGTATCAAAGCCTGCTCCCAAACGATCCTCCATGCAATCATCTGGTTAATCATCCACTTGAAAATGTAAAATAAGAAAATATGTGGTTGAGGCAACTAAGCTCAATAAGCAAATCCCATTGCAGAAATGCACGAATAATGCCTATATTCCATAAATTTATAAAAATTTCACATCTCAATAAACTTTATAAACACTTCCATTTCATAAACTTTCTCATAAAAACTTTCCTTTCAAAATGTAAGAACTTTTCAAACATTTCCATTCCTTTAAAGTCGTGAGCACTTGGTATAATGCCTGGCCATTAAACTTGCAGTGGGCCATTATTCTTTGAAACCCGATCACATTTTCTGCCAGTAGAATCGCAAAGTGGTTAACATTACTTTAACTTTTCTTGAACATCACCTCATAAGAGGTGAATAATACATGAATTTCCCACCCTACAAGAGGCTTAGATCAGGTGCGCCGGTCCCCCACGCTTCATTTCCCATTCATATCTTTCATGGCTTTGGCTTTACACCCTCTTTTTCAAAATCCTTAATGTTTGGAAATCATTCATCATAAAAATAACGTCTTTAAAAACTTCATTCCTCAAAACATTACTTTTCCAAATTTCATTCTTTAAAAATATTTCCTTTCTTGAATGTATGATTATGTCCATACAAGAGAATATGCAACTACTGCAATCTACATATTYATGGACCACATGAACCCTTAGATTAAAATTTCTAACATGTTAATGAGTAATAAAATTCACATACTGAAAATAATATCCCATTATAACACATAAGAGCAATTATCAATTCACATTCAATTCACATAAGAAGATTCTATCATAATAACAATACATTCATATCATAATTAATGAGAATGTGGTGATTTTCAAAAGTTCACTTCAATATCCATTATGAATTCACATTCAATTCACATAGAGATTCAATCATGATAACAACACACTTGCATCATAACTAAAGGAGAATGTCAGAATTTACTTACTTGTAGTCTTCTGTAAATTTATTTACTTTCGCTAGCGGGGTGCCTTGGTTGCCCACAACGTTAATGTGTTACAGTATCCTAATATTATTACATAAAGAATATTCATCTGAAACTTGTTTAACTAAACACATTCATTTAAAACAGGTGTTCACTGTTAATGCCTTCATATTTTTTCCGATGGTGACCTTAACTAATAATTTCTCAAGATGAATTTCCCTGTCAATAAAAATCGAACTACTAATAGTAAATTTAATTTCATGACTCCTAATTTGTTCTTAAAATAACAATAATAATCGTAATCATAATATAAATTATTTTATCATAAAAACCCTAAATTTCGCCCTAAATGATATTCCAACATATTTTTAGAATTATATCCTCCTTTTAATTAATCGTCCTAACTTAAATTTTAATTAAACATATTTCATATTTTTCCTTAATTATTATTACATAATATAAAACCTAGGCCATTCGGTTAATTTAAATGAAGAAATTAAGGATTCATCTCGGATCTCAAATCTTAGGTGTTTATCGAGTTTAAGACGTAATGGCGTCAATCATGCTCGAAAAAAAGAGCTTCGGGCATGGGAACGGCAGTCCTGGTCACTCACGTGTTGTGCACGAGCAACTTGCTCGAGCAGACTGCCCACGACTCCTGGTCGCCTGGTCCCCTCGGCGCCTAGTCATTGGGTCTCTTGGTCGCCTAGTCATTAGGTTGCCTGGTCTAATGACGAGAATGGAGGAGATGAAGTGGCGTTCGGCACTGGTAGAGGAGAGGAGAGAGAGAAGAAGGAAGAAGTCGGCATCGGTGAGGCAGAGAGAGGAGGCGCGATGGTTTAGGTTTTATGTTTAAGAAAGAATATGAAACAGTCCATCCTTCTTCAGATCATATATGATATATATAACTAATATCATATATATTATATTATAGTAATATATATATATATATATATATATATATATATTGAAAAGCTAACTTAATTGTAACTAAAATTCCTTCATGGGCCATTTTTATTACTTAACCAACTAAGCCCAAACTAAATTAAAATCTAATGTAGTTTTTTTCTGGCCCAGGCCCAAAATTTAACTTTTAAATCTGATTATAGATTTGAAAATAAAGAAGAGGACGGGCTCCCTAATGGTCAAGTCTAAATTAATTAACTAAGACTTCTAATTAAAGTAAACTAATAAAATTTCACATTTAAATAAATGTTAAGTTAGTAGAAGATTGTTGGAATACTCTATTTATTTATATTGGAYGTCTGTTGGTCTGGAATGCATGTCGTTTACTAGTATTGAAACTATTTGAGAACCTTTTTATTRTATACRGGGGGTAGTTGTTGAAATTACAGAKGAAACTCTGCCGAAACTTTTGTAAAYRTTTGAGACAATTATTYAGATCTCTTTTSTTTCCTACAGTAGTTGATATGATTATGGATAAGGTCAGTAATACCCTCGGCTTACGATAGTTCCTAATCTGGGRGTGTTACAAATATTTTACTTGGAATAGTTTTCTTAATTATTTCACAAGGTTACTTTCTATGTTACGTCATATAAGATTACTTTAAGACACCTTGTAAACATTTGATAGCAATTAAATTCCTTAAAAAGGCCTATGGAAAAACCTTTCCTATTGTCTTTAAATCATGCRCAACCCAACGTGGTGGTATAGGCTATAAAGAAAAATTAATTTTTTTCTAAAGGAAATCCCTTATTGGAGTATCATTTTAAACAATATCTATGGAACATATTACTAATAAATTAAGATTATGTTACTCAGATAATCCTTTACAATTTTGGGATAAAAATCATATAGAAGCAAAATTAGAAATGAAAGACAAAAATAAGATAATTAGGGTGACACCTATGACATATAATCCTGAAGACCAACATGAGTTTAAAAAACAAATAAAATAATTATTATATTTAAAATTAATTAGATCTAGTAAATCTTCCCATAGTTTTTCAGCCTTTTATGGTAAGAAACCATGTAGAGMTAATTAGGAATAAAGCCATGATGATAATTTAACTATAAAAATTTAAATGATACTATAGTATTTGATGGATATTTTCTCCCTCATAATGAAAGCTTGCTAAACTGGACTAGAGATAAGAAAATATTTTCTAAATTTGATTGTAAAGTGAATTTTTGCAAATTAAGATGCACTAAGATAGTATTCCTTATACTGCTTTCTCAACTCGACAAGGGCAATATGAATGGTTAGTTATGCATTTTGGATTAAAAAAAATTCTCCACAGATATTTCAMCAAAARATTGATAATATKTTCAAAGGTTATGACTCTATTTATCTGTATGTTGATGATACATTAGTACTATATGATGATATTACTTCTCATATAAAAAATTTAGATATTTTTCCTAATTTATGTATTCAAAATGGATTAGCACTCTCTAAAAGAAAAGTTAAATTACTACAAATTGAGATAGAATTCTTAGGCATGCAAATAGATGGAAAGGGGAYAAAACTATAAAATCATATCYAAGAAAGAATTTCAGCCTTTTCAGATAGACTACAAGACAAAAAACAAGTACAAAAGTTTTTAGATATTCTAAATTATGCCTCAGATTTTATCCACAATCTGGCTCATTTTAGAAAGCYTTTTTAGGAATTACTAAAAAAGAAAAAGATATTTAAATTTAATCATGACCTAGAAGATTAGGTAAAAGAATGAAAGATAAGTGTAGACATTTTCCAAAATTATAGMTACTTAGAGATGCTGATAAATTAATTCTAGAAACAGATGCCTCCCAACATTGTCAGAGTGGAATATTAAAAAAAATCGATTATAATACAAAAAAAGAAAAAATAGGAGAAAGCCTGTGTAGATATTTTTCAAGTACATTTAATGATACTCAATCCAGATAAATGGAAAAGAATTGTCGGCAGTAGTAAGAAGTTGTCAAAAATTATATTACTTTTTACTACCTAAAAGATTTTTGTTAAGAACATGTAATACTCAGGTCAAAACCTTTATTCAAAATAATTTACCTTCAAACCCCGAGTATAAACAATTTATTATATGACAGACTCTTTTGTCTGAATATTCTTTTGATATTGAAATTATTAAATCTGACAAAAATATTTTAGCAGATTTCCTRGCCARAGATGACGAAATTCATGAAGAAGATTATTATTTTATAGAAAGATTTGAAAAAATRAGTTGTCTCTGTCAAAGATAACATTTTTGATATTATTAATATTTCTAATCTTCCTGGAATGGCTAAAGAATTTGAAGACCTACTCTTATCAGAGTGCAAGATGATAAATGCCAAGATTGGGAATTGCGAGATAGCAAATAAAATGATTCAAGATTATTATAGCAAAATTAAATTTGAAAAAATAAATAGTTCTTCTACCAAAGAAAAAACCTATTGATCAATGTCCTGAGCAAGGAAATTCAAGAGCCGCTTATGAAGATGCTTCGCTATGACCTCAAAAAGGTCTAAAGATCAGTAGYGAAAAACATCTAAGAGATACTCTGCTACCTGCAGAAGAATATCAGAACTCCAAATGAAAGAGTTATATACTATTCTTAATACTGATTCTAGATATAATATGCGATGATCCGCCCTTCCCTAGGTTCCATTGGTGATGTACGGGCATTGCCTAACTCTTGGGTGTCAATATAGTTGAACATTCAAAGTAATTAAATCTATAAACTTAACATGAACATCTCATGATTACATAATTTTACAGTGTACACAAGTCGAATTATTCAAAACTAAACTCCATTGTACGATCTACCAAAATATATAAAAGTACAACTCTCAGCTGAGACATTTTAACCATTACAAATAATTAGATCTCCATGCTTTACAATACTTATATGTAACATAATACTTTAAACAGAAGTCGCCTGACTTCTCTAAGTGCCTGTACCCATCACTAAAATATGTAAAAATCAAGTGAGTAAGGCTCAGTAGGTACCATGCGTATGTGATAGTGTACAATTTTAATAATAAATATCCAGAAAACATAGTGCTTCAATTTAAATAACAAAAGATCAAACTATTATTTGAAAACCAATATACCTGAAGAAATAGTTTGGAAAAACTCAATGCTAGAACACAATAAAACATTTCATGCTAAATATGTAGTCAAGAGAATCAAACTTTAACTGTAAAAGATTTACTCTACGAGGTCAAGATATACTAGCCTTATCTCTACATGTACACATGCAATTTACAACCAAACCCCATGTACAATAATAAATAAGCTGGCTAGCCATGACTATAAGAGTTGTATGCCCCCGGGTTAAACCTCCTAACTAAGGGTCGAGCGTTCAATATGTCGCAACTGCCTCCGAAATAGATCTGGCCTACCATAGCTATGATCCACGGGGCCATTTGGCAACTCCCAAAGCACTATCAGCTAGGTGGCTAAAGAGATCCTCGTGCTGGGGACCAACCAAGAGCAATACATTGCTCGATGGACTAGTACTTGGAGTCACCAATTGACTACAATCATTTATATTAACATTCCAAATTCGTCTAAATATAAGCTTGCTGCACAAGTAAATCAATAAACTCATGAAATTCATGATTAAATCCCTGTCAAGTGTAAAAGATAATCATTCGATATCTAATTCAAATTTTCATATCAATTGAGTAAACATGTTATTTGATAAGTCATGCTAATATAAAACCTATGATGCGTAAAAGTCGTTAGAAACATGTACAACAGTTCTCCAAAAGAATTGAAGAATATTATTATTGAAAACATTTGAAAGGTCTTGAAAACATCTTTCTAGAGTACGATGTACAAAATCATGTATTTTTGTAAGCTTGTAAAATAGATGAACTCACATTAAGTATTCGAGAATATTTAAAAACATTTCTCTAGAGTACGATTTACAAAATCATACGTATTTGGGAGTTTAATAAAACAGAGAAACTCATCTGAGTATCCTTGATTTATAAGCTGAACCTTAACTTCCTCAATTATTGTGTCCTATAATCAGATTATAAGAGATTGTCTTAGTTTATGTCCTACAATATGTCTAAGATACTATAGGAAATAAATGATTTCTTAATTGTTATCTGTGACCTTAAAATTTTAATGAAAGCAAAATTTAGAGTTTCTTAAAATTGTTCGAATAATATAACATGTGTTTTTGCTTCTATTTTGTTTCTCGTGTTCTGTGAATTTTGATTTAATTCCCAACAGATCTATGAGACAAGCTTAAACCACAGAAGCTAAAGCAATAATATCAGTTACCATTTTTCCCAATTTGTATTTGATAAAGTATTTTGATATTGCCATGCAGAGATGAATATGTATATTAGAGGACTGGATGTGTGTACAGTCTATGAGCCGTTTTATGACAAAGGTCATGATTCCCAAAAAATCATAAAGACTGTTCTAGCCAAAGAAAGCTGAGAGAGAGCTTAATTATATTTGTTTTATGAAAAGCATTAGTATTGCAGCGAAAGACAATCCAAAGCAAGGAAGCAGCATCAGAAAAATTAGACGCCACTAAAGGAAGTGTCTTCAAGGTGCATACTAAATGAAAGTAGGCAGCTAGCACAAAATATCCCATAATAAGTGGACCCTGAAGGTTTTGCAGCTCTGGGGATGGGAAAAGAGTGTAATATGGTAAACTCTTGGATAAAGCCTTTTGGACTTAAACGTGTACCTACCAACAACAATATTCTGATTTTGTTACTATAGTTAGGTACATCGAGAATAGCTAAACTCATACTAACACACACAGCTAATTAATTATAAACTATTGAAACTTCCAGACCAATAACTCTTCCTATTTCGCAAGTTTCAGCTCTATAATGTGATATTCAACATCCAACAGATTTCAGAGAGGTCGATGTGATGTATATAATACCAATTAGATTCAGAAACGTGTGTTTGGATTTTCTTAAGATGAGTCATAAATAGTGCTATGAATTATCAACTCTAATCATAGTAGGATCTAAGATATAGTGCAATTTTATTTATAACTAAATTGTTCTTTGAAAGAATAAAAGATAGATAAAACAACACTATCATAAGAATTCTGGAGCAGCAACATATACTTATCTCAAAGCTATGGAAAAAAAAAAAAAAAGTAGCAAGAGTAGTCAAGATGAAAGAGAGAACTGAAAACTTTATCTAAGGAAGAGCGGAGCTGTTAGAGAGAAAGAGAGTATGAAGGTTATTGAGCTGAAAGAGAAAGGGAGCAAAGAAATAAGAAAGATGACTGAAGATGAAGAAGAACGGAGAAGATAATTGAGGCGGTTAGATGATGATGGTTAAGCACGTGAAGTGAAGAGGTGGTGATAAGAGAAACAATAAGAAAAGGTGATAAGATAGGGATTGCAGATGACCCAAAAAAAAAAAAAAAGAAAAGAAAGAAAATATAAGAAAAACTACAAAAATGCTCAGGCAGTGTCAACAAAAATGGTGGTGTGGTGACTTGAGTATTAAAATAATAGAGAAAGAAAAAAAAAAGGATTATAGAAATTTGATAAAGAAAATGACGATGATGACGATCAAGATGTAAATAAAATAAATTATGATAAAAAAAGATTATGAAAGAAAATGGAGAGAATAAGTTTAAGAAGGAAATTCTTATCATTATTAATTAATTATTATTTTCTTTGTCATTTTTGTTATTATTATTTAAAATAATTAATAAATATATATAACTAAGTAAATATTTAGAAAATATTATATTTTCAAAATTTCTCTAACTTGTCAATGTCTAGGCTTTTCATATAATCGAGTTTTACGAAATTCCATGTTAACTTGAAATAGCTACAAAAGTATAGGGCTTCACATATTGATTATTCTGTGATGTATCCTCGRAAAAATTATTTACAAGGATCTTCTCCTAAAGAAATCAAATATTAGTATGACTTTGGAGCAATAAATTCGATATATCTTAGTTCCCCAGATTTTCAAGAAATTGGAGCATTACCAACTAGATCAAGGAAGGAGTTCGTGATTGTTGTCTTCATAACCCCACAATAAGTCCAAAAGATATACTTGTTTTAAAATTTCTATCTGCAGGACTAGATTATTATCAAGAAGACATCCTACCATTTCATACAATAAGGTAAAGYTAATACCTTCTCTATCCATGCTAGAGGAAGAAAAAATGAGTATTATCAAAATTTAATGAAAAACATATTCATTGCAGAAGAGCTATCGGACTCAAAGCTGTTTTGCAAGGAATGGAAGCCAACTTCAAACAAGGATTTCGCATGTACGGAGGAAAGAAAATGCACTCCTTAGTAATGATTTGACCTGTAAAGGTCACACCTCCTGCACCGTATACTTATCTTGAGACAAAAATTAAACTTATCGATAAAGGAATAATCAAGTTCAGTCCACAGGCTCAAGTCAAATTATGTCAGTTCAGGCAACGCATCAAAAATATGTGTCCGACCTTTTCTCAACAAAAGGAAAAAGAAGATACACCCGTCTAACCAAATGCTTATTCAAATAGTGACTACACTACAAACTGATGTGGCAGTACTCAGAGAAGATTCAAAGTGCACTAATGAATCATGACAACAACAATAGGATTGCACAAATAATTATTGTAGTTATACAACTCACGACAACAAGGATATGATTACACCAGCAATTATACAATGTAAATTAAATTTGACTTTGAAGTCCGTCGGATAATATAAATAGAGGTTATTCAATTTGTAGGAGGCATTGATTAGAATTGAGCCATAGAGGTTATTCAATTTGTAGGAGGCATCGATTAGAATTGAGCCAATCTCTTTCTTATAAAATCTCTTTTTGTAAAATATTTTTCTGAAGATATAGAAGTTTTTTTCTTCTAAATATCCTTCCATTAGCCTTTGCTACTTACAAAGAATATCTTACATTTCTTCACTATCTTTAAAACCTTACGCTTGAAGGTAGAAAATGAAACCAGGCTATGTTGAGTTTCGACAGGAGAAGTTACTTGAGGATATCAGTTTAGGGCTGAAAAACCTATTAAAAGTCTCCTCAGTTACCCGGAGATATATTAGTCAAAGTAGTGGAAAAGGTACAGAAGCATGTTGCAGCCTTGCTTTTGTAACTAGGATAGAAATATTTGCTATGTCTTATCTGAATATTTAGAATTATGCTTACTTTATTATCTTCAAAATGATACATATTTTGATAATCATCTTGCCCAATTTTACTTTAATTATGCTACAGATAGAAGAAAACTTTGTGAGTTTTAACCCGACGTTGTGAGGCCCCAAAATTGATTTCGGAGCCATGACAATAGATTATCCTATAGATATACAAACGAATAGTTTAAGTTTAAATGAAGAAGAAGAATATAATTTTGATGGAGATTTTTCAAAATTTGAACATAGATATGCTCCAGAATGGGAGCGTTCCTATTAGATTTTACAATGAAAATAACTCTGCACATGATGAAGATTATTATTTGTGATAAAATATTTAAGAAGATTAAGATAATAGGTAAACAAATAGAAAATTTCGAAGCTGAAAAAGATTATTATTTGCACAGATATGAGTACTTAGGAGGTACTAAAGTACATAGAGAAACAATAAGAGCAATTCAATAATGATATTAAAAATGTTATTCTGGATGAATAATTGTTAAAAATAAACAGGTAAAAGTTCATAAGAGCTTCAAGACATTATAGAGAAGATCATCTTAATGGAAAAGAGCYGCAATAGAAGGATAGAAGTTGGAGATAATCCTCCAAAGATAGAAAAAGATCTAGCCGATATTCAAAATGCTATTATTTACATTGGAGAACTAATATTACAAGAATTAAATGGTATTAAAATGCTATTAGCAGGAAAAGATAATCCTATGACAGGTAGATTTGATGATGCTATAATGAAACATTTAGAAAAATATAAAAATTCTAGAAGCGGATATAAAGGAAACAATTTAAAATGGTAGATTCAAATTATGACAATTCTAAGATTAGATAATTAATTACTAAGGTAGGAAATTTAGATATAAATAAAAATCATGGTATTTTTATTAATCTTAAACCTAATCCAATAGTTAAAGAGGATATAAATTGAAATCCTAATATAAATGATAGAACCAACACTAATAATAGAGCTTCCCTATTCTAATGGATGAGATAAGCCAGTTAGAGGATATGCAGGGATAAGTTCTCTCAAATCTAGCAAATCTAGAGAAGTTCATACATGTATAGAAACAATGAAAAATGAACGGATAAATGGTAGTTGGGTCAGTCTAAATCTAAATATATTCTAGATTGCAATAATGTGATATTATATTTATTTATCATAGTTGGGTCTTTTATAAGATTACCTTCTCCTATAAATTCTATTCTTAAAGCCTTAGTAGCTCTACATATTAAATTTGCAATATTATTATCAATATTAAATGTCATATTTCTGACGTCTTCAATTAAATGTTGTCAAGATCTTAATGCACTATTAACTAAACTTCGTTCAATCAAATATTTAATAGTAACATAATCTATTTTGTTAACAGAAACTGCTCAAGAACCCTCAATAGTTGTCTATATTGTGCTATTGGTTAAATCGGTTTCTATTATTCCTTTATTAAATATATCAACGTCATCCACCTTTGCGTTTCTAGAATGTGCAACATTTATGCAATAGTTGTGAAGAATTACAATTTTCTCTAACTATAACAAAAATATTAATGCAAAAATATCTTCTTCTACCTTTTTGTTGCCTCCTGGCTCGTTAATGTAATCATATTTTTCTGGTAGATGTTTCCCATTTATCAATGGCTTCTTCACAATCTAAATCTAAAAATATACCAAATGGATTTAACGGTTCATTTTTCATTGCTTCTACAGGCATTTTTAGTAAACCTACTAAAAGATTTATTTCTCACAGATAYAATTTACCTTTAATAGCAAAAGATGATTCTTTGAGAAATTATAAGATAAATGGAGAATACTTTGATGGCTTAAAATTCTCTAGAGTTACTATACCTACAGATACTAGAGCTAATAGAAATTATATTAGTCCTAAATTATGTCACAATCTACAAAGATACTCATCCATATACTAATTTTAATGGAGAGRTATATGAAATAGATGAGGGTATAGAAACTACATGGAAATTTGGTATTGAGACTATTCCTGTTAGATTATTAATAAAAAATGAAGGATGCACTGATACATTAGAAATAATGTTATGAAAAACATTTTTGGATAATGTGCAACAGTATCAGATTACTCCATATGGACAATGAATAACTTATAATGATAAAATCATCTGTCTACCTGAATGACAAGTCCTTATAGTATATATTATTCCTATTGAAATTACTTATAAGTATCATAAGTCAGAATATTTTGCAACTTATATTATCCCTCAGCTCTTGTCTTTATTCCYCSACCATCTCGGTTTTCTTATTTCATTTTCTTCTTCTTTCTTCTGGCTCTCTTTCTCTCATTTATTTCAGCCTCAAGATGTCGAKTCTCTCGTTATCTCTAATAGCTRTCTCTGTGTCTTGAAGTTTCTCAACTTTCTCAAAAGGAAGCTAYTGCAACTAAGAGTCTCATGCCAGCTGGGCAAACATATGTAGCTTAAAATTTCCAACTGCAAGCAGTTTGATTAGCTCCTAAAAGGACTATTGCAAGAAACTGTCTGAAACACAAATTTTGGTGCTAGTTTTTCTGTGTATTTACTCTGGGGAAAATCTACAACTAGTAAAACTGAAACTACATTTTTGAGAAGTGGTCCGAAGTATGTACTCAATCAAGTAGTTAAAAGCCTCTGTTCGGCTAAAGAAAATGACCATAATTGCTAATCTTGAGTTGGTGCAAAAGTAAGATTTTCTTCAATAATCACATCTTATATTCTCTTTGCTGACTATTCTTTCTTRCACACTACCAATTCTTTATGCCCGTTTTTTTTTTCTCCTTTGAAAATAATTTTCGATGCAGAATGTGGTTTCTATCTTTTGCTGACCTTTCATTGGGTGATGTATGGACTAAATGATATGCTTTTCGCCATGTTCAGTTTGAAAGGCACTATGTGTTTAGTCAAAAAATTATGCACTTGACCATTTGAACTTTTCGATATTTGGTGCTAAATATTGATGACTAGAAAATAAAATAAAAGAAAAGAAAATATAGTGTCTTGGCTGATACTTCTAAATTACTGAGGGGTCGTGCTACTTATCTCACTTTCAACTGATTTGGCCTTGTCTTGTCTAACCCACCTGCGGAGCATGTTAGATCTCGTTTTGTCTGATTGACTCCGGTCTTTAATTGGTCGAGTCTAGGTGTTGTTGCCCGATTGTAAATAGCGCTAGTTTTGGAACGCTTGAGACAGATAAAATGGTCTTGATTTCTAATCTCTTGAAGTCCTTTGCTTTTATTTCATGTCTGAGTTGGAAGTAGTTAGATTGGTTAACGGATTGTGAGAAAGGTTAGATTGTAGAACTGAGTAATCAAGGGCCATAATTTTTACAAGATTATATATCTAGAAGGCAGTTGAAATTTCATGGACTATATGCATGAAGTTTTAATACTCATGTCAGTGCATATTGCTTGTAAAGCTATTTGGGGCCTGATATTAGATCTTTCAAGTTCTCTTACTTCCTTCAACGTTGAAATTATGAGAATAAATTATATTTTATTGGTTCATTAATTTTTCGGCACCAATTTTATTTTGGAAAATTCTCAGTCCAGATATGTGTTTTATCTCAAGTTCATTAATGAAACTAATAATCACCTTCTCTTCATTGTCGCATAGCAACAAAGTTTTGGGGAGAATTTGTCTAGCTTGGTGGACGAGAGGTGAGTGTGTCCTAATGCAATTCTAAAATTCATTAACATAAGATTTTACGTTTTTTCAAGATTAAGCAAGTTGTTTGTAAAAAATTTTAATGAAGGATGTGAAGGGAAAGAAGAAAGGAAAAGATAACACACACATTCTATTGTCTAAATGGTCAAAACAATTYCGATAAATTGCTTGGTGCTCAATGTTCTTCTTATGATAGAAATGGTATATGTTACACACATACTCACAAGCATACACAAATTAATATAATGTTTAATAATAGGTATTATCATAATCTCAAATGTATGTTTCCTCTAATTATGTAATTATATAAAATAATTGGAGAAAAGAAAGATCAACAGAAGTTCACCAATATAACTATCATTGCATTACGGTAAAAWATATATGATAATTAATTCAAATTGATATATCATAGACATTATAGTGATGCACATATTAATTAATTAAATGTTAGGAATGTATACATTAATTAAGAATAAGAAGTCATATCTAGTTACATAATTGGAGGAAATATACCTTGGAGATTATGATATTACCCCTTGTTAGACATTATAGTAACTTAAATTGGTATAGCTTAGGCATTATAGYACTAATGCATGMGTTAATTAATTAAGATTAGGAGTGTACAAATTAATTAAGAAGAAAAATTCATTTATAGTTAAATAAATAGATGTAACATACCTTAGAAATTGTGATATTACCCATTATTAGACATTATAGCACTTCAAATTGATATAGCTTAGGCAATCTAGTAATGCACATGTTAATTATATAGCTAGATATGACTTTTTTGTCCTTTTTTTTTTTTTTTTTGAATTTGTACATTTTATATGTGATATACTTTAGAGAGATATTACCCTTATTAGACATTATAGTAATTCAAATTCATATAGCTTAAGCATTATAGTAATGCACATGTTAATTACTTAAGGTTAGGAATGTAAACATTTTTTTTAAAAAAAAAGAAGAAGTCATATCAAGTTATACCTTAGAGATTATGATACTACCCCTTCTTAGACATTATAGTAATTCAAATTGATATAACTTAGGCATTATAGTAATGCACAAAAAAATTAAGGTTAGGAATGTATAAACTAATTAAGAATGATAACTCATATCTAGTTACATAATTAGATGTAATATACATTAGGGATTATGATATTACCCCTTATTAGATATTATAGTAATTCAAAATAATATATCTTACACATTGTAATAATGCACACGATAATTAATTAAGGTTAGAATGTACAAATTAATTAAAAAATAAGAAGCAATATCTAGTTACATAATTAGATGTAATATACCTTAGAGATTATGATATTACCCGTTATTAGGCATTATAGTAATTCAAAATGATGTATCTTAGGCGTAGTAATGCACATGTAACACCCCCAGATTAAGAGCTGTCCTAAGTTGAGAGTATTACTAACTTTACTCATAATCATATCAAGTATTATAGGAAACAAAAGAGATCTGAATACTTGTCTAAAAAGTTTATAAAAATTTCAATAGAGTTTTYTCTGTAATTTCAACAACTACCCCCTATATACAATCAAAAGGTTCTCAAACATTTTCAATACCCGTAAACAATATGCATTCCAACCCAACAAACGTCCAATATAAATAAATARAGTATTCCAACAATCTTCTACTAACTTAACATTTAGCAAAATTGAAATTTTAGAAACTTGAAAGAATTTAAAGCACGAATAGTTAAATCAATAAAGAAGTATCTCAAACAATACGTAAAACTCTCTAATCAACTATTTATCTTATTCACTCAAATTTATTTAAATAATGCTTCGGGGTATTAAGGCTTGCCAAYAAGCGACCTTCARGCACCATCTGGCTGCACATCATCTCAAATGCAAAATGAAGGAAATAGAATGAGCTATAAAGCTCAATAAGTAAATCCCATGCATTAATGTATGCTAAATGCACTATATATTATGAATTCATAGTTCACTTCCTCAATAAAACTTTCTAAATACTTTCATAAAACTTCCATTTCAAAATGTAAGAACTTTGTAAAACCTTTCCATTTCATTAAAGTCGTGAGCTCACTTAGAGTAACGCCTAGCCATTAARCTTGTAGTGGGCCATTATTCTTTAGAACCCGATCACATTTCCTACCRGTARAACGATGATATGGTTAACATCATTTAACTTTTTCTTTCATCTTTTCACCTCCTAAGAGGTGAATGTTACTTATCTCCCTACCCTACAAGAGGATTGGGTCGGGTGTGCCGGTCCCCCATGCCCCATTTCCTACTCACATCTTTCATTGCTAGGTTCACAGTCCTTTTCAAAATCTTAACATTTTCCTGATAATCATTCATTTATAAAATTTCATTTCCTTTCAAATTTTATTTCCTAAACTATTCGCTTTCCAAATGTATGAATGACTCATGTTAGTAATGATGCAGAATACTATAACTACATGCCTATGATATAAACTACATAAATCCGTATTTAAACACCATTGAACATAATAACAGCACAAAATACATATCACATGAAATAATTCAACACAATCATAATACATTCCATAACACAGTCCAATATAATCACCACATCACACACAACGGAATAACTAGGTGGGTATGGGGATTTACTTACATTGAGTCATTTATGTTAAAATTCTATTTAAATTGTAAAGCGCTTTTAACGTCAATGTGCTCGAAAATGACCTAATTATGATTACAAAAAGAAAATTCATTTAACACGATTGTCCAAGCTTAAAATATTTAACGCTTATTCCATGAAYGTCATTTGCCAATTTTAACTCGTATTKAATTCCCACATYGCCAAATTATCATATTCTTAAAGGTACAACTTATTTCATAACTTTTTACCCCTCAACAATTGATAATGGTAATACCAAAAACAATACATTTTCAAGTCAAAACACATTCTTTATACAATTTAAACTCATTCTAAAATCGGGTATGAAACCTAATCTATGTTTTCTCTACAATGTCACTACAGAACATATTTACCATAAGCCTTAAATTCTAAAACGAGGAACAAACATTTTCCACCCTTTAAATCGACAAACTCTAAGTGGTCCACCCGAACGGTCTTGCGCCTCGGGCCGTAACTCCTTTTGGCAGTGCATGTGGTAAACAGCCCTGGTCGCATCACAGTGCTTGGTCCCGCTTGGGCCTTTCTGGTGGCCTAGGCGGTCTGGGCACACCTAGTCGCGCCTTGGTGGTCTGGCGTCGATTGTTGGGTGCCTGAGCGCCCCCGGTTGCTGGGCCGTGCTGACCGGGCCTTCACAGCTTCTCTGGCCCGGAAACCTACCGAGACCTGTAAATTTAGGGAAATAGAACCTTGATGGAATCCGAACAGCACCATCCAGTGGAGGAAGGATGGCATCTCTGTGCGGCAGCCAGATCAGGTAGAGGCGTGACACTGGTCCTGTGCTCTCTGGCGGACTGCTTAGTCAGTTATGGAGCGGACACGGGTTCGCTGATCCTGAAAACCGAGGAGAGAGGAGGAGATTGGAAAGCTGGGGAAGAGTTGGAGGTGGTCTCCTAGCCTTCAATGGACCTCCCATTAGCTTCTTGGCGTGGTGGCAACCAGCAGCAACGTAACCAGAAGCGACCGTGAGCAGTCGAGGCCGGACGATGTGCCAAAACAGCAAGGAATGAGGCCTGGCTATGTGAAGGTGTCCGCATTGCAAGAGCTTCTCTGAGCAGCCTACAAATCTGGTACGAGCAGATCTGGTGCCCCAGCCTAACCAGTGACGTGATCTGGTTCGAGTGGACTGGAGGAGAGAGGAGACCGACAACTTTCTAGAGTAGCAAGATGGTTCGATGTAGCAGTTTCGAACTGCGTACAACAGCGAGTTGGACGAGTGGCCGCGGAGTGGCGTAAAAAACGGGATCGCCCTGCGAAGAAGAAATCCTTGAGCAAACAACGCTGCCAGACCACAATCAGGTTCGCAGAGGCGACAGGCTTGGAGTGGCGTCACGATGTGATTGGTCGGCGCAGCGTCGCAGAGGGAAAAAGAAGGCCGGGTGCAAAGCCAGCGGGAAGGTTTGGGCGAGGGTAGATGGCGGCTTAGGTTGATTTAGGTTTTTTTTTTTTTTTTTTCCATATTTCAAACTTGCGGGCCCTAACCCAAATCCTTTGGCCTTCCCATTCCTAGCCCAATCCCAGTCCATTTAAATTGAATTCTGTGGAACTTTTCTTTCGGTAAAAACCTGTGTCAAATGAGAAACAAATAAGCCTGACAAGTCAAGCCCACTACTAAGCAAGGGACCCTAATTCGATTAATACGATAATTTCATACTTATTAAACGTACAATTAAATAATAATCACATAGAAAATTATCCAACCCTAGTTGGCACACAATTCATACGATCATACAAAATTTATAAAAAGTAAAATTYTGAGTATTACAACCCATGTTAATTAATTAAGGTTAGGAGTGTACAAATTACAAAAGAGAAAAAGAAGAAGAAGTCATATCTAGTTACATAATTAGATGTAATATACCTTAGAGATTATGATACTACCCCTTATTAGACATTATAGTAACTCAAATTGTTATAACTTAGGCATTGTAGTAATGCACATGTTAGTTAATTAAGGTTATGAATGTACAAACAAATTAAGATTAATAATTCATATCTAGTTACATAATTATATGTAACATACCTTAGAGATTATGATATTACCCTTATTAGACATTATGGTAATTCAAATTAATATAGCTTAGGCATTATAATAATGCACATGTTAATTAATTAAGGTTAGGAGTGTACAAATTAAAAAAGAAAAAAAGAAGAAGTCATATCAAGTTATACCTTAGAGATTATGATACTACCCCTTCTTAGACATTATAGTAATTCAAATTGATATAACTTAGGCATTATCGTAATGCACATGTTAAAAAAATTAAGGTTAGGAATGTATAATCTAATTAAGAATGATAACTCATATCTAGTTACATAATTAGATGTAACATACCTTAGAGATTATGATATTACTCCTTATTAGACATTATAGTAATTCAAAATGATATATCTTAGGCATTGTAATAATGCACATATTAATTAATTAATGTTAGGAGTGTACAAATTAATGAAGAATAAGAACTCATATGTAGTTACATAATTAGATGCAATATACCTTAGAGATTATGATACCACCCCTTATTAGACATTATAGTAATTCAAATTGATATCGCTTAGGCATTGTAGTAATGCACATGTTAATTAATTGAGGTTAGGAATGTATTAATTAAGATTAAGAAGTCATATTAGTTACATAGAGGAAATATACCTTTAAGATTATGATATTAATCCTTATTAGACATTGTAATAATTCAAATTGATATAGCTTAGGTTGTAGTTGTCAATGCACATGTTAATTAATTAAGGTTAGGAATGTTTTAATTAAGAATAAGAAAGTAGAAGGTTTACAAAAAAAAAAAAAAAAAATACTTAGACATACATTTTAATTGTATTTGTAATGAAATTATAATAAAGTTCGATTTTTCAAAAATAATTAGTGGTGTTAAGAAAAATATAAGTGATTTGTATATTGAATATTGTTGTTGTCCTGGTCGTGGCGACTTAAGTTTTTCAACATAACGAGGTCGTGTTCTGACTAGCTAGCCTTTTGATCGGCTCTTCAAAACTGTAGCAACCTCTTTTTTGTATGTAGGGTTCTTGAGTTAGCTTAAGCCCTCGACAAAGTGAGCAAGTCAACCGATAATATCGGCTGAGAATGTGAACAAAATGCAAAAACTAAAATATGCAAGGAAGAACAGAGTAGAACATATTAAACTAAGATGATATGCGGCTGGCAGAAAGGGCTAAAACAAATCATAAACATTTAAGCAAAGACAAATAAACTAATTCTGACTAAGAGACTTGGCAGAACTGACAAAATAAAACTTTTAAGAAACTCTATAACCTCCTAAGCACAACTAAAAAATAAACTTGTTTTGTAACTAAACAAATTTACAAACTTTAAGCTGATAAACAAATGTTACTTAAGTAAAGCAACAATTCGGCTAAAGCTAAGGAAAACTACAATTAGGTAAAGCAAGTAAGGAAAATGATAAATTAAAGCAGTTCAACATATTACACTAATGAAAACTGTAATGAAGTAGATTAAAGAGCTTAAATGAATTAAGAAATAATGAAAGAAAAACCTCAAATATTATAAAACATTGCAAAAAACATTACATTACCTAGTCGCACAATAAAAAGCTAGAAAGAAATGATAAGTTACTCATAAAGTTAGTTAAACATGACTTAAAGATGTAAAAAATGAAGTTAACATGCTTGATTTTTGGGTTGATGGGTGTGTCCTTTGTCCATTTCATCTTCTCTTATTTATACATGGCCAAGATGTTCATKCCAGCTTAGGATCAAAGGAAGTTGAGACCATTAACTCATTTTGCACCTCTTACGCATCTTCCTCGACCCAYATCCCCTTTTTTTGACTGGTCGATAGAACGTGTCATTGATTCTCAACTAGTTGGTTTTGTCCCGTTCAGCCAATAGTCGATTCCCCCATTACTTCTATCTTTTTTGTTGCATCGGTTATTTCTCCTCCTTGCCCGTTTGGCTAATCCCCATGACTTTACCTGACCATTTAATTCTCAATCGTRTAACTTCCAGAGGTCACTTCACCAGGCCAACCGTTGCTCTTTCCTCAACTATTGACATCGGCTATTTTTATGTATTAACACATATCCCCCAAGCCCTTGCCCTGTTTGGCTTTGTCTAGCAGCTGGATCAAGTAAGGTTTGACATCACCACGACCTCCCGTGTGCCTCTTGGATTCCTACARATATCAGCTATTGGGCCTAGATAGCTATCCTTGATAGCTGGTTAGGTTGCCCTGGCAATGATGGCCTATCTTAGGACTCGCAGCTCTCCTATCYCTTGGCTTCTGTTGCCAGCAAAATCGGCAAAATATATATTCTTTTCAATTGACTTYGTATTGCCTTCTTTTTCTATAAGCTTCCAAACCACCTCTGGAACATTTTGTGACYTATCTCTGACCTCCTATTTCCGATCAACRTCTTCCTTCCTCATTTCCAATTGCAACCGTAATGTCTTCCAGTAGTGAAAATCGTGATAAAGCCTCCAATCAGAATCAACTCTCCGACCAGTACGTTCTAGATTGTTATGACTCCGACAAGGATTTCTTCAAGCTTGGCCCCGTTGTTCTTCCTTTCTTCACAACTGACCTTTCTTTTATTAAACCTAATGGGTTTGATCTTCCCCTCATTAGGCTGGGCTGGTCCTTACTAAATAGCCGAAGAACTCCTAGCACTGGCCCGACCATTTGGCCATTTTGTACCAATGATCCGATAACCCCAAGCCGAGAGGATACCTGGAGGAAGTGGGGCATTTTTCATGCCATTTAGCTGTCTGTCTTCTGCTTTCCATTTTGACAAAAACTTGTTCATGGTTGTTCTGCCATTCTAGTCTTCCACTATCAATGTATTCGTTTTTTCTTTTGGAATGTTTACCCTCACTGCTGAACATCACAACTATCTTGGGGCTACCTATGACTGGGATTGATGTCTTCGCCCTGTATGCTGATGATAAGAAGGTCTTCGAATTTTCCTTCAATAAGCACATTGCGTCCATGAAGTTTGCTGAGAGCAACATGGACCAATCTCATATCATTTCTGATAGCAAGCACGGATCCGTGAAGTTTGTTGTGCAAGTATGTACTATGCTCAGACTCCTATAGGGTGGTGGCCAATCACCACTATTACGTGGCTCTGCTGATRAATGATTGGTCCCTTCGTTTGGCCTCACTTGTCTTATCTCTGCCTTACCGAGGCTTGGATTGACTAACTGAGGCTTTGGCCAGTGGAGAATATGCTGGCAATGTGGCTACCCTCTTATGGATTCTGCAGCTATGCTATACCAATATATTCCAAAGTTTGGGATCAGTCGTATGACTCCTAAAGCTCCAGAGGCTGCTTGTAAGGCTACAGACTATCGGTTGCGTAAGGTACCTGTAAACCAGGTTGCCTCCCGTGTGATCTTCAACCTCCTCTATTCCAGGCAATATGTAGTCGATGAGTCATTCTCCTATTGCTGAAGAGATGAAAGGTCAGACTAGCTGGGCCTACGGTCTGATAGTTCAAATTATGCTGAGGTCAAGGTGATTTGGGCCAACTTGCTAACTCCACAACTTTTGCTAAATGGCGTTTGCCCACAACTCACTATACCAAAACATCAGCCAAGTCATTACTATCCCTTTTTACTATTTTGCCAAGCCGATTTGGCTTGATATAGGACATATCAACGACTCTCAGCCTCAATACCCTTTGCCAGCCGTTCTGTACCCTTGCTGAAGGCTAATGGTCAAACACTAGGGACTATGGGACGTGCCAGTCGAAGATTGAGAAAATTCTTTTCTTGAATTTTAGCCCTACCCCATGAGTACTCAACCTTTGAGACTTGGTGGGATTAGGTGGATACTGCTTTCTTCTCGATTGACTCAGTCAAATGTCTTCAAAAGTTGGGCATCCCTTCTATAGTTTTCGTTTCCTCTGCTCCCTCAATTCCTGGCTTGGTTGCTGGGACTTCCATAAAGCAGAAGAAGGCCTCTACCTCTATCGCTGCTYCGATCGCCTCTYTGGGCTTCCTCCAAAAAGAAGAGGAAAATTGAAGAACTTGCTTTTGTCCTAAGTATATTTGATCGGCAATTGGCTAGATTTTGAATGGTAAACGGCTCGCTTCTTGTTCTTACCTTCCCCTTTTATTTTGCAAGGCCAATGGAGCTGATTGTGGATGACCTCCCTAACTTACCTCGATTCGAGTCTGCTTCAGTTAGAGTGAGAAAGTTGAAGCGGCTAAGATCAGTCGGGGTTCCAGCAGTTATCCCGTTGAAGGTAATGTGCTCCTTCTCCTTCATCATTCTTAATGTTTATGTGTTCATGGCTGGCCATTCTTGTTATGCRAAAACCATAAAAGAAAAGGTCTCGTTCGGCACCTCCTCTACTGCCCCATTGGCCGAGTCTTCTGATRAAGAGGAARAGCAAGGGAGTTCGACTGAAACTAAGAGGCTAMCCTTACTACTCCTACTTCCCCTGCCSCTGCTATGGTTACTGAAGACATGCTGAGCTTCTTCAGTTCTCCTGGCCATTCTACTAACTCTGCCAAAGTGGCCGAGCTCTCATCTTCTTGGAGATAGAATTAGGAAAAGATATGCCCATGGSTAAGCGATTTATGAGAGCCTCCACAAAGCTTTGATTGTAGTTGCTCAGTTCTCAGACTCCTCTTTGTCAACCGAGCATAAAGCCGAATGCTCTGTTGCCTGTGCTCCATGACCCAGTTCTTGTATATCATATAGGTCAGCCACAAACTTTACAAAGCAGTTGGAGAGTTGGAGGAGTTATCTTCTCGTTCCACTAGGCATGAGGAACTTCGTATTCACTTTGCTGTTGAGGGAAGCATAAAGAGCAGATGCAACAAAGTGCTTATTCTCACTCTGAACGGATTTCTTTCCTAAAGGCTGAAATGAGTCATTTCATGCTTGAATTTTCATTTGAAATATTGAAGCTGGCCAAGRGAGAGGGAAATTAGCTAATATGAGGGGCAACTAGTTAGACTGTACAGAGAGGCTCAACAAGTTCGGTCTCAGCTAATTGGTCTAGAGAGCCAACACCCCATATTTGAGAGTGAGAATAAGGAAGGTACCATTGGCCTGGAGGAGTGTAGAGGCACAAAGGTTGATATCGGCTCCTGTGTATTGAAACTCATAAGACCCAATCGGCTGAGGAGCCAACTGATCAAGCTAAGGAAATTCAATCAAGTCCCGATGCTGGGAAACCATCTAGCTGAGCTGGACTGTTACTCCCCCTTCTTCTATGGCTRGTACTCAAACTCCTACCGAAAGGTCCGTTGATCCTGTAGCGGAGGACTCAGCTGGCTAGAATGATGACACATTCCTTTCTGTAATTTTTTTATAATGTAATAAATATTGTTGCTGAGGTTCCAGCAAATCCTGCTCCCCCCATGGAAAATTCAAATTTGGCAATTGTCGTAGTCCTCCGTCTGCTAAGGCTAATGGCCAAGAGGTGATTGATGTTGGTCCTCTGCGCTCCATCCCCCTTCTAATTAGCCGAATGTGTTCTAGGTTGTTTCTGAAACARTTTTTTGTTATTTTCKTTTTTCTTTTCTACTCTGCTAGCTAGCCGGAAAACAATCTATATATTTTACCAATTAGCTAGCTACTTAGTTGAGTAATTCTTATTGAGTGATTTCTTTTTCTGTCAAATCTCAATTCCTTCCCAAAAGGAAGGATAATACTACTTTAAGTACTTGCCATTGATTGCTCGGTCCAATTCTTGATTGCTCGGTCCAATTCTTTACTACTCGGCTGCAKTAGTCGATAGGCTCCTCCCAAGACAACTTCGTTAACCAAGAAGGGTTCGTCTCATTAGGTGTAATCAGCAAGATTATTTTCCATACCATATGACCTTCCTGAAAAATTCTAGTCGAGACTCGTCGATTGTACGCCTTGGCTACTCTCTCTTTATACCTTAAAATCTGTTCAAAAATCACCCACCTATCCTCGTCCGCYTGGTCCAACTCCATTAGTAGAGCTTGCTGGTAATYGACTATTGGCATATCATGCTGAAACGCTACCCTAGCARATAGTATGGTGAGTTCTATCAAAAGTGCTGCATCTTGCGCATACGTTAGCCAATAAAGCGTAAAACTGTGACCGTTTTAGGGAAATTCTTGTACGCCCGAAGTAATTCTTGTAATACTTCATCCTACCTCCTAAATCTGTCCTGGAGAGCATTTTTTACCATATTAATAAGTGCCTTGTTGGTTGTCTGCACCTGCCTGTTTGCTTGGGCGTAGTTAGGGGTTGAGTGTCTAAGCTTGATTTTGAACTGTTCAGCAAAAGCTTGTCTCCTCTAGAAATTGTCCCGCGATCGGCTATGATGGATTCTGGAACTCCCAAATGGAAGATGATATGATAATTGATAAATTTAATAACAACTTCTTAGATTACCTTTGTCATTGGCTGAGCTTCYACCTGCTTGGTAAAAAGTCAATAGCCACTAAGATGAATGAATTACCTTTAGAGATGGCGAGTGAATCTTGCTGATTATTTTCATGCCTAGGCTCTAAACGACTATGGCTTGACTATGGGATAAAGCCTTGTTGTTGAGACATTAAAGAGATGTTTGTACCTTTGGCAAGCATGGTAGCCTTTGGCATAGACATAGCAATCGACTGTGATGCTCGACCAGTAACTCCATGCTGATGCAGGGACCATTTGAGCTTTAGCCCWACCAGTATGCTGCGCACAATTCCTTATAGACTTCGACCAACGCCMTTACTATTTCATCCTTAGTCAAATACCTCACAGGCAATCACTAATTCTTCCTTACTCAAACACCTCGRAGGCAATCCATTTGGCTCCTTTTCATAATTTTTTTGTTATAATGCAATGATAGTTGTATCAGTGAGCTTTTGTTGGCATTTCTTTTCTACAATTATTTTAACATTTCACAATATTATTTTACCATTTACATAATTAGAGGAATATACTTTACAGATTATGATAATCGCAGATCAAGATTTGAGCACATTTTAAGGATTAAACTTGTTTTCAGTGACTAAATTAAATTTAATTATAACAAATTTTCRCAATTAAGCATTCAATTATCAAAATAAAAAAGCCATTCTCCATATATRTAATTTAGAAACTTAAAAACTATTTTCAGGAAATCATTATTTATGCACGAGTTGACGTTTGAATCTAATTTTTATCCGCAAAATCACTCCATTTATTCATCACCTCCGTACTTGGCTGAATCTTCTGCAGGCTTCCAAAACGTTGTTCCTATTTCCAAAGGCACTGAACCTGATTAAACCATCACCAGCAGGTCCTAAACCATCAACAGGAGTGGCAACCACATGAGTCTTCTCAAGAATCTCACTGAACACATCCCATGAACTCCAGCCACGAAAATGCACCAACACGTAAGGAGCATTTCGCCCACCATAAACCTTGAGCCCAAGAGAATTAAATGTATCCATAATGATTTCGGTATTTTCCTTGTAGAAACCGACCACATCTCTCATGGCCTGCACATTTTAGCCACCCAAATTACTACAACTAGGAAATAAGCTTGATACCTATTTTKTCTCCATTCTTTTTCCTTCTCTTTTTTGTTCCTCTTTCATGGCTGTCCAGGAAAAAGGACATAAGATATCGTTCATCCTCTTTATTCCATCTTTTGCTAAATTCTTTTGGGTTATGTTTTCAGCAATTATATAGGTAGATACAAAATGAATGAATAGAGCTAAAGTGTCATTACTGACCTTCAGGCCTTCTRGTGTAAGGCATGCCAAACCACCAGCYTGAGCAATATTGGATGCACCATTGAAAGAAGTACAGACTATTCTGTTGAAGTCCTTAGCCACCGGAAATCCATCAGAAAATAAGAGCTCCTTCGGAACTAGAGTCCAACCTAAACGAACTCCAGTAAACCCAGCATATTTGGAAAATGAGGATACTTCAATTGCAACCTGCATGACCAAAAAACAAACCTCGCGTATACACCTATATTTTGCAACAAACCTGGGTTCTGCTTTAAATAATAGTTCCAGAGGATGCAGACAGGCACTGCACCAGGCCTGAAGGGCAACCTTATCTCAGCCTCATATAACATGGGAAAAGAAAAGGTAATTTGGAAATACTGGAAGACCAAAATACCAGCATAGAGTGATCTTAAATTAGAAAAAGAATACTACTGAACGATATCAAATGAAAATATGTCTCACAAAGGGAACTAATACCTTTAACAGAAGCTAATCAAAGATAAGAAGAATTTCACTCAGTGCAATCTGCAAGCATAAATTATCAGCACCAGAAATATTGACGCCAGATTCACAGAATAGCATGGTTGAAATTATTCAACTAAACAAAGATACAACCCCATAAAACATTTCATCAGGACGAGAAAAACAGACTATATAACGAGGTCACAGTTTCAGCAAAGCCATTGGGAATCAGCAATAAATATGTCAGACTGATTTTCAGACTCATCCATTTGGGGTGGGTAACATTTACAAGTGCTTCCATCACCGATAGGAAGAAAATAATTCTTAACTTTTGAAACAGTTCATATTACTGCTTTCACTCTCTGGGCAACGTAATCTCCAAGAATGACTTCAAACAGAAAATGCTTAAGCTGTGGTACTGATGTTAAATTTATGATATTTCATAAACAGGCCAAGAGAATCATATATTTCTTAGAGAACAACATCTAATTAATAACTATTGAAAGGCCAATATTAGGATCAATCAACAAAGTCCAGAGTCATCATGAGGTTTGGTTATAKACTTGGGTAAGTAGACATGTACATTAACAATGAAAGAATGCAGAAAAAATAAGTTTCTGGAGAAAATATCATATAATCCCTAACTTACTTCTTTGGCTCCAGGATTATCAAAGATGGATCTTGGTTTGTCCTCTGAGATGTACATTGCATAAGCCGAATCATGGACCATGATAGATGCATTGACCTTTGCAAACTGGACCAAGCTAGTTAACTGTTCTCTTGATGCAGCAGCACCAGTTGGATTGCTTGGTGAGCAGAAGAAAACGATGTCCATCCAAAAATAATGGAAAGACTGGGAAAGAAACCATTCTCGCAGGTGCATTTCATGTATTTAATTTTTCCATACTTCTATACATCCTTCTGAAATTGTCCAGTTTGGCCCATAACAACACTTGAATCAACATAAGCCTGAAACAAGAAAAAGCACAATAGCTTTTAGAAATGCATAAATAACCAGATGTAAGCTGAACTGTTCAAAGCATGAATACAATGTAGGATTTCTCCTTTATGTGAATAGCTAACCAAGTGGATATAGTTGTCATTATGTTATAAAACTTCCTGCGCAAATAGCCCATCAGCACAAAATGCAAACAAAAGACTTTATTATCAAGGCCATCACCTGAGAAATATAAGCAGCCTAATGAGGTGAAGCTAGCATTTCAACWGAGATTTCTGAAAACATATCAATGCACTCGAAAGTAATCAACAAATGAGATASTAAAGTAAACAACATTTTCCATAGATAGACTCAGGATTACTTTCAGCATAGACAAAATTGGCCTTAAAATAGCAATTTTAAAAAAAGAAATGCAATAAAAATAGAGGCTTTTTTTCCGTTTGGTTAATAAAAAGACGTATTACTGTTACAACTACCTCAAATCTTTACCGGGTATGAAGGATCTTGTACACCAATGGTGACTTTAGACCCAGAAAGAACCTGCTAGGAAAAGGGATAAAAGAAGCCAATGATATCAATGAATAGGCAAAGAGGCACGGACAAGATGTTCTCAAGTTCCCATCAGATAATTCAAGGAGATGCAGAGAACAAATCAAACCTGAAGGTGAGATCTATCACCTTTTGCACCATTAGAAACAAATATATCATCTTCCTCTATGCCCAGGTTCTTGTAATACGTAGAAGCAATTGCAGCTCTCAATAGCTGTGCAATTTTAAATCATTATTATCGCATTTACAATCAATGTAATGTTTCGAACAAATAAAAATAGAGGAAGAGATAAAGAATTACGAGACAAGTAACTTATGTGGTTACTATTATCACAATTTTAGATACAGGGTCCTCCTATTGATTGGCAAAATCAGTCAACAACATTCAACTGCARAACATGAGTTTAGACCAAATGAAACACCAAAAGTGGACAGGAAGGTCATGAATTTGATATGTGAAGATGGCCTCCGCAATTTTAGAACTAAAGGTGCTTAGACCATTGCAGAAACCAAAATGACATGCTCTTGCAAAAGAGAAACCAAAGCTTTTTCTGATAAGCAAAAGTGATGCCATAATCTTACTTTTTAAAACTGAACGTGCTCATCCTTCARGCAGAAAATTATAATAAGTCAGATAGTTAAAAGCGTAGCACATTCATCGAGTTCAATGTCTTCAAGCTTATTCCTAATAAACAATGTACAATAGATCACCAAGGCTTAGCCACAAACACCTCAACTAAATCAGGGAAGGACTAGAAAGTCGAAACACTTCCTTTCAAGGTAAGATACAGAGAAAAACAAAACAACATGCGAAAACTTGCTCTCTCACTTTTCCTCAATTTTATTAATCGGACATGAAACATCATCTAACCAAATTACGATGTAGACATTCATAAAAACCAGCAAAACATGATTCAAGCACTAGAAAATGAGATTCCATCACATTTGGAAACAATTTCTAGTAACTCGAAATGATCAATGATGTCCCTCCTATTATATGCACTACATAAACAAAAAATGCCAATAAGGCTCTTTCTTTACCATGTCCTAATAGCCAATGAACTCCTGGAATGTTTCCTAGTAGAAATCAATTGTTTATCAGTCATGGCTAGTCTAACCCTTATATTACCCGGGGGGGGGGGGAAGAGATATGCATGGCGAACAACTCAGTGGAATGTCTAAAATCAATGTAGGGGACCAATCATATTTTTTAGTAATGTGAAAAACATCATTGTGATGCAAGCATACTTCATCTAACWCAATAACTCCAAGAATAAATTCTTAAAAATCTAAGCATACAATAGAACAGAAATCAAGTTATAAAATACTCTCTAATTTTACGTCTTCAGTATTCATGTAGAGGAGAGAGACTGAAGAACGTGACAAAGTAAACCTAAAAGATCTTATCTAGGTCATCAACAGCAAAACCAAACATTCTAAGAAATTATGAGAAATCAAGACATACTTTTTCACCTTGTTCAGCACCATAAACASTGTAGCCCTTGGTTGTTGAAAGTCCATGAGGTCTCTGTGGCATAAGTGGAATGGGAAATGAAAATCAGTCTGGGGACAAAAGCACAGAAACCCAAATCAACTATCACTGTGAAGCTTTATGGAAGACAACGCTAAACTCTCCTAGATTCACAAGGAAACTGTTCAAGAAATCAATTTTGCATTGATTTTGAAAAGATGCATAAGCACCATTAAATTCCTCCAAATACATACAATTTTCCACCGTAAGTGATAAAGGTTCTTATTAGCATTTCATAAGTACCTTCGACATTTCTGTTGTGATGACAGCAGGTATAGGCACAGTAGTATCACCAATACCCAGGCCGATCACTTGTGCATCAGGGTAYCTTGATATGTGTGCATCTCTTCTTCTAGCAATCTAATTTTCCAAAATAAATAAATAAATAAATATTCTTTCAGACCTCTACTCTATACAAATCAGAAGCAAGAAAGAAGGGTGTCAAATAATAGGTTTATTCTATAAGTTAATTGCCACAATAAACAAATAATTAGAAATAGAGGGAAATAATTGGGGGAAAAAAAGTTTGACGAACCAATTTTCTATATGGAGACATCAACTTTCTACATGCTGAAGGATGGCATGACACAACACTAATCCCATATTTATTCTTTTAACATAATCCAACTTAAACATGCTTTTTGRTTTGTACAACGTATTATTGAGTGGGAGCTCTAAACATCATCATTGGCCTGGCATATCAAGCATCAATGGCCACAACCAAATGGCTTATTAAATTTGTAGCCGAAAAGTACATCATTTAAGATGCACAACACGTCACCAAAGTCTCCATGGACAAATTTGTACTGACTTTCAGTAATCACTAATGCAACACAAGTTTCAGAAAATTAACAATTGCTTTACATGAGCAGGCGGACGTATACATTTTCATCCAACCAGGTCCCATTGTTGGATCAATATGAACTAGCCATATTAATCTGAACTAAAATTGCAAAGTTATGTCTCAAGGCAGACACCAGATGTTAGAAGATCTCTACTGGTTTCTGTAATTGAGGATATTGTATTCAGTTCAAAATCAAGATCTGTACCTTGAAAAGCATTTTGCATTCAAAAGGTGCAATAGAACATGAGGCTCATCTTGGAATATTCCAAAACATATAGAAACTGGAGAACAAATTTGAAAAGAAGGGAAACCATTACCACASCACATGCAACAACYGCACAATCACAATCACAACCACAMCCACCCAAAATAAATAGAAAATCTTGCAGTACAAGTATCAGATCAAGTGAATGAATGCTTAACAAGGAACACAATAAAAACACACACAAGGAGTGACTGGAGCCAAACCTCAGGAAAGAGATAACCAGCTTGAAGCTTAGCCAAGTTCTCATTCCAGGAAACCTCTGTCCTGTAACCTTCATTAAGCACCAAAAATATTGTTACCTTGTGTTTGTAGAATACGAAATTAATAGAACATGTACACTAGTTTATATATCATTACATGCTATGATCTTATTGATGATCCAAGATAAAGATTTCCATAAATATAAGTACAAATTTCTGCAAGATTGGACAAAGTATTGTGATGATAAAAGACAAACTAAAAAAAAAAAAAAAAATTGTCTCTTATGCCAAGGGTCTACCAGGAATCCATATTATTAAAAATAACAATCAAAAACAAAAAACCCTAAATGCATTTTCTAGTAAGTAGAATTCCCTATGAATTCTACTACTACAGATGGACATCGCTGATTATTACTTAAATTAACCTTATAAGATACTTAAAATAGTAACATTCACATTGCCAGTTGTTAGTTTATTTTATTTCCAGAATMCACTTCCTCAGCTAAACAAATAATCACTAACCCCAGAAACACATTGAAGTTCAAGATCATTCGAATAAGTAAAGTTACCATTAATGAAACACAAGTATTACAAAATACAAGAAAAATAAAGAATATTACTAGTTTTTTCAGGAGTAAGCATTTAACAAGAAGCGCACTATTTCCCCTTCGAATTGCAACATCTTGAGCCCTGCAAGGCCTAAAGAACATAGACAAATAATCATTTCCAACATATTATTCCTTGCAAAATTTTCATTTCTGCTCTTGGGATAAAAGAAAATTAAACGAAAATCATATCTACGGATGTTTAATCTGCTCTGGCCCAGTAAAGATGAAGATGAAGAAGAAATTGGGGCGGAGATATTGAAGCGAATGCATTACTTGCCTAGGCTTACACTTCTTTGCAGAGTAAGCGAAGGAGTAGCATGAATGTCAACAAAGGCAAGAAAGTGCCAGCTGATTTTAGTTAATGCTAAAAATGCAAGCGGATGAGATRGGTGTTTAACCTAACTGGAGTTAATTACAATATAAACCCTGATGTTGAGTCAATTGACAAGTCAGCACCTTATCCTTGATAATCAACAGACTCCGATCGATTGCCGTAGGAGACATCCAGTTGATATCACAATTTTTTGAAAAAAATCAAAATGGAATTAARTCAGATGCAACATAAATGAAATATTACTAATGTTTATTGGGGTTATCTATATAGTAATGACCTAATTAGAAAGTTAAATATCCGAGATATAGGGCTTAATTTTGAATACTTTACCTACATAGAAACCTAGTTGCAAAGGAAAATTGCAAGTTTAAGTGTTTGATACACATTCTTATTTTAATTGTTTGCACTAAGAATTTAGTATTATACATAGCTCAGAAATTTATCCAGCTGATTGGTACTAGCCAATTTAATCAAATAGATGGTTTGTCGTTCAGAGAGCTTAACAGCTGCGTTTGCTAACAACTTGTTGGCTCAACTATAGGTCTGAAATTTAATGCATTTAACTAACTAGTCACCAAATATGTGATGCATTTTTATGAAAGAGTAATTTCGTGAGGCACCAAACAAAAACCCTATTTTGAGTGTRGATCTCTGTAAACCTAATCTCAGCGAGAAACAGATGCAAAATAATTGACAAATGTTAGTAAATAGAGTTTTAAATGCAAGTATTTAAGTGCAGGAGAGTTGGGAAAGAAAGCTAAGACAAGCTTCTAAGTTGAAAGAATTGAGATTGTAAAAGTTGTGCTTTCGATTGATAGGATTGAGAGTCCTTCATGATACCTTCTTCTCTTCTTTTCATAATCAGCYGAAGTTTCCAAAAGTCCGCCCATGTCCTCATGAAAATCATTGTAGTATTTGAATTATAAAGATGCCAACTTCCCTCCCCATAATCTTGAGCTTGCGTTAGTGGSGTGCGTAATCACCTTAGATTTCGGTCAATGCCTGGAAGAAGAAGTTTCTTATTCTGCCAACACTCTCAGCCRGACGATGCTTATCTTTATCTATGAAAGTTGGCTGAAAGCATGGATGTTTAGRTGAGACTTGGATTCATCGGCCAAACTAGGTTTACTCAGTCGATTCTTAGACTTTAGCCGATATAGCCTTCAGATGATTTTGCTAGGAAACCTTGGTTAGCTATCTCTGTTAGGCCAGTTGGTCTTGGCATCTCATCAACCTGTCTTCTGCATTTTTAGCCGTTTGGATCAGCCACCTTTCTTTTATTCGAACAATAGTACAAAAGTTTTAACAATTCTTTTTTTTTTTTCCGTTTGGATCGGCTAATTTTTTGTTTTAACACTTATACAAAGCACTTTCTTTTTGTTTTTTTCCTTTAAACAAGACGCAGTGGGGTCTGGATGGGAAAGAAATAGGGCATCTTACATATATAATGATCAGAACCCTAATAAGGATGGAAGAAAAGCATAGAGGATATTAACATTAGAGATTTACGAGCTCAGAAGCAAAAAAGTGTTACTATGCAATTTAATTTCACGCTGCCTCAGGAGTGAATTTTTCATTTTCTCCACAGAAGTCTTTCAAATTCTCGTCTAGAGATTTCTTTGAAGTTTGTATAGCTGAAAAAGAGTATCCTTCGATTTTCCTCTCCTGCTTCCTCTCGCCTCTTCGGCCTCTCCGCACTTTATCGATTCCCACTCGACTGGCGAGAATTTCAGGCGTCAAATGGTTCCATAATTAGCAATGAGGTATGAAGTTGCACAGGAAAAACGTAATAAGGTAGCAAATATCTACAGCCATGAGCTCGACAATGGAATTAACCAGAACACCACAGCAACAGAGATGCGCAATGCAAGAGCGAACAAATGAAGTAGTGGGCTGTTACCTCCACGCATTCCAAGGGAAATGCAAAGTGAGGCAAATATCCAGTCAATCCAAGCAAAAGACAGAAAGCTGCAGCCATACCCAATGAACAGAGAGATACTAAAAATCAAATATGGAGTACAAAACATCCTAAAAAAACGACAATGGCAGCACTTAAAGACGCATAGACC
>MEJB01000006.1:9845468-9938185 GCA_001752375.1 Rhazya stricta
GCGGGCGGAATTTTTTTTTTTTTTTTTGGAATTACGAGAAAGAAGAAAGAAGGAGGGCGCGTAATACGGCGGGACGGGTGGGTGAGGGTCTTTTTTTTTTTTTTTTTTTTTCGCGATCGGCGCGCGGAGAAAGAAAGAAGGAGAGCGACGCGCGGGTAGACCTCGATACAGCGAATGGGCGAAGTAGCGCGACAAGTAGCCCGAGAAGTGTGTGCCGGTAAGACGAACGGTCTAGGGTGCGTAGCGGACGTCTAATACGTAGAAGTAGCCGGGTAGCACGGAACTCCAGCAAGGTGTAGGCGTTCCGCCGTACTCGTGTTCCCGGACCCGTCTCGTTGCGTGCGACACAAGCACACGCGGATCCCGAACCGATCCTAGACCCGCGCTGACCTCCGACGACCAAAAAGATCTAAACGCGACGATCAAAGCGTTGCTAGCAGCAGGCAGGCAACGAGTAACAGAGACGGTTATTGGACAAGCCCGGTTTGGGTGATGCGACGATGGGCGAAATCAGCTTGAAGGATGCGGTGTACTGGTGAATTGCTAAGCTAATCGCGCCTAGATACGTCCGCAGACGAACGGCGCGAACCTTTTCCCTTTCGCTTAAAAGCCAGCAGTGAAACGGTTTTGGTGATTCAGCAACGCGCAGGAGAAACAACGCAACAGACGCACCACAAACGCAAGACCGTTCCGGCGGTGATAGCTAAACGAGTGGCGCCGAAGTAGCCGAAGTCTTTTTCACCGAGCGCTCTGTCGGTTACCGGTTTTTTGAGATCAGGAACGACCCGCTAAAACCGGTCGAAGGTTTTGTCTCCGGTGGATTCCGTTCGGTGGCATGCCACGGCTGGCGGGGTCACGCGTCTCCGGCGGTCCGGCGGGTCCGTCGCGAGCTGCGGACTGGGGCGGTCCGGGCGGCCGTCTGAGGAGCTTGCGGGTTGTGTGGGTCGCCGACAATGCGTGTTGACGACCTCAATTGCGGGCTCTTAGGTTAATGGTCGAAAGGTTCTCGTCGAACCTGAAACGCTTAAATCTTTCCACTCTTTGGTAATAAATTAATAACTTTAAACCACTGAATAACTTTAGACTAGTAGCGATTTCATTGTTAAAACCCTCTTGTTTCTAATTCAAATTTATAGACTCGACTCCTCAACTTTAACATGGGATAATTCGGTGGGTTTCTCTGGTATCTATGTTAACTCCATTACATCTCTTGTATTCATAACTAATTGTTATTAACACGCGTTCAAACTGTAGACAACTTCTCTGAGCTAGTGACTTATAGATTCAACCCTGTTATGGCATGTATGTTTATCCGCAATGTAAAAAAAAGATCACTTTCGAGTGTTTATGTAATTTCTCTAGTCAAAGCTCACGCGGTAATTGCACACTCTTCCGTCGAGCTCTTCCTGGTAATATAGATACGCGTTTAAAGTTTATTCCTTTGCGATTTTTTCGTGCATTTTCGTTCGTGAAGTCTGGCTCATTCGACTTCAGACGTATAAAGCGGATTCGTATATCAGCGCGACGGAGTTAGAGACAACCGCTTCACCTATACAACACGATACTGAGATGCATCATTTAAGGAGTGTAGGACTCACACTTCACCTACTCATCAACAGCACGCTACTCTTCGACTCATTCGCATCCTCATTTTAGAGGCGAGGTAGTAGGAGCTTAGAGAACATAACTTGGGCCCTAACCCAAATTTTTCAGGCCTTTTTATTCGTAACTAATCTAATTCATTAAATTAAATTCACGGGCTTTCTTTCAATAAAAGTTTAGCTTCCGACTGAGAAACGAATAGGCCCACTAGTCGAGCCTCTAACTAACCAAGGACCTTAATCYGACAAATACGAAAATTCCGTACTCATTGAAATAATAACCAAATAGAAATTTATCCAACACTAGTTGGCTCACAAATTCGTACGATCAAACAAAATTAATAAAAAGAAATCTCGGATATTATAGGATGTCTTGTGAAGTTAATAAATGGTGCGTTGTGCGTTCAAATTGCTCTCAGCATTGGCCTGATTTCCCTTGTGCCTTCGAGACGTTTCATCACATCTGTCATTGCAAGCCATCTTCCRAAGTATACAAAAACAATGTAAATAAATAAACATATTTAAAGTGTCGGTATAGACATGTATAATCTATAGTTTCTGTAAATCTTAACTAAATCGRTGCTATCTATACTGACCATCACCTAATCATTTTAAACTTAGAAAGTGAAATGTTCAATAACCTAAACTATCATAGCTTTCATCCYTTCTGGTTTATGCCCTTATGTGAATAGGTTGCTTAGAAGTTATAAGGATGTAGGCTACTATGTACTTTGATAACAGATGAGGAAAAACAATGAAAGAAGTACTAATATATCTATATTCATATTTTTATAAAAATGCCACAAAAGCCTTTAAATTTTCAATAATATAATTATTCAAAGTTCCTAAAGGATGGAGACATACACAATAAAATAAAATAATCCTTTTCTTCTTGTCAAGAAAGTAAAAAAGAAATAGTTGGTCAAATATTAAGTAATGAGGTGGATAAAATGTTTCAACTTATAATAATGATTTTAACCATAAAATAATGATCCATTTTATTCATAATGAAATAACATGATTTCATATCATTGTAAAACATAAAAAAAAAAAAAAAAGTTATATTCGAGAGTTCTGTAAACAAAACACAAATGAAAATAAATCAATAAAACTACTATAGTGATCATCTTCTTTTAATTTTGAAATAAATGGATAATTGAATTAATGAATGTTTAAGTAACTAAATAAATAAATGAATAATAATTTATAATTATCTATAATTTATGTAGTATATAAAACCGTCTATATATCTTAGCAAACCTGCCACATAACTTTCTAGGACACACCTAATCTCATCTTTAGCAAAGAAATAAAAACTTGGTACAATTCATTACTTAAATATGCTAGGATAGAATCAGTAAGCGATGCTCTCATACCACTAATTGTCACTCCCCAAGTCCGAGTTGACCATACCTCAACTCGAATTGTGACACGAGCGTGCCTCAAGCTTTTCCTTAAGGTCACAAGAACTTCTAGAATATAGATAGTCTAGTACTTCATGGTATTACCAATAGAATATATACAAAAGAAAGTAACCTCAAATTGTAATAATTTAGCGAGAACCCAAAGCAAGACTTACATAGGTCAAAAGTAATCTCCAGTCAAATAATGTGTCTAACAAACAAATTGCCTCGATTTGGAAACTTAAATACACTAACYCTTCACATTGGATGGGGATCAAATGATTCCTTATTACAATTTAAAAAAAAAAAAAATCTAACACAAAAGATAGATGGTAGTAAAGTAATAAGAGTTGACTTTGTAGTGCGTAGGGATAGTACTCATCGCTACCGCAACAAAGAATTCCTCTATCTGCATCAACATTAGGTAAATGAGTGAGCTTACCAAGCTCAGTAAGCAAAATCGAGTTCCCAGTTGCATGAGCATATTACAGCAAAACATTTTTAAAGAAGAACTAAAATAGTTTCAGATCAATAATAACTTCAAGGTTGGAAAACCAATAATTTGGGGGAATATCATAAATAAGCCCTATGTCCCACTTGAATGWGCAAATTAYAGCATAACATTTTAAAGAAGAACTAAAATAGTTTTCAGACCAATAATAACTTCAAGATTAGAAAACCAGTAATTTGGGGAATATCATAAATAAGCCATATGTCCTAAATTAATTTAGGCTAACTACCAATCAAAAAATTTATATAATTAAATAGAAACATGTATACGAAGACCAAAGTGAGGCTCGAGTGGTCACAGGTTACGTAGATTAAGTTGACATCAACCCCTGGCTATTATACCTGCCAGATTATAGGGCTAGAATAGAATTTCTAAGGCTTCCATAAGCTATTGGATCATTATAGAAATTTAGGGACATTCTCCCAAAGTTCTTCAATCCTTAAGAGCTAACACCAGACACTATCAGAATGTACAGATACAACAATTAATTAAATATTTCAACCAAAGACTAGAACATAATTCATTGTTTTTAGTAACTCAATATAGGCTCACTAATGCTTAATTATCCTACTTCAATAACTTACAATAACTCAAAATAGGCTCATTTAATGCCTAATTATCCTACATTAGTAAGTTATGGTAACTTAATTTAAGCTAATTAATGCCTAATTWTCCTACATTAGTAAGTTATGATCACTCAAAATAGGATCTTTAGTGCCCCAGATTTCATACACAAACAACCACATAAAAAAAATAGATTAGGCTATAAGCTACTATTAACATTAGTCAACCAATTTATATGCTCATCCATCTTTAATGAAATCAAATTACATGACCCTAGATTTGTAAGAATTCATATATTAAGGTGAACAAAAAATTTGGAGAGTTAACTGAATTTGTTTACATTATGACGATAACAAATGTTGTCACAAAGAGAAAACTTAATCCTTCCCATGATCGCCATCTAGATTCTTCTTTGGTGAAATGTTTGTGTCTCTGCTCTCTATTTTGAAGGGGTCATTAGAAACTTACCTTAAAACTAATTCTAATGCTAATCTTTCTATAACTTAAATAATTATTTAATAGCCCCCAAAATAGAAACATCCCATACCAGTCCCTAAGCTACGCAAATATACCAAAACAACCCTAATAAAATTGGTCAAACTAATTAAATAAAGAAGTCAAAATGGTAGGGTTTTACAGATAGAGTGGTAGCCACTGTTTGTGGTACATAGATATTGTTTTCGTCAATTTCAATGTCAAGTTCAATAATAGAGGCTTGCCAAATCTTATGAAAATGCAGGAGCCGAAACTATCAATTAAGCGAAATTCAATGCAATCATGGATGAGATCAAGATTTGGAGTCAATCCATATTTTATTAGTCTAATGTAATTGATTGTGAAAGGGGGACACTTGCGTATGATAACAGTTATAGGTCTAGATGCTTGACAACTAACTTATCTRAGTCAGTGAACAATGTTTAAAAAAGGGACAGTCATTGTCAATCAAAGCAATGGTAGAAATGTAAGTACTAACACTTGTCAAATATTTTTCAGATCACCGTGAACAAGCGACTCATTATAGATATCCTTTAGATCAGACAACAAAAAATCTTCTATACATATAGTGTTATGAATACAATTCTCAACTTGGATTGTCAGTGTCAAGTCTATACCTAAGGGTCGAAAGAGATAGTAAGATCTACAATGTCAATATGGGTTAAAAATAGTGCATTTCCACAAATGCTTTGTATTTAGGATCTCTTGTTTCCATGCTTTTGTTGATAGTCGTTAATGGGGTTAAGTAGCGGGTGAGCTTGTTAATGAAACATATTCAAAGGAACACTACCAGAAAGCATATATAGGAAAATTTTACTCGGTTCCACATAATTCATTTTGGAGATCATCACCATTCAACCTCATTCACTATAAGGTCAATATGAAAGGAAATTAGAGGCGCCATGTTCTAAGTACAAGGACTAGATGTTTCATGGACTATTGAAACCCAATTCTCCATAAAGATGTGGGAATTGACATAAAGTGGGTCATACTAAAATAAATTATTCGAGTCATCATTTCAGTGAATTAAGCATTACTATCATTGTTGGGTGATTTGCTTGTATTTGACATTGTTTTCTATATTGTAGAGATGTTTTMTGTTATGACTATTGTAGCCATTTTATTTACTATTTTTGTATTGTGCTTATGCTAGCTTTTTTCCAACTTTTTTGAATGTTATTATGTTGTGGGATGTAATTTTATTTAAGTTATGATTATTCAAAGTCAATTTCAATGAAACATTAATGTTATTTAGGAATGTTATCTTTTTTTTTTTTTCCATTCTTCTTGGTTGTGAGAATTTTATAATATATAAATTGTGACTATTGCAAGMTATTTCGAAGGTCAATTGACAAAGATAACATATGTTTCTAACAAATGCATCATACCAATTCACATATTTAAGTATAAAAATGAAGATGCAAGACCTAGGCACGCCTTTAGTTCAAGATAGCAAAGAAAACTTGACGTAATGAAAGAAAGAAGATATTTTATGCTATTCAAAGGATTACARATGCTTTTCTTGTTGCGTCCTTATTTTATATGTTGCTTAACAACACATTTTGCGTAATTGATTTGTGAAAAAAGAGAAGCACTAGTTGTTCTAACTTCTCCTCTAAACTTAAGCACTACATGAAGTGGCATCCTCACCAAAATTGTTTGTTCTTCTAAATATTAGGTTACATGCAGTTGGAATCTTAAAATCTAGGTTATAAGTGATGGAAGAAACCTCGGAATCAAGAATAAGGTACTATATTGATAGTTTACTCCATTGCAGGGTTAGTTTTGTAATTAATTGTAGTCAGGTTAAACACCGATCCCATCCACTGGCATTTTCAGCATTGACTAAATTCAATTGACACTTTTCTTCCTTTGACAATTGGGCTATTCTTCTGCTTACTCCACAAATAAGTTTAAGAATTGGAAAAAATTCATTCACTTCACCAMAATATCTATGCCCAATCTCTTCTTCATCTTTATCTTTATTACGCTAGAGTAGATTAACAATAGTAGGCATGATTTTCATTTAATTTTRTTTTGCTCAAGAGCATAAATGAAAAATATAAAAGGAATAATATGTCAAAAATGATTATTTGTCTATGTCCAATAATTAATCCATGATTTTGGTCCTTTARGACTAAAAATGTTGCAATTTGAAGSGCAAATAGTGGGCTTCTTTTTAAAATATGTTGTGACTCCCAAAAACCTAGTAATATTCTTTATTTGTCTTGTATTCTGTAATGCTCATGTTTCATTAATGTTGTTTTTACTTTTTCGAACAATCTTGAATTTTAATGTATTTTCGGTGTTATTGATTATTTGTTTGGTTGAGGAAGTGGACTCTAGAAATAAAATAAAATACAAAGTGCAATGAGAATGTTACTAATTTAATTATCTTCTCTAAGGTTAATTTCCGTAATTGTGGTAAAAAATGCATTCAGGGTTCGGGTTTGTATTTTAATTGTGTGATTAAAAAGTGTTGCCGACTTTGTTAACGTATATCTCATGCTGAATTAGTTTGTAAAATGTGTAGTTCAATAGCTTGACATGAGCAGAGCCTGGTTGAATGTGAAATTAAAAGTTTTGACTATGTACAAGCCGAAAATAAAAGTTTAGTGGAAAATCTATGAATTGAATGATAAGGACAATATAGACCTCTTATGGGATTTCTTGACTTGTTTCAATATATCATTGGGAGCATGTATGCACGTGGAGATGGAGAATATACCTATGTTTGGCATCACGATCCCATGAAGATCAACCACTTAAGAGATGGGTCCTTCGGTGAATTGAGAAGGTGTGCATCATATGGGATAGTATACGTCATCACTAATAGAGAAAGACATGGTAAGAATGTTGGAACATATTTCACTTTTACACCACCACTCAGCAATACATTCGGTCAAGTTCCCATTTTTTCATAGTTTGGAGATCAATAGAAGTCATTCACAAGCAGTAATACAATGTYAGTGAACAAGGGAGCGAYGACTGAAAACTCCTAAAACGTTTATTTTAATTTTTCTAAGTAACAAGTGAGTTGGCCTGCCCCAACCTGCGCTCCGCTTGGTCCAGCCTGTATAGTCCTGCCTCTAAGTGGGTTGGGAAAATCCTAACCCAACCCACTCATGTTTGCATGGTAGGCTGGGCTGACCCGTTGGGTCTAATTGATTTTGAGAGCTCCACTGAAAGTGGCACATTCGCTTTCCTCATTCTCTCATAGCAAAACGTGATGCTAGAAGTGGCCTTACTCTTGTCCTTAAAGGCTTGCTTCATGGCATGGAGGGCAGCTACCATTTCTCGCGGCATAGACAAGATAGCCTGAGTAGTGGGTTGGCGGTGTGTATCCACTCCTTGAGGGTTGGGGGTATAATGTCCCTACCTTATTCTTTCATGGCATTCTTGACTTTGGCCCTCTGGCCCATTGGGCTATAGGTGGATCTGCTTCCTTCTCGATATCTCATTTCCCTCCGATTTGTTCGGCCATCTAATTAACAATTGCAATACATAAGAGATTAACATTGGGTATGTTTTGGTAAGGGATGGAAGATAGAAGATAATGTTTCAATTACAAGTCACATTATTAAGGAGAAGCCAGAAGAATTATCAATTTATTTCATAAGAATATTAATACACAAATTGTTCAAACATCTCCACAAAGTTGGGGGGTAGCTGATTGTAACAAAATTCCCTAGGCCCTTGGACTAATAATTATACCATATCTTTTATCCCATTACATGTAACATGCTAGTAATAGTTAACTACTCTGTTCAATTTCTAAGGGGACTCGACATACCACCCATGATCGATTTTTTTCCTTTGTGGCATTTATGCCTTGGTTGCATTCGTCCCATAAATCATCAACATATCTGTTCTCTCGATACTCCACATCCCTCTAGAGTTTCAGCTCTCGTGCTTTAATCCTTCTCCTCAACTCTTGCTTTTCACCTTACTGCTGCATGCTTATCTTCCTTTGTCACTTAGATTCTTGCTCCGTGTCATCCTTCTCTCATCCACGTCGATCTTATTCCTTCTTAACTTCCCACAAAGTAATGAGCGTAGTTCCTTTGGTCCTTGAGAAGTTGCTCATTTTTTGTCTCAAGGGCTTCTAACTTGCTCAACAATTTCGAATACTTAGTAAGGGGGACTGTAGCTTCATTCCTTATTTCGTTAGTTCACATCTAATAATATGGAAAATTATTTACTATTAATTAGCGTAAACTCAATTAATTAATAAGTCATAAATAATAGCACAACGTCATGATAAAATTAAGCATAGACTCCCATTACTAGTGCACATTCTCATCYCGATTTCTAAGTGTTTYAGGACTTAATTATAACCAAATGATGTAAAGCTTAAACTATAATACCATTAAATGGCAAGCCCCAAAATTGAGTCTGAAMTCGTATATGGAGCACTACACAACCATATTCTCTAATGTTTCCCCAAAAGAATACGATGCCTAATTACAATTCAAAATCTTTGAAAATCATAAATGATATAATATCAAATCCATAACGGAAATGAGATAAAATTACAACAGAAAATAACATTACTCCAGAATAATTATAATGTAAAGTTCTAAATACAAAGCGGATAACAATCTTAAAATARGTCTTCAACCTTATAACCTCGAGCACTCATCCCCACACGTCGTCTCCTAATTCAGACTCGAAGGCTTTCTCTTCTGAAAGGGGAAAATAGGTGGAATGAGTACACTTACTCAGTAAGTAAACATAATCCCCTCACCCTAGTAGGGGGAAAATTTCACAGCCAGGAAATAATAACACCCAAACTCAAAAATAATTACACTTTAACTTAAAACTTAATATAGARCAATCCATCAAACAATTGTCTTCCAAAATATGTCAAAGTTCAATTAAGTTTGGGACATTTGCTAGGTCGGTCAAAACAATGAGATTCTATCTTTTTATCCATGCTAGGTGGACCAATTCACAAAGTAGAACATGGTACCCCAAAGACAAATCAAAAAATGCTTTATGTTCTTTGTTTCAAATATCTTTAAAGCCAAACTAGTTTAAAACRCTTATATATCATAGAAAAACTAAATAAGAATAGATTTTTATGTAGAAAATATAACAACTGAAGAGAAGAAAATGTGGAAGTAGAGAAGAATAAAAGGAAAAAAATAAAATAAATAAATAAAGTCAACACATCACATAATATAAAACTCTTGGATGGCGTGCCAATAGGACAACCCGCCTCACTCACAAAGTATATGGGTTTGTCATGCGATGATTTGATCCTCCCTTTAGACTTCCTAAACCTTTATTTCTTTTGCTTTTAAATCTATTGGAGGGCATTCAATACTAGGCTTAGATCTATGTCCATTTTGTTCAACTTATGAAAATTTAGACTCCCTATTGTGCCCTACATGTTTAGATTCAAGATCTGCATAAAAATTGTACTCCATTGTGATGGGCCTGGAAATCCTCCATTCGAATTGACATACTCATAAGGATCATATCTCCTTTGGGGTGAACCTGGTAATCCTCCACTTGCATTGATATAGTTATGGGGATCATCTCGAAGGATAGGACATTGATCAATAGGATGACCTATGTCTGAATAAATATGGCAAGTCCTTACTTCTTGCCTTTTTCCTGCAATAAGATAGCTTACTAAAATAGTTAGTCCAGCTAATTGTTGTTCCAAGGAAGAGAAACCTATCTCATGTATGTCTTGTCCAAATCCATGTGGTTATGAATTGCAAGTTATAAAAGAGTTCATATTGATGATCAATAAGAAAATAGGTTAATAAAGMATACCCATAAACAAGGGAATTTTTTTGGGAAAGAAATGAACTGCTTGAAACTRATTCCCCGACAATGGTGCCAAGGTTTGGTGTGTCGTTAAACTACCAAAAATAATTAACCTACTCTCATTTGAATAAAATCGTATAGCGRAGAGTAAGGCTGTCTCCTTAGGGAATAGGCGAGTCAATTTCTTTCAGATGAAACATGAACAATGGGGGTTTGTAGAGATTTCTAAACTAACAATATTCTAAAGCAAATCTGAATAATATCAGGAATTAGAAAATAAGATGTGGAAACAATATATACAAAGATCTAGTTAAAGTCACTAATTCCACCCATAATTCTATGAAATCAATCACTTATAAAAAGATATCTTGATTACTGTAAATAAACTGGTTATAGTTGTTTGGAATGCCCCCAATAACCAATCTCTCCTTAAGAGTTGATAATTAAAAGGATGCCTTATTAGTTATTCTTTAAWGAATAGAGAACCCTAAAGATAACTCATAAGATTTAATGTACTAACAACACTAAGAACTAGAGAGACCTCCCTCCAATCCACAATCAACAAACTCAAATACTGATTTGTTTTTTATTAGATTACTCATTTTTATGACAAGTATAAACTCATCAATTTATCATTAACTTAAAGCTAACAAATAATTATGGATTTGAAGGTTTAATTATATGCAAAATAAAGAGTTCAATCAAGTAACAAGCATAAATTACTGACTAAACTAATTACCTGAACTTTTTGAAAAGTAGAGAGTAAATAAATATTTAGAAATAATCAAGAAGAATAAATGATTAAATCTCATGATCGTTYTTCAWTCAAGGCTTCCTTAGTACTTCAACCAGAATAGAAGAACTTATAACATAGTCATGGAGAGAAAAATTGTAACATCCACAAATCAGAAACTATCATAAACTGGGAATATTACTAATTTACTCTTACCTAGATTGCGAAAATTGAAAAAATAAAAAAAATTTGGATATTGTAATACAAAGGATTTTACAAAAATTTTGACAGAGTTTCCTATATAATATTAACATATTCCCCCTGTATATAATCAGAAAATTTCTCGCCAAACATTTCCAATACTCTATATGTAGTGTACTAACTTCAAGCCCAACAATATCATTTACCAACAAAATACTCGTATTGAAATAATTCARCACCAATAATATCATTTACCAAATAAATACTCATATATTTAATATCCAGYGGAAGCTTTTGAAAATAAACGAATAAAATTTAAATATTCAACAAGTTCATAAATCAATAAAAAAATTTAATTGACATSAAACAACTCTCGGTATCAAAGTCTAATCCCAAACGATCTCCTCACACCATCTAACTAGTCATCACCTGAAATGTAAAACAAGAGAATATGGAGTGAGTTACTAAGCTCAATAAATAAATTCCATGCATGAATGCATGTATCATGCACTATATGTCATGAAGTTCAAAAATTACTTTGTCGAAACTTTCCAAAAATTTTCCTTTTCAAATCGTAAACTCACTTGGTTTAATGTCTAACTATTAAGCTCTACAATAAGCAATTATTATTTAGAATCCAATCACATTCTACCGGTAGAACCGCAAAGCAGTTAACATTACTTAATCTTTTTCTTTCACTTTCATCTCAAAAGAGGCGAACATTTCATAYTTTCCCACCCTACAAGRGGGTTGGGTCAGGCTCGTTGGTCCCCCATGCTCCGTTTTCCATGCGCATCTTTCATGGTCTAGGCTTTACACCCATTTTCAAATCTTTAACGTTTGGAAATCATTYAACATAAAAATCACATTTGTTCCCCAAACTTCATTCCTCAAAAACATTTGCTTTTTCCAAACTTCATTCTTTAAAACATTTGCTTTTCCAAACTTTATTCTTTAAAACATTTGTTTTCTAGAACCATGATTATGCCTATGCCAGAGAATGGTGCAAGATACTTCAGATTATATGCACATGAACATGAACCCCATGAACTTTGGACTTAAAAATTTTCAACATGTCAACAAGTAGTAAATTCACRCACTTGAAATAATACTATAAATCACATCACATAAGGACAATTCAATCAAACAACAATATACATACATCACAATAAATGAGGATGTGGAATCATACTTACTTCAATATAAATCATAAACTCACATCCAATTCACATAGAGAGATTCAATCATAATAACAATACTTACATTATAACTAMTRAGAATGTCAGAATTTATTACATGAAAGAAAGAGATTTACTTACATAGAACTCACATTTAATTCACCTAAGAGCAATTTAATTATAACAACAATGCATATGTTAYACGATTAATGAGAATGTGAGAATTTACTTACTTAAAGTTCTTAGTAAATTTAGTTACTTTAAATCGCTAACGGAATGCCTTGGTTGCCCATAATGTTAATGTGCCACAATATCCTAATAATATTATACAAAAAATATTCATCTGAAACTTGTTTAACCAAATACATTCATTTAACATAGGTGTTCACCATTTATACATTCATCATTTATCCTATGGGTGTCATTAACCAAGAACTTTCGAATTTAAATTCCATGTCAATAATAATCGAATTATTAATAGKATAAATTAATTTCATGACTCCTAAATCATTCAGTAATAATAATAATAATAATACCATCACAATATACATTACTTTATCGTACAAACCCTAAGTTTCACATTAAATTGTATTAGTATATATTTCTAGAAATATATTCTCCTTTTACTTTATCATACTAACTTAAATTTCACATTAAACATATTCCATATTTTTTCTTAATTATTATTATATAATACAAAACCTAGGTCATTCGATTAATTTAAGCGATGAAGCTAATGATTCACCTTTAATCTCGAAAACCTTAGGTACGGTATCGAGTCTAAGATGTAATGGTGTCAAATCGCGCTCAGAAAAAGGATGCTCTTCGAGCGTGAACATGCGATGTGGGCGCAATTGGTTCGAGTGGACGGTGCACGACGCTTGGTCGCTTGGTCACCCGAGCATCTGGTTGCTTGATCGCCTCGGCCCCTGGTCCCCTAGGAGCCTGGTCGCCTTATCGCTTGGTTGCCTGAGTGCGCAAAAGTGATGAGAACAGAGGAGATGGAGCGGCGTTCAGCACTGGCACAGAGAGAGAGAGAGAGAGAGAGAGAGAGAGAGAGAGAGAGGGAAGGCCGGTGTTAGTGAAGGCAGAGGGAGGAGGAGGCAGCGGGGAGGGGATTAGGGTTTATGTTTAAGGAAGAAGATGAACAGTCATCTTCTTTTCACATTTAAATAATTATGCTCATATAATAATGCACAAATAAATAACCAATTAGAGAAATAATAATTTATTTCTATTTGGCACATCGAACGTTACGGCCTCCAAGACCTTCCCCTGCAAAATAATCAAATAACTAATCATCATGAATATAATCTAATTAGTGGATTAGAATATAAATTATATAATTATATAAAGTTCATAAAAATGAAAAATAAATCTCTGTATTACAAAAAGAATAGTTTGTAAAAAAAAGACCTTGAATGATAAATGATTAATGATGGTGGGTTTATCCCATATAAATAGGATTAGGAAACTACGAATCCTAAATTATCACAACTTCCTAATAATAATAAAAGCAATCCTAATCTATTAAGGAAATAAATATTTTAAAATCCAACTCCTAAATCACATGGGCTGTATATCCTAAAATAATAGGGGATCTTCGAAAGAATGCTAAAAGTGGAAGACATCCCCAAAAATTCATCCATCTCGTATGTTCATGAGGTAGGTTATGTGYGTTTCTGGTTTTAGCCCTCAAAATGCACAAAAGTTTCCTTCTTTTCTCCAACTACCTACCAAGAGTCCTAAAATGATGAAAGCCCAATAAAATCCATAATTAGTGCAACAAATATATCTAAAATCAATCAAATATTCCACAAATATCACACTAAAATGGACTCTATCAACTCTTCTACACCTAAATGGTGCTTGTCCTCAAGCATTCCCCAAAACACAAAATGAAACGAAAGACTCAACACAATAGACACATCTTACTAATCTCAAAACTTCCTCAACCATTGCACAATCATAAGTGGGCCAAAATCCAATAGAAATCACATGCAATACACAGCACCTCAAACAAAACAAATGTCAATCCCCCTTAATAATAGCCTCAATGTCAAAACGCACTTCTCAGCCAAACTCACAGGAATAAATACTCTCAATCACTCAAAAGTATATACGGTCTTTAATTAGTCAAGTTCACACAAAATATGATATTACCACTACAATGTAAAATCCACATACCAATCAAGAAGTCTTTWTTTGGTTGTAATGGGGCTAGGGTCAAAGGTAGGATAAAAGATCAAAGAAAAGCATAACCAATCAAATGACTTTTTAGTCTTGTGGATCTTCTTTTCTCAACATTTGGCAGCTCTTTGTCTCAATAATTTTGCATATCACAAAGTAGCTCAACATTTTTCAACAAATCATGGCATTGCTACTACTTGCAGTCATTGATTTATTTTCCTTCAATTCGCTCTCTCTTTTTCCTTTTTGCTATTTTCTTTTTCTTTGCTCATTCTCTTCTTTTGCTTTCTTTTGCTTCAATTGAGCACATCATTTCTTCGTAYGAGATTTTAAATCACGGTCGTCAAAGATTCATGTATTCCACCAAGTATCTCAATCATCAATCAACTAATCATGCATTCCTYTGACATTTAGGTTTAAAGATGGTTCATAATCAATCAAAATGGCAGAGGTTTAAATATTTGTGGTTTAGTCAAACAAAAGGGTAAAAAGACTCAAAGGGATTTACTAGAGGAAAAATTACAAGGAATGGTTATCTGAAAGCCAAAGATTATTCCTAAATGTCTTAATCACTTTGGTGTTCTTACTGACGTGGTCTTGACGCGAATAATGGTGCAAGTTCTAAAATAACTACCTATTTTGCAACAACCACTTTACGWAGAATGTAAATGTGAGCATATGGAATAGATAGCTCGTGTAGGCTCAAGTCTCACTTTTAAGTGGCTTTTTAGGTCAATTCATGCATGTTCTATTTGAAGGTGCTTAAGGAGGACACATTTATATATGCTCGAAGTAACTATTTATACATGTAATGAAAGAGAAATTCAACCTAATAAATGACATACAAAGCATTGAAACTTTTAAGATGCTAAAACACAATAACTTGTAGACAAAAGAAAAAAGAAACTGAAATAAAAGAATAGACAAAGAAAAGAAATATAGTTTTGTGTTTTTATCATTTTTTGATCAAAGGAACTATACTAATACGAAAATAAAACACAAAAGTAGGTCCCTACGACATAAATGGTTCATTTTTCCCAATTAATCACTAGATGCGGAAAGGGAAACAAATCATAAACACCAAATAATTACCACAACAAAAAAAAAATAATAATAAACAACAAAAAAAGGAAAAGAAAAACAAAAGGGAAAGCTGGAGAGAAACTGCCCTATTGGGATAAGGTGGGTGYTGGTGGAATGCAAAATCCATGATGCTCTAAGGTGGCTCATCCACATTGCCATCCGACAAAAAAAGACAAGTACCGATGGCCCAAGATGGTAGGAGAGGACTAGAGGCCACAATGACTATCAGCGATTGTAAAACGTTGTAACCAGTGGCGACAAGGCGTAGCGTCAATTCACAGTGGCAAGGATTAAGGCAACATGTTGGAGAAGAGTCGATGAAGAGATGGGGACCAATGGTGGTGGTGGAGTGAAGATGGCGTGGTGGCTGTAGGGGAATAGAAATAAGGGTTAGGATAAAAAAGGGAGAAAAAGAGAACGTAAAAGAGAAAAAGGAAAGAAAAGAAAGGGAAATAAAAGAAAATAGGAAAGAAAATAGAAAAGGAAAAAGAAATAAAAACAAAACAAATCTTTTTGGAATTTTCTTGCTTTTGAAAAAGGAAAGAAAAATCTTTTTGGGATTTTTGACGATTTTTTTTCCCGGAGAATCCATATAGGCGTGATGGAATATTGACTCTGCTTCTGGACTATTGATGGCTCTCATAGGAAGAATACCAGAAAAAACCATGTGGGCATATGATAAATTCGCTTGACGTTGCCCTAGGCTGCTGTATGAGCAGCTAATTTTCCAAGGCTGCCTTGGGAAAATCTTGTGGCATTTGAAATTTYGACCTGTGAAATTTTGCTTCAAGAGTCCAAGGAAGTCAATTATCACTAAGTACGAAAGARTATCAGTAAGAAAATGAAACTAAAAACATTGGGTTGCCTTCTAACAAGAGCCTTTCTTTAACTTCTTTGACTAGATACTCTCCTTGTTCAAATTAATTAATGCTAGTTGAACCAAGTGTATCTCCTCGATCTTGGACATCTACATTCTTAAGAAAATTGTCACGTTTATCACCGCTAGCATTAAATATTGACCAATTACTAACCATGGAACTCCATTGCACAATGAGCAACTAGGTTAKTAAAAAAATAAGGGTCTATCCCCTTAGAATGCAATATACCAGGATCCATCTTTAAGAATTTATGCACTCCCTCAATACCGAGATTTTTGTTAAGAGCAACGTTCAGTTTATGATCACTATATGGATAAAAATAATTCATGCTTTACGGAATAACATCTACAACAAAAGCATAACGTACTCATGAAATCATAAACATTGCATTTAATAGTTTTCCCATCAAATTTCATGGTTGATGCAGTATCATATTTTTCAATTGGTATCCTTACTAAAACAGTTAGTTCAACTAATTATGGTTCCAGGGAAGAGACACCTACCTCATTATGTCTTTTCCAAATCCATATGGTTATGAATTGCAAGTCATAAAAGAGTTCACATTGATGATCAATGAGAAAACAGGTAAACAAAGYATGCACCATAAATAAGGGGAATATTTTTAGAAAAATAAACAAACTGCTTGGAACCGATATCCTAACAAAGGCGCCAAGATTTGTTGTGTTGTTAAACTAGYAYAAATAATTAACCTATTCTCAATTGAATAAAACAATATAGCAGAGAGTAAGGTCATCTTCTCAGCAAATAGGCTAGTATCTCTTTCAAGCAAAACACGAACAAGGGGGGTTTGTAGAAATTTATAAACTACAATTATTTTAAAGCAAATTTCAAGAATATTAAGAAATAGAAAATAAGATGTTGGAAACAATATATAATAAAGATCCGGTCAAAGTCACTAATTCTACCTTGATTCTATTCAATTGATCACAGTTGCAAAGATAACCTGATCACGGTAAATAAACATGTTATAATTGTTCGGAAACTCCGTTAACAACCAATCTCTCCTTAAGTGTTGATAATTAAATGGATGCCTTATTAATTATTCTCGAATCGATAGACAACTCTAGAGATAGCTCATAAGATTTAATGTATCATCAATACTTAGAAGTAAAGAAACTCATTTCATAATCAACAAACTTTAGACGTTGATTTTTTTTGGATTAGATTACTCACTCTCATGATAAGTATAAACGCATCAATTTACCACTAACTTAAAGCTAACAAACAATTAGGATTTGAAGATTTAACTGGTTGCAAGATAAAGAGTTCAATCAAGTAAAAGTCTATATCATTGACTAAACTGAATACCTTAATTTCCAAAAAGCAAAAAGTAAATAAATATTTATAAATAATCAAGATGAATAAACAATTAGATGTCACGGTTGTTCTTGAATCAAGGCTTCCTTAATACTTCAATAGAAATAGAAGAACTAAGAGCATAGTCATAGAGAGAAAAATAATAGTCTATATAAGAAACCTAAAATGTTGAATGATCAATAATTATGGGTCTATCCCATATAAATAGGATTAGGAAATGTATGCACTCTAAATTGTCTCAACTTCTTAATAATAATAAAAACAATCGTAATACATTAAGGAAATAAATAATTGTAAAATCCAACTCTTAAATTACAAAGAATATATATATCCCAAATACTCCCAAAACAGGGAATTTTCAAAACACATGCTAAAGGKGGAATACATCCCCTAAAATTCGCCYATCCTGCACGCAGATGCAGTAGGTTATGTGAATTTTCAGTTTTAGCCCTCAAAATGGACAAAAGTTATCTTCTTTTCACCAACTACTTCCCAAAAGTCCTAAAATGATGAAAGTCCAATAAAATATATAATTAGTGCACTGAAYATATTCGAAATCAATCAAATGTTCCACATATATCACAATAAAATGGACTCCATCGCTTTTCATCTCGAATTTCTTGACCCCGCGGCATATGATATTGCCCTCCTCCGGTTACGGCCCAACGTTTTCCTCACTAGTGGTTGTTGGCGTTATGTTAATGAAAGGGATTCTTATTGCAGTGATAATAGGTAAGTTTTTGTTTCAACGAAGTGCAATTTTACATAATTCACAATGCAAAATTAGATAGATAGCAAGTTTATATCCTCATCGAAATATATGGTATGAATATAAGCCCTTTAAAATTAACAGTGGAACTCAGCACTTGAGCTTAGTTTTAAATCTGCGGTTTATAATGACACCCAGTGGAGAATTAAAATCCAACTTCGGCTTAAGAAGCCTGACCCATGTCGGAACCATTTAAAATTTTGGATTATGTTTGAGTAGACCTAATTGGTTTTTGGGTTCTGGATTCGGATTAGGCTAACAAAACCTGCACCAATCCGATTCACTTGCATCTTACATTATTGCTGAAAATGGATATTTATTATATTAAACCAAAGATATGGTACATGAGGAGGTTGTCCGTCGGCTAAGAGCATAGTTAGTACAATATTTTCCCTTTTTTTCACGAAGAATTTAAAAATATATAGGTGTATGACCACTCATTACAAAAGACTGACAGCTTAATTAGTAATAAATCATCATTACCCTATCCATCACTGTAGAAGTACTCTGAAAAGAAAAAAAGAATCACAATATCTCGGTCATCTTTTATTTTCAAATGAGATCATCAACTTGCTAATTGCAAGTAGCATACACCAATTTTGTTGACCTCTAAATCTTTGAGGTATAATTAAATATACATTATAAGAAAACAAAAGGAAGATCCTGTACAATTATTAGCACTCCTTAGCATAAGAAAACAAAGGACATAAATCATGTAATAGCAAGTTGCGTACAATTCTTAGGAGTCCCTCTGACTCAAGATTTTGGAACTACTTTTCCTTTGGTCAAAAGCATTGCCACTCTTTAGTCTTTTACGGATGAAAACAAAGTAAGTGCTCAACATGAATTGCCAACTCTTTGTTCTGTTTCGACTACGTGAAAGTTTGGTGGTTGTCTGTACAATAACATACCCACTGCTCGGCAACTCCATCCCCAGGCCTGCACTAAACATAGAGTTTTACTTTGGATATGTCTATGAAAGGGAATGATTTAGGTTTTCACTGCTGGATTCCRTGTCCAATCATTTGATGTTTAAAACTTTATATGGATAGTGCGAATGTTATCAATATCATTACAAGTGTGTSATTTCTTTTATAAATTACAAATATTAGAAACAATATTGTTGTTATATGTTGAGGGAGGAGGGTGAGACATCCCAATTATCGTAATCTAAACTAATATGAGGTATRAGTCAATTACTTAAGAGCTATTGACCTAATGGCATCAAAAGTAGCATTATAGAGYGCCTTTTTATTGATTGGGACTCCTTGAAACTTTTAACAAAAATAAACAAATTAAGGTAGTCATCCTTTACSCAAAAAGAAAAATGAAAATGGTGATATATACGTATTACATTTTTCAGAAACATGTCTTGAAATACTCAAAATCAATTTAATTGTTTACACTATTTTGGTCAAGCACGGAAAAAGTATATTTAGATGAATCTTTCTAAATAAATACTCTCGTGTGCCCGTTTTGCACGCAAATGTSGGAAGAAGATTCCCGTCTTTTTATAGTTTCGTTTGCTCAAGATCATTGAGGAAACAGACAATCAGAGGAATTCTTTCTTGATATATTTCAAATTTCAATATGTTCCTCGAGTAATATTATTGGATGAAACTTTTGGTTGTTTAGCTTTGCCCCATGCACAYTTGCTAGTTATCTTTAAACCAGTCAATCAAAAAGTTCTCAAATTTTCCTCTGACAGATCACTGCTTCCATTCCCTAGCAATCAGTGATCTTTTTGAGTGATTTGTCGAACACAAGAAGGCAGAAAACTATTGGTTCTTCTTTCTATATCAATGATTTTTTGAACTAAAGTGACAATGCTTTCTTTAGGTTTTCTTGGCGTAGTTTCTCATTTTATATGTATATTATCACAGAGAAAAGCTATAAAGCAAAAGTAGCAATCCATTCTTACGTGAATGATATAAAGTTCATTGCATGAGTCATGAATCTTTGACCAAACCTTTTCGATGAAAATGGTTCGTATAGTTTCAATAATTCAGACTTTTTCTTCTTGATTCTGTGTGTATATTCACATTCAAATGATCAGATGTTTAGTATCTAAGAAACCTCTTTTCTTCAAGCAAAATTTCCTCCTAACAATAGTTGGTCAGTGAAGAGAAAAGGAACTCCATTAGAGAAGAAGACCTTTAATTTTATCTGGATATTTGTGAAAGAAACAAAATCATCAAATGTTATTATAATAGCTTTTGTGCTATAATGCTTGTGATTCTTGATGGTTCTAAAGGTTAGTCGAGCCTAAAGAAGATGGCCATGAAAAAGTGYGATAAGCTCTTTTGCTTGAATGCAATATTAAGTGTTCAATAGATTAAAGCAATGTCTAAATGGTGATCAAAAGTTTAAGGACGAGTAGACGAGTGCGTTTGTGGGCCATTCTAAGATCCATTTGCTTGCGCAGTTGCATGCAGGTTGTCAAACACGGCTTCATTAGCATGCATATTCTACATTGCAAATAATAATTAAATTATGCACCTASTACCTAAAAGACATTGCATGACATCCACAATTGGTCTGTGCTACGCCACAGGCAAAAGTTTCAGAGCCAGAACTAGTATTCTGTTTGTCGTTCTTCTGAACATGAAAATTGGTTCATCTTTCGAGTGTTCCTTTCGATAAAGGTTGTGTTTATTATCAAATCTCGTTGGTCTAATAATGGATCAATATTTCCAGTGCTTTGGTCTTCAAGAAATCTTAGATAATCTGCACTAGTAGTAACGATTTTATACTGGATGGGTGACAGTTACATGAGTATTATTGTTAAAATTGAAAATTTTCTTTTCATTGGAATACCTTGAATCCTAACGAACCAGCTAACCATTACTTTTTATCGACCAAAATCCAAAATTATTACCGTGTTACCCCMTTCATTCAATTGGACGTTTGTGGCATGTTGGGTTCGGAACACTACTCTTAGTCACAATCAAGAAATCCATCATCTTGTTGGACACAATTGTTAGTTCATGCTAAATTAAGGAAACTAAGCTTGCCTAGATTCGTCACAACTGAATGTCAAAAGGAAACTCAAGTTTACCTCTTGTCACCTGAACCAAATGACTAAAGCTTGCATTAAGGTTGACAAAATTCGCAGCAGWAACTTATAGAATGCAAGTATATGCGATGTATAATCACCGTCCGACATCCTTCTGCACTCTTGAATGACTTCTGTGTAAACTTCACCTGAGAAACGACAACCTGCAGAAGAACAAACAAGAAACCAAATTAATGGGTAGAAAAAATGCGTTGCCTTTTCGAGAAGCAAGAGCCCATTGTCGTCCATTGTCGCCCTGTTGAATCCCTATAGGTTATAGTGGAATCTCACGCTTGCTTTTTCTGATATAACATGTAGAGAGTGATAAAGAAAAAAGAAAGAAAAATAAAATTGTAGGTGTAGCCACAAAGTGTTCCTACGGCTTGGAACTGCCTCAAAATTTCGAGCAGAGGCCCCTCAAAATTATACTCAGCCAGATTGCGTTAGACAATGTAATACTCCTTCGCAAGGGCAGCCAAAGCTCTTAGCTAGACTACTCTTTTTTCTATACTCTCGTAGGCATTTCTTGAGGCCCCAAAACACCAATCATTTCTCATGACAAAATTGACTCGACCATCTTTAGTTGGATAGCTGCATTTCTTGCACCAATTGTCTATCTTATGTTACTTGACATGACTCTCTGTCGCGATGATTGGGGGTGATTAGATGCCCATTTCCTTGCCTGGTGCTCCACTTTTGCAGCCCTTCCTCAGAAGGCGTGGGACTTGGGGGGTGGGGAGAGGGGGATCGATGAGTCCAATATACGCTAGCTATTTCACAGAAAACCTATCTTCTGAGACTAGTTCTTGTGATGGACAAACAAACGTCGCATTTGGTTCACAGAGAAACATAAAGTCACTTTCTACGAGTGGATGTATCATGGGATATTCTTAATCATATGATATATAAGAAGACATCAGCACTCTCCAAAGATGCGGCGTTTCCTGTTTTTACCTCATCTTTTTTAAAGGCCGCCATGCAACATCATTTGAGGAAAGAGATGTGATCTTGATAKAGTGAAAATGTTCTTTCAACAGCCCAAAGGTTACCCCACTGTACAGGATTTCGGTAGATAAGTATGATATTCATTAACAAAAAATAGCGAATATTTTGTATTTGAATTCCAAAAGTTCTGAAGGCGCAAGGGTACAAACTAGCTTTGTATTAACATTAGATAATTTTCTATGAATAGTAATTAATATATGCAATGTTAATTCATGTCAAATTTATGTCAAAAGAAATCAAAGTGAAATTCATAAATTAATTTTGATGGATAATATCAACGTCTTTAATCTCACGTAGTGGCATTTATTTTCTTTACTTTACATAAAGTAATAAAAATAACTCGAAAGTTATCTATAAATAATATGAAAATAGTTTTTAGAATCAATAATATCTCTAATTACTRACTTAACATGTTAAACATATTTTATCGAATTAGACATTCTGCTTGACATTATTAACATGTATCTTTTTCACATCAGCATATAAAATAGCTCTAGACATGATGCATTGAAAATAGAATTATTGAGACAATATCTATTATAATGACATAGGAGAGTCATTGTATTATGTTAAGATTGGAGATGCTCYTAATTGCACATCCAATTGTTCCATATATGTRATACTTATCTTTCGCTTCTAACACATAATCTTGATTTTGACATTAAAGTAACCGAAAGTCAAAATGTATAGGTCAGGAATCTTTCGGAAAGGAGTTCATCATGGCCTTGCTTTAAAGGGGAAACCCTAAATTAAGTTAATAATTTGCAAACAAGTTAAGCATCTAAAAGTAATTTTGGCATCAATAAGACATTAATGAACTACTTCAAATCCTTAGCTTATTAGAGGACCACTTTGACGTGAAAAGAAGAACAAAAATWTCAGAGTGCAAGTTGAGTAATCAAGAAGCTTCGAAATGAATGGGTTTATTCATGATGTCAGCTATTTTGCCCTTTGATATCAAGCAAAGCCAACGCTGGCTAGCTCCTTGCTCGTCACTCACGATTTTGTTGCAATTTCTGAACAGAGTATAAAAGAATATGTATATGATTCCAAACTTCAATTGCATCTATACTTTCCTCTTTTAAGTATCTAGAATAATTGAAAGCAACATCTGGCCTTCCAAATATGAAGCTTGTCTTAGCAATAGTGATCATACATAGGGTCTGCATTCTGATTAATATCTTTTGGTGCACCAAAACTTTGTACCCCAGAAATCTTCGTCTTGTTGAAGTTTAAGTTCAAGACTGATGGAGGAGTTGCCAATATTGTATTGTCTTCCACCATGATAAGCTATGCAATGAAGAGATTAATGTGGATACTTAGCTCGTTCCATGTAAAACAAAGAATTATGCATTTTCTTGGTTTCTAGTTTTGTTTATAAGGAGCTGRAAGTTTCATGGAAAGAGGATCAGTGTCCTAAAGGCCTATGGAAACAAAAATGGCAAAAACAAAAAGGGGTTTAACTATTCGGCTGGGGAAGGCCTTCTATGTCTACCYAKAAATGACTTGCTTCATAATATAGGAAAAGATCAAATTACTCCTGCTCGGCATCATTTGTTAGCTATGACGACYATCAAAATATGCTTATTTGAATTTTTATTTTGGCAGAAGCAGTATTTAAGTTTTYTCTTATCCTTATTGACCTTCTTAGAATATGATTCCCACTAAATTTGTTGTTTAATATCAAGTCTTCTCCATCTTGAAAGTCTCTTTCAGGTCATATTGAGATGAAGAACACACAAAAGTTGAATAAATCAACTCAAATAGGAAAATATTTTTAAACTGGATAATAAGAGACAAAAATAGAATAATGTAGAAAGAATATATGGAATGTGAAGAAACAAAACAGTCCTTTCAGGAAAATATATTTCGGAGAAAATGCAATGAAAATGGAAACTGTGCCAAGAAAATCATGCACTTAGGCGGGAGAAATCATTTCGATGCTTTTAAAAGACATAAAAATGCTGGTTCGTYTTCTTCATCGAAGAATCTCCGAGCACATATGCTAGTGATTTCTCAAGTGGAATGCACTCTGCAAACCATGTGCTGAAATCCCTGCTGCAATACGCTAATAGGAGTGAAATTTTAACTTTTGGCTTTTTCAAACGAAATTAATTAAGTTCAAAAYCATATTCTTATGCAATTAATGGAATGTGGAGAACCTACAAAGGAATTATATAATTTTAAGTAGAGAAATTATTTTTAGTTTATATTAATTGGTAATTTCCGTTTCCTTTATTAACATTTTAGTGGTTAATATATTTCTTAAAGACCTCAGCACAATAAGTATATTCTACAAAATTAATCTTTAATAAGAAAAACAGAGCAAATTGGAAGAAACTATATTACATGCAAGCAATCAAGGCCTAAAAGTCGGCAGATCAATTGATGGTATAAAGTGAGAATATTAGAATGGATATGTGAAAGATAAAAAAAACAGAAAATTGAAGAATTGATTGATTCTAAGGAATTTATTTTATCGAATCTCTCAGTTGAAATTCCTTGTTATCCCACTTGTGTAATACATTTTGGAATCAATCTGTTTAATCAGCTCCTAGCTGTTGGGTGCAAAGGAATCTCATATATATCTGCTAACATCAACAATATCTTACTTTTTTCAGATCATAATTCTTGCTGAGATTAGATTGATAAGGTAGTAAGCTAGGCTAATACGTCATGGAATCACATTAAAATGAGATTTTATTTTCATATTCTTATACCCGTTTAATAAAATTGATGTTTGAAATCTAAATCTCAAGTTTGAAAAGTAATAAAATTTCTAAACTCTAAATATTATATAGTAAATAAGAATATTGAATTTGATAATCTAACTTATAAATGCCTTAATATATGAAGTACAAGAAGCATTAAGACATTCCGAAATTAGATTATCAAATGAACTTTAATAAGCACTCGATTCCTTCGGCTTTTTAAGATTTTTATCCAAAAAGGACTTAATGCAAACTTTATTTGAAATTTCATTAATCCTTTTGCTTAAAGAAAAAAAAAAATTCACAATTCTAGAAACTTTATTGAAAGTTTTGAAAAATAAGCTCTTAATTGAGATTTTGTGACAACTGAGGAACGAAATTGAAATTAAGCCCATTGCATAAAGTTAATTTGGTGAGATGTGCATTATACTTCACAAATGAAGAAAGTGTCGATGTGTTTTCTTCTATTAATTCTTAAAGATGGCAATTGCAAACTCAAGGTTTGAGTCACCAATAATATAGAYTTCMACATTAGGATATCAATATCTACCCTCCTTTACCTCTCTTCTTATTGTGATTGCTTTTATACCCGCTTCACATTGTCGGTCCATATATATCTCCCATGAATATCTTTTAGCATTATTTATCCCATCCTTAGATTATATTTTTCCCAGAGGTATGTCATCTACTAATTAAACTCTTCGGTTTTCCATTTTCCCTTATTTTCCATGTTAGGTACGTAAAAGGGTATGACTAAGGATGCAGAAAAGCACCACGAGATTCCTCTATTTATGCAATTAGGAATGAAAAAAAAAAAAACATTTTTGAAAGCCATCTTTTTCAATAACTTAAGAAAAGCTTTTGATAATGGTATTCTRCCGTTAATAAAGCAAGGGTGAGGCAAAAGAGAATTACCTCATCAATGAGAGAAACGAAACCGAATCCGCAACTAAAAAGAACAACCAAAGGTGGACGCAATTTCCTTGAATGACAATCTTTCTTCATCTTCCTGTATTATCTTTCCTTTTCTTTCCTTTCCCTTCCCCCTATTTTTAAAAGCACGAGCCCGTTCTCCACATAACCATTGCTTTCCTGTATTATCCGAAACATTCCATTTTTTTAAAATTTCGAAATAATGGGATAAGAAATGTTTTGCATTGTTTGTATTTAATTCTGTTTCCTAATGAGTTCATCTCTTACTTGTATAAAATTTTAAATTTCTGCTCCGAGTAAAGAAGAAAAACTATTATAACTTCATTGAAAGTTGAACCTCATTATAAATAAAACTTTTTATTTTTATCAAATCAAATTATTTATACTTTTTGAATGAGGAAAAATATTTGATGTCCAGTGCTGGCTGTGCTGCTGTTCCAATGAGGCTCAAAGTGTCGGGATGCCGCATCTGGTCATGACTAGGGGGTCCCACATTGGAGCTAAAAGGACCCACCACAAACCCGTCAATTAGCATCATAAACCACTAAACACAACTTTTCTCCACTACGAAAAAATGTTTCCAATGGACCTCCCTTTCACATAATTTATCCACTGATTGATGCCACGTGGAACCAGCATCACCCGTTATGGATATGTACATAGCAAATCAGAATATTCAATTGGATCCAGTGCTTGTTAACCCATCTCACACGTGTGAGTGCATAAGATTCTCACACGTTTCAAACACCCCAAGCCACCCCGAAGGTCCTGAACTATTTGGATAGCAGTCCAGCCATAATTCCCCTATAAATATGCATGAGTCTCGAGACAAACTCCTTAGGAGAAAAACACAAGTTCTTTAGTGTTTCTTCTCTCTCACTCCTCAAGAACACACTCTTCTTTTTTCCCCTGCATCCTCTCCTCTTAAAACTTTCTCTTTTTCTTAGCTCAATCAAGCTAGAAAAAATGGAAGGAAAGGGCTGCTTAAGCAATTTTTTCCAAAAGGCGAAGCCATATATAGCTATGACTTCGCTACAATTTGGTTATGCTGGAATGAACATTATCACAAAAGTTTCCCTCAACAGAGGCATGAGTCACTATGTTCTTGTTGTGTATAGGCATGCTTTTGCTACTGCAGTAATCGCCCCTTTTGCTATCTTTCTCGAGAGGTAGGTTACGGATGAAACCTTAAGAGGATTTTCGAGTCTGTTTTATTCTATAGCAAAGCAAATGCTAACTGATCATCAATGATCTTGTTGCAGGAAAGTGAGGCCGAAGATTACATTTTCGATTTTCATGCAGATTTTTGTGCTGGGACTTCTTGGGTAAGTATAAAACAGAGTGAAATCTTGAAAACAGCACTCAAGTTGAAATGAAAATCAGTGTCTAAAATTCTGCTTTGTTTACGAATGATTTTACAGGCCTGTGATTGATCAAAACTTTTACTATGCTGGGCTCAAGTTCACATCTCCTACTTTCTCTTGTGCCATGAGCAACATGCTTCCAGCCATGACATTCGTCATGGCTGTCCTCTGCAGGTAAAGATTCACATTCTTCTTCAAAATCAATCAAAAACTCTGTTGTATATCTTCCACGATTGGAAAATCTAAAACTCCATATTCTTCTAATGACTCATGAAACTTGGTGATATGTAGGATGGAGAAAGTTCATATTAAGAAGCTAAGATGTCAGGCAAAGGTGGTCGGAACAGTCGTGACAGTGGGAGGAGCCATGTTAATGACATTGTACAAAGGTCATGTCATCAACTTGATCTGGTCTGAGCATGTTCATGCACATACATCCAATGTTCCTGTCACTACGGAATCCTCTGACAGAGACTGGTTTAAGGGTTCCATTCTCCTGATCCTTGCCACCCTAGCCTGGGCTTCTTTCTTCATTCTTCAGGTATGTAATGATGTCCTTTTATTTATTTATTTTCTTTCTTTTACTGAAAGAAAAATGCTGATTTTGGTTTTTGTCTTTTACAGAATGTTACCATGAGAAAATACACAGCTCCACTCTCCCTCACATCCCTTGTGTGCTTTATGGGAACTTTGCAATCTATTGCTGTCACCTTTGTAATGGAACACAAAGCCTCTGTTTGGACTATTGGTTGGGACATGAACCTTCTAGCTGCTGCCTATGCTGTAAGTTTCATACCCTGCTCACATCGTACTCCCTCCGTCCCATTTTAATCGATATAGTTTGATTCTTTTTTGGTTATATTGTCGAGCTTCTGAATTTTTCCTTTAACATTTATTTCCCTGTCTACAATTCCTGTCTACAATTGCAGGGTATTGTGTCATCAAGCATTGCATACTATGTTCAAGGGCTTGTGATGCAGAAAAGAGGGCCAGTATTTGTGACTGCTTTCAGTCCATTGATGATGATCATCGTTGCCATCATGGGCTCTTTCATTTTGGCAGAGAAAATATATGTTGGAGGGTAATTATTTAATTCTGGAACGTGATCTTATACAACCAGACATGGAAGTAATTTAAGAATTCATCAACTAATGTTTTTGYTTTCTCTGTTCCAGCGTTCTTGGGGCAGTTTTGATCGTCATCGGATTATACTCAGTTCTATGGGGAAAATACAAGGAATACCAAGAGAAGGAAGTCGAGGAAAGTATCCCAGACCCAGTAAAGTGTGGACAAGGAAAACAAATGAAGTCAATAGAAGATCTSGAAGCAAACTTTGATGAAATGCCGAAAACCGAAGCCAACAGAGCCTCTATTCCAGCAGTAGCCATTAGTGCACCGATGCCACAGCCTCCAATGGTAGCCATCGAAGCCCCAAAGGTTTGAAGAAATTAGGTGGAGAGGGAAAGAAAGAGAGAGATCAAAGGAAGTGAACACAGGGAAAGAAAAAAAAAAAACTAAAGAAAAAGAAAAAGAAAAGACTCAGTTTGCGTAGGGGGAGAAGAGAAGGGCTTTTTTGTCCTCTAAATCTCATCAGTCCTCATCTTTCCGTTTTTCTCCCTTTTGGCTTTTTGATTGGGGTACAATATGGAGTCCGGTAACCTATCATGTAATCTGATGTCATTGTTGAAAATTTTCATGAAATTACAAGGAACGTTTTTTGCATCATTTTGCGTTTTTCTTTTTCCTCATTTCAAAGAGAAAATTCAAGAAAGAGAATATTAAATAAATATTACAACTTGTAAGTTATAAACACAATATGTGAAATCCACTTGAAATACTATTCTTTTTTTCTTCACAAACTTATTTGAATTTAGTTCAAATTGTACCTCAAAATTTGACTTTTAAACATCAAAAATTTAATCCGAACATAATCCTATATGTATCAAATACAAAATTTTATTTTGACTTAACCATTCATTTATCAATCATTCGTATCCTAATAAATTTTTGTGAATCTAAAAAACATGATAATAAATTTTTGTGAATCTAAAAAACATGATAATATRTAAGAGTGAATCATGTCAACTCGCAAGATATGCAGACAGAGGCAAATTGCTGACGTCTGATTCAGATTCCACTTTGATAGAACGAGTGGTTGATGTTTTGAGTTCCGTATGGTAAGGAGCATCRTGGAAACTCAGTTGCTATCTGTTTCAGCATTCGTTGCTTGCTGCAACTTCCTTTTGTCTCCACGTTGCTCGTAGAATTTCTTAATTGAATTTTGCATGATTAGGTAGGATCAAGTACCTTAGAAACTCTTACCTTATCTAAAATATCGCAGACGATCTTGTAATTTGAGCACCATTAGGAGACAGATAACTTTAACGTTAAATGATGCTTCTTGAAACAATTTTACTTATCGATGCGATAAACTTTTGAAAACATAATTCAGCAACCTGTAAGTAACCAACAACAGGCATGAGGGCACTTTTTCATATCCTAATAGACAAATTTAGATATTTATTCTGATAACTGAAATATACTAGCATGATGACAATGATTTTGAATCGCCATCTCTCAAAACAAAAAGGCTCAGCTTCTCATGTCCCTGTTTCCTTATGGTTTTTCAAGCAAGGCAGGCAATGAAAGCAGAAGATGCAAACATGTCCATTTCCGGGTGACTGTGTATATCTCTCAGATCCTGGGAAGTTATTCTTATGTTTTTGCTAACATAAGTTGATTACATATGCAGGAACATTTATAAAAGAAGTACCAGAATCTGCCATTGCTGGCTGGAATCCGGCGAACAAAGCATCTACAAGTTATGCTTTAGTTTCAGGCCGACAGAAACATAAAAGATGATTCAGATTCCAACTTCCATTGAGAACACAGTGAAAGTTGTCAAATTGCATTGTTAACTTGTTAGGGAGTCATTCCCCTTATTCTCTCTTATGTATCAAATCACTCTCAGSCTAGTTGATTCTAGTTCCTAGGTTCATGTCCTTGAGATTTCTGATATAGATTCCAATCCAAATCATAAACTATATGGTCTGTAATCAAACTCGGACATTAGGTTTTAGTCATATTGAGAGGATGTGAGAAATGATTTTCTCAAGGTGGAGAATTTAAATGGGAAAAAAATTAAGAGGAAAATATTGATTTTCTGTTCGTGAAAGGTAAGAATTAAAATAAATAAATTGCTTATGAGAGCATGTAAAGATCGTCAATTGATTTTTATCCTTATTCCTTACTATTGCATGTAAACTAGTTGATATTCTTTAGTATCTATGCATGGAGGGAAAGAGAGAATATTGATTGGAACTCTTCTTTTGTTTAAGCAGAAGAATATTATGAGAACTTTTAAAAGGCTTATTAGTTACTAGAGGAAATTCAGATGCATGAGCAGATGTGATTCTAAAAATTTAATAAACCAACAATTTAAATGCTAAAAACTGAATATACAATATTAGAATACTTCGTCTGAATTGTCAAACGTCATACTTTGATTCCTCGCATCATAGAATTTGATTCGCATTAAGGCTGTCTCCCACCAAGCAAAGAACTAAGCATATCATCTAACACTGTACAATAGAGTCATTTCTCATAGGTACAAAAACAAAAGGATCAGGATTTCGCGAGATATATAGAAAAATATGTAAGGCCATGAGCAAGATCTTCGAATTTGCAGAGGTGAGATTGCTGCGTTTGGAGTTTGACACTGTTGCCAAACCTCTAGAATATTGCCATCTCAAAAGTATCAAGAGTTAAGACAAGCCGCGAATAGGTAAGCCAATGCCTCAAAGGTACAAGGTCCTCCTTTTACATCAAACAAAAGAGTTAATGATTGATTACYGTCTACAGCCAAATTGCATCATCTCGGTCTACAAATTCATTGTCTCATGATGATTGAATGTTACAATAAGAATTCACAATATCCATCCATCTCTCCAGTTTCTTAGTTTTCAATCATTACAACCTTTTTAGAGAGACCCCATTCAACCAAATCATAAACAAACCCTATTTTTGTTCAAGCACCAAGTGGGAAACATGGAAAATATATGCAGTCGTATTGTAATTTTAGGGCTGAACACAAAAATCAAAATAAAATCCCCCGTTCTAGCTCGTTGGACCATTTGCTTCGGACACTATAATTAATATTGAAGTCGCATTACGTGTCAGAAAATATATGGTAATTTCGTCACAAAGCACCTTTATTTACTACATAAAATAATGATATATCTGAAGTACGACAAAAATACTTTTTGCCATATTGGATAATGCCTATACAGCATGAGACCACTTGGAAACATGGTTAATCTGCATGGAAATCACTAGAGGAGAATGATTATACAGCTTCAATTCTCCACATAAGACTGCTCTCTCTCAAATATGTTAAATATTAATTGCTAAGCACTCTCTAAATGAGCCTTTGTCCTATTGCTGGGAGACACCCCAAAGGATGATCAAACCAAAGTAGGATTTAATAAACTCCCACTAGGTTAACAAATCATTTCTCAAAGCAAAAGTTGATGATTCATTGGTCCTTATCAACTTTGTTTATTTGTTCCTCTTCATAAAAGAGAGTGCAAATCTCCAATAATATATTTTAATATCACTCTCAACATAACAAATAATAAAGAACAAAACAATAACAAAAAAGGCAAAGGTATCAAATGACATCATCACCTTGCCTTTTCGGCTTCTATTTTATTAGTGTCTAATTGCACTACCGAGCTGCAAAATCAGAGCTTAATGATCACAGAAAGATGCATGCTGCTAATACTTGGTAGAGATTGAACCACCTTTTCTTTACATGAAATGGAGTGGTACCAAGACGTATCTACCAAATAGTAAATTAATTTTTTTGGGTTAATTTGGACACTATATTGCCCAACAACTTTCTGTGTCAAAATAGTTCAACATCGGCTAATTAATTTCTTTTCCTACTTTTAACCTTTTAGTGTGTGAATTTCTGTTTCAGGTTAATATATTTATGCAAGAAGTTAGCAAAGTATGAATATAGGCAAAAATAAATGCTTAACGAAGCTTTGGTCAGGAGTTGAAACTCTCCAATGACTAGGTCTTCAAGGTCCAGCTGCTTTGATTAAAGTAATCATCCAATAATTATCATTGAGTTCAACGACTCAGGTGTCATATTCTGAAGATGCTCGGACGAAAACAAGGTCTAATTAATTCATAGAATCAACCCTCTATTTTATGATGTTTAATTAAAACACAAGATTGTCCAAAAAAATGAAGCGAGTTTTTCATAAAGGGACAGATATAATCTTGCTTCTGTGTTACATATAAAAAGGTGAAGTTAATTATAGTCACTTCTGACAAATGTATTGCTGTCTCCTTTCTCGGCAGTATAGTCTTAGACATTAAGGAGCCGAAGAAAAGTCACGATCACATCTAAAAGGAGAATCCCATTTTCATAATGCTCCAACAAAACCCTAGTATAATATGAATAGTAAACATATGTCATCATCCAGAAGGGCACTTCAAACTTGAGAATATATACGTAACTGAGTTTCAGTTCTGAGGCATTACGTCAGAGTGAATTTTTGTGGAAGCTGATAAGGTGACTGATCAAGAAGCCTCAACTCTCTTATTGCTTTATGTATTATGCTAAAATGTGTTGGATTTGCAATAGCCAATGCCGAGCAATTTTGTTCTAGAGGAAAATGGTTAGTCCAATCACTTACTTTCATTATGGGTATGACACACCCCACTTCAAACTGCTAAATATTCTACACGATCTATATTAACAATCCATTCTAGATTTCTTTCATCTCAAATGCTTTATCAGACTATTCATTTTATCTTACTCTCGTAAATGAAAAAAGAAATTGAGATTGTGTTGAATATAAATGAAGGGCCATATAGCATTCTGTAATTTTATTCTCTCAACTTCACCATATAATATAGTTGTTTTTGATGCAATTGCGAGCACTTTATGTATACTAGATTTTGGATAAAATTCAAATACTCCATTCCTATGTGTTATTTGGATACATTTCCATAGATCTTATTAATATTGTTATGGAAAAAGCGATCTCTATCTTACCTAGACGGGTTTGTACAGAAAGGATGGTCACATTAATGCAAAGCCAGTTATGCATGACGAGGATGGTTTACTCACTCTCGCATTTTTAGCAATCTTAAAGCTCTGATGATTACAATCGCCACGCCTAATAGTAACAGTCTGCTTCTTGGTATAGTGTATGTTGCTCATGTTAAGGCAAATAGATATGTTTGAAGATACAGATGAGTGATGATTTATGCTTTTCTCTTTGGATAAGTTGCATCATGTTCCACCTATTATTTAATTCTTCTTAGTGGACGACCTTATAATATGTAAATACGTTCATAAGGGTAGTGGTAAATAGTATAAACTAGTATACAAGAGCATAGACATGACAAAGTCAAGGCAGCTCGATGCCTTATCTGGATATCCGTGAACTTGAAATGAAATGGTCTTACTAACTTGTGTTCTTAAGAGAATCAAATTCCAAGCAAATGATGACACCAATCAAAATTGTGATCTTCCCCAGTGAAACCCCTTTTATATAAGACACTAAATAATTACCAAGTCTCCTTCCAAATGCAAAGGCTTCCCACACTATGGAAACACGTTATTCGAGTGACAAAAGTTTGGACCTTGTTGTTAAGAGTCATTTTGAACTGTACAGGTGTGTATAATGTCCATGAAATAAGAGTTGATCAAGCTTCTTAAAGTTCTTGTACAATTCTCATTAGCCTTTTCAAAATTATGACCTAATACATAATGTCTTTTAAATAGGAGTTTACCAAGCTTCGCAATTCTCTGTTAGCATTTGAAAGGCACATGGACTGGGCTTAACCCGATTATCAAAATGGAACTTCTGAGTAATTGATTTCCAAGAGTATGAGGCCCACTTTATAGTTGGACTACACCTCTCATACCCAACTTAGGTTTGAGGAGATTTTTCTAGTTGAAGATGCAAAAATTACAATTTCTCCAGAAAAATAATAATGGTTTCAAACTGTAAAGTGGAATCCAACTTAATGGGCATCAGAGTAAATCTCTTTTTGTTTTTATTTTAAAAATTATTGCCCTTATTGGGGATTACAATTACTATTGTCTCAAGATATAAGTTGAACTAGTTTGAGAAACCAAGTTAGTCCACTTGGATTAGCCCTGACATGCAAGTAAAAATCATTTTTGCTATGATTAATAGATGTCGAAAATGTTCGTGTTAAAAATTTTTATTTTGTTTGTATTTAATGAATTTTTTATTTTTAATTTATTTTAAATAAAATTTTATAATTGTTTTTTTAAAAATATTATAAAATAATTTCTTTCTTGAAAACGTAAACTATTGCAATTAAAGTGTAGTAAAGAGAATTGGTAATAACTATCCAAATGGAGAAGGGTTTTAAGAATAAGAATGTCGTCCTCAATCAATCATTTTTCAATTTATCTCTCTCTATCATCAATTTGCTCCATTTTTCTCTTATAAAAGATTCTTGAAAATACAAAAAGACCTTATATAAAAGATATAGATTTAATCGAGGTAATATTAAATAATATCATTAAATATCTATTGAAATACACAAAAAGAATTATATTTTGATAAGAAAATAGAATATGTTATAAGAATAAATGACGAAATTATAGTTGAAAGATGAGATAGAAAATTCAAATTAACTTTGAGCTTTAATCAAGAGAGATATAATTTTCATAAGAATGTTTGTAACAATCTATGGGCCATGCCTTTATTGGAACATTAGTTGACATGAAACTCTACATGTAACGAAGATAAAACATTTAGTTGAATTATGAGCCAAAAAAGAGGGATGTCCTGTGCCGAAATTTAGAAACTTACAAGTCCGGTATATGTAATTTTGATAAAATTTTGGGTCAAAAGTGTAAATACGTCGGTTTGAATCAAAGGAGGGAAACCAACGGCTTATCTCCAACCGAAACAAAGACAGAGACACTCTTCCCCTCTCATCGCTCAAGCTTATCTTCAACTCAAAACTTCCTCTATTTCCATGCAAACACAAGCTTTTGCATCCAATAATGGCTGCCTCTGAAATTTTTAAGGACATGGAATATCATGCTGAGGGTTTTCCCGAGATAGAGATTGGAAAACAAGGCTTAAGAAAAAGGGTTCTCCAGAAGGGAAACTCTTGGAGAAYTCCATTTCCAGGCGATGAAGTTGAAGGTAAAATAGTTATTCTTGATATTCTGAATAATTTTACAGTTAAAAATAACCAAAAAGAACATTATTTACCTGTTCATCCACTTCCTGTTTCAGTTCATTACAGTGTACGGCTCAAAGATGGTGTTTACTTTGACTCGAGTCGCGAGAAAGGAACTCCCTTCAGGTTCAAATTAGGCCAATGTATGTTAAGAATTGTGCCTCAATTTGAATTCTGCATTTACTTCTCCATTTTTCAATTTCAATGCCAGTAGTTACTAAAAAACTCTACTTATTTGGCATACTTTTTTGTTTTTGGAATATYTCGGTGAGTATGAACATTTGCAACTTTCAAATAGACAGGGAGAACATGCATCAATTATCTGCATACTTCGAAGATCAAGATCTAATGCATCTTCCTTCTTTATGGCTATGATTGAATTCAGGTGAAGTTATTAAAGGATGGGATGAGGGTATTGCTACAATGAAGAAGGGTGAAAGAGCAATGCTTACAGTACCACCAGATATGGCCTATGGCGGAGCTGGTTCTCCACCTCTGATCCCACCAAATGCTACTCTAAKTTTTGACATAGAGTTGCTTTCATGGTACTCCATAGTAGACATCACTGGGGATGGTGGAATATTAAAGAAAATAACAAGGGAAGGCGAGGGATGGGCAACTCCAAAAGCTGATGATGAAGTTCTAGGTATTACTGCTACCAAAATTCCCCCCTTCTAGATTACAACTGCAAAAGAGCAAGGAAATGTGTTCTTATGCTATTACATTATGTTTTTCATACAGTGCTAAAGTGAGAAAGTTTCTTACTCCAAAGGTTTAACTTCTTGCAGTCAAGTATGTTGCAAGGTCTGAAGATGGGAACATTATTTCAGAATCTGAAGCAGGCATCGAATTTTCTCTAACAGAAGGTAACTTGAATGTCTCGCTAGGTTTCAGCAATGCTGTCTTACTTCCAACTTTTCCACCAGAAGCTTAGAATCTCTTTCCTTTCTTGTGGAATATATTAACATAAGCAGCTTTGAATTGGTTAGGTAGCATCTGTTCTGCCATAAGGAAAGCACTGAAAACAATGAGAAAGGGAGAGAAAGCAGAACTATCAGTTAAGTATTCCTGTAAGTAGAGAGATATTTGAAGTCAAATGTTCCTTCATTCTTCCTGTGAAAGGAAATAAATATTTAGCAAAATAAATTCTTCGACATAAATCATGTTCTTCAGATTTCTATAGCAATACTGGTGATGGAATTTGGAGGGGAGGCCTCATTTCACTGAATTCAAACTTGACCGTTCATCTTGAGCTGGTGTCATGGAGGAATGTCATTGATGTTGTGGGCGATAAGAAGATCCTTAAGAAAATAATAAAAACCGGTGAAGGCTTTGATCGTCCCAATGAAGGATCACTTGCAAAAGGTAAGTTCTGCATCTATTGTACTTTTTATTTGAGAAGAACAAGTTCAATTGACTAAATTCATTTAGTTTTTCACTTATTGCAGAAACCTCAAATATTTCTACGTCTAATTATTTCTGCTTTGAAATGATCTAGATAAGTAAAACTAATCTAAATCTCTGCTTTAAAGTGATCTACATCGGTATACTTGAAGATGGTACTATTTTTCAAAGGAAAGGATCTGATGAAAAACCATTTGAGTATTTATGCTTAGAAGGTACTTCCTATCTTTTATATATGTTTTCTCCAATTGTTTTGTCAGATTTCATAATCTCAAGTTAAACTTCAAATACCCACTCTGTCCTATTGAAATATGCTGCTTTCCTCTATTTTCCTTCGTAGAACAAATCAATGAAGGCCTGGATAGGGCAGTGATGACTATGAAAAAAGGAGAACAAGCAATGGTGAAAGTCAGCTCAGAGTTCTTGGAGGAATGTGAGGGGGAAAGATGGGCTTCAACAACTTCAGTGCTTTATGAAGTTAAGCTGGTCGACTTCATTAAGGTAAGGTCAATACTCCGAAGGGTAATTCAAGTACATATGTGATCATCTTCTAATAAAGTTGGAAATGATTTTTATTCTCAAGAGGCTAGACTTTAGACTCGGGAGGCAAACAGCCATGCATTAGGTGATCATCTTTCTCTGTCTCTAGTATGCTACTTTGAGGCATACTTCCATGGAACAATTAGATTACTAAATCTTGATCATTTTTTCTTTGATTAGAGCCAACTACTGAAAGTATGCAAATAAGCAGCATTGACAAGAATTAACATAGGTAATAAATGCAGTGAGAGATTTGAGTTGAATATCTAGGCCAGCAAGGGTAAGGAACTATTTACACAACATAGTTCTTGTCTACCTTTGCTATAAAATCCACACATGTTCTATCAAATTCTCCTTTCACTATGAGCACATATAAAATAACCAGGGAAATGAATAGCTGATAGAACATATGAACTTGATTAACTTAAAGAACTAGGGCAAGTGTCCCTTCTTTATTTTGTCGGAAGATGGCATAAGAATATTAGTTTACACCTGAAAGGGGAAATATGGAGAAGGAAAGGACTGCTATAGATTAGTTCATTATAATCTTACTTTAAACATTTTAAATCTAATATTCCTTTTGAAGGTGCAGCTTTCTATATGTAAACTGACACCAGTTGAGGAAATAGGTTTTGAGGCAAGATTATAATTAAATGATATAACGTATGGCATGATATCTTACTTGTAATTCTGGTTCCAGGAGAAACCATTCTGGAAGATGAATACAAAAGAAAAGTTAGAAGCTTGTGAAAGAAAGAAGATTGATGGAAATGCATTGTTCAAAGCAGGGAAATTTCAGCATGCCTCCAAGAAGTATGAGAAGGAATGTACTTTATCCAAGGAAGATAATTTTTTTTTTTTYCTTTTTTTGGTCTTACTGCACTTGCACTACTTAACTAATTTGTTTTGAATTTTTACCTCATGCAGGCTTTAAACTACATTGAATTTGACCACTCTTTCAGGGATGATGAAAAGAACCAAGCTAGTGCCTTACGGTTATCATGCAGTTTAAACAATGCAGCTTGCAAGCTGCATATAGGGGAGTATCTAGAGGCCTCAAGACTCTGTACAAAAGTAAGTTTACTCTATCGTGCTTGTTGAGCAATAGATCTAGAGAGATATGTTATATATGAACTTAAAAACAATACTTGTTTTGTGAATCTAAATATCTTAGGATGCTGCCAAACCAATATCTACTAGCCATGTAGGTGACAATTTGGCAAAATAACATGATATCACTACTGACAATTTGGCAGTAAAAGTCCCCTTGGTTCTTTCAGTATGGAACCAATGGTCTTAGCAAACTGATACATCTGAATTATCCCATGCCTGTACAGTAAGTGCTAATTATGTTTCAAGTAAGGCTGGGATTCAACAATTGGACATTGAAACTGATTTACCTTACAGCAAATTTTGTACTCCTATCTTAATCACTTACCCCACGGCAGTATTAGTCTTCGAAATTACGTGCCTCTAGATGTTCCCAATTGCCTGAATAAGTCCTTATTGGCCTCATCCTTCGATTCAGATTCTCCAAATTGCTGCACTATGAGCAGGTTGTACATGATTTCGTCTGCTGCRCTAATCTGAATGACAGGGTTTTTCATTATTGAATGGAAACACCACATGTTTGCTACTCTCAACTATATTAACTTGTCCTTGTCTTTCCCCTGTTTTGGAATATTAGACATGCATGTAAGTCCTTGAAGAATCTGAAATTTGGCAATGAACATCAAGCATCATATGAATTAGAAGATCATAAACTAGTTACTGATCCAGACTTATCTGAAATTGTTTTGGTATCCCTGTATTATGGTTCAATCATATCATCTTTTAATCTGCAACCATCTTTTTGAATAACCAGCATTATCTGTTTCTTAAATAGGATGAGAAAATAAAACCCTAGAAATTAACATGAAGTGCTCAAGAGCATAGATTCTTGGACGAAACTTCTGTACGACATCTTTAGGCTTTGGGTTTATATCTTGCTTCGCTAACTTTTTGACTTGGCAACAGGTTCTTGAACTTGATCCCTGCAATATCAAAGCTCTCTTCAGAAGATCCCAAGCATATCTAAGGATTTCTGAACTGGAATATGGTGCAAGAGATCTCAAGAGAGCTCTTGCAATTGAGCCAAAAAACAGGTATATATAAGTAACTAAACCCATAACTTACAGAGTATAGCTAGGCAAMGTAGAGTTGCTAGAATTGAATTATTTTGACCTAGCAGAGAAGTGAAACTTGCTTACAAGAAGCTGAAAGACAAGCAAAGGCAATATTTTCAAGATGAAGCAGAATTCTGTAACACTATGCTCTCAAAGATGGGGAAGCAGCTGCTTACATAATCAGTGAATGTGATTTGTTGTGAAATACATGCGCCAAGAGCTATAGACATCCAGCAGATAAGTAAAATAATCCAGCAGCCAGAAGGTGGGGTATTGAGCAAAATGTCGTCTGCATATACTGATACCAAGCGGTGCCATTTGATATGATGATTCAATCCATTACCAAAGCTGGTCTATATACCATAATCTGTTCAGTGATTACTTGATATACAAAAATTCCTACTATTTGTAGGAGTCGAGCAGGTGATTGAAGCATGTTTCTGTTTTAATGTGTTATGCATCTATCCTCTCTTTCCTTTCTTATCTCAGTCAAACAAAAAGGAGAGCCAAGAGAATAGATTCTAAAAATAGTAGATGATTTGCCCACTTTAGACCTAATTTGACAGGCAACTCTGTTTGTGAACGGATTTTTGAGATAGTGGTAAAAATAAACACAATACATTCACTGAATGCATTGCGCCCTTGCATCAATTTCGGGGCGATTTCCCAACACGTTACGTGAATGCGATTGTGCTTGACTACACCAATTTGAATGATTTTCTTCCCTCTCATGCTTCTCCAATGCCATTGTCCCAGCCATCTTTTCTTCTTCTTCCTTTTGCGCTGCTATATTTAAGCTTTTCACGAAGCATCTTCTTCTAACTTCAAATTTTTAGTATATTTTTTCATCATACTAACTAGTGTATGATACATATATATGTTAATTCTTAAAATAAAGGGAGAGAGATGTTGGAGGTTTAATGATATATGAACATTTTATTTTGATTGGTGAATAAATTTGTATATCCAAGAGTGTAATAAGAAAGTGTACTAAAAGATCCAGTATCTTTTCTCCTCGGTGCGTGACATACTATGAGAAAAGACTTGAGGATACAACTTTAGTTTTCCCTTTCCTTGATTAGCTTTTCTTCTTTTCCTTCTAGGCAGTATTCCTATGCTACAACAAACGTAGTGTCCTTGAAGAAGGGATCTAATGGAGACGGGTGAAAATTGAAATACCCATTTCAGCAATTTCACCACTCAAAAACACACTCAAAATCAATCTGATGCTCCACTTCAATTACTATGATCTTTTGGGTATTGGAAATTTAATTTTAAAAAAATGAGATTCAGAAAAGGGTCTCTCTTGTTTGCACTTCCACTTGAAGATGTCAGGACTATTATACGGATGTCTATGTGCATCGAAATTTCTCGTAGAGGGGGCAAGCATGAGAGGCAAGAAGATTATACTCAACTSTTTGTAGTTTATTTGACCCGTTAGGCTGTAAAAAGCTTCAGTATAGCAGCATAAATGGGAGAAGGAGAAAAAAATGTGCTGTAAAACGTTTCAATAAAGCAGTGCAAATGGAAGAAGGAGAAGAAGATGGCTGACAGACAGCTAATAAAGAAAAACTAACATTCAACCTAATTGATTTCAAATTATTTTGATTTGAGAATGTTGAGTTGGTTAGGATGTTGATCTAATTTATTCCACTATTGACATGAGTTGATTCTTACCATGTTGTTATGATTTCCAAATTCCKATCTACCTTATTAATGGTAAAATTCCTTAAGTTTGTTGAATCCCTTGGTGTAAAACCATCATCGCCATTAACAAAAATCATATTCCTATTTGAATTAATTAATTAGAATTTCATTATTGAGTTATATAATTCTTAATTTCACTAATAGCAGCAGTTACTATAGAATCCGCCTTATGTAAATCGATTCTATATGTTCATTGTCAGTTCAATATTACAGGTTATTATTACCCAGTTCATAATCAATTACTCCCCCTCCCAATCCTTCATGGTTGATCACTAGATCACATTATAGGTGATCAAACAATAACCACATTAAAATTGAGTAACAACAAGTAGCAAAAGATAATAAAGAAGTATAGAYAATAAAGAAAAAAAAAGAACTGGATTATTACGAAGAACAGGTCTTTGCCTAACCCTGACCAACCATAAAAGCTTTTCTAAAAGGGTACGTTATTTCAACCCTTGAAATGTCAAAAACATGATCACAAAAATGAGGGAAGAAGAAATCAGTTTGATGAATAAATTCTTCAAATTCATCGTAAATGTTCCGAAATAGCTTCTTTAAGTCTCTCACACACCTTTCTTTAGGGGGGGAGGGGGGGGGGGGGAACAAGTTTTTCACACCCCAAATATTGAAAGAATACCAAAAGATTGACAAAAGAATGAGTTTTGTGGCATACTGCTACATAAAAAGGCCAAGAAAACCCTAACAGACCAAACAAAGCAAACTAACGCTGGATCTCATGTGCATCAACTCTTGGTTCTGATTCAAGGAAAATCGACGGCGGCTTTGATGTTGGTGCTGAACCGGGCTTTGCTGAGGTAAACTGGGTTTGTTTGCAAGATTCTTGTTGTTGGTTTGGCTTTAACCGGCTCTAGTTTTCTTCTAAAATATTTTTGTCAATTTAAATGTTCAAATTTACTCCTATCTATAATTATGTTGCTTTGTTTTTATCATTTCATTATAATTTAAATCAACTTTGTCTGGGAAAAAAAACCTTCATCTGGATCTCTTGAATTTTAAAATTTTTCTTTTACGTATTGTAGAATTTTGAGAGTATTAAATTGTGAAATTAAAAGTTCTAATTATTAACTCCAAGATACAAATCAAATATTCTAGAAACCCAATAAAAGCAAATTGTTATGTTAAGTTATTGCTGATCCATCCTTCTCTCTCTTCTTTTTATACTTTGAAAAGTTTAATATCTAATCTCTTTTTATGAGTTAAACGTCCGATTACTATATTGTTACTTTAATAACAGTGCTATGGACCTTTTTACATTTTTTAAACTGTGTTATCATATGATTAATTTAGTGTTCTTTCTATAAAATAATCATAGAGCAAGATTGTGATCCGGCATAGAGATAACAAATTTTTTCTCTTTTTTATTTTTATTATAAAGAAACTAGATGATGATTTTATTCTTGTTATTTTTAATAGCAAAGCATGTTGGAATATGATTATTTCTTATTTAGAATTAGAAGTTTCCTGAGACACATTGCTAATGGTGTGACTTTTGATTTTTCCATTTTGACTATGTTTATCCACTTTTAATTTTGTATATATACTAAGTTGTTGTGTGTGAAGTCTAATCTTGTAAGGGTATTTTAGACTTTTCACATAACAGTTGTTGACCTAGTTTTCTTTCTATTGATTCGCTTTGGCTGTGAGCCGCCAACATTGAGAGTTGTTGTGAGCGTGCATCAGTGCGAAGTGTGAGCCTGTGAGAACAGTGAAAAACAGAGAGAAACAGAGGTAGACTATAGAGAAGAGGGAGTTGGGTGTAAACACAAAAAAATTCTTCTTTGAGATTATAGTGATTGTTTCTTGCGAGCAGCAAGTGGATGTACYTCCTACACATTGGAGGGAACCACTATAATTTTCTGGTGTCGAAATCTGATTTCTTTTCTGCTTTCTGTTATACACAATTTCTAAAATTCAGAAAGGAAATACAAAACTGAAAACCAAACAAGGCCTAACATAAGTTTGGTTGGTGTGAATTATGGTGCCGGAGCTTAATTGGAAGGAAGAAGCAAAAAGATTCTTTATGTTAATAGGAACAATAAGAAACTCCAATTGATTTATGATGTAGAAAAATGACTTAGATTTATACCTCTATTTGAGATGAATAATTGATTAAGCAGCTTCAAACATGAAGACAATTTAGGTTCAAGGTGGGAGCACTATTGTCGATGCAAATCAACATAGAATTAGCAGGAACAAGAAATCGTTCCTAATACTCCATGTGAATGTTAAACTTTCGTTCTCCGCTATTGACAACAACATACATAAGCCTGTTTAATAGAAGAAGGCCAAGCTGYAGGGAGAGAAAGAGGAGGGCAGTAGGAGGCACACCAAAGCTCAAAAAGACGRAACACATTTCAAAAGAACGGAYCCTGCCCCATATTGCACAGAATGTAAATTAAGTTTTGGATCGTAGTAAGATGTGGAGAGAAGAAATAATGAGAAACACAAGTTTGACATATATGTCTCTCTTGAGCCTTTGATACATGTTTCCCAGAAGCAAGCTGTACATCTCTACAAATAGGAATCAAACACCGCACAGCATATATGCACAGTTTATCATAAAAACAAGTATTTTCAAGAATATCTACCAGAATGCATTCTCAATGGCAATTTGGAAACCACAAAATACCCGAGCCTTAAAACAATAAGAAGTCGGTCAGCCTTAAAAACGCACGCCACAACTGAAATCTCTTCTTAAGAGAAACCAAGACCAAGGCAAAGGAGGATGCTGAAACTTTTTTCATTTGCATTTCATAAGGAAACATAGAGAAAACAGCTAACCTTAAAAAATACAGAGGAACATTTTTTATCCACATTATTTGAAAAGCACAAACGTTTCTGAATCCTATTTGACACATCAGAAAAGCTGGATAGAAAAATGATCCCCCATTAACTTAGAAATCTTAGAAATAGTTCCACTAATGAATGCATAAACTATAACCTCTAAAATCCCCAATGTATTACCCTGATAAAACGGGTTCTTGTTCGCAAGTGAAGCGAAGAAGAAAGAGAAGAGTGGGGGAAAGGGAGGTGCTTCTTCAGCTTAGTTTCATCAGTCCTCTTAGCATAATAAAAGAAGAGATATAGGACTGCGGTTTAGCAAGTTATAAAATCTCCTTAGGACTTCTTTCACGCAAGGAATTTTGTAAGCAAAATGGGTCTCACGCCGCCAGTTTGTCTCATGTGACACATTTCTTCCAACTCCATAATAAGGTAAGGTCGTTATAACTAAACCCATGTCTGCAAGCATGTTTGTGTTGTGTCATATCGGACAAAAGCTAAAATTGGAAAGCCGCTTCAAATATGTTTTAAAAATGAGGTTATTTGTTAAAGCGTCCAGTCAATCAATATATTTGAGAAAAATGCCTTTTTTTGAAGGATCTTTGTTATAAGGCTCACCTATTAAAAATATTATTGTCTACTATGGTAAGGTGTTGTGATAAACATATGTAATTTTCATTTTAGCTTATTCTTAGATAGAAATATTTTTCAACTGATTTAGAATTAAAAAAATTAAAAATAGTACAGTGTCAATAAATATTTCATATCACAGCAGGCCAATCGTGATTAGAGTGTCTTCCATGGTGGGCTATTATGATGAACAAATTAGTTTAACACTTTTTGTAAACGCTAATTTAGGTTGTTGTATGGCTACCTCGAATGATTTGTGGATATCTGTTTATTACTTTGGTGAGTTTGTTGAGAAACAAGACAGTGGTGAGTGGACATGGAGGTATAATAGTTTAACAAATGTGGTCCAGTTGTTATTTCAAAAAATCATTACCCATGTTGAGTTATGTGAAGCAGTTCAAGAGGCAGTAGGGATAGATTCTAGGATAAATGATATAAAGATGACAAATATGGTGCTCGAAAATTCTAACTTTTTGATACCACCAATGAAGATTGATTGTGACTACAAATTGAAATGGTATCTCTTGATTTATAAAGAATTTYCTCTTTGTGTTACTCTTTGGAGAAAGAATTTGAGGAGATTGAAAAAGACGATGGTTTAGGAGAGAGTRAAGCACAAGTAGGACCTATTGCAGATAATGGTGAAGTACCTATTGTTGAAGACAAATTGAATGAAGCACCTATTGCAACATTGTTTGAAATGCAAACAGATTGGGATGGTGTGGATTCGAAAAGATAGTATTTTCTTGGAGATGCTCATGCGGCGGGTGAAAACTTAGAGGAGTTAACGGCTGATTTAAGTTCAACTCCCTCTAGTACATCATCAAGGATACCATAATGTGAAGATTTTCAAAGGAAACAATTGTTTCCCAAGAAAAAAAGCTTTGTATCGAGTTATACTTGCTTGCAATGAGGTGTCACTTTGAGCTTAAAGTTAAGAAGTCAAATAAGTCTATTTATACAATTGTTTGTCTTGAAAAGAGCTATAAGTGGTGTTTGCATGCTACAAAGTTGAACGAACTTGAAATTTTTTAAAGTTCGTACTTACCATAGACAACACATATGCTCTATCAGTGTTAACTGTCAAGATCATAGACATGCTACGTATTCACTAGTCAGAACTCACATTACCTCTAAAGATGCCATAAGGATGTACAAATCGAGAAACATCATCAATGATGTTTGTGAAGAGTTTGGCATAACTATAACTTATAATAAGGTATATTCGACTAAATATTTTGGTTATAGGCTCTTTCGAAGAACACTAGATGATAATTATGCTAAATTGTCATCGTATTATCATGTTTTAGAGCAAATTTATCCTGACACAATAACGTCCATTGAAACTGACGATAGTATGCATTTCAAATACATTTCTTGTATTGTCTTATTTTGTCTAACACGTTGTCTTGTAGTAATCTTATTCATTGAAACTGATAAATATTTTCATTTCAGGTACCTTTTTGTGGCACTAGGACAGGGTATATGTGGATATCAGTCAATAAGACTCTTCATTTGCGTAGACGATACATTGATGACAAGTAGATCGAGGTACTCTACTTGTTGCCACTTGTCAAGATGCAAAAAGCCAAAAAATATCCACTCTCATGAGGTGTGGTTGACTCGGAAAGTGAAGCGTTTTGGACTTGGTTCTTTCGTCACTTGCGAGAAATAACGGGTGATATGGAGAAACTGATCATTATTTCGAACTGTGTAAAAAAGTATTCCAAATGCATTTAGAAATGTCTATCAGTTTGTACATCATGGGAATTGCATATGACTCTCGCTCAATAACTTGAAGGTTAAAMTTTCAATGGTTGATTTGTCATCATTGATCAAAAAGACTGCATAGGCTTGTACTTTAATAGATTTTGAGGCCTACATGATAGCACTCTGTAGTAAAAAAGACAGGGTCAGAGAGTACTTAGAATTTGCTGGTTTGCATTATTGGAGTAGAGCCCATTTTAGAAGGACTCAATACRATATAATGACAACAAAYAATGCAGAATCTTTGAACTCTGCGTTGAAAGGGGCTCGAGATTTTCCCATAGTTGGTTTGATCGAGTACATTAGACAATTGTTGCAGAAATTATATTCTAAAAGAATTGAGGCGGCGAGAAATTATACTAGTTACCCTATCCACCTATRGAGCTGAAGATGTGTTTGAACCATCTTCAGGCAAATGGGTGAAATACAATTAGGATATCATTGATTGAGTTTCAAGTTGCTAACAAGTTGAAATCATATGTGGTTAACTTGGAAAAATATACTTGTACTTGTAGGCAATTTGATCTTGATAAATTTCCATGCCAACATGCAATTGCCACTTCCAAGTAGGATAGTACCGACACTGATGCTCTTTCTTCTACCTTTTATACCACTTCTTGTTGGAGAGCTGCATATTCGGAGTTTATTAACCCACTATAGAACAAGAATGAGTGGCATCTTCCTGCAGAAGTGGTACCAAGCGTGTTCCTTCGACCACTAATAATATAACTTGTTGGATGCCCACCGAAGTTGTTACAGTACCCCAATTTTGGTCCAAAAGTTCGAAATTGGTTTATTGGTATTCTGAAAACCAATTCTAACCTTGTCCAAATCATTTTCCAACATGAAGAGCTTACTGAARTTTGTTTGAACTCRTATCGAGAATTGAGTTGCGCTGTTTAGTTTCTCCATCTTTTGAGTTACATTTGTTTGTGAATTGTCAAGCTCCTTCTCAAGTGCTTCTATTTCTCCTTCAATTCTCTATTGTCCTTTATAAGTTGGAGGTTGTTCATTTCTGTGGTATGGATTTGCTTTACAACCATCATCCATTTGTTGTACATATCTTCATATGTAGCTTGAAAGTCTTCAGTATCCACATCAGATTGTACCTCTTCATCATCAATGTTTGAATTTATTTCTTCTTTAGTCAAATCCTGCACAACAAAAGCAAGATAGTTACACTTATTTTCAGTTTCTTCTTGAAGTTCTTCTTTACCATCACTCTATGAGGTTTCCTTAGCTCGCCCTTCCTTCTTGAGGGTGTTTTCACATTATGCTTGAGTGTGGCAAAATCCTTCTTATTCATTGCACCGTATTCCTTTGTCCTTGTCGTATCTCTTCCTTAGCAGTTTTGGAGGGAGATCTTGGCTTTTACCTTAGCTGTCAAAGCTTTAGGAACAAGATTTTGAGCTTTGCTTGAAGAATCATTCTTCCTTAAGTTTCTTCTCATGAACTTGTTGTAGTTCTTGGTAAGGAGTGCTATTGTTTCTTCATCTAAATGCTCCAGATTAACCGACTCAAACCCTCTTTCACCTTGTCTGTTGCCAATGCAATGATTTTGGGACTTTTAGTGTTCTTTTCTTTGCTCCACCTTCTCAAACTTTGTTCATAAGTCTACAACAATCCAATTAGCTCATCCAGATCCAACTTATCAATATCATTTCACCATCTAATAGAGATAACTTTATATTTATAATTTTTAGGAAGTGAACATAGTGCACCTTCCTAACAAGTTTTTCATTTGTGTAAGTTTCACTAAGTGCAGAGGATTCATTTGAAAGATCACATAATTTCGCATGGAAATCAGATATTGACTCATCARCACTCATTCACATATCTTCAAACTCAGTAGTAAGAATTTTAAGTTTTGATTTTCTCACTTGTTTTGATCATTTCCATTTTCTATTTCCAAATTATCTCAAGCATCTTTAGCAATGTCACAGCTGGTAATAACCTTCATTTGTTTCAAAGAAACAACATTAAATATGGCATGCATTGCTTTAGAATTCTAGTGGCCTTATCTAGTTCAGCACTATTCCATTCCTTAACAAGTTTGAAGGTGGTTTTCTCATCTTTAGTCACTTAGTGGAATATAACCACTAAATACAAATATCCAAACTCGTTCATTAAGGGCTTTTAAGAATGCTCTCATCCTAGCCTTTCACATAGGATACTTATTTTCATCAAGTAATGGTGGTCTAAGAGTTGATCCACCCTCATGAAAAACATGATAATAATCCATATTAAGAAAAAAAGACAAGTTCTATTGCTGAGTGTATTCYAGTGTTGCAACAATCAAAACCGTTGTGGGTACAATCACAAAAATCCAAAACAAATCAAACAAGAATGCGAGATGCTTAATCTTAATAACACAATCAACCTATTAAAAGGATCTAATTCCAAAATAAAATCAGGATCTCGCTCTTGTACCACTTGTAAGGTTGATTATATTCATATAAAGCATTATTATTTCTGTTTGATTGTATTTTACCAACTTAACAGTCTAGCTTGTTTGTGGCAATTGCAATAAATGAAGATAAGTAGAAAATYAATCCGAATCTACGATATTTGACATAGTTCGACATACGAAGCCTACATCCATGGGATCATGTACAGGTGTCAAAGCAAATTCACTATAACAAATGTTTTTCAAGGACTTAAATATCTATCACTCAAAAATACAAGGAAAACTTCCCTCCTTTGCTGAGTCATGTAGCCTTGTGAGTTTGTCAAAAATTTGCCAAGTTGAATCTTGCTTTCTGTCAAGCCTTTTGCTGGAAAACTTCTTGCTATGCCTGGTTGCAATTCTCCAAAGGCGATTGTTCAATCTTGGTTTAGGTACAAGTTAGTCGAAGAACAATTCTTCAACATGTAAGAAGATCTTATCACAGTAAACTTAAGCTCAACTCAATARACATCACAACTATACTTTTTGCTACTATTTATTTTGCTACGTTAGTCACCTCACATATAGTACAAAAATGTTAATCAACATGTTTGTTTAAATAAATACTCACTTTTAAGATAAGGTCCTATTTAATCTGATAAGAACTCTTCTAATCTCTTTAAAAACCTCCTAATGCTTATCTTTGTGATACAACTTATATCAAGAAATGTAACTTGTAACAAACTCATAAAACTATAGGATTTAAAGTAAGCATTAGTCAGCTCATCTTTAAAACACTCAACGAATAAAAATTAATAAAATTTGTGTGCACAATATGCTCTAACAAGAAGTAAATCCATAATCGTGATTGAGGACATCGATTGCTCTCTTGATCTAAATGGAAACTGATAAAAGAAAAAGGAAAGCAATGAGAATAGAGAAGATCAAGAAAAGGAGAAGGGTGTAGGGGAAGAAGACAATGACCAAAACAAAAGCAAGGTAAAACTTTCTGGGCTTTTGAATTTCATTGATGGAATATGGTTAGCTTGTGAGCAAGAAAAGATCATCATATCAAAAAAATCAATCTGGCATGGATTTGCACATTGAAATGTCATATTGCAGATTTGAAGCATTCAAGATTTTGGTAAAGAATTATTTAGATATTGATTCACGTCCTTTGATTGGAGAAATTGGAAATTTTTTTGGAGGAAACCAATATTAGCCCTTGTGATGTTGCTGAGCATTTGATACCAAAGAATGATCCAAAGGATGCTAAGACTTGTTTGAAGGGACTAATTGAAACTTGCAAGGCTTCATAGGAGAAAGCATGATTAGAGGGCAACAAAATGATAGCAAATACAAAAAAATTCTCTGTAAAATTGATCACGAAATTTAGCTTTCTCAAGCAACCAGCAAAACCTAAAAGGTAGTGTTTTGAAATATATTTGGATAGTTTGGGGTTCAATACAGATCAATTTGGATAATTTTTTAGGTGGTTAATTCCCAAATAAAGCCAAGCTAGAGTGCATCTTTTTTCTTCTCTTTTTATGATTTTTTCTAAGTAAAAATTTGCCTAGTACTTTAGGGTGTAATTTATATTTTAYAGTAAGCACCTATATAAGTGAGAGTCCGAATTGGTGAGATAATTGTAGAATATTTGATAGACTTTGGAACAAATTTATTGAACTAATTACGTGTTTACTTGATATTTTATCTATTTAGGACTCTTTGGACGTAGTAGGAGAAAAAGAGGCATAATTGGAGCAATTTGAGATAAAATTCCAAAAGTGCACAAAATCTACTGCCTGAATATGTGAATGGATGAATTTGGGGAGTTATTTCGAAGATCAAAAGACTATCTTTTAGAAGACTCCTATTATCCATAGAGAATTTTTAGGGATATATATCCCTGTAATGAGTGATTTGATATATTTCTTTATTTGATTATATTTTAAATATTTGAATTATTTAGTTAGGATAATCAAGGATTCTTATTATTTCCTATTCTATATAGAGGAACACAGGAAACCAAGAAAGGAGGAGAGACTACATACTATTATCCATTATTCATTTTAGATATTATCATTCTTCACATGATGTTTTGTTTCTAAGTTCTTCTATTTTGGTTAAGGATTAAAGAAGCCTTAGTTAAGTTCATTTGTGAGACCTAAATGTGTTTATATACTCAATTTGTAGCCAGTATTTGTTATTTTTTATAATTATTAATATAAATATGATCAACATATCAAAATTCTTTCATGTTTGGATCGTAGAGCATAAACTAGTGGATATAAGGATCAATATGCAAATATGAGTCTCAAAAGCTTTTGAAAACAAGGTTGGAGAAAAATTGCTCAAACAAGTCCCTATTTGGTCCGAAACAATGCCTAATATGAGAGAAAATTTTGAAAATCCAAGTTACATGCAAACTGGCGCGGGTTTGGAAGCTAACTGGTGTTGATTAAGTGAATCTACACAAATTGGTGTTAGTTTAAGAAGGAGAAAGAGTCGGTTTGACTTTAAAGACCAAACTRGAGTCAATTGGTCCYAAATCAATGCCAATTTCTATAATGCCGGATTTAGGATTTTTGGCGCTGGTTCATGATTGTTTGGTTTGAAACTGTGCARCTTGTCAATCTCCAATTAAGGAAAGGATTATCTACATTTTTCTAACCTTAGAAACATAAGTAGACTTAAAATATYAGCTGAAGTAAGTTTTTTACTATATTTTAATATCATGCTACAAGTGTCTATAAGTTTTGACCATATTCTGTATGTCGCTTATTAAATGTTTTGAACATATTACGTTTATGATTAAGGATCATTCAGGCACGATTTGGTACCCTTATGGTAGCTCTTTCTACGGTTGGTCCATCAGCTGATATTAGTGATCCAATCATCATCATGACGAGGGCACTAGCAATGAGCTGAGCTCTAGACTTTAGTTTTCTTTTCTAGTATTTTATATAACTTTAGTTTCACTGCTATTGGATTTGTTTTCAATTCTACGGATTTTTTATTGTATTAATACAAAGACGGTTATATTGTTAGACATTTGTGGTTTAAATATTTAGTATTTGGTTCATTAATTCATCAAAAATTTCTAATGGATTTCTGATGGAATATAATAAATTTATTTTAAATTTTTGTTGTTTTAAAAAATATCCGTTGAAAATCCTTTGGAAATTTTCTACGGAATATAAATAATTTTATTTTAATTTTTTGAATTTTAGAAAATCCCTTGGAAATTTATGACAAAAGTATTTAATTTTCAGGTTATTGTGTTTTAATATTTAATTGTGTCAGAAATCCTTCGAAAATTCTTTGGAAATCCTTCAGACATTTTGGGGACGACTTATTTCCAATGGGATAGTTTTCGTCAGAAAAAATGAATTTCCCAAAGATTTCTAGCAGATTCGTCTATAGGAAAAAGGCAATTTTCTTGTAGTGGAAGTTATATGCAAAGATGAGAAGTTTGTTTTAAAAGACTGACGTAGCTTAACCTTACAATGGAACCTAGTAAAGTGTCATCTCACATCAACCTTGTCCAATCTTGGTTAAAGGTAATTGTTAGTAATTGTATTACTMCACCATTTTTCTCCTTCCAGAACAAGAAACATTTGAATTTGAATCAACAACAACATTTCGGAGTGAGAGTTTGGGGGCCTAAGTTGAAGAATAAGTGTGAGTTTTAATTTATATTTCCCTTCATTTTGATATTAGAACATTTGTATTTTGGATTTAATCATTTTTTATTGTATAAGACTATGTGGAGAATATGTAAATTTTTATTTTTATTATGAATTCAAAGTTTTAGAAAGCTCTGATTTGATTAAGGAGGGCTTGTATCCTTTAGGGGAAATCTTAGAGGATATGGTAGTGCCACGTCTTGGATACAGGTTTAGCCCCGGTTCAGGGCGTGACACATGTGGATATCAAGATTCAATACAAGCGGGAAGTTTTAAAATATTTATTTATTTCATATTTCTACCAAAACAAAAATCTTAACATAGTTAAAGATAGAGATGGAGGTGACTATCTTATATGACAACTTCGCAGAAGCAATAAGGTTAACAAAAGGGGATGACACATTCTTGGATATATTTGTTAACTAACCTAATTAATGAAGAAAGATARACAACATAATTGTCCTTCCAAGGAGAAAATCCCTAACTTAAACAGGATGATTTGAAATGTAAAATGTTTTGCTAACTAATTTCTAATTTTTGGAATGCCGTATAACTGATTTTCTGGAAAGATGAAATAAAAATTTTGCAATGATTTTGCATTTGCTTTTTCTTAAAAACAACATATTAAATTTTATTTTATTTTCTAAAAATTCATCACAAAGCCTTTGCATAATTAGGGAGAGATTCGACATAACTAAAGAATATATATTTTACATTTTTTTAATTTATGAAATCAAATATATAGTAAATTTGCAATGGAATAAAAAAAATGTATTTAATTTTTTCAATTTGTCTAAAACAATTCCATGGCAAATTTGCCACATATGACTGTCCTTTCGCAAATTTGGAAGGAATTTGGGAGATGGGATTAATTGTTTATGAAGCTTTTGGACTTTCAGGCYGCAAATTCATCGCGAATTTTGCGACGAAAAACTTCCTCACAAAATTTCGCTACATAAATGCATATTTTATGTAAGTACATTGGTTTTTTTGGATTATCATATAAATACTTGAATTATAGATTAATTCAACTATTATCTTTTTAGGTAAAGATTTTTCATATCTTCTAAAAGATTTGATCACAGACTGAGATACTATGTATTTGTTAATCAGCATAGGATTAATATTTATTGAATGCTTTTATGTTGAAATTTTTTCCAACTGTCAATTCAACCGATTATCAAGAGGTTCTTCCTATCCTGAAAAGATTCAGGTTGCTGAAAGAATTTCCAACAACAAGAACAAGACTTTGTTGAATCCTCAATGTCAACTGACAATTTAGAGAATCCATCACCAGTTACAAGATTCAACATAGGGGAAGTCTTTTATTATGTTTTAAAAGCTTTGTATTGTTGAATGATTGATGTGTAAGTCTCTTGAACTCGTTGATTCAGTGTAATTGTGTTTAACACCTGGACGTGGTCTTATGGATATAGGCATTTATGCCGAACCATGTTAAATCCTGTGTTCACTATTTATAGCCTGTTTTGATTTACTTATATTCAGTCTTGATTATAAAGTAATCCACAAAAAAAAAAAAAATAGTAATCAACATTAACATTTTAGTCTCTACAAAATAATCTCACAATGGATGTGAAATTTTATACATCCTTTAATGTTCTCTAGAACTTGAAATTTACAGGACTGAACATCAACGGTGACCAAACATTGAATTAGAATAGACTCTCATACCATGTTAAAAATCCACATATGTAACACCACCCTAGAAAGTCAATTCATGAAAGAGGATTGTCCAAGGTTATATGAAATACTCATAGTCGGCAAGGGATCTTACCAGTGTCTTCTTTATTCAATTCAAAAATCCAGATTCATCCTAGTGTCTTTGAACTATTAAAAGTATGATATTATCATTATTGTTTAGGTTGTTTACTTTTTTTTAAATAAACCATTCACACATTAGAATGACATTTTCTATTAGTCCTGCRGTATAGAAATCAACAAAGAATTTCAAATCGTATTGTAAAATAGAATTCAGAATTAGAACAAAGGAATAMGAAAAAGATATATAATTATAAAAATTATAAATGCAATTGAGGCCTATGCRAGCATAGTTTCCTTAAAATAAAATTGTCCTCTACCATATGTAAAATGATGTATGTTTTCCAAGATACAATGAAATTATCATAAGGCGAACTAGAAATACTGCTTGAACTAAATCGCCAAAGATTGAGAGCAGAAAATTTTGATACTGTGTGTGAACTAAAGAGAAGTTAGAACATATACGAAAATGACAATTTTCTATTTTTAAAAATACTATGCATAAGTTGAAAAACTCTCAAAAATTGCTTGGAAAACACTTTTAGAATTGCAAGAAATTCTTGTGTTCAATTGCTGGAGCTAAGGACTTTCTATAGGCTGCAAAATCCAATTGGACTTACTGCAGAAACTACTCCAATAAATGTTGAAACCTCAGCTGGAATTATTTCTGAAATACAATTTTCTGATATAGCTGAAACTGCRGCATTTCTTCTTAAAGTGTTGTAGTAAATTTGAAACTAATGCAAAAATTAAAAAACTTCATTGCTGGAAAAAAAAATGCCAAGATGTGGCTATTGCAATCATTTATTCAACTGAATCTGATGCACTTTATTGCTGAGAACAACCATCTTGAATGTTTAAAATTTCCACTTCAATTTCTTTTCACAGTTTTCCAACAGCTTTTTCAACAATCCTCCACATGAATGAAAGTTAACTGAGACACTGAGGATTTGGTAGTAAATTTTGATGCCTGAATCCTACATAGGATGGGTAGGTATTATCATTTGAACCCTGCATTGTGAAAGTATATTTACTTTACTAGCTGACCAGTAGATGCAATGTCTTGAATTGTTTTGGCTATTGCATAAATAATAGCATATCATACAAGCTTCTTCCTTACATTTTTTAATTATAATTTGTTTATGGCTATGAACATGCATCTAATTCTACGAGATTCTATAAGAATTGAGTCCACATAATTCTCTTAAAAGGGGCCCCATTTCTCTCTCACATGGGTGATTCTTTAACTAATAGTAACCCATTCTACTTCCTCGGATCTTCGACGTATAAGAATCATTAAAAGTATATAAATTATTCTTTACATCATAGGAATGGATGGGCGATAACCCCCATAGTGATCTAATTAAGMTTTTATAATTAGGTTGTCCTATTGAACCTAGATCTTGGAATCTTCAATCAACTAGGTTGGGTTTCCATTATATCGACTTAACCTTTCAAAAGCTTAAGTCTCATTCCTTTAATTGATTTTGAAACTAACTATCTAGTTAAACATTTGGTCAAGGGATCCACTATATCATCATCCTTTGACTTTACATAGTCAATAGAGATAACTCCAATTTAGAATAGTTGTCTTATAGTATTATGTTTACGACGTGTATGTCTAGACTTGGCATTCTACAAATTATTTTGTGCCCTTCGAATTGTTGATTGACTATTGCAAATTTATGTTGATAGCTGGCATTGGCTTTGGCCATCTTAGAAAATCTACCAGGAAGTGGCATAGCCATTTTGCCTCTTAGCCATATTTATCCAAAGCTATAAATTCAAATTTCATAGTGGATCTACCTATAAATATCTGGTTAGAGGATTTTCATGATATAATTGCATTCTCTAAGGTGAATATAAATTCACTTGTGGATTTTGAGTCTTTTATAATCAAATATCCAATTGAGTCACTATAGCATTCAATAACTATCAGATGTCTGGAATAGTGTAACCCATAATACGAGTATACCTTAAGTACCTCAGTACTCTTACTATTTTGTTCCAATGTTCCGCTCTTGGATTACTCGTGTACCTAAATAGGTTTGCTAACTGTGTATGCTATGTCTAATCTGGTACTACTCATTATGTACATCAGGCATTCAATAGCTCTTGCATACTCTATTTGGGAGATACCTTATCTCTGTTCTTTGATAGATCTTGACTTGTATCTATCAGTGTTCTAACTGTGTTGAAATAATCTTTTTTGAATTTTTCAAGAATCTTGTCTACATAATGTGACTGACTTAGGATAATTCCATGTGATATTCTTGAAATCTTAATTTCAAGGATTACATTAGCTAAACCTATATCCTTTATGTCGAAATTTGAGTTTAACATGTTTTTATGGTTTTAATAATCGTATCATTGCTACCAGCAATAAGCATGTCATCAACCTAAAGACATAAAATGACATAGCCATTTTTAGTGCCTTTAACATATATACATTTATCACATTCGTTGATTTTTAAATTCATTTTCTATCATGACATAATCAAACTTTTCTTGCATTGTTTTGGTGCTTGTTTCCAGCCATACAATGATTTCACCAATGTTCACACTTTATTTTCTTGCCCTAGTGTAGAAAACCTCTCAAGCTGATCCATATAGATTTCTTCTTCTAAATCTCCATTTAGAAAAGCCATTTTAGCATGCATCTAATGTACTTCTAGATTTCCCAGTGCTGTGATTGCTAGTATCATCCTAATAAATGTTATTCTCGTTACTAGAGAAAAAGTATCAATGTAATCAAGACCTTCTCATTACCCATAGCCTTTTACCACTAATCTGATCTTGTCCTCGTCTATAGTTCCATCTAGTTTGGTTTTCCTTTTGAAAATCCATTTATATCCTGGGGATGGTCCACCAGTCCCCAGGTATGGTTCTGCAAGATGGAATCTATCTTACTTTTAATGGCCTCTTTCCAGTGACGTCCTTCATACGGTTTATAACTTCTTTAAAGCTTTGAAGCTGACTTTCTAGCATATAAGTCAGGAAATTTGGACTGCAGGATTTTTCTGCCCCAACTCTTTTACTATGTCTTGTTGGTCCTGGTCATTATTGAAACGTTTCTGTTTAGAAAAACTCGCTTCCTCTTTGGATCTATGTGGAAATAAATCTTCAAAGAATGATGCATTTCATGATTCTATTGTCATGTCTTTATGTATGTTGGATACTAATAGATTCATACACAAGAGATTGATACTATTGTTATGTGCATATCCGATGAAGATACAATCCACTGTATTTGGACCTATCTTCACCTTTTCGGTATAGGTACTGCTATTTTAGCCAGATACCTCCACACTCATTGGTATTTGTAAGAAGGTTTTCTTCCTTTCCATAACTCATATGGATTCTTTTCTTCTTCTTTCCGTGCACCTTATTTAAAATATAATTAGCAGACAATACAACTTCCCCCACATGTTCTGTGGCAACCCAAAACTTAATAGCAGTCYTTTTTTTTAATGTGTAGTTTTTCCTTGCTACCAGTCCATTTTGTTGAGGCGAGTTAGTTATAGTAGTTTTTGTGTCTAATTTCATGTTTTTGCACATAACTCARGAAATAGTGATTCATATTCACCTCCTCAATCAGCAAAAGAGTTATGCATGTTGTTCATATTAGGCTTAACAACTATTACATTGAGCTTAAAAAGTCCATCAGTTACATAACTCTTTCCAACAATCATTCCACTCTTGGATAAAATAATTTTATCTGAGTCCAACACTATGTCAAAGCCATGCTTGATCACTAGCAATTTGGACACCAATTTCTTGTGGATCACTAGAACATATAGCACGTTGGTTAGAGTTAATTCTTTCCAAAATATCATCTTTAGGATCACCTTTCCTTGACTCTTGATCACTAAGGTAGTTGAATTTCCTATATACAACTTCTCTATGTCATCTATCTCCTCAAGAGTAGTGAACATCTCTTTATTTAAGCAAACATGTCTGGTAGCATCGATGTGAATCCTCCATTCTTTTAAGTTTGAACCCATCATGTTCACCTAAAAAATGACTACTCTAAGGCTCATTTAGATATGTCCCAGGTGATCTGATCSACCACATTCGCCTCATTTTTTGTTTGGTATTTTTGTACTCTAAGGACTTGACAAACTTTATCATAGTTGAAGCAATTCCCGAAAAACTTATTTTTTCAGGCTTCTCTTTTTTGGGCCTAGCTTAGATCCTTTTATAAACTAATTTTTTCTGCCTCTTGAGCTTAACATTATAGCCTTAGCCACAATCAGATTGAACTCATTTTTCTAATCCTCTATTATTTCCTTCAATACGAAGCTTGAAAACAAGAACTTAATTAACTTTTGAAATCTGTCCACGCATGAGACAGATTTTCAATAATGGATGCCACTTAGAAAGTTTCACTTAGGGTCATCCTCTCAGCATGAACTACATGCAAGATTATTTGAAGCTCATGTACTTGACTTCTCATGAATTTTTAATCCATCATTTTATAGTCTAAAAAATGAGTAACAATAAATTTCTTTGTCTCCACATCCTTGGTCTTATATTTCCATTCCAATAACTCCCACAATTCATTTTTCATTTTCGTTGTCCCATACACACTGTATAGCGTGTCTAACAAACCATTTAGAATAAGTTTTGGCATAGGATATTAGAATGCTTTCAAGCTTCAACAGCATTAACAACTTGGGCATCTCCCTCACCCTCATTGATTTTTGGGACATCCTCAATCAAGAATCTMGCAAGATTCAAGATTGTCAAGTAACACAACATTTTTTTGTTGGCACCTCTTGAAATTAACTCCAGTGAGTTTCTTCAATTTTTTTCCATGATTAACCAAAACARTCACAGCTGGAGCTATTACTAGAGTGACAGCGTGGGTCGCATTCCCTTTAATTGCTATAAAGGATAGTCGAATTAGATGTCATTTCTAAAATAAGAGGCAAATAATCATTTTTTCTTTTTTGCTTTTTTCTGCTTTATAATTCAATTCAAAAAAAATTTGTTTTAATATTGTTAGTCCTATAGTAAAGAATTCAATAAAGAATTCCAAATCGATTATAAAACAAAATTCAGAATCGGAACAAAGGAGTAGAAGAAGATATATAATTATCAAAATTATAAATGAAGCCGTGGCCTGTGTGAGCATGGATTCCCTAAAATAAATTTATCCTCTATAGTATGTAATAGGATGTATGTTTGCTATGATACAACAGAACACTAGAAATATTGCATGAGCTAAACTACCAAGTGATTGAGAGCAGAAAATTTTACTAGAGCGTGTGAGCTATAGAGAAGCTAGAATAAGAGGAACCAAAAGGAGAATTTTCTGTTTTTTTAAAACACTATGCTGAAGCTGAAAAACTCTCAAAAGTTGCGTGGAAACTCTCTTAGAATTGTTGGAAATTCTTGTTAGAATTGCTGGAGATGAGGCCGTTTTATAGGCTACAAAATCTAGCTGAAACTACTGGGCTTATTGCAAAAAAACTGTCCTAAGCAAATGTTAGAATTGCTGTTGGAATTATTTCTGCATTGCAGTTTTCTGAACAGCTGAAATTGTTGCATTTCTTCTGACATTGCTACAGTAAATTGGAAACTGCTGCAGAAATTAGACAGCTTCATTATTGGAAATAAACAAAATTGCCAAGACGTGGCTGTTGGAGTCATTTATTCAGCTGAAACTGATACAGTTTGTTGATGAAAATAGTCAATTTCAATGTTGAAAATTGCCACTTCAATTTTCTTTCACAAGTTTTTCTATCATTTTCTACCATCCAAGGTTTCTACTAACTAATTTTATGTTGAAGTGTRTTGCCACGCATCATGCAGTGATTTTTTCCTTTCTTCTGTTTGTCTTATTTCTTTTAATTCTTATTCATTCTTACTCACTTTTGACGGCTATTCTTGCTCTCTTAGGCTTTGTATTAATTTCTTTTATGTGTATGTATATTCTTTCTTCTTTTTTTATTTAGTTTGTATTGATTTGTTATAATTTTTACTTTTATAAATTATAGAATTTGCAATTTATATGCTATATGTTTTTTTAAAATTATATGCTTGAATTTGTGTATCCATTCGTTCTCCATATAATTTCAGTTCTGTTTCTTCAAACAAAATATATAATTCCGACATGTCAAAGGTTTATTCCTTGACTTGTATTTTACTTTAAATGTTACTTATTCATATTTGATTTTGAATTGCATTAATTTTATTTATGATTATTTTGATTGGCGCTAGAACATAAATTTATCATGAATTCTTTAAATAATCCATAATAATCTCGATTATTTGTATATAARTCTCAAGGGATCGAACCTTATTTTCCTAAACTACAAGTCATATAGCTTATAACCTAACAATAAATGATTTCAAGTATATGATTTGACATAATGTATAAAAGAGTTTAGGTATTTCATTATAAGGTGTGTGGTGAAACGAAAATTGCACATAAAAATATCAAGAAATTGAATTGGACAAAGTCAAAATAAACTTAGCACAAGTCGAAATTAAATAATCAATAAGAAAATTTAAAATAGAAAACAATTATAGGAGGAACTTTTAACATGTGTTAGTTACATATTTTTTATGAAGAAAGAATGGATATACAAATATAATTATATAACATTTTTGAAAGAAAAACTATAGCATATGAAATGCAAATTATATAGCTTAGGAAAATTTAAAAAAAAGAATCAACACTGTCTAAATTAAAGAGAAAAAGAAAGAAAGAACGAATATATATAGTGAAGCAATATAAATGTAATTAATAATATAAAAATATAAGAATGAAAGGAACGAGCTTTCAAAAGTAAGGAAGAAATAATAAATAATAAATGAAAAAAATTTGTGCGTCTTATGTGGCACAGTAGCCCTGGCCTCTGTATGCCACGTGCCACGCACTACATTGCATGGGAAACCGAAACAAATTTGTAATTGCGTGAAACTTGGCATGGTGGCTCTGATCGCTACATTAATTCTGTATGCCACCTCGATTTTTTTAAGAAAAAAAGAATTGGAAAAGGAAACTAATTTTCTAATTATGTTTATCTTCAAAAGTTAAAAAGTAGTTCATCATTAGGRCATTTAATAATGAAATTAAATCTAATAAAATTAACAAATTTGACCAATATAAGAACGCATAGAAAAAGTCTTAGAGAAATACATGAAAGATATGAAAATATAATTATTGAAATTTTTTAATGAAATATATGATTGTGTTTTAATGAATCAAATGCTACATTTAGAAATCTTATATTTATTGCAACACATTAAAATATGCCAATTTTTATTACATCATCTAATACATTATTTGTTATAATAATTATAACAGATTGTGTGTATATCTGACTTCTCTAATACATATTTCTTCTAATCTATTTAATTTTTTCAATCATATATAAACAGCTATCATAATATTATTCATATAGGAAAAGAAAAATGTGGAAGATGTTCTAAAACCATCTTCCAGTTCATACCTTGCCGAAAGATTGGTCAACTAATGGCCACGCTTATACGCATACAACCCATCCATTCCTTCCTGTAGAAGATTGGTCAAGCAATGGCCACATAGTCTTCCATACCTTACAGAAAGTGGCTCTATTTCCTACATACGAAACTTAATCTACGYAGTCTGTAATGGCCTGCAAGTACTACAGCATTAAAATCACAAGTTGCATGCCACCAATTCTGTTATTAATATATGAACAGTTCCCATTAATCAAAATTCTCCAGCCMCCAAAACTATCGAGAAACTTAATCGTTCCTGCATTATGGCTCCGGCATTGCCAGCCCTGTTAATCATCTTCGTCTTTCTTGCGTCCAGCCTGTACCAACGGCTGAGATTCAAGCTGCCACCCGGTTCACGGTCGTTGCCGGTGGTTGGAAACCTCTGCGATATACAGCCTGTAAGGTGCAAGTGCTTTGCCGATTGGGCTAGAGTTTATGGTACCACATTTTCTGTGTACTTTGGTTCACAATTGAACGTTATTGTGACGACAGCGGAGTCGGCCAAAGAAGTGCTGAAAGACAATGATCAACATTTGGCTGATAGATATAGAACTAGACCTACTGCTAGGATGAGCAGAGATGGGAAAGATTTGATATGGGAGGCATATGGTCCTCGTTATGTGAAAGTTAGAAMGYTGTGTCATCTTGAACTATTCACTCCCAAGAGACTTGAAGGGCTTAGACCTATTAGAGAGGATGAAGTCACTGCCATGGTCGAATCCATTTGCAAGTTCTGCATCAACCCTGGGACATTTTATTTCTCTGCAGCCCATCCTTAACCATTCCTTCAAAATTGTCTGCTTTGGGAAGTCGAAGAGATCTCCTGTCACCTGTGTTAGAAGTGTGACTCCGATGAAAACGAGTTTTCTCATTGCAAGTATGAGGGGACGAGAACAGAGTAAAACCACTCAAAAGCAATTTTCAGAACTGAGAAATATTCATATGGGATGAGAGAAAGTATTATAAAAATTTATGTTTAAAAACAGAAAACTTGCTAAATGAAATGAGATGAAAATAAAAAGAAGTTTTGGAACCTCATTTCGGTTTGATATTTAGGAAAGAGTCTATAGTCTATTAGATAGTCCGTCACTTCACGGAGCCATCGATGCCTGGTTGCAACTTATAAATCTCAAAATATAACATTTTTGCTCCTGTATTGCAAGCTATATCTCCTACTGCCTAATTATGCATCGGTACAAATGTAGAAAATGAACATATCAATTACTATTTGGCTGAGTTTTCTGTTTCCGATATTAACATTAAACTGAAGTAGCTTTTATAAGTATAATTTCCTTATAGTCGCTTAAATTTTGCTTAAAAAAATTGCAGAAACCAAAGGCAAAAGTTTGTTGATGCGCAATTTTCTGGGATCAGTAGCATTCAACAACATAACAAGGCTGACATTTGGGAAGAGATTTATGAATTCAGAGGGTGAGATAGATGAAAAAGGACATGAGTTTAAAGGCATCGTCTCCAACGGAATGAAGATGGGCGCAAAGCTTTCGATATCGGAGTATGTTCCGTGGCTCCGGTTTGCCGGCGAGACTAACTTCCTTGATAAGCACAATGCGCGCAGAGATCGCCTTACTAGATTGATCATGGAAGAGCACACTCTTGCAAGGCACAGGAGTGGCGACACAAAGCAGCACTTTGTTGATGCATTGCTTACTCTCTGGAAGCAATATGAACTCAGTGATGACACTGTTATTGGTCTCCTCTGGATGAGTACTATGCTTTCTCTTCTAAATTTTATGACTATAGTATCTTTCTAGCACTGTCATGAAAATTTCATTACATTTGTTGCATTCCCCTATCTAATTGCTCGAACACCAATATCAGTGGGCTTATAGGTGTACTCGTTAACTTTTAGCTTAAATCAAGTGCTTATCAAAAACTATTCATCTCTTTAAAATAACATAAAAAGAAAAAAATATATTCAGAATTTTACATAATATCGTCATTTTATCAACTTTAATAAGTAGAAAACAGATTTTCAATCTTACAAAAAACTCATGTAGATAATATTTAGAAAATTTCATCTTTTGGAAGTAGATCTTTTAATATTTTCTTTTTCTTTCCCTCTGGTTTTGAAAATGGTAACAGCTCAAACTCTTTTGACTTTAAAACCTGAAGACATCTTCTTTTATGTGGGGCTGCATTTCTCAGGACTGAAAGCCTTACTAGTTTGCTACTATATAAGACGAATGACTAGTGAAATAATATAGCAACTGTTGCATACATAAACAAAGTACAAATGCATGAACATGTACTCCAATAGTTGAGAAGGTTATAAATTGACATGTATGGAAGCTAGTTGTTGGAATATATTTTGTATAATATTTGTATAGCTTGAATAACAAGTATATATTTTGTAGGATATTTGTATAGCTTAAATAGCAAGTATATATTTTGTAGGATATTTGTATAACTTGAATAGCAAGTATGTCTCCCTATATATATTTATACATTCTCATTAATCAAAGAGAGAAAAACATATTTTTCTACATGATATCAAAGCGTAACTAAATAAAAATACTAGCCCTCACCCCTTCAATTTTTTTGCCTCCCTCACCATGTTCGACGACATCTCAGCCACCACTGCTGCGTCCGGCAGTTCCGGTGGCAATGGAGATGGTTCCGGAATACCTTTGACAAAACTCGATCCAACTTCCTCTTATTATCTCAGTCCGAATAATCTTCCGGGCAATATTATTATCTCCATTATTTTTCACGGTTCGAATTACGATGAATGGTCCAGATCTGTGAAACTTTCTTTACTTTCTCACAAAAAAATTGGTTTTTTTGGAGGGCACTGAAATTAAACCTATTGATTCTGTAAAGTTTTTTTATTGGAGATGTTTACAGGCTACTTTGGTTCAATGGGTGATGAACACCATTGATCCATCTTTGAAGAAAACTATTCCCTACTTTGAAGAGGTGTTTTCCCTATGGGAATTATTGCGGAAAGGACACAGGTTAGTCATGGTACTCGAAAACAAGAAATTAAGCAAGCACTCACTACTTGTTTTCAAGGTTCCATGACTGTTGAAGAATATTTTGGGAAATTGCAACCATTATAGGATGAATTGAATACCTATAGTTCGTTACCAAATTGTGTGTGCAGTGGAATTGGTGAATTGTTGCAAGCTATAAGGGATGAGGATCAGTTTCATGATTTTATGTAGGGCTTAAATGTTGATAAACTTGGTGCTATTCGGTCCTCTTTGCTATCTCAGGATCCACTTCCATCTCTTGATAGGGCATATAATATGATCAGACAGGAGGAGCGTTTATAGAAAACTAAGATACAATCAATTTCTGATGATATTATGGCTTTAGCTTTGCAAGGGATTCATAAATTATTTGCTGGTAATTCTCGTGATAAATCGCACTTGCTTTGTAATTTCTATAAAAAATCGAGACATGAGGTTGAAAATTGCTTCAAGAAAAATGTGTACTTGGAGTGGTGGGATGAGCGTCCATGTCAGGCGGTTTCCAGTGGCGAAGCAGCAGTTCGAGGGGGTGGACAACCTTTGGTCCAACAGCCTCGGGGGACCAGTCCAGCCAGTAGCCACCAGCTTCACCAAATTTTCAACAGCCCAAGTTCATCAGCTAGCAGTCTGGTCCAGCAACAGTTGGGCCTCCAGTCAGGTCTGGTCCAGCACCAAATAGGCCTCCAGCAAACGGGCCTGATCCAGCAGCAACAATAGCCCATAAATTTTTCTACAGCAACAGGTCCATTCCGAGAGGTGGTTTGGGGCTCAAGTCTAACTAGCTCGAGTCCTATTCCCCTTTTCCTGTGAGCAACGGTCCCGTTTGATGAATTTAATTGGTAATGACACTTCCTCTGATCAGTTGATAGGTGAGTCTTTCAATTTACTGTGGATTTTGGATACCAGTGCTACAGTACATGCTACGGTTATCGTACATTGTTTAGTTGACTGTCATGAGGGTTGTTTAATCAAGTGATTTTGCCTAATGTTAGTATTATTAATTCGAATATGTAGGGTAAAGTTGATCTTACTGATAATTTGAGCTTGAAAGATGTCCTTTATGTTCCTAATTTGAACCATAACTTAATTTCTGTTAACATTTCATTATAATCAATGCTGTGATGTTTTATTTACTCATGATTTGTGTGTTATTCAAGACCGATGTACGAGGACCGTGATTGGAGTAGGTGAACGAAGGGGGGGATCTTTCTTTTGGTGTGTCGTTCCAGCTTCTCCGCAACCGAAAGTTCTTCCATGTCAAGTGATAGATGTGGACATTTGGCATAACAGATTGGGACATCCTTCAAAAGGTGTTTTAYAGCATTTACCTTTTATTAGTTGTAGTAGTTCAAATAAAGCCTGTAATGTTTACTATTAGGCTAAACAAACGAAAGATGTTTTTATTGATAGTGATAATAGAGTTAGTCAAATTTTTTGAGCTTATTCGCGGTGATCTTTGGGGACCATATCATGTTCCAGCTTTAGGTGGGGCACGATATTTCTTAACTCTAGTGGATAATTTTAGTAGTGTTGTTTGGGTTCTTTTGCTATCTGACAAAACTGAAGTATATTCCTTATTTCTCAAATTTATTGCTATGGTAAAACACCAATTTGGTTTTGATGTTTCCCGTGTTCGTAGTGATAATGGCACAGAATTTAATTGTTTGAGATCATATTTTTTTGCACAAGGGATTTTCTTTCAAATATTTTGTGTAGGAACACCGCAACGGAACGGGAGGGTGGAGAGAAAACATCGACACATTTTAAATGTTGCTCGTGCTCTGCGGTTTCAAGGGGGTTGCCTATTGAGTTTTGGATGAGTGTGTCCTTGCTGCTTGTTATTTAATCAATAAGATCCCATCTCGAGTTTTGAAGTTTAAGTCCTCCTATGAAATTTTGTATGATGTGACCCCGTCTTATGATAATATTCGCATTTTTGGGTGTTTGTATTATTCATTTATTTGCATTCTAAGAAGGATAAATTTGCTAGTTGGAGTAGGAAATGTATTTTTATAGGTTAGCCTCTTGATAAGAAAGAATGGAAATTATATGATTTGGAGACTAAGGAGTTTTTTGTTTCGAGGGATGTTACTTTTTATGGAAAAGAATTCCCTTATGGTAGTATGGATAGTGATCTTGGAGTTACGAATGGGAGGATTAATTTGGAAACTGATAATATGAATTTTGAAGTCGAATATGCGAGTTCAGTTCCGGCACCTGAACTCGAACCCGTAACTGGCGAACCCGAGGTTGCTTTTCCGAGTTTCGACAGTCCGGCAGCAATAGCCGCTGATCAGCAGGTTGTTCGGAGCCCGTCCCAGGCTACGGCAGTAGCTCTCCTCCGAGTTTGGGGCGTGGTATATAGAACAAGGTCCGATCTTCTCGACTGGGTGATTATATTACCCCCCCTTTGACTTCATTCATCTAGCTCCAACTCTTCGTACGGTAATTAGTATCCTATTTTATACTTTATGAGTTATAATATTTTTTCTGCCAGACATAGAGAGTTTCTTGTAGCTGTTACTACAGGTGTTGAGCCCAGTTCCTATCATCAGGCTTCAAAAGATGTAGGTAGGGGTAAAGCTATGCAGAGTGAAATTCGAGCTATGGAAGAAAATCGAAATTAGAGTTTGGTAGATTTACCCACCGAACACAAAGCATTGAGTAGCAAATGGGTGTATAAAATCAAGTACAACTTAGATGGCAGTGTTGAGCGTTTGAAGGCCAGATTAGTTGTATTCGATTATTTTGAGAATTTTGCTTCGGTAGCCAAGATATCCACTGTTCGTGCATTTCTTGCTGTAGCTGTTGTAAAGGGATGGCTCCTACATCAATGGGATGTACATAATGAATTTCTTCACGGGGATCTGACAGAAGAGGTATATATGAAGTTGCCCCCAGGTTTTACGCATAGTGAGCCTAACAAGTGTGTCGTCTGCGTAAGTCACTTTATGGACTAAAACAGGCACCACGATGTTGGTTTGCTAAGTTGACATCTTCTCTGATTTCATATGGATTTACACAGTCTTATTCTGATTACTCCCTATTCTCTTATTTGACAGGAAAGGTTGAATTGCATGTTCTGATTTATGTAGATGATTTGATTATTTCTGGAAATGATTCAGATGCTTTAGCCAGTTTTAGGAATTATCTCAGTTCCTGTTTTCATATGAAGGACCTTAGGGTACTGAAATATTTTCTCGGAATAGAGGTTGCACGGAGTCTGGAAGGGATTTCATTGTGTCAATGCAAATACGCGTTGGATATTATTACTAAGTGTGGTTTGCTAGGTTCGAAACCTATTAGTTTTTCGATGAAGCCGAATCACAAATTAGCAGAGTCTACCAATCCACCTCTAGCTGAAGCTGAATCCTACAGGCGCTTGGTTGGGAGATTGCTATACTTGTCCTTTACTCGTCCTAATTTGGCTTATGCAGTTCACATTTTATCTCAGTTTCTTCAGAACCCTTTACAGGATCATTGGCAGGTAGCCTAGAGAGTTGTGAGATATTTGAAGAGCTCTCCTCATCAGGGTATTCTTTTGAATTCTGATTGTGATCTTAGTCTTTCTGGTTGGTGTTATTCAGATTGGGCAAGTTGCCCGAAGACACGACGTTCTGTTACAGGATGATTGGTGTTTCTTGGTGTTTCCCCTATCTCTTGGAAAACCAAGAAACAACTAATTGTATCATGATCTTCGCTGAAGCTGAATATAGGGCTCTTGCTGCTTTGATATGTGAATTGAAATGGTTGAAGGGTCTACTGGCAAATTTGGGGGTTTGACAGGTGATGCCTATGCAGGTATATTGTGACAGTCGGTCAGCTCTTCATCTTGCTCATAATCCTGTATTTCATGAGCGAAGTAAGCACATTGAGGTGGATTTGCATTTTATTCGCAATACTATTTTGGATGGCTTGGTGGTTACACCCCACTCTTCCACTTCTTCCCAGTTCGCTAACATCTTTACCAAGCCTCTTGGGAGACAACAGTTTGATCCCTTACTTCTTAAGTTGGGCACTTGTGATCTTCATGCTCCAACTTGAGGGAGGGTGTTGGAATATATTTTGTAGGATATTTGTATAACTTGAATAGCAAGTATATATTTTATAGGATATTTGTATAATTTGAATAGCAAGTATGTCTCCCTATATATATTTGTACATTCTCATTAATCAAAGAGAGGAAAATATATTTTTCTACACTAGTGAATTTGTAGGTCTCAGAGGTGAGGCTACGAATCTACTGCTCTTATCCCAACCCCCCAGAACTTCACRGGCCACTGTTTTACGATAAATTCATTTGGTTGTCTTGGACATAAGAAGATTGATTAGAGTTGATGGAGACTGTTCAATGCTCATTATGACTATTAAAAACTTGATGGAGACTGCATTGAACTACAAAAATGTGAACTCGCAGGACATGATCACCGCTGGTATGGACACAACCACTATATCAGTAGAATGGGCAATGGCTGAACTAGTAAAGAATCCAAGGGTGCAGCGGAAGGCTCAGGAGGAACTTGACCGGGTTACTGAAGCTGATTTCTCCAGACTCCCCTACTTGCAATCTATTGCTAAAGAAGCTTTAAGGCTGCAGCCCCCAACTCCACTTATGCTGCCACAGAGAGCCAATGCCAATGTAAAGATTGGTGGTTATGACATCCCTAAAGGGTCCATTGTCCAAGCTAATGTTTGGGCAGTTGCTCGCGATCCACAATCCTTGAAAAGCCCATTGGAGTTTCGACCTGAGAGATTCCTGGAGGAAGCTGTTGATATTAAGGTTCATGATTACAGGCTTTTGCCATTTGGTGCCGGAAGGCGGATATCTGCCCCGGTGCACAGCTTGCGCTGAATTTGGTTACTTCTATGTTGGGACATCTGTTGCACCACTTTGCGTGGTCGCCACCACCTGAGATTAGGGCAGAAGAGATTGATTTAGAGGAAGGCCCTGGAACTGTTACTTATATGAAAACCCCATTGCAGGCTGTTGCAACTCCAAGATTGCCTGCCTACTTGTATAATCGTTTGGCAGTAGACATGTGAAGATAACCTCTCAGAAATAAATCTTTTGGTTAAATTTCGCAATTTGGTTGAAGCCGTAAACATTTTGAAATTTTCGCAACAAATTTGTCCTCTCACTTCTTTGTCATCGTTCCATATCTCCTCACCCTTCATTTCTCCGTCTTATTTGCAACTGTAAGGATGCAAAAATCGATTGGTTTCCCAGCAAACTGCAAATTCCTTTAAATGAAAGATGGGTTTTCTGTTTGCTATTTGTGGTCGTGGAGAATCAAAGATTGGTGTAGTGTTTTGGGCAACAACCATGAGGATTCCAAGAGAATCCAGTGTTTGCAAAGAAGTGCAGAATGGATGTAGAAACGATTTGGTGTCGCTGCAGCCTGCAAGCAATGATGAACGAGGGTGGGGAGAGTATAGGGTTGCATGGAACGGTAGTTTTACGGTAGGTGCTTCATTGACAATCGGTAAATTATACCGCTTCAGTAATTCTAAAGCAGCCAATCACCAAGTAACATGTGTCTTCATATTAATAAGTTAAAAGCTACAGCAAACTTTAGGGGTGTCAATAAAATTAATTCTCTATTTTATTTTATTTTCTCTTCTAAATTACTAGCGAACATAAATAGAMTTAAACTTAATTCGAATTTTATAAATCAAATCCTTCCCACCTTTTAGATTATTATGTAGTAGTAGTTACTGACCAAACATCACTATGCATACATAAAATCATACAAATTTATAAATTAATAAAAATAATAAATTATATATATTTGTTTATTTACATTTAAAATAATTAAATATGCTTMCTAATATACTTATGAAGAATAAAATTGTACAAAAATACTATTTTTGAAATTCAACCTTCATTTTCAAAACTTATATTGCCAATAATCTAATTTCAGCATTTAAACTTCAAACTTTAAACGTACTTCAAACTTCAATTTTACTAAATCAATCTAATTACCCTTTATTGGGATGTTTTGTTGAGGAGGTAGGGACTAGGGCTGTCTATCATGCTGGGGAAGCAACCACGCTTGACAAAGGGGGAGCTTGGCTCGATTAGAACTTATATTAACCAAGTTTGCTCTTAATCGATTTGTCAGTAAGTTTTCTAAAAATTTATCTGCGAAATTCTTATAAATAAAGTTATTGAAGCTATGTATGCATACACACACATGTATACAGTGCGATTTGCGAAGCATAGATGAGGCATAGGTCCCTGAAGAAAAAATAAATTATCAATTGTCCTCACAGAAAAGAGAAACCAGCATTGCGGGTTGCAAACAAAACAAGAGGTAAGAATTTCTTTTTTTTTTTTTAATTTATGTCACTTTATCGTGCTCATTAGAGGTGCACCAAATCAATTCAAACCAATTTAATTTTATGAGTTCTATTTTGATTCGAAATCTTACAAAATAAAAAAAAAAACTTGCTAGGTTTGAAAATTTTTCCGAATCAATTTTTTTTATTAATTATTAGTTATTCTAATCTTACTTTTTATTCATATGGATGTGGAGTCATTTTAATGATATAGTTAACATCTAACTTTTATCCTAGAATTTTCAAGTCCAAGTTTTTCTAATAATAAATAGATCCATCTACTTGATGAGATTAGGTATATTTAAATGATAAAAGAATAAMTAATAAAATATTCATATTTTGAAAAAAATATTATGTAATTTTAATAAATTATTAAGGTTAAAAGAATATATAAGGTTTTTTAAAAAAATTATTATCTTATTATTTTATCGAACTTATTAATTTATTTAGTTAGTCCAAATMAGGACTAAGAAAATTTTTTATATTGATTTATAGAAGTTTTACTCCATATGCACTTGATACTACTAACTCTTAAATTTGACATATTTGAAACTTTTGTGATGGATTATTAGATTGTGCAAGTAACATTTATGTAATATTTTTTTATTCTATTTATTTTCCTTGTTTATAAAGCACTATTGATCTAGTTTGAGAAATGACCATCCGATTCTTTTCATACTAAAACTAAATATGTATGAAGAAAAGAATTTGAAAACATTTTCCCCATCCCTCAAACTTAAATCCATCTGTTAAATTTCATAAATAAATTATTTAAATTTGAAGTCTATTTGAGACAGAAAACCTATTCCTGTTGTCTAGATCCAAATCGAGTTAGATAGCACTAAGGGTTTAAGATTTAAAATAATTTAATTAGGATTTTTAAACGTAATAATAATTTATTATGCATAAATTTCTATTATATCTTTGTATATAAATTAAAATTCTTTTCTAATTATCAAAGTCTTTCTTTTTTTAGACTTCTTTTCTCTCAACTCCTACACTCTAATTTAAAATTTTGAAACTCAATTTGAATTTTTTTTTCACAAAACCTTTCCGATTGAATGTCAGTATTTGTCCTAATTATCCAAAAATGTGTTTTTTTTCCAAAACATGATTAATTTACATCCAAAAATATCAATTGTTTCGCTCGGGATGGAGCTATCATTGGCACATTTCCCCGTAGTCACCGGTAGGTACTCCTAAAGAGTCCCATTTGGCGCATGTAGGGACTCCTCCTAGGGAAGTCCCCTCATGCGCAAGGTGGAACTCCTTTAGGAGTCCGCACACGCGCTGAGCGAGACGCTTCGTTATAACAGATTCAAAAAAATTAAAAAATTCAATCTTTTCTTTTACTCTTTTCTCATTATTTTTTTTAAAAAAACACATATTCAGATAGTTTAGAATGAACACTAACATTTACTAAGAAATATGTCAAGGATGAAAATTTGGATGCGAATGCAAAAACCTCCATTTATTCTCCCAAATTGCATCTTCGACTGCAGCACCTACCCATTTGACAAGAATTTCTTCTTTAGGGCGATAACGACCTCTTTGTATCACATGAGTATGCAGCGTCTTTGGCTGGCGCTCGTAAGTGGAATCATCCCGTACTATTGGAAGTTCAAGCATTATAACACCAAGCGGTATGCAACGAGACCAATGCGAGCCAAGATTTTGTAGGGGCCATAATACCTTGGCTGTAGTTTAGGGAGCTTTGAAAAGCTATAGTTCGTTGGCGATATGTTTGGAGACATATATATACACAATCACTCACAATGAAAATAGCTCTCGCTGATGTTGGTTAGCTTGAACTTTCGTTCAATTTTGCACCATGGCCAACTGAAGGCGTAGTGCTTTCAAAATGACATATCGACTTCACAGAAACTTATTGACTGTGTGCACTTTAGGAGCACAAGGAATGTATGAAAGCATATTTGGAGAAGGGACACCATAAACCGCTTCAAAAATGAGTGAGGCAAGTGGTGGAATAGACTGCCGTGTTGTAACTGTATTCTGCCTAAGCAAGCCAATCCAACCATTTCTTCTGTAGGTCACGGGTAAAACATCTAAGGTATTGTTCGAGAGCCTGATTACCCACTTACGACTACTTTTTGAGGTGATAACTAAAGCTCAAACAGATGGAATGCCATGCATCCAAAACAAAGCCTTCCAAAATGCACTAACAAAGACCTTGTYCACTGACAATGGATTCTGGCACACTATGTAAGTTAACAATATGACTAAGAGAGGCCTTAGCTACTATCATGGCTATAAAAGGGTGCTTCAAGGGAACAAAATATGCATATTTGGATAAGCGGTCCACCACTACCATGATTACAGTGTACCCTTGTGAAGAAGGAAGACCTGTGATAAAATCCATAGAAATTTGACTCCAATTTTTTTMAAGAATACCCAATGGTTGAGGAGTCCAGCTGGTMGAAGCTTCTCAATTTTACAACGTTGGAAAGTATCACACTCTTCGATGAGTATCTTTATGGCTGTCCATAYTCYAGGCCAAAGAAACATAGATCAAACATAGCTTAGAGTCTYTTGGAAACCAAAGTGGCAGCCAATGGATGATGCGTGATATCTGCCAATATTGATGGAATGAGAACTGAATTAGGACTGAGAAAATTTTTTCCCTTCTTCAACCAAACTCCATCCCGCTGAGAATATAATGGAGGAATTTTATCTGGATCTAATTTAAGACTTTGAAAAAAAGGATCAGATAAAACTTCCTTCTAAAGATTAATGCACCAATTTGAATGTGGTAAGTTAGCATGGATTCAAACTCAACAATACGGGATAAGACATCTGCTCCTTTGTTATTCACTCCTTTCTTATATTGCATCACATAATCATACCCGAGAATTTTTGCTAACCAATGTAACTGGGTGGGGGTCGTGATGCGCTGCTCCAAGAGGTATTTGAGACTCCTTTGTTCAGTTCACACTATAAAAGGTCGATCGAGAAGATACGGTCTCCATTTCTTGATGACTTTAACAATGGCCAGCATCTCCTTATGATAAGTTGATAATGTCAATGTTGCTCCTTTCAATGCTTCGCTAAAAGATGCTATTGGCCGGTCTTGATGAGATAATATTGCCCCTATACCAGTATCGCAAGCATCGCATTCGATCACGAATTGTTGGGAAAAATCTAGAAGGCGCAAAACGGGGGCTGTTGTAAGTACTGTCTTGAGTTGTATAAATGCTTGTTCAGCTTCCCCATCCCAATGAAATCCCACCTTTGAAGTTAGTTGATAAAGTGGAGCTGCAACTGTTCCAGTTCCCCTGATAAATTTGCGATAATATCTAGCGAGGTCAAGGAAGGCCTTCACGCCCCTTACTAAGGTTGGTATTGGCCATTCTTGAACAGTTATTTTGGATCCACAGAGACACCTTTCGTGATGATATTGCCAAGATAATCAACTTGAGTAGCGCCAAAATGACATTTAGATTGTTTAGCAGTCAACTGCCGCAAGAGTAAAATCTCCAGGACTGAACTGAGCTGTTGCAAATGATTTGCCCATGTTCTGTATGCACAAGAATATCATCAAAGAAAATAAGAACAAACTTTTCAAGGAAAGTGCGAAATAGCTTATTCATCAAAATTTGAAATTTGCAGGGGCGTTGGTGAGTCCATAGGGCACGACAAACTCATAGTGGCCTTCATGGGTGCGAAAGGCACTTTTATGGATATCCTCTTCCTTGACCCTGATCTGATGGCAGCCGGAGYGAAGAACAATTTTTGAGAAAAACTAAGCACYATATAGTTCATCAAGGAGTTCATCAATGAAYGGAATTGGATATTTATCTTTGATCGTTACATTGTTTAGTGCCTTTTAATCCACGCAAAACCTCCAACTCCCATCTGCTTTCTTCAYTAACAATACTGGGGATGAAAAGGGGTTGGTACTAGGCCGGATAATTCCTTATTTGAGATATTCATGTACCATTCTTCTATCTCAGCCTTTTCATRTTGTGGGTACCTATAGGGATGAATACTTACTATTTCTTGGTCAGGTTTCAGGGGAATTTTGTGATCATGTCATTGGSTACGACGAAGATCTACAAGCTCAACGAAAACCTGATCAAACCTATCAAGTAGTTGTTTCGTGTCTGCTGCCTCATCCAAGGTCATCTTAGTTGGACCTGGATTTATGACGTCAGTTGGAGCTGAAATTYGGACGTAATAGCCTATGCTTGTTAATTGTTGAAACTCACTATCATCTAAYGTTTCTATTGGAGCTCTTTGCAGAGCTCCAAATGTTGCACTTGTCCATTATGGGTGAATGCTATTATCAGATTGCGATAATCAGTTTGGATAGGCCTCAAAGTCTCCAAACCATTGCACCCCTAAAATCACTTGACAAGCTGCTACAGGTAAGACATAAACATTTGCCATAATAGAATAGTTTTGGATAACCAACGTGAGATTCAAGCATCTTCCTGTACATTCAATTTTCTCACAATTTTCGATCATTACCCGAAGGGTTCGACCCATCTCCACTGGTAGTGCTAATTTCCGGACAATAGACTGATCAATAAAATTATGTGTGCTTACTCCAACAATAAGCACTGTGACTTCCTTGTTCTAAATTTTCCCAATCATTCAAAGAGTTCGCAGGTRATTGGTTCTTGCCATAGCATGAAAGGAGATCTCGAGTATGGTTTCAACAAGAACCAGATCCTCGAGTTTATTGTCATCATCAGACTCAGAAGATATGGGACAATCTTCTCTCATAAATAGTTAAGGACGTTGACATCTATATCATGGACCATATTTCTCATCACAGTAGAAGTAAAGCCCTTAAGAAGTAAAGCMCTTTTTCTYGCCGATCTTGTGCCTCTTGTCCTGTTATGCGTCGAACAGAGGATTTGTTTTGGAAAAAGAAGTGGATATTTGGTTTGGGGGAGGACCAAGGAGGTCTGCAGTTGAATTGCTTGGGGTTCACGGGTAAGTWGCAGAGCTGATTGGTCGGTTGTCATAYGCATAGCAAGACTTCTTTTCTTAGGAACTCCGGTATCTCAATTAGGCACGCAACCCCTATGGTGTCTGATAGAGTTTTTAGTTGTTTTACCTTGACATCCAATCGAATCTCATCTCGCAACCCGGGCAATGAAACATCCGGCAAGGAATTGTCCAGGGAGGTTGTCTATCCGATGTGAGAGTTTTTCGAATGATTCCTGATAGGCTGTGATTATGGATGTTTGTTCGAGACGAGTTCAGGCTTCATACTGGTCATCATAATCTGTTGGTCGTAATTGGAGATGAATTGCTTTAATGAATTCTGTCCAAATGAGTGGKCCACGAAAATTGGTTAGCCATCGATGCCATTGTAGGGTGATTCATTCCAGGTGGAAGATGCCAAATCTACTTACTGGTCAAGTATACATTCTTGAAATTTAAAAAAAAAAAAAATATTGCTTTGCTTTATAGATCCATCTAGTCGACTCTTCTCTATTGAAATTTGGGAAAGTGAGTTTGAGACGGTGGATGTTCTTGTGGGAGGAAGGTTGAGAATGGCTATGTGAAGCCGATTAGTTGATGCGCTCATTCTGCTTAAGTGAATGGATTTATATCCATGCTGGTGGAATGATGAACTTGGGATGCTCATATGGATTGGAGTTCTTGCATAATGGTCTGGAGCATGGAGTGGACTTGATCGACATTATATTCATCACGTCCTAGTATTTCATTAACTTCGTAATGGAATTCAACAATGGTTTTKGCATGAGTGTCCATGGTTGAACTTGGCTCTGATACCAAATSATAGAGGAATTTTACTTACTGYAGAAATAATAAGCATAGAAGAAGGGTAGGAAGAAGTAAAGTGCAGAAAAAGGATAATAGTAATATTTGTCATACTGTARATCTGTTGCATAGAGTCCCCTCAAATAGACCTTGCATAACAAAGAAATAACTAGAAAATAGGAAAGCTACTAAAAAGGAGKGAACAATAATCTCCAATACATCGCATAATAAACAAGCAGTACGGACATGATCAAGTCAGTCCTATTGCAAAACATCATGGCTAAGTTGATTTTATCAGAAGGTTGCTATTTTATACAACAAAAATTGCTTGATTGTATGAGGTCCTTTGAATGAATTGTTAATCAAACGATGGCCCAAAGTCAGAGCTCCATTTAGTAACAAAAGTGCAATSTCTTAGTATTAMCCATGACCATTATTCAACAGATGTAAGTAGTCATCATATAAGGAAAATCCCCTCTCAAGAWCAATTATTTCACAACGCCATTCCAATTTCCACAAATCCTTAATATGCTGTTCTATAGGATCAGATAGTCCTCCACTGAAAGATTCATAAGCAGTGCAGCCATGAGATGCATGAATTCTCTCCCCTCACCATCAAAATCTCCGTCTTCATCTTCACCAATATATATGGGAGGTCGTTCGAGGATCGCCTTTACAAGCTCAACAAATGAACGACCCCGCCAACCAATTCCTGCCGCTGCCATTGTTGGTCATTTTGCATTGTGTTCCAGGGCAACTCTGCGTCTTTCTTCAATCATGTTGCCATTACCTCGTGTCTTTCTTGACGTTGCAGCAAATCTGGTTTGCCGCCTTCACTGAAGGACTAGACTCAGCTGGGTTAAGGATGCTGACATAGCCATGCCACCGTCCTAGGTCTGAAGGTTCCTATATTTTGGAGCGTTTTCAGAAGCTAACAATGATGATTTATTTGAAACAGTTTTCATGATGGAAATTCTTTTTTTTTTCCTCATACATATTGGTTTATGCATCTACCTATTAAATTAAATGAATGATACTTAAGTATTCCTAAATTAAATAAATGCTACTCAATTTTCATTTTAAGGCCATGGAGGTAGTAGTTTAGTGATTCATAATTTAATTTCTACATAAAATAGTAACTAATCCTAACATGGAAGTACWGAAAAAACTCATATAAGCAAAAAATCTCAAATATGCTTGATCATGAGCCTAGCTTATATAAGGAGTTTATTAAAAAAATAAACTCATAATGCTCGTAATTAGAATTGATGAAGTCAWGTATTTCTCTTGTACAATGATTGTCAAGGAAAGTGAATTGGAAAAGTAATTAATATCATAAATTTTAAGTTTCAATATTTTGTTCATAATTTATGTTTCTCATAAGGAATTTGATTCCCCGTATCTAGAAAAATAAATGCAAATACTGAGAAAGTGAATTCTCATTCAGAGATAGTATAGTGATTTTTTCTCCCTACGATTTTAATTAAATAAAGAAAAGAAAACTTGAAAAATCCTTCATATCTAATAATATATTGATTGACACTTCTATAGCTCCATCTCTTACATCCTTTTTTCCCCTTGCAACAATCTTACAAGACTCGAAACTAACTACATAAAATTACTATACTTCTTAAATTGAAATTCACATCATAATTTTATAACTTAATCAGATGAACCAATACCCAACGAAGAATAACAAATCTTCTCCAATTTCTTTAATTTTAGATAATTCATATGTTATGTTTCCTATTGTCTTATTTAATAAGAAAATTCATATTAGAGGAATATCAAATTAAAGATTACAATAATTATCTTTACAGAAAAAATCATTAAAAAATAAAAACAAAATTATAGAACATCAAATAAAACAAAAAGAAGTATCAAAATATGAGATAAGATATTCATTTATTTTTGATGACCCACAAAAATAGTCGATGTAAATGGCTAAGGCAGCAAAATGGCTTCAAGAAGTTGTGTGGCTACGAATCAAAACGGTTAAAAATACAGGAAGCATGTAAAGCCATAGATTAGTCATCGAGTAATAGCCGAAACGATAAAGGAATAGTAGCAATAGGCGAATCAACCAACTAAACAGGATAGAACTACCTAGTTGAAAAACTCGGGACACGTGTGCTACATGTCAGCTGAAGAAAGGGGATATGGGCCAAGAAGGATGCGCCAAAGGTGAAAAATGAGCTAATAGCCTCGGCTTCCTTCGACTTAAACCAACAAGAACATCTTATCCAAGTATAAATAAGAGAACATGAAAGAAGACAAGGATACCTCTATTAATCTAGAAATTAAGCATGTTATCTTCATTTTCATCTTTAAGTTATGTTTTAGTAAAGTTTAGCTAGCTTTATGAGAAATTTCTGCTTATTTTCCAAGCTTTTAGCTACATATCTAGATATTGTCATGTTTTTCTTGCATTTCAATGATGTTTGAAGTTATTAATTTCTTATTTCTTAGATCATTTTAGCTCTTTAATATGCTTTTTTACCATTTTCATTAGCTTAGTTTTATTGAACTATTTTATTTATCCAGCTTTCTTACTTGTTTTATCTACTTATAGTTTTCTTAGTTTTAGCTGAATTACTTTTTTTTTTTTTTTGCTTAATTTTCAGTTACTTATTTGCTTACTTCCCTAGCCATATTATAAGTTTATTTTTGCTNGCTAGCTTTATGAGAACTTTTCTGCTTATTTTCCAAGCTTTTAGCTATAGATCTAGGTATTGTCATGTTTTTCTTGCATTTCAATGATATTTGAAGTTATTAATTCCTTATTTCTTAGATCGTTTTAGCTCTTTAATATGCTTTTTTACCATTTTCATTAGCTTACTTTTATTGAACTGTTTTATTTATCCAACTTTCTTACCTGTTTTATCTACTTATAGTTTTCTTAGTTTTAGCTGAATTACTTTTTTTTTTGTTGGCTTAATTTTCAGTTACTTATTTGCTTACTTCCCTAGCCATATTATAAGTTTATTTTTGCTRTTGTGTTTAGCTATTCATAGAGGTTCTTAGGAGCTTTCTTTTATCAATTTTGCCAAGTCTTTTCAGCCAAAATTAGTTTATTTATCTTTTCTTCGCTATTTATAATTTGCCTTAGTCATTTTCTGTCAAGCTGTGCATTATTGCGCAWTATCTCGCATCTGGTTAATCTGTTTTCTTCCATTTTCTTTGCATCTTTTAGTTTGCATCTCACTTTCCCATTCTTAGTGATATCCAAAATTCAATCATATATGTTAGCTAGTTGAGTTGCACAATTTATGGAGGCCTTACTGGGACCCCACACATAAAAAAGAAGTTGTTATGGATCTGACGAGTCGATCAAGAAACTAGTCGGTCAGAGGTGAGGCTTGGTTAGACAATTTTAGCACACCAAAAATTTTATATGTAAAAAATTGCATTACTTTTTTCAAAAAATATTTGAATTGTCCAAATATAAGAGTTGCATTTTTTTCTTCTTAAACCAAATGTAAGATTTGCATTATGTGGATTCACTCCCATAGGATTCCAATTATTTATAATTAATTTATTCCTACTAAGCAGGCAGCCTTAAGGGGGAAAAAGAAGATATAAAAAGGTCAAAACTTAAGGGAAGAATTCGATTTTCTAAGGAAAAATGAAAAGAACGAGGAGTAGGTCCAATTATTTCTTTTTGTTCTTTTTTTTTTTCGTTTTTGGTCTATTTGGCCTTCTTTTTAAGGGCAATTTAACAACCAGCTCTATTTTTTGTAGGCTCCCATGTCGCTTTTGATGCAATTTGTTGAGATTTGTTGCGATGTGTGAGTCTTAACTTGTTAACCACCAACAAATCATATAAAATTCAAAAAGATTCTTTGTTGAAAAGCTTAGTCAAATGGTGTGTTTGGGAGAAAGGTTCTCCTTTAAATGATTTTTATTAAAAGACCTYGTCTATTAAATAAAGTGTAATATAAATGTCCATCTATAGTAAACTATCTCATTCTAATATATTTTTTAMATGACTAAATACCCTATKTTATATTATAGGTATTGCTTCTTCCCCTAACCAATCTAAAAGCRRCAAAATCTTYTTTTATCTCCATCCGGAGTARATCTCAGCAAAACCCACAAAATACAATTGCAGAAGAAGCCTTCTTCTCYATTTCACTCCTTTGACAGCTYTGAACCGAGAGCTTTCTTCCCTATTTTACTCATTTCCATTGTAGGCCAAAGAAWAAAGAAGCTAATACCATKATAGAGGAAAAAYGTACAACCTCTTTTCCCTATGTAAACCGCACTTCTAAACTTGTATATATTCATGTTGTTCTRTTTCTTCTATATAKTACATTCCATGAATTAAGACAWCTCTTCTCGTTTATAATTATGGGTAAATAATACCTATCAAAGTTATCACTATAATCCATMACCATACCTTTCATAGTTATKGAMGGAATATAACTAYAAATGGCACARTTATGGTCAAATCAGTTTAGACATGTTTGTAAATGCTAATGTGAGCTCACTATATTACATTAGACTATAATCATTGATGAAATGGCAAGAAATATATGCAATATAATGCACCACTGTAGGGCACGATCATTGGCATATCATAATAGTAAGGGACGCGGTTACGAGGCAAATCAGTTTAGAAATGTTTGTAAGTGCTAATGTGAGCTCAGTATATTATATTAGATTGCAATCATTGATGAAATGCAAGAAATATATGTAATATAATGCAAAATGGTGGGGCATAGTTATTGAGGTATCATAACTGTGAGGGACATAGTTATGGGCCAAATTAGTTTATACATGTATGTAAATGCTAATGTGAGCTCACTATATTACATTAGACTGCAAGAATTGATAAAGTGGCAAGAAATATATGTAATATAATGTATAACGGTGAGGCACAGTTGTTGGCATATAATGACGATGGGAGAACAGTTATGGCCTAAATCAGTTTAGAAATATTTGCAAATGCTAATGTCAGCTCACTATATTACAAGTTTATGGATAACGACCAAAACAATTTAGAATGCTTTCAAACTGAAAGTGTTTGTTTTATTGTTGAATTGCAGTTATGGATGCCTCAGATAGTTTGTAGATATATATATTGTTACTTTGGTGAGTTTGGCGAACAAAGAAGGCGGTGATGGGTGGACATTGAGGTTTATATAATGAAATGGTTAAGCAAATGTGGCTTCTATTTTTCTGTCAAAAAACATTAACCATGTTGAGTTATGTGAAAAAATTTGAGGGGGCAGTGGGTGGATTCTAGGGTAACTAATGTAGAGATTGACAAGTATAGTACCCAAAAATTCTAATTTTTCGATATCACCAACGAAGATTGAATTGTGACTATAATAGTGACTACCCGACCTCCCCTAGGTAGCACTGGGGCCGTACAATTATTGTCTGTCTCTCGATAGTCAATATAGTAAAACATTCAAAGTATATAATATCGTGAATAGAATATAAACCTCTTATTATGTACATAATCTTAAAATATTTACATTCCCAAATACACATAACTAAACTTTACAGTACAATCTCCAAAAATATGAGAATACAACTYTCAGATGACGGTGCAGATATTCTAACCATTACAAATGATTGAAAATCTCCAAGCTTCACAAAATCTATATRCGATGTAACTCTTCTAAGCTAATAGTYACCTAACTTCTCTAAGYGTCTATTMTTGTTACTAARACATGTAAAAATTGAGTGAGYTAGGCCCAGTGAGTCTCATGTGTGTGTGATAGTGTATAATTTTARTAGAAAATATTCAAAAAAGCATAGTACTACAGTTCRAATAAGAAATGATGAAATTATTGTTAGAAACCACTATTTCGGTAGAAATAGTATGAAATAACTCAATGCTGGAAAAAAATAAACATGCCAAGTTTAATGAAACATTTGATGCCAAGTATAGTAGAATTAGAAGAAAGTCAAAGCCTTAGACGCGGTAGAGGCTCACTTACGAGGTAAAAGATTTAACTTGACCTCTATCCCCTCCTCTACTTAGCAATTACAATGGAACATAAGTAAGCCGGCTAGCCTTGACTATAAGAGTCCACCCCATCCTCGTTGTATTAGATTCCTCCTAAATCTAGGGACGATCTGTATCTGTTTTCCAATCAATTTATCTACTATGCCGTACGCGTTATATGATTTAATGCCAACTGTCGCCCTTTTTGTGATGATAGATCTTGGCTCACCAGTTAGGTATGATCCAACCGATTAATTATCCATTTGTCAACTTCAAAAGCACTGTCATTCAGGTTCCTCAAGATTGGTACTCGACTGCGAGACAAAATTCAGTGTGAGTACTTTACCTGCGCGACTAGTATTAGGGTCGCCGGATTGCAGGTACTCAATTCCTTACGATTAGTAACCTTCCAAGTCCTGCTCTCAATAACAAGCCTGATCATAGAAATTTAATAAAATCTTGGAAACTTCAATATTAAATCACATGCACCATACGATCATCAAACCAAGTTTTCTTGTCAACTGAGCTAAAACATATTAATTTAAACAGAAAATAATCCATGCTGATAAATCCATATCGATTATTAAAAATCTATGAAATGTAAGAGCATTTAAGAATAAAATCTACATATTCTTCAAAGAATTTTGAAGAGTATTCTTGTGTAAAACATTCAAAAGAACTTGAAATCATTTTGCTAGAGTATGTTGTACAAAATCACATATTTTGAGAATTTTATAAAACGAAAGGAATCGCCTGTTATATTCAGTTTGTATATCCAACTTTTACTCTTCTTTGATTATCGCGTTCTATAGCCAAATTATAAGAGATCATTTTTAGTCTACGTCTTATGRTAAGACAATGATAATTATAGGAAAATAAATAATTTCCAAATTGTTATTAAGATCCCTAGGATCCTAGTGAACTGAAATTTAGAGTTTTTCTAGAGATCAGCAATAACCATCTCAACATTCTACAACTTACAAGTTTTAGGAATCATCGATGCTTTTGGGATATATTCTAAAGTATCAAAACTTAATTTTTGTTATAAAGTTTGTAATTAAAAGTAGAGTTTGACTCGTGATCAACAAATGAGCTGTAACATTATAATTCTTTAAGCTTTAAAGTTTCGAGATCATTTTATTTAGTTGAGAGAATACTTTGTTGCAAAAGCAACAAAACTTTCCCCATTTTCATCAATGAATGAACATTTTTTTTATAGAACCCTGTATAGTATCTTCCTTCTGATTGGTTTCAAACAGATAGCTTCCTAAATATAATGGGTCACAGTCTATCAAAATTGTCATGTGAACAAAATTTTGTTGCAAGTTAGTAATTTGCAGAAAAGTATTTATAGAAGTCATTAATAGGTAAATTTGTGAAAATTGTATAGCTAAAACTAAGAATTATAGTCAAAGGAATTCCAGGAGGTCCTTTAATCCAGTATAGGCTTAGACTTGATACCATCTCTAAGTCTAGTACTTGTAACAGTATTGATAACTCAATTCCTCTCCACTAAGGGGTTGCTGAGGGTCTTTTCTCCCATTCGTTTCCCTCTTGACTACATAACCTCTCTGTAACAAATGTAGACTTTAACAGCACCCCTATAAGAGAATTCAAAAGTTGTCACTTTAACTTGATGTTTGGTAAACATAACCAAACCCTTCATACGTTTAAGCCTTTTCTTTTGTGCAACATCATAAAGCAATATACCCTCAAAACAACATATCATCGAGTGCTAAGCATGTCATCTAACATGCCATCTTATTAATATGATGCTATCTAAGCTATTTTCAAGTTTCTTTTACTCAGAAATCTGTATATAAGTATTTTGGCATCAAATTTACTGGTTATGATACCTAAGTTGCTATACCTGCTGCATTCTTTTTTTTTCTAGTTTAAAATTTTGCTTGTTCTTTTTGCATTCGTCCATTATGTTCTCATGTGTCCTAGTCTGCCAAACAACCATTATAAAAGCCTCTAAACAACCTAAAAGCTCCCGAAGTACCTGTACAACTAATTTAGAATCTTAACAACCCTTAGTATACACTTCAGTTTGGAATTAAAATAGACAAAAAGATAACATCAGAGACAAATAATTTAGCAAAAATTGTGCACTTCATTGGATTCTCTTGCAAAGGTACTGACAAGCTCCTTAGAATTTGTTAAGAACAAATTTGGAAATCAAACCATTACTTGTTGGAGGTCAAATACTTTAAACTCCCTCACTAATTCCGAAGTTCAAAATAGCTTAGGTGAATACTAGAAGTATATAAAGCAAATACAGAAATGCAATGAAGAGTTGAGAAWGGCTTACCAAAGCACTTTTACTTTCTGCAAGAAGCAATAAAAAGAGAGGTGATGATCTCCTTCTAAGATAAATACTTTCGTTGTGGAAAGGGGGATTAGAAGTCTTTTGTGCTGAATTAGAGAACAAGTGAGGCGATGGAAGGGAGAAAAGAAGCTAAGCAGCTAGGCATGTTCCAGAAAAGAGATGAGGCAATGGTGAGTAAAGAAATAGATGAAAGAAAAGAATAAAAAATTAAGGATAAAGGATTTTAGAAGAAGAATCTAGTGGTAAGAATTGGAAAAAAACTAACCAATGAATAAGATATACATAAAGAAATGAGGTGAGATGGTAAAGTGACTAACTTAAAATAAGGTAAGCATAAAAAGAACAAATGATCTCAAAGATGAATGAGAAAGTTGAAAAATGAAGAAACGTTGCTGCTGGAGTAAAGAAGATTAGGAAGAAAAATAGCAAGAAAATGAAATAAGAAAAGGATAAGAAAAGATAAAAGAAATTTATTACTATTATTTTTGTTATTATAAACAATACTAGGATTTGTTTTTCATCCAATTAAAATATAATTATCCGAATTCTTTTTAACCAATGAACCAAATTACGATTCATTTATTTAAAATAATTTTAAGTATATAATCAAGAAATATTATAATTCCAAAATTTCTCTAATTTATCAATGTCTTAGCTTTTCACATAATCTCGTTTTATAAGATTTCATATTAACGAATAATGGCTGAAATGTTTAGGGTATTACAATAATGTAAAATGGTATCGCTCAGTTTGTAAATAACTTTCCCCTTTGTGTTACTTTTTTGAAGAACGAATTTGAGGAGAATGAAAAAAATGATGGTTTAGGAAAGAATAAAGAAGGGGCAGCACTTATTGCACCCCTTGCACAAGATGGTTCGAATGAAGCACCTAATTCAGGACATGGCAAATGAGGCTTTACTTTACTGGTAGATGCTGAGGCCCCCCAACCAAGAAGTCGAGGGTTTAACTCCTGTTATATGTAAGTTTCTTTCTCTAACGTGAATAGTACTCCCTCTTGTTTGTAAGTGTATATTCTAGGTCTTATTGTAACATTTGGAGATGTGCCTTAATGGTTCAATATTGTCATTCCCACCAAGTGTGGCTCCRATTATAATTGACRRGTAATGAAAAAATGACTCATTGTGTGAAATGCAAATAGATTGGATAATAGAGATTGGGATGGCATGGRTATAACTTCTCTATTTATCCAAAAAAAGATAAGATATTCTGGAAGATTCTCACATTGTTGGTGGAAGCATAGAGGAATTAAAGGCTAATGTAAGTTTCCCTGTGGACCAACACTAAGGATCCTAGAATGTGAAGATCTGCAAAGGAAACAATTGTTCCCCAACAAAAAATCTTTGATATCGAGGCTACACTTGCTTTCATTAAGGTGTAACTTTGAGTTTAAAGTTAGGAAGTCAGATAAATCTATTTATACAGTTATTTGTCTTGATAAGAGTTGTAAGTGGCATTTGCTAGTTGCAAAGTTGTATGAATCTGAAATGTTTGAAATTCGTACTTACCATAGCCACTGGTACCTATTCATTAATCGAAACTCACATTGCCTATAAGTTTGAAGATGTTAAAAGGATTTACAAACCAAGAAACATCATTAATGATAATGATATTTGTGAAGAGCTTGTCATAACTATAACCTATAGTAATGCATATTCGGCTAAGTATTTTAGTAATRAGCTCGTCCGATGAACACAGGATGATAATTATGGCAAATCATTGTATCATGATATTTTAGAGCAAATAAATCCTAGCAGAGTGATGTCTATCGAAAATGATGGTAGTATTCATTTCAAGTCATTTTCTTATGTTATTTTCTTGTGCTGCAACCTTCCATTCTTTAGATTTCTACCGTGAATTTTACGTAATCAATTGTCATATTTTAGAACGCCTTATTTATTGAAACTGAAAATAATATTTGTTTCAGGTATCTTTTTATGGCACTGAGATGAAATGTACGTGGATACCAATATTCAATGAGATGTGTCATTTATGTAGATGATACCTTCATGACATATAGATATCGAAATACTCTACTTATTGCCACCTATCAAGATGCGAACAACCAAATTTATCCATTTGCATGAGGTATAGTTAACTTGGAGAATGAAGCGTCATTGACTTAGTTCTATCGTCAATTGCAAGAAATAACAGGTGACATGTATGAACTTGCAATTATTTTGGATGTGGTAAAAGCATTCCACATGCATTTTGAAATGTCTACCGACTTTCACATCATGGTAATTGCATATGGCACTTGAGCAATAATTTGAAGGCTAAATTTTCAAGAGCTGATTTATCCTCATTGTTTAGAAAGATGGCAGGGATTTATACCTTAACAAATTTTGAGGCATACATGACAACACTTTATGGTAAAAAAGATGGGGTTAGAGAATGCTTAGAATCTGCTAGTTTCCATTATTGAAGTAGAGCATATTTTAAATGCACTCAATACAATATCGTGATAACAAACAATGCAAAATTTGTGAATTACGCGTTAAAAAGGGCTCGAGATTTTACGTTAGTTGGTTTGATTGAGTATATTAGACAATTATTGTAGAAATTGTATTATGAAAGAAATGAGGTGACATGAAATTGCACTAGCTATTTCACARGAAAAGATGAGTTTGAACTATAACCAGGCAAATGGGTAGAATGCGATCAATATCCCAAGTGAGTTCTAAGTTGTTAAAAAGTTGAAATCATGTGTTGTTAATTTGGAAAACGCACATGTACTTAAGCAATTTGATCTTGATAAATTTTCTTACTCACATGCAATTCCCCATCAAGGCAAGATATCTTGACAGTTATACTCTTTGCACTCCATTTTATACCACTTCTTGTTAGAGAGCTGCATATTGGGAGTTTATTTAGCCACTATCAAATGAGATTGAGTGGCAATTTCTCGTGGATATTATGTCAAAAGTGGTCCTTCAATCACTAACAAAATGACCTATTGGACGCTTACTGAAACTATAGAAAAAATCAATCAAAGAGGTAAGCAAGCCCCATAAGTGTAGTTTGAGTTTGAARATTGGTCACAACTACTTGTACAAACCATTTCCCTGAGAAGTGAAGACATCTATTTATGTTTTCTTATTTATTTATCTTAGAATTTAAATGTAATATATGAAAAGATAATGGGATATCTTAAGATTTTTTTTTCTTTGTTTTATCAAACATAATTAAAGTAGAATATGATAACTTCAATATGTTTACGGAAGGTCATATTCCTATACATGGTTATCATCTCCTTCTTMATTTTCTTCAAGAGTATGAAATTATGGCTCATCACGATAGGAAATAGTTATAGGCGTATCATGATGGTAAAGGATGCAGTTATATTAATGAAAAGTAATACTACCTATACAAATAGAAATTGAAAAATTCTTTTGAACATGATAAAGCGTTCCCAATCACTAAAAAACACCAAAAATCGTTCTTCATTGAAATTCTGGCTCATAACTACATAGGCTCAATTATAGGCATATATATCATAATCGTGGGGGCACAGTTATGATCTCTACACCAATCTATTGCAAGATTTTTACTAGAATATATGTTTTACTTATCATAATTACATATTCGATGAAATAATTAGTCATTCCTCATTGAAATTCTGCTCATAACTATAGGGGCATAGTTATGATCCTCTATACCAATTCGTTGCAATATTTATATCCAAACATCTACTTTACTTATTAAAATTACANATTTTCTTCAAGAGTATGAAATTATGGCTCATCACGATAGGAAACAGTTATAGGCGTATCATGATGGTAGAGGGTGCAGTTATATTAATGAAAAGTAATACTACCTATACAAATAGAAATTGAAAAATTCTTTTGAACATGATAAAGTGTTCCCGATCACTAAAAAACACCAAAAATCGTTCTTCATTTAAATTCTGGCTCATAACTACAGGGGCACAATTATAGGCATATTTATCATAATCGTGGGGGCACAGTTATGATCTCTACACCAATCTATTGCAAGATGTTTACTAGAATATATGTTTTACTTATCATAATTACATATTCGATGAAATAATTTGTCATTCCTCATTGAAATTCTGCTCATAACTATAGGGGCACAGTTATGATCCTCTATACCAATTCGTTGCAATATTTATATCCAAACATCTACTTTACTTATTAAAATTACATATTTGATGCAATAAGGAATTAGTTGTGATCTATACTTCTTCAACACTGAGATTTACTATGGATAGTACATAATGAACTTATGTGCTATGGTTAAGTAACATTTCTTATACAAATAGAAATTAAAACATTCTTTGAAACATTATAAGGATTTCTAATCACTAAAACACAACAATAATTATTGATCCTCATTAAAATTCTATCTCATAACAGCAGGGCACAATTATAAGTATATCATAACGGTGGGCGCAATTATGGTTCTCTATAGCAATTCATTGCAAGATTTGTGCTTAAGCATTTGTTTTCCTTGCTAGACCTGCATATTCGATAATAAGGTACACAATTGGTCCTTTGCACCAATTCCTTGCAATCTCCATTTAGCGCGGCAATCGAGTTGTGTTCGAGTTGGCAAGAATCGTTGGTGAAATTAGGCATGAGGAATGGAATCTAGTCATTGGCCCTAGGTGTGAGAATAAAAGATAGGTTTGATGGACTACTAATAGATAGTGGGGAATCCACAATAATTCTTCATTTCCARAAGGGTCAAACTTTAGAGAACATAGTATAAATATGTGAAGATGAGACATCTTCGTTAAAAGGTTAACATTAGAAGAAGATGAATGAGAAGGCTTAATCATACGAGAGCCAAGGCAAGCCTTTTGTACTGAAGAGACAACCAATGGAGATATTGAGAGGATAGTAGAGAAAAGGTTAAGTGCCTTTATGGTCAATGGCTTGTACTAGTAAATTTTCGTGGCAGGGAATCTTATACAATCTTACACAATAAATAACCATAACTAAAAAAAAAAAAAACTATGACTATTGATTACTATCAAAAATTTCTTATATTTACCAATGTAATATATATAAATCATATACATATATATAAACAAGTTCAGATACAAATGTATAAATATACAAATACTAATCTAAGGGTCAAATGATGACCAAATATTTTCGTTGCCATCTTTTTCCTCCATATCACCATAGTTTTTTATCAATAGAATTCAAGTCCAATTTTGTTACAACAAATTCAATTACATTTTTTCATGTACATGCCATAATCATAGCTGCACATTCAATGTAAAGTTAAATCTTATTCGTTCAACAATCTAATATGTAACTCTGCTTGTTGTTGATTGCTAAAGAAAAACATATCCATTTAACTGATGAGGAAGCTTTTTGGACCATTTATAAATGATTTTTTTAGTGGGGTATAGTTATCTCTAGCCTCACTTCTCATGAGTCAAGCATCAAAAACTTCAAGGGCTCCATAAGCTTGTTTAGGGCGACATCACGTACTAGACCTAGTAAGTTATCAAATATGTTAATGCAGTGCTCATCCAAGTCTATTCAACCGCAAGCAAATGACTGCTTGGGATACAATATGGCAAGTAGAGATAGCGGCATGTCTTTCAAGGTTTGCCAAGTGGTGGGAACTTCCACTGACATAACCATGAACATCTGACTGAAAAGAAATTTTTCATATTACCTTTGTATGTTTCCTTTTGGTTTTCACCCATAAGAATGTTTCATACTTTGAAACAAGCTCGAGTCGAGGATGGCAGCATCTTGTTAGAACAGGATGGGATGTTTCATCGACTGTTATCCAGTGTGGTATAATGCATTATCCACATGTTGTATGCCAATTAAACATTAGACTAAAGTTGTAACCAACTATTCACAAGGAAACTTTTTAAGGATAGTTTTACTTATATCATCATTAAGCCACAGGAGAAAGAAGGAGATCCAAGAATTTCATATTTTCGTCGCAGAAGGCCAGTTACAAGTATCTCTATAAAACATAAACCATTCTTTCACATTGAAATTTAATTGTATACAAGACATATCAAGTTTAAATAGGATCAATTCAAATTGCCAAATTATATTTCATTTGCCTTGAGAAAAGATTAAGACTCTGAATGCGGATTGACTTGGCGGAGCTAAGTCGCGAGAGAAGTTTAGGGAGGATGAGGCGCAACTCGGCCTGAGCGCGAGCATCTAAAAACCAAAGGAGGGAGCACATGTTAGCGTGGGAGTGTGCGTGGTTGAGAAGGTTTTTCATTCAGAAGAGAAAATCGGGTGAGCGTTGGGGAGTCCGCTGGGCGTGGGGGTGACGAAGGAGACACAAAAGAACAGCCGGAACTTGAAAAAACCTGTTGAAGAGCTGTAGACGGGAAGAGACTGCTAACAGAGGAGTGTGAAACCGAGTAAAAGGAGTAGAGAGAGTAATGTAGAGAGTCGAAAGGAGGAGCTTGTGAACGGTAAAAATGCGGGGGAACGCGGGGTTGTAGGAGACAAAAAAAACAACTGGAGAAATGTCGGAAGAAATGGGGTTGACGGGAAAACGGGGGAAAAAATTGATACATAAATCTACTTTAGGGAGTTAATTAGTAAAGTTGTTTGATTTTAAGTCACATTATGTCCATTTAGTAGTATGCTGGGTTAGAGGCTGTTCTTTTAATCAATTCATTTCCTCAGTGTTGTGGGTGATTATATCTCCCTGCCGAGCGTTAAGTTAGTGGTCTATTCTGCTCCTGTTTTTATGCCCGGAACGGGAGTGGCTGAGTGAAGTCGTCACGAGGGTGTGATGACGCGTGGCGCGTGAGTGAGTAGTTGCGGGTCCTGTGGCTCTTCGGAAGCTTCGCCTACAAGTGTGAACGGAGAAAGTAGGAGTAGAGGCCGTTCAGTGTCTGTGGGTCTTTACTCTGCTCTAGTGGGAGCTTACTGTCGCGGGTGGTGAGCGG
>MEJB01000006.1:9958705-10045412 GCA_001752375.1 Rhazya stricta
TCAGATTAAACGGACTAGGTTCGACTGGCCCGAGGCTATTGACCCTCTTATTGGGAGAGGGGACTCATCRAGCAACTCTGAATGTTTCTTACCAGCTAAGCGAAACACTTCATAAAGATAAAACCTTAGCGTCCTCTTTCAGTTTTTCTTGCTCCTCATACGAAACCGAAGAAAAATTCTTAGAATCATCAATCTATAGTATATATCGAAGATTTAATCTGGTAATCGARAGCCATTAGGATGAAAATTAGCAACTATAGCTTCGTATCTGTTTTAGCCCTCTTTTTCATTTGTGAGATTGGGCTCTGCATGGCGTCGTCGGCTGAMGAAGATGAAGGGTTCATAACGATGAAGACTAGTACTCTTCTTGGTGGACTTCATGATAGAGGATACGAGAATGATGGAGAAATTGAAAGTATCGGTCGTTTTGCGGTTCAAGAGCACAACAAGAAAGAGGTCGGTTATTATTATATTTTGTTCCTTTTATTGTGTTTATTTCTTTTGGTTGATTTTTTTCCAGCTATATAATTTTCTTTGAATCATCTAGGTAAGTCCAGCAGATTTTTATTTTTGTATTTTTCCTTTTCGATAGCATTTTCTCTTTCTGATTTTGCAGTTTGATTGAATTCCTGAGTGTATAAATAAGAACAATCAAATATTATTTTTTTTCCAGATTTTGAATTTATTATTTCTCATCTTACTGATTATGGATGAAATTTCAACCTCCGCTCCCCCTCTTCTTTTGACGGCAGAATTCGCTCCTTGAGTTTGGAAAGGTGATCAAAGCCAAACAGCAGGTGGTTGCTGGTATAATGTATCGTCTTACTTTGGAGGCAATTGATGCTGGCAAGAAGAAGATGTAYGAGGCAAAAGTTTGGGTTAAGCCATGGATGAACTTCAAGCAGCTGCAGGAATTTAGGCACGCTGCAGATATCGGTTCCTGCTCTTCATCTGAATCTTTTGTTGAAGAAGGTAACATATTTTTTAATTTTAGCTGTAAAAACTGTTGACCACTAAATGTAAGTTGAGATTTTGCTTTCATCATGTACTTCATGCTATATCTTCGCATGCTGTTCAAATTTACTTCCCCCCGCGCCCCCCGCTTGAAGTTTTTCTATATGGATAAGAAAATGAATGTTTCCTTACTGGATGGACATATACCCATGTTGAGGAGCTGATAGCTAGAGAAGCAGAGAAGGAGGATGGTAATGAGATTTGGAGATGATTGTGCAATTCATTCAGTTGGATCTAGAAGACAGAACTGTTGAAAGCTTTAACCTACGATTTCTTTAAACACTTAGTGGCTTCACGTGTCTATTAACTTAATTGAGAATCTTATCATCAAAATGAGTTCTCAGCRTATGTAATCCTTATTTYRAATCAGACTGTTAAATATCTCCAAATCAAACTGTTGAATAACTGTAGAGTGAGACTACRTTATTGGATTAAGTCTAGCTATTACGTGCCTRAGCTGGCATAATGGGAATAAAGCTTCCTGTTATGGCTTATTATGCAGTAGCTAAAGCTTGCTTTGCTTTGTGTTTTGGGTTTGGTTTGCTTTCTGGTTCYGACAAATTCATCTAGTTGGAACTTCGACTCTCAATCACCTATTATTAGAATTGTTATTGTCTATTATACTCGATGCAGAAGTAGAAGTTCTGAYCCCTGCTTGGGGTGTGATATGAATTACATATTGAGGAATGTACTCAATAGATGTCAAATTCAATATATTAATCTAAATCTAAACAGTATGAGGCTCTTAAACTGGAGCTCATTGAAGTATCGGTTGAAATGCCTTGTTATCAGAAACAAGAAACACTTCATCAAAATTGTTTGGTAAATGTGCAATTAAACTTCAATATGGATGATGTGCTAGTGATATGATTTTTGGGATATGTAACTGTCTTAGTTGTATTCAATCATATTGATCTTACATGGAATTAACCTACGATACTCCAGATGAACATTTGTATACACGATCATTATTGATAACCATGTATACAAAACATGGTCATGAAAGAGAYTGTGAACTACATTCACCGAGGCAAGGGAGGTTTGTTAGGTATAATTTTTCCTTGAATATTTGGTGGCATAACGCATGATGGCATCATCTATTTTCYGTTGCCTGGTTAAATCTTTTGTCAAATTTATATCCTCTTATTAATGGAATATGACTAGCAATTCTCAAGCCATTCAGATGAGCCTTTTTTGTTCAATCTCAATTCCATGATTCTTGATCTTTTTTCAGTACTTATTTCTACTTATGGCTACCTCATGGGCAACTACTATACTTATTACTTTTGTTTCCTTGAACAAAAGTAATTGAAGATAAGTTTATAGAATGAATGATATTGGAAGAATTTGTTCAATTTCCAGAGATAACGAGTACTTTAGTCCTGCTGCTGTATAAGCTGGGGAGYAGTGGGACGTACAATGAAATTRTTGTTGATTAAGTACTCTGTTGGTGTAACTAATGACTTCAGATCAGACCATTTTGTAATCTTGTTGGGATTATATTTTCCTTGTAGAAAAGGCGATCAATATATTTAGATTTCATTCATGAGATTAAACTAAATGGTGTTACTTTTTACTTTTTTTCACTTCAGAATGAGTTAAATACCCATGATGATAACAAGATACTTTCTTACAGTGTCTACAGGTTAATTTTGATTGTTGCTTTTTCCTGGTAGCCATTGCATCCACTCCTTTTCAACAATAGTCTAAGTCAAAATTTGATTATATAGACCAGGAGTTGACATATCACATTGGAGTTATAATAATTGTTAAGTTCCTATTTTGAAATCTTTCGATCTGGTTTACCTCAGGAGTGATTATTCTTTATAGATAAGGAACTGGATATTATCTGAGTCTAAAAATATWTATACTGATTATAGAATGTCAATGAGTTTTTTAATTATTTCTTGAGCTTTKAGAGTGGATTTTATTGTTRAGTGGATAATTGGGATGAAAAAATAATCAGGTTGGACCCTTTTGTGAATCAGATAACCATGGGCCTGGATGGCAAACGGTGCCAAGACATGATCCGAGTGTCCTAGACGCAGCACATTATGCAGTCAAGAATATCCAGGATAGATCTAATTGTCTAGGCACATGTTTTCTTTCRGAGATCCTTCTAGCTAAGGCTAAGGTTGCAGTTAAGCTGATTGTTTTTGCTTCTGATATTCTGTTTTTCCTCTTCTCTGTATCCTCTTTGGATTTTCCTTCTGTCCTTGTCTCTGTTTATTGATTAAAATTGCTTTGGTGAAATGCAGGAAATTGAGAACGATATGAAGTTCTATTTGCTTCTGAAGACTAAGTGGGATACAAGGGAGGAGATATACAAGGTTGTGCTTAGCAAGCACATGAATGGGAAGTTTTATAGGTTTGAGTTTCTGTGAAAATGATATGGCGAAAACATCATAAGGAAGAATTATCTGTTGAGTTTGAAGGGACGGATGTGACCTTAATAGACTATGAAAAACCATAGAGACCTCCAAATATTGTATAAATACATATGTGCGTATGGACTGAGAAATTTGATCTAATACACGTGAAGTTTATGTGGAGGAATTTACATTGATACATTTAAGGTTTCTTGTTTAATTTTGTGAATGGTATATATGGCTATGATAAAAACGAATATCTGCTTCTTTAAAGTGGGTGGGCTTTCTGTTTCGCCTATGATAATTGTCTCTGAAATATGTAATAGAATTTAGCATTATGGCATTGTGGTATCCATTTGCGATTCTGATTTTGTTTACAGATGAAGATTAGTTTTTCGTTTTCACTGCAAGTAAATTCGGGAAAGTTGTTGGAATCACGTAAGTCAATATTTAATGGGCCATAGAACATGACAGCATTGAGTTTGTGCTGTTGTATTCATGTCTCATGTCTCTATCCGTGCACCTTTAGACATGGTTTGGCTTGAGTTAATTGTTGGAACCAGTAACCGCGTTGTTTCCCCACAATGTCTCTACCTCTCTTCGTCGTCTAATATGCGATAATGATGGATCGTATGTGAAATTTGCATATCTGGATGAACATGATGCGGGAGGAAGTGAGAATGTCTCATTGTTGGAGGGTAGAACTGAAGAGAAGCAAATACATACAGGAATAAACGGTTTTCATCCTTCATGGGGCGAGCAAATTTTATTTTTGCCGGAGAGTCATCCATCGGATTAATTTCCACACTGAAGATAAAAAGATCAAAATATAATGAAACAAAAATAAGRTAGGGATCGAAGATCACAGGTCACTGAAATAAGGTTTAATAACCGATACTAAAATAATGCTTAATAAATGATGATAAATATAGGACCTTCCATAAGCTTCATGGTTTTTTAAACTTTTAAAATTCTCCTAGCTCCMGGCAGTTGCCTTCATCTAGTTTCCATCCACTCCCTTCCGATGGAGCATATGCTTACAGGGTTGCTTCTTCTGGTTATTTATGCTGATTCCTTTCGTAATGGGTTATGGGTTACACAAAGAACAAGTGCTTAATTGGACGTTGGAGTCTATGAATGGACCATTTTCAATAATCATTAAGAACCAATCTTTTAAATTTTGGTTACATTATGGGTGTGTTTAATAAGAATCAATTTTTTAAATTTTGATTACGCTATGGGTGTATTTAACTTATTTTTCCAATCAAGTAGTAACTTCTTGATATCAATAGTAATTCCAAAAACCTTTTAAGATCAAAATAGCTTTAAAAATATTTCATAAATATTAGTTGTCTTTCCTAAAAACTTTTTAGCTTTTACTAAGAAAAAGTTTAAAATCGAGCTTTTTAGAAAAGCATATTTTAGATTATAATYGATAAATTTAATCCCTTTGTTCCTAATTCCGGAAAGACATAATATTTAAACTGGTTTATTTCCTTCTTTTCTCCTCTAACCGCTCCTTTCCCATCGTTCCTCACCTCGCCCCACCGCCATCAACGACTGGAAGCTCCACCTTCTCCTACCACCGCCCACCACCATAGGCGTATTGCTGTCGCAGCCCTTCTGTGCTCCTGCCGTTTCCGTCTGCACATCAGGTTTCACACTCTTTGCCTAGTGTTCAACTTTCTTATTTCCATTGGTTCATCAACATGCCACYCTTCTCTGCCTAATTTTCGTTTTGATTTTTAATTGTTGTTTTGTGAACTCTGACTATTTTCTGGTCTAACCAASGTAATGGGTAATTTTTGGATAAACTCAACAGTGTCCGTAAGAAGAAACTCTTTCTCATTTTCCATCTGGATCAAACCAACAATCGATATTATGAATCTAAAAATAACTTCGAGTAAAATAGATTAGTAATGGCAGCAAATAAAAGCCCTTTTCCTATCATACTAATGTCTAAGGTCTATCATCTTATATTCAAACTCAGAACAATTAAAAGACCTCAAGGCTTTTCTMCAGTGTAGTTAACCTGTACTCTTCTTGTAGTAGGATCAAGTGTGGCAAACRAATCAGTCTTCCGCAAGAACATTACGTCCCATTAATCGATTTAAAAGTGTGCTCTTTCCAGCAGATTAGGCTGCCACATGCAGTCCTACCAAAAACTGTTAGTATCGGGCCATATTGGTAGTGCTCTTATGCTGTCTCCAATCAAGATTGTGTAGCTTTCTGATCCTCATTGGTGAACATTAGSTCCTTGTTCTTTTGTTTAATTCTGATCGCTATCATGATTGCTGTGCTAAACATTGCCTTACCACTAAGCAAGATAACATGATATGGTCAAAGGTAACTGCAATTGACTGCCATGTTAGTGTTCTGTTGCACATTTTGTGAAACAGACCAGGTTAATACAACCATGTCATATACTAGAACTGATTTTTGACTTGTTAATGCGTTGAAGGCCGAAGGTCAATACAACCCTTAATAGATCTTTATGGTGAAGTTGTTCATAGTTTAATAAGGTTGGGAAGCAAGATAAGTAGGCTAGAAATAGKAAGACAATCGGTTTCTTATGGTACATTAATAGCTATCAAGTCCATGCGTGTACTTATCTGTGTGGTGCTGTTTTTATTCARTGCAAGTCCTTGCTTGTAATTATATCCAAGTATATTTGGTTAGAGAGGAAGAYCTTTTTGTCAAGTAAAAGGAAGAGAACCAAAAAGAAGGGGGAAAAAAGGGAACTTGCTTATGTTGGCTGGAAAGACTTGAGAAAATTGTTTTGTGTCATTATATTATGCAATGTCCTTTTGTGTCATTTTGCTAGTAAAACATCTTTAATCAATAGTCTTACCGAACACTTTACAAACTGATTATTGGGACAATACTCCATTCATGATAAATTACCAAACACTACTAAACTTCTCCTGACAAAACTTTCCTAAGAGCAATCCCATCTTTACAGAATTGCAATAACTAGGTGTTCACTGGTCAGATTCATTTATATTTCACCATGTGTTTTATTGGAAAGGTAACAATGTTGAACATTTTGGTGGTGGAAGGGTTTAGGGCTATGTAATCCAGAGTCCRTATATCTATTTGTCATAGTAATGGAGTAATTTTCGAATTTATTAGACTAAGGAGTATCCTGTGGCTAGGATTAGATTATCGTCGGTCTTGTGTTATTCGTTACATCACTATCACTTCTGATTTGAAGCAAAATCTTGGAGGTGCCTAGCTTGATGGATGGAGTAAGGACAAACCTGTAAAAGAGTTCTATCTATTTTGTGGGAGACATGATGCAGTGGAAACATGCTTTGTYGCTATATTTAGTTTTGACACCAAATATTAGTTGATCCAAGTGATAAGGGATCATAGCTGATTAGTTCGAGGACAAATATGCAAAAGAATTCTATCTATTTTGTGGKAGAAATGATGCAATGAAAAAAATGCTTAGATGCTATCCTTGGTTGACACTAGAACGTACCTGATCCAAATAGCATAAYAACTGAATAGTTGATTGCTCTACATGTTGACTTGTTGAAGATAGCCAAATAGGGTGCTTAAGGACATAGTTCCCCACGCAGGATCAACTGAAGCGTGATACTTGCAAGATTGGTGGATCGATAATCGGCTGGAACAACTAATGGAAGACAGTAAACCAGCTGATGTGGCTGATCATTCCTAGCTGACAGCCGAKTTGTTTAGGCTGGATGAGATTGTTGTTGGCGGGTCCACTGTAGTAATGGAAGTTAACTAGGACTCTTCTTCCTCAATCAACTTTTTAACCAAGTCTTAGGAAAGCACATTCTTAGACACTTTCGCATGGGTTTTTAGGAGCAAAATTCTAAGTTCACGACCTCYAGCCAGAGTAGCTTCCATCGTGATTTTATGAGTGATTGTACAGCATATTTTAGGATACAGGCGGGTATGAATGAATAAGAAGAAGGCAAGAAAAAGCGTCCATGCACCGAACAAAAGCTTATTTTTACCATTTTCTTTATTGTTTTCTTGTGTTATTTCAATTCAATTTCGACATTGCTCTGGCTAGATTGAGGTTGATGCTGGGGTAGTCGATCAATAAATTAGGAATACAAATTCTTCTTGTTTTTATCTTCTAAACACATTGTTCACACTCTAGTTTAAGAGCTTCCTGTAGTATCTTAAGTACCCCACTTAATGAAAGTGTTTATAGATCCGATGACAATAAGCAGCCAAACTAAGGTTCATAGTGTTAGCTCACCTGGGCATTCTATTTTGCATCACCTAACCATCTAGCATATTATCTTTTGAGCCAACACTTGGTTTTGAAATTGGTATGTTCAAGTTAAATATTTAGAGTCCATGTAATATCCATTGTATTGTTTGATGATGATCGTGTTGTATTGATTGATCAAATGATGAAGAAGATTTGCTCATGGGCAAATAAGGAATTGTGTGGTGTCAACTAATAAAAAAAAGCCCCCGTTTGATAAGACTGAAGAATGAAGTATGAAGGTTGAAGTCTGAACAGCACTTGAATGTATAAACACTACAAAGCTACCTTAGATTTACTTTGTACGTCTGATTCTGAATACTGAATTTGGTAACCTGATATGAAATGTCTCAATATATTAAGTCATGATATCATCACTTAAAATCTATGGAAGGAATTAAGAATCTAACATATCCACACTAGTGCACCACCAGCGCAAAGGAGCAGGTCGGCACTTAATGTATTAAGACATTGTAAAATTATATTATGAAATAACCTTAATTTAATTTAATAAKTTCTTAATTCATTCACTTTTAAGTGTTAAATTGAGTTATCAAACAAGGCTTAAATTTTGTTTGGTATGCAAATGTTTTGTGGTAGCATATTCGTATTGGTCACTGTTGTAAATGATCAAGTAAAATCATGATGAAATTTCCATGGTGTCAGTAGAGTAAAGGACATATGGAAGGAAGGTGAAATTTAATGAGGTATATTTACCAAAATAGGCTTAGATTTTGGCTTATTAAGTGTGAAAYTAGGTAGATCTTATGAGACATGTATGAAATATATGCTACTAGCTCCTCAAAAGGATGGATGGAGAAACCAAACTACTTAAGTCGGAAAGCTCTGCGGCTTGTAAGTGGATCTCCGAGGCCTCACAAGAGATGAGTAGGGTTGGAGGTCCAAGGCAGTATGAGGTTGGTGTAAAACAAATACCTGCGCTAACTAGTGTCTCCATTTGGTATTGCACCGTGCACAGTGTCCAACAGTTCTCAGATATTTGAAAGTCTACCTCGTTTGTTCGTCCAAGAAAAGCTGGGCCTGTAAATCCCAAAATCAACAAGTCCACATTATGTTATAAAGTCTCCGATCCTTTGGTTTGCCTAKCCGTCACATGTCTACATCCCAGCTTYGTCTCCCTGTATACAACCAGGTTAAAGTCTCYRATTAGAAACATGGAACTSCACAAGGAGCCAGCTGAGGTGGATACTCCCACAAAAACTCTCTACATGCTTAGGGGAGATGTAGATGGCTAAGATAGCCAAAGTTTGCTTCCCCTTGTTTGYAATAATCATGTTAACTACTTAGTCACAGGAACAATGTCGATGACACTACCCGTAATGATCCTTATATATAAAATAATTAGRAAGTTATTGAGGCAGGGGAATTTGACCCCWTAGGGGTAAGGGACTTGATATAGTGCGATACCTAATTTCTTGTAGTTTGATCTTCATCAAATTARTCATAACATTCRCTAGAGTAGTCTAGTATGGCTGCTGTCTGGAAGGAGTCATGTCCATCTCCAAGTAATTCTAGCTCCCTCTTGCAAGGTCTACCGATGGCCTAATAGGCGGTTCATCCAGCCTGCTAGCTTGGGTTGCCTTAGCAAGAAGATCCTTTGTTGATAAAGTAGAGTACAAAGTGTAATAGTAAAGTGCAAATCATTTTGAGGAGTAAGGTTGGTCAAGAATGGCTTTCAATCGGGTTGAAAATTACCAACTGTAATTGGTGAGCAATTGGTCAAATATTGACCGTWGTTGATGATTGATCAAYCATAGTCTTCCGAGAGCTTGAGATTTGGCCTTTACATGTGTTTTATTCGTATAACTTTATTTTATTYATTTTTCATTTRTACTTCTTATAATTATATGTGCTTTTAAACTATTTTTTACGACTTTGGCTCAAATCGCACTTATTTCTCATGCAGTTCTCTCAATTGTCTCTTAGACTTTATTATTTGGCACTCCTATCTACAGATTWTATAATAATAAGCCTACTAATATTTCTTTTCTCTTCCCAAAAGTACTTTTCAGCAATTTTAGTGTTTTGCTTCGAATTTAAGATTAGARAAGGATTTGCTCTATCTTCCCAAATATAAGAAAAGTGGTGGAGTTTGATGGCACTTGGGATTTTTACTTCCAACTGGAAASCTCTTTAGTGTAACTCTATACAACCTCACAGATAGTGGCGATGAGGTTTAATTTCAAGAAAATCAACCTCAATTTGCTACTCACCAGTCTAATCCTGCAAAGTCAATGGGCAGTAATAGAGGAATCCTTTTGAAAGACCTCAAGTYGAAGATCCCGGAACGRTTCAGTCTRGTGCACCGACTGTTCCCCTTCTAGAGTATGGAATGATCTTGTTGAACATACCAGATRTCTCTGGAGCACCATAAAAAGCAAGTCATTCTACACAGTACCCAACCATATGATACTATGATGTGGGAAGCTGAACTTGGCTTTGCCCCTAGCGTCCCTATGCTAATCTATCCGCGACAAGGGACAAATGCTCTACCGACCTATTTCGAGGGCTAGCTCATTGATATATCATTTACATATCTATATATATATTAGAATTTTTGATGATGAAATTGGTAGAAATATAGATATAAATCATTGTTTAAAGAGTAAATATATTATGAATCTCATATGTTGGCCTTGAAGGTATTAAAATGATAATTTTAGAAATTAACAATGTAAATATAAGTCCTGAATACATTTTGTTTACGATGATGGTTAAAATGAGAACTCAAACAACCCTCCATTTGGCTCAATACAAYGCCTAATTGTGAGGTACGATTTCRAAAATTGAAAAAAGAGGCAAAACGGTGTTTTACTTGGTTTAAGCAAGGAGAGATCAGATCGGCGCAGACTGAGGCCAAAACGGCACCCGTTTGGGTCGATTTTTTATAGTTTCATTATTTTGGTAGTTTTTTTATATTTTTTGAAGCTATAAATACTGCAAGTTTCGGCTATAGTGTGGGGAATGAACTTACCATACTTTGGAGAACACATTGGAACACTTYAGAAAAAACTTTTAGAAGGAATAGAAGATTGAAGGATTGAAGATTGATCAAATTTATTGTGTCTTTGTGATATTTTTCTATCTCAGTATTCAATTTCTTATTACTTTTATTACTAGGTTTTACAAGTGTCAGTCCCTCTTTAGTATACAATCTAGAAGACAAATTTTCTCCCTATGCCAATCGTATGAATTTGCCAATGATTGCCAAAACTTGCCAAAATTCTTGTCAATTGTAAGCTAAGACTTTACATGTGACGAGAACTCTCTAAAACACGACTTCAATTTGGACTATTGTGAGTCAAGTAAATCTGGTCTACCTGTACAGTACCTCCAATGGACAAAAACGGCTATGACAATATTTCTCTTATTCTTATTAATGGTTACCCTATAAAAAATGTATTTATACAATGCTAATCACTTTATACCCATTTTTGTACCTCAAGAATAATCAATTTATTTTTTTCCTACTAGATTCTAAGTCATCATGATTATTTAACAAAATCATGATTTCTTCTTATGGCTGTTGCATATCAAAATATTTATCTATGCCTATACTTCAATTCGTAGAAAGTGAAAATTATAAATTTTGATCACAACTAAATACTAAAATTGTTCGATTGATTAGATATATTGAACGTAACTCACGTATAGAATAATATAAAGAATGCTAACAAATTAACATTCTTCTGAGCTTTTGAAATCATTTAACAAAACCCTCTAAGCATTAGATTTTTTATTTTTTTGCCATATTATTCATAATGGTGCGCTCACGTATGCATGCATGTAGATGTGTAAACTAAACTTGACTTGGATAGTATTTTTCGAATAGCAAAGGAATGAGAGATGAGTTATGAATTTAAAATCTTGAAGGTCACTTTTGAAAGTAGATGTCTATATTAAAATTCTTGTGAAAATGATTCAGATATCCCTTTTCAAAGATGTAAAGATGAATACCGTTTACTACATAATAATCACATAGATAAATACCGCCCCATGAGGCATCAGTGTGTGTTCACCTCTAAAACAAAGGCTGAAAGAAGATAAGTGAGGTTTAGCTATTCAATGTTAAGAAAGATCTCGTAATGATTATCAACATATCTTAATATGTTAATGATACAAATCTAGTGGAATGGAAAGACGTGCAGTACATTCCTTAGAGTTCATGCATAGATTGGGTCAGTCTCTAAGCATGTTTAGTTTAGCTATATATAGCTCAAAACATTCTCTCCAATGCTCAAAAGTAGTAAGCCCTTTGGGGCATGTCTAACCACCATGAGAGTCTCCTCGCCTAAGTCTCCCATCTATCCTCCTTTCTTTTCCTATCGCAGTGTTTTTTAGCTGCTCTATGTTGTGGATCTTATAAGTAATAGGACAAATAGATTTCCGATCTACTACACATTTGGAAAATCTTGAAGGACATTTTTCAAAGCAAATGTTTACATCAATATCGTTGTGAAAAGGATTTAGAAATCCTTTTTAAAAGACGTAAAGATGAATATCATTCACTAGTAATAATAACATAGAAAACATCCAATTGTAAATAAAGATTTAAAATTTATTTTAATTTTTCTAGAAAAGAATTTAATTTTCGAAGAAAATTCTTTTCGGGGGTTTCCTTTGCACGTGCCCCGAGAGGCCCTAGTGTGTGTTCGCTACTTAACACAAGCTGAAAGAAGACGATGAGTTTTTGATTTCAATGTTAACATGGAACTAGTGATGCTTATCAGAAACCATGAAGATGTTAAGGATAAAAATCAAGTGAATGGAAAGCATTCAGAAATATTCTTTAGAGTTCATTGCAGGGTCAAGAATTTCTTTCTTTAGCTGTTGCATATAGTAGCAAAATTTACATCTATGCATATGATTCAATCCATAGTGGGGGAAAGTATAAAGAATGCTAAACAAATTTCGATTGGCCAGATCTTTCTTCGAAATCCTTCATCCATTAGAATTTTTTTAATTTTTTAGCTGTATTACTCATAATGGTGTGTTCACAGGTACACATGCATGCAGATGTGCAAACTAAACTTCAGTCAGGTAGTATTTTTCTTGTAGTAGAGGAATGAAGAGATGAATTATGAATCTAAAATCTTGAAGGACACTTTTAAAATATCAAATTGTTGTGAAAATAATTTAGAAATCCTTTTCCAAAGATGTAAAGATGAATACCATTAACTAGCATAATAATCACTTAGAAGATATCCAATTGTGATTAAAGATTTAAATTTTGATTTTAAAATTTTTAAAAAGTGAATTTAATTTTTTAAAAATTTTTTTTGGGGGTTTCCTAAGCACTTCCTGGAAGCCTGAGCGCGTGATCGCTATTGAAAGCAAGCTGAAAGAAGATGGTGAATTTTTGTATTCAATGTTAAGAAGGAACTCACTACGAGTATCAAAAAACAAATGAGGATGTTAAGTATTGAGATCTAGTGAATGGAGAGCATTTATGTATATTCTTTAGACTTCATGCATGGATAGGTGCCAGTCAAGATTTTCTTGCTATGAAAGTTGTTTATAGTAACAAAATTTTACCTCTATGCTTATAATTTAATTCGTACATAAATATATATATATATATATATACTGCTAAAAAGGTGGACATCGATTAATATATAAGAAAAAAATTTTATTTGTACCTTAAACTCCAGCAAAATAGTTATATGAATCCTATTTTCATGATATATTGAGTACAAATCTATAATTTTTTAGAATGTATAACAWTCYATAAATATAATAGGACAATTAGATCTCAAGAAAACATCCCGTCTACAACAAAGGTATTTTCACAACTAAGATCTTTGTATCTGTCAACTATATTTCTCAATGTTTTTACTACTTATGTTCAATGCTACTTATTCCTTTATCTGTATAGTACGTTGAATAATAAAAAATGGCTATAAAAAGATTTCTCTTCTTCATATTCATAGCTACCCTGTAAGAAATATATTTATTCTATACTAATGACTTTATATCAGTTTTTGTACATCAAAATTTTTCAATTTATTTTCCTACCTATTCGCTTCGAATATGAAGAAATATGTATGTACGTATATGGACGTGCAAGTGTAATACAAATTTTGATTTTTATTATCGTAAATATTCTAAGCCTTCAAGATCATTTAACAAAATCATTCATACATTGAATCTTTTTTTCTTCTTATAACTAAATTAGTTATAATGATACATGCACGCATGCAATACGTGTAAACAATACTCGAGTTGGTTAATATATTTGAAGTATCGGAGGAAATGAAGAGATGGGTTATGAATCTAAAATCTTAAAAGACACATATGAAAACAATGTGAAAATAATTAAAAATTCGTTTTGCAATGTATAGATGAATACCATTAGCTAGCTTGATAATCCCTTAGAGAACATCCAGCTGTGATTAATTGTGATAACCACGTTGACCTCTAGGTTTCAATGGAGCCGAACAAGATGTCGCCTGTTTCTCAACAGTCATGTTACAAGTATGCAAAACCTAACAAGAAATGAATATGATTAAATAGGTTCAATYAAATAGTATCTAAATAAGAATCCAAGCATCCTAAAATATCCCCGAGTAGAAAACATAGATAGTTTCACATAGATATCTTCAAAGTCTTCTTAATATTTCTGTCTTTTCATGTAGTGGAAAGGATTGCACTTGTCACTAAAATTATGAAGAAAAACTTATGAGCAAAGCTCAGTGAGTCCCATGTGTGTGTGCATGGTGTATTTCAAAATCAAGAGCACGTTTCTTGAGAAAAATTGTGGGAAAAAGATCCAGTGAAGGCTTTTGCAAAAACCTATTATTTTTTGAAAACAAGATCAAGTCAAGAGTGAATCGGGAGTACTTTGTTGGAGAACTCGTCACTTTCCCAATTTCACTATCACCGCAGAGACAACGTCATGCGAGGTCTAGAATTACTAGCCTTTATCACCTTGTAATATGCAATGTGACTCTTAACCTTATCACACTTCTATCAAGCAATGGTACCCGTCAGTTTGGATACAAATAGAGTCAACTGCTTTCAGTTAAACCTCCTAACCGAGGGTACGGTTGCCCACAAGTCAACCTCGGTGCTCTGCCACGAGTGCCCACGCTTGCATTCTAGTCTGCCACAAACATTCCAGACATTTTGCCAAGTTTGGACTCACTCTGATATTGTAGTCTAGAAGATTAAGAGGTACTAGTACTGGAGACCAACCAAGCCCAGTCCTTTTCCAAACTAACTAGTTAGTGGGAGCTTATCCTATTGAGTACTCAATATTGATTCCATAATTTCAGACAATCACTTAAGCAGGATTATTTCCAAGCAAGTCAAGAACTTTTGAGAAAAAGATTTTAGTTCAAGAAAATCTCGTGCTATGTTTCTATGCTCATTTTGTAAAAATATGCAAGTAAAATAATCTTTTAGGAAAACATTTGAAAAATAATTTTCTTGAGAAAAACATTTTAGAAAATGAGTTTATGCAAGGAAATTATTTAAGGGGGACTCACATGAATGTACATTCACCTAGAATAGCTTGAAACCTATAAATCAGGTGATGTACATGTCTTTGAGTGTCCAAGGATAAATCCTTGTAATAAATACGAAATAATGTTTAAGTTTGCTGTAATTAGTGTATAGCCATACTTCAAAATCTTGGTTCAAATCCTAAATGCGGATGGTTTAATAATGGGAAATCCTAGTCCAASAGAATCAGAGTATCTAAAAAGTGTGGTTCTAGGAMAGGTYGACAAATCTGAAACGCAGAAAACAAGCATATGGGAGGTCTAAATYAAGCGTGRCGTTTTATGAATTCCAGAATAATACTAATTACCAAGTRTCTAATTATTAATCCAAAAATTCAGAATTTCTAAATTTTTATGAAGGTATACTTAATTACTAAGGTTTTCTAAAAGCATGAAAGAAAACCATATGGGGTTGTAACTGCTTTGGGCAGAACATTCACCCTTTCAATGTTCAGGTCATAAGTTGGGCTCTACTCAGTGAAATGGGCAAGATTGATACCAAAATGTTCCTAAGATTTTAAGCTTTCTGACGACACCTTTTATGCACCAATTAAATAAGTGAGTAGTCCATAAATTACTAAATAAGTCTAGGTTCTGCGAATCTTTCCGACTGGCCAAGTTCAAATGACAGGAAAATTATAACTTAAGTTCTATTCATCCGACTTAAGTTAAATTAGTCTTAAATTATTATAAAATGGTCTTAAGTAGTTGTGCAAATCTGGAAGTTTTTAAGGGTGMGAATGGCACACATACAGTGATCGATTCCAATATCCAGCAAGGATAAGTCCAGTCCATGCCCATTATGATATTGTCCAATATAAGATTCCTTTAATCACTTAATTAAGTCCTTATTTTCATAAATTCCAAGATCAGTGTATAAAGCTAAGAACATCAAGCATAAAAATCAAGCATTATTTTAGCATAAAACAATATTATCACTACATTAAAATTTATGCTCAAAATATTATCACCGATTTTCTTGCATAACATAACTACACTTTATAGCTTAAAATAAATCGGTGAGTTTATCGATCATCGAGAGCAGGCTCATCATCCATTTCATTTAACAAGAAGTGGCCGGTCCATAGCAACTCAATACACGCACGGTTTGCACAGTATTAGACATCATTCTTTCCTTGTTTTCGTTTTAAAACTCATCCTCATACATTCCTTCACATATTCCAGACACATGGCAATGACAATTCAGGTCATAAGTATGGCAAAATTATATAAATAACACAAGTATTTTATGGCACATATTAACCGATAGCGTGCTAGAAATTTTATAGCATAGTTTTCTAAACTGTTTTTGTACTATGTCAAGATTCATTTAGCATCGACCTATACTATGTGATACACATTGGTATAAACTCATATACATGCACCCTACATACAAGATTCAAACGGCATAAATAGCACAAAAACTCTACTTGTTCTTATGCTCGATAGTTAGCTATAATCGGTTTGGAAGCTATGGGAAAATGTTGAGACCTACGTTTTTGTGTAGGAGTGAAGTGTAAGACAGTGAAAGGAAATATGGAGTTTCCTAAGGCAAAATTGAGCAGCTTTAGTCACTGTTTTCCTCCAACTATGCTACTTGATAGTGTGTGCTCCTATTTCTATTTCGTGTAGCTTCAAATGCTTAATGGAGGTCTGATATGGAATGAAAATGGAGTGAAGATTTAAGGGAAAAGTCAGAGTGTTGGTGGTTATGTTTCCTGCTTGAAAGGAAGGCAAAAGTATAGCTCGATTGGAAGGAAATATTGCAGCTAGTTTCTTGTGCTTGGTCTGCTTGGTTGTGGGAAGAAAACTAAGGTAGAAAGGGATGTTTTAAGGATGAGCAAGGCGAACATTCCCTTGTGTTAAAAGTTGTGACTTGAATCTCAGAGACAACTTCCTGTGATCAGTTGGATGAAATCAGGCATACTACCTCAAGGCTAGACCTGTGAAGAAGCTACTATCATAGCTTCTACGAGGATCAGATAGCAGGCCTCTCTTTAATCCTGATTAAGGACCATGAATCAGAGAAAAGCTGAGATCAGTTGCCTCAGCTAATCACTTGAAGGCTGGGATAGTGATAGTTGGAGCAATTGAAAAGAGAACAGGGAATTGAGGGCAAGAACTGTTCGGGAGAATGGAAAAACAAAAGTGCAGCATTGACAGCAGTGGCTGCAACACTCAGATGGAATGCATATGCATCTGCAGTCAATACATCAGCAATACTGCACCTAGATTTCAGGCAAGAAATCAAAATTGTTGTCTGATTTCTTGCAGCCGTTTCATAAATCATCAGCTAGAGTTAGTTTGGTTTTGTTCTGTTCTGAGTTTTAGTCCAGAAAGTTGAGCTCTCTATATTGCAGCATGTGTGTACTTCATTTCCAGCTTTGAGTACCTCTGTATATGCTGCAAGTTCTCTGTAGAACTTCATCTGTAATTCTTTGTGTTCATAGTGGATTTGCATTGTGGCTTTGCCGGTGGATTAATCAGCAAATTTTGCTGGATACCACATTAAATTGTTGTGTTATTCTCTTCAATTTTCAGTTCATTCTTTTACTTAATTCTCRCATTTAGTTTGTAATTTGCACAACGAACTGGTATCAGAGTAAAACCTTTTGTTATATTGCAAAGAAGATGAGTGGTAAAAGTTTGAAAATCGATAAATTCACTGGGAAGAACAGTTTCAATCTTTGACAAATCAAAATTAGAGCACTGCTCAAATGAGAGGGTCTCTGGACACCTTTATTGAAACCTCTACCAAACCCCCTACCAGACAATATGGCATCTTTGAAAGAGAAGGCTCACTCAACCTTGATCCTGTCCTTGGAAGACAACATCATCACAGAAGTCTCTAAACAAAACACTGCTGCTGGACTGTGGTGCAAGTTGGAGAGTCTCTACATGACCAAGAGCTTGACCAACAAACTCTTTCTGAAGCAGCATTTGTTTGGACTCAGAATGCAAGAAGGTATATCTCTAGAAGATCATTTAGACAGATTAAACTCAATATTGTTAGATCTACGTAATATTGATATCAAGATCGATGATAAGGATGCTGCATTAATACTACTTGCCTCTTTACCTCCATCCTATGAAAACTTTAGAGAATCTATGACTAATGGCAAGGATTTTATAGCATTAGAAGAGGTTAGGTCCGGCCTTCACAGTAGAGAAATCCTGCATACATGTAGTGGTCCTAATACTGCAATCAAAATTCTGGTAAGATTGGTAAGAAGAAACTTCCTAAGAAACCAATAAAAAGGGGACCTAAACTAGGAGATACATGTAACTACTATAAGGAAAGAGGTCACTGGAAGAGTGACTGCCCTAAGAAGAGGCACAGAAAGGTTGGAAATGCACCTGGTACTGTGGCTGCTGCTGAAGAAGGTGCAATATCCGAAGAGGATATTGCACTGGTTACTAATGGACATACACATTACACTGATATGTGGGTTCTAGATTCTGGAGCTTCATATCATACCTGTCCTAGGAGAGAATGGTTTCTAACCTATAAGCAGGTTTATGGTGGAAATATTTCCATGGSAAGCAATGTTGTTTGTAARGTGATTGGAATTGGTTCTATCAAGATCAGGACACATGATGGGAAGTTTTGTACTTTGGAGAATGTCAGACATGTTCCTCAGATGACTAAAAACCTTATATCTCTTAGTATTCTGGACAAAAGGGGATTCAGTTTTAAAGAAGAAGGTGGAGTGATACCTGTTTGCAAGGGCTCAAGAGTGATTTTGAAAGGAGTTAAGCARGGTAACTTGTATCTCTGGCAGGATGCCATACGTATGGATGCTGCATTCGTTGCTTCCTCTGAAATTGACAAGGCAGACATGACCAAGCTGTGGCATATGAGGCTTGGACATATGAGTGAAAAAGGAATGCAGATCTTGGCCAAAGAAAATATGTTATATGGACATGAGGTTAATAACCTTAGCTTCTGTGAACATTGTGTCTATGGAAAACTACATCGTAGTAAATTCACCAAAGTAGTTCATAGAACAAAAGGTACACTAGACTACATTCACTCTGATTGCTGGGGTCCCTCACGAGTGGATTCCTTAGGAGGTCATAGGTATTTTCTGTCTCTCATTGATGATTTCTCAAGGATGACTTGGGTGTTCATAATGAAGCAGAAGAATGATGCCTTTAAGCACTTCAAACAATGGAAAATTTTAGTTGAGAATTAGACAGGGAAGAGGATCGAGAGGCTAAGAATAGACAATGGTTTGGAATTCTGCTCATTTGAGTTTGATGAATTCTGCAAGAATGAAGGGATAGCTAGACATCACACTGTTAGGCATACACCACAGCAAAATGGAGTTGCAGAACGTATGAATCAAACTTTGTTAGAAAGAGCTAGATGTATGCTATCTAATGCTGGACTTTCAAGATCATTTTGAGCTGAAGCAGTGAATACATCTTGCTACTTGATTAACAAAAGTCCGAATACAGGTATCAATCTGAAAACTCCCTATGAATTGTGGTCTGAAAAGCCTGCAGAATACTCAGTTTTAAGAGTTTTTGGCTGCACAGCTTACTATCACGTGAATGAAGGAAAGCTGGAACCAAGAGTAAAGAAAGGTGTCTTTTTAGGCTATAGTGATGGAGTGAAAGGTTATAGAATCTGATCACCATCTAAGAGGAGGGTAATCTTAAGGAGGAATGTTGTGTTTGATGAAACTTCCATGTTCAATCCTGTTTTAAAGATCTCAACTAATGCTGATACTGATAATGCTGAGAAGTAGGTGGAGCAAATGAAGGATGAAAATCGTAGTAAAGCTGAGGATGACATCTCTCACTCACATCCGGACACATCATAACCTACATCTCCTGCTGAGCATAAAAGTCTGGCTCTTGATCGACATAGAAGATCCAACTATGGAATTCTCCCTACAATGTATGGTTATGAAGATATGGTGGCTCATGCCTTACAGATTGCCGAGGAAATTGATCCTCATGAGCCAGCTTCCTATAAGGAAGCTGTGACTGGCACTGAAGCTGCTCAATGGTTGGCTGCAATGGGAGAGGAGATGGAATCACTGAGAAAGAATGAGACCTGGGAACTGATCAAAAAACCACAAGGAAGAACAATGGTGACCTACAAATGGCTATTCAAGAAGAAAGATGGAATGTCACCAGCTGAGGGGATAAAATACAAAGAAAGAGTTGTTGCTAGAGGCTTCAGTCAAAGAAAATGAGTGGATTACAATGAGATTTTCTTACCTGTGGTCAGACACACTTCAATCAGAGTACTTCTTGCTATAGTTGCACAACAGAATCTAGAACTTGAGCAACTAGATGTGAAGATAGCCTTCTTACATGGAGAATTGGATTAAGAAATATACATGACTCAACTGGATGGTTTCCAAGAACCAGGAAAGGAAGATCATGTTTGCAAATTAAAGAGGTCTTTGTATAGTTTGAAGCAATCTCCAAGCCAGTGGTACAATATGTTTGATAGCTATATGCTTGAAGTTGGATATCTGAGGAGTCCTAATGATAGTTGTGTATACTACMACAAGATCAAAGATGGATCCTTTGTTTATCTAGTTCTGTATGTGGATGATATGCTACTAGCTGCAGCAAGCAAATYTGAAATCCAGAAACTAAAGGGATTGCTCAGTGCAGAATTTGAAATGAAGGATTTAGGAGCTGCCAAGAAAATTTTGGGAATGGAAATTTTCAAAAATAGAAATAAGAAGAAACTTTTTCTGCCACAGAAAAGTTACATTGAGAAGATTCTATCAAAATTTAGCATGGTTGCTGCTAAACCTTGTGATATCCCTAGTGCCTCTAATGTACATCTGTCTGTTGTTTTTGCACCAAAGTCAGTTGAMGAAAAAGAGTACATGTCTCGTGTACCCTATGCTAGTGCAGTTGGAAGTTTGATGTATGCCATGGTGTGCACTAGACCTGATTTTGCATATACTGTTAGTGTGGTTAGCAGATTTATGGCAGATCMTGGAAAGGAGCATTGGCAGGCTGTGAAAAAGAATTTTTCGTTATCTTAGAGGCACATCTGATGTTAGTCTCAATTATGGAGGAAACAATCAATGTTTGATCTCGGTTATTCAGATTCAGATTATACTGGAGACTTGGATAGTAGAAGATCTATGACAAGTTATGCATTCACTCTTGGTTGTTCTGTTGTAAGCTGGAAAGCTACTCTCCAACCTACAGTTACCTTGTCCACTACCGAGGCAGAATACATGGCGCTAACAGAAGCTGCAAAGGAAGGGATTTGGCTTAGAGTTTTGGTCAATAATCTGGAAGTGCACCATGATCAGGCTGTAATTTATTGTGATAGTCTGAGTGCAATATGTTTAGCCAAGGATCAAGTTCATCATGAGAGAACAAAGCACATTGATGTGAGGTAACATTTTTAAGGAGTGAGAAGAGAATCAGAGTAAACAAGATTGGTACAGCTGATAATCCAGCTGATATGTTTGCAAAATCCATTCCATTGAGCAAGTTCCAACATTGTCTGAACTTGCTCAATGTTCAGAATGGTTTCTGATATTGTTAGTTGCCTGTGGTAGGGCAACATCTGAGGCAAAGTCACATATGTCACCATCTGAAATGTTTTCTGGTATTTTTAGTTATATCAGATGCAAGTCAGGTTATGCATGTGCTTTGCGATGATTCAAGTCAAGGTGGAGATTTGTTAAAAGTTGTGACTTGAATCTCAAAGACAACTTCCTGTGATCAGCTGGATGAAATTAGGCATATTACCTCAAGACTGGACCTATGAAGAAGCTACTATCATAGCTTCTACGAGGATCAGAGAGCAGGCCTCTCCTTAATCCTGATTAAGGATATGAATCAGAGAAAAGCTAAGATCAGCTGCCTCAGCTAATCACCTGAAGGCTGAGACAGTGATAGTTGGAGCAGTTGAAAAGAGAACAGGGAATTGAGGGCAAGAACTGYTCGGGAGAATGGAAAAACAGAAGTGCAGCATTGACAGTAGTGGCTGTAACACTCAGTGGAATGCATATGCATCTGCAGTCAATACATCAGCAATACTGTACCTAGATTTCAGGCAAGAAATCAGAATTGTTGTCTAATTTCTTGCAGCCGTTTTATAAATCATCAGCTAGAGTTAGTTTGGTTTTGTTCTGTTCTGAGTTTTAGTCCAGAAAGTTGAGCTCTCTGCATTGCAGCATTTGTGTACTTCATTTCCAGTTTTGAGTACCTCTGTATATGTTGCAAGTTCTCTGTAGAACTTCATCTGTAATCCTTTGTGTTCATAGTGGATTTGCTTTGTGGCTTTGCCGATGGATTATTCCGCAAATTTTGCTAGATACCACGTTAAATTCTTGTGTTATTCTCTTCAATTTTCAGTTCATTCTTTTACTTAATTCTCACATTTAGTTTGCAATCTGCACAACACTATGCTAAGTGGTGTGCTAAAAKTTTGCATGGATTGAAGCTCCGAGAGGGACGGTTGCATGGGTTTGGGATGAAAAATGGATGGTGGTTGATGGAAATTTGGATGGTGGGTCATGAAAGGTCGACAGCTAGAGATCTAGATGGAAGGCCAATAGAATTTGGTTTCTAGCTGCTATGTTCGTTCAAGAAGAGAGAGGGGGGAGAGAGAGAGAGGAAATGAAGGGAGAGAGAGAGAGAGAGAGAGAGAGAGAGAGAGAGAGAGAGAGAAAGAGAGAGGAAATGAAGAAGAGAGAAATGACAGACCATGAGATTGGGCTTAGGCTTTTTTAGGACAAATGTAAGAAACGTTTTGGGCTTTGGGCTTTTGGTTGGCAGTAACGTCCAACTAGGCTTCTTTTGGGTTTTGTCTAGAATACTTTGTTCTTGGTTTGAAAGGTTGAAAGGTTTAGTCTAATTGAAGATGGGTTGGTCTTTGATTTGTGGATTGGTCTGGCAAGGTCGGGTTTTGTCTTAGGAAGAGCGCCTAATGCGTTTTGGGATATGGGTAGAGTTGACAGACTAGGCTTGGATATATATATATAAGGGCTTAGGATAAATTGGTCTTATATGAAATGATATGCAAATAATAATGTAGTAATGCAAATTTACACTAAGTATAAAATGCAATCAATGGAATGATCAAATACCATGTGGATAGGCAATCTCATTCTAGTTCTAATTAGATGAAATGAATGTTATGAAATGCTAGAATGAATAATATATTATGTGATAGTTAAAGTGTTATAGATGATATAATGGTCTAATTTCTATTTAAGAAAAAATAAGGTGCTAGTGATGAATACTATAAAATGCAACTAAATGGCAAACAAAGGAATGCTACTTTAATTTCTAATTGAAAGAAATGTTGTATATGCATGAAGGATCATGTAACTAGCAATTATAATATATGCAAGAAAAGAGCATATAACTAAGGAAATCAAATGATATTAACTAAGGTCAAGAAAAAAAAAATTTCAAGAGAATAGATTCAAATCAGGTTTTGAAATGATGTGATCAAACTTGCAACAAAAGTTTAGTTTTCTACGAGTTTTTAATTCCTAATTAGTAAAGAAAAATTAATTATTTTTAAAACTTCAAATTATGCTTCCAGAATTTAAGTGGCGTATTTTATCTTGTCTAGGTGATAGTTCTCGAGGCATTACATTAATGATTTAAAATTTTATATTAATTTCATAAAATAATTTTAGTTTATATTTAAAAAATTAAAGAAAATTATTTTTTTGGGGTTTCTTGAGCACGTGCCTCCAAAGGCACCAATGTCTGTCCGCCTMTAAACTAAGGCTAAAAGATGACGATGAGGTTTTGCTATTCGATGTCAAGAAAGATCTTGCGATGATCTTTTTGGGGGTTTCTAGGCACATGCCCTGGAGGCCCTAGTGTGTATTCCCTTCTGAACGAAGACAATGAATTTTCATGTTCAATGCTAACATGGAACTCGCAGGGATTATCAAAACACATGAAGATGTTAGGGATAGAAATCTATTGAATGGAAAGTATTCAAGTATATTCTTTGAGTTCATGCTTGAATAGGGGGCCAGTCAAAACTTTCCTTGTGTAGCTGTCGCATATAGTAATGAAATTTACATCTATGCATATGATTCAATCCATAGAGAGTGGAAGTTACATATTTTAATAACACAAAAATATTAAAATTGTTCAAATTGATCCGATCTTTCCTAGGAACTTGCATATAGAAGACATAAAGAATGCTTAAAAATTTGACTTTCTTCTAAGCCTTCGAGATCATTTAACAAAATTCTTTGTAAATTAGATTTTTAAATTTTTTTAACTATATTAGTTGTAATGATACGCACATGTACGCACGCTTGTAAATGTGGAAACTAACTTGACTTGGATAGTATTTTTTGAGTAGTAGAGGAACAAAGTGATGACTTATACAAAATCTTGAAAATCATTGTAAAAATAATTTAGAATCCATCCTTTTTCAAAAATGTAAAGATGAATACCATCAACTAGCATAATGATAACTTAGAGAATATCAATTTGTGATTAAACATTTAAATTTAAATTTTAAATTTTTTTAAAAATGAAGTTAATTTTAAAATAAAAATATTTGTTTGGGGTTTCTATGCACGTGCCCTAGAGGCCCTAGTTTGTCTTTGCTACTAAACACCAGTTGAAAGAAGACAGTTAGTTTTTGTATCCGATGTTAAGAAGGAACTCGTATGATTATCAAAAAAACAATAAGATGCTAAGGATATAAATTTAGTGAATGGAAAGCATTCAAGTATATTTTTCAGTATTCATGCATCGACGGGCCCACTCAAGATTTTCTGGCTAGCTACTGCATACAGGAGCGAAGATTTACCTCTATACTTATGATTTAATTCCCCAAGAGTGAAAATTTGATATTTTGATCACACCTAAATATTAAAATTGTTCCACTTATCAGATAGTTTGATGGTGACTCCCATACAGAAATATATATAAAGAATGCTAAAAAAAATGAACATTGATTAATATATAAGAATAAGTTTTTCTTTGTACCTTAGACTCTAGAAAAATAGTTGTTTAAATCCTATTTTCATGAGTATTTGCACTACAAATCTATAATCTTTTAGAATGTATAACATATTATTAATATGATATTGCTGCTCTACATTATGGACCTTATATGTAATAGGACAATTAGATTTCAAGAAACTATCCCAACTACAATAATACTATTTTCATAGCTAACCGGCCCGAATTATCTATATCTGTCGACTAAATATTTCAAGTTCTTTTACTTATGTTCAGCTCGACTTATTCTTCTACGAGTATTGTATATTGAATGCTAAAAAATGGTTATAACAAGGTTTCTCTTTATCATATTAATTRCTACCCAATAAGAAATGTATTTATGGAATACTAATAACTTTATACCAATTTTTGTTCCTCAAGAATGTTTAATTTATTTTCCTACCTATTACCTTCATATGTGAAGAAACRTGTATGTATATATGTACACGAACATAAGCAATTGAAGACACGTCTATTTTCTTTTTATCATTTTAGATCTTCTAAGCCTTCAAGAACATTTAACAAAATCATTCATACTTTGGATTTGTTTTTCTTTTTATAACTAAATTAGTCATAATGGTACAAATAAAACTCGAGATTGTTAACATATTTCAAGTAGTGGAGGAAATGAAGACATGAGTTATAAATCTAAAATCTTGAAATACACATTTGAAATCATTGTGAAAATAATTCATAATTCATTTATCAAAGATGCAAAGATGAATATCATTAACTAGCTTAATGATCTTTTAGAGAACATTCGGTTGTTATTAAAGATTTCAAATTTAATTTTAAATTTAATAAAATAATTTTAGCTTATAATTCAAAAATAAAAGAAAATTATTTTTCTTACAGTATCCTGGGCTCCGACTCTAAATAGAAGCTGAAAGAAGACATTAAGGTTTTGCTATTCAATGTGAAGAAAGATTTCACGATAATTATCAAAAAATCTTGAGATGTTAATGATAAATATCTAGTGAATGAAAATCATTTCGCTACATTCTTTAGAGTTCATGCATGGATTGGGTCACTCAAGATATTCTTGCTATGATTATTGCATAATAGCAAAATTTACAATCCTAAGCATGCCTAATTAAGTTGTGTATGTCTTCAAACATTCTCTCCAAATGCTCATAAGTAATAAGCCCACAAGGCATATGTAACCACCATCACAATCTCCTTCCCTGAGCCTCACACCATTTCTCCTTTCTTTTTCAAACGCGATGCTGTATGCTTCTCTATGTTGTGGACCTTATATGTAATAGGACAATTGGAGTTTTATCTACTACACATTTCAAAAACATCTCATCTACAATGAAGGTATTTTCACATCTAAGAGCTCCTATCTCTACATCTGCCAACTAAATGCTTCAATTTTTACTTATGTTCAATGCTATATATTCCTCTATGCGTATAGCATATTCCATGAACAAAAATGGCTATAACAATGTTTCTCTTGTTCATATTAACAGCTACCCTATAGGAAATATATTTATGCAATACTAATTACTTTATACCAATTTTTACACCTCAAGAATGATCAATTTATTTTCCTACCTATTTGCCTTTAAGCCATCAAGATCATTTAACAAAATCCTTCATATGTTTGATTTTTTAAGTTTTTTAACTAAATTAATTATAATGGAGTCTACACATATGCACGTATGCAAATGAAACTTGAGTTGGTTAATATATTTCGAGTAGTGGAGGAAAGAAGAAATGAATAATAAATCTAAAATCTTGAATGACACTTTTAGAGCAAATGACTATACCAAAATAGTTGTGAAAATAATTTTGAAATCATTTTTCAAATATGTAAAGATGAATACCATTCACTAGCATAATAATCACATAGAGAACATCCTGTTGTGATTAAAGATTTCAAATTTAATTTTGATTTTTTGAAAAAAATTAATTTTAGAATGAACTTATTTTTTTGGGGGTTTCCTAGGCACGTGCCCCAGGAGGCCCTAGAGTGTGTTTCCTATTGAACACAAGTTGAAAGAAGACGATGAGTTTTTGTATTCAACGTCAACATGGAATTCGTGATGATTATTAGAAAACATGAAGATGTTAAGGATAGAAATTAGTGAATTGAAAGCATTTATGTATATTCTTTGGAGTTCATGCATGGATAAGGGCCAGTCAAGATTTTCCTCCTATGGGTATTGCATATAGTAGCAAAATTTACATTTATGCCTATGATTCGATCCATAGCGAGTGAAAATTATATATTTTGATTACACCTAAATATTAAGATTATTCGATCGATCATATTTTTTTATCCTATATATATATATATAAATTGGCATTCTTCTAAGCCTTTGAGATCATTTAACAAAATCCTTCAAACATTAGATCTTTTTTACTACATTATGCATAATAGAGCGCACACGTATGCACGAATGCAAATATGCAAACTAAACTTGACTTGGGTAGTATTTTTCGAGTAGTGGAGGAACGAAGAGATGAGTTATGAATATAAAATCTTTTAGGATACTTTTTAAAGCAAATGTCTATATCAAAATCGTTGTGAAAATAATTCAAAAATCCTTTTTTGAAGATCTAAAAATTTACACCATTTAATGCATAATAATCACATAGAAACATCGAGTTGTGATTAAAGATTTTAAATTTAATTTTAAATTTAATAAAATAATTTTAGATGATCTTTAAAAAATAAAAAAATTATTTTTCCTAAAAATTTCCTGGGCATATGCCCTCGAGACACCAATATGCGTCCGCCTCTAAAGAGAAGCTAAAAAAAGGCAATTACGTTTAGCTTTCAGTTCGAATAAAGATCTTGCAATGATTATCAGAAAATCTTAATATGTTAATGATAGAAATCTAGTGAATGGAAAGCATTTCGCTACATTCTTTAGAGTTCATGCATGGATTGGGTCACTCAAGATATTCTTGCTATGATTGTTGCATAATAGCAAAATTTACAATCCTAAGCATGCCTAATTAAGCTATGTATGGCTCAGAACATTCTCTGCAAATGCTCAGAAGTAATAAGCCCTTCGGGCATATGTAACCACCATCAGAGTCTCCTTCCCTAAGCCTCCCACTCTTCCTCCATTCTTTTCCGATCGCGATGTTGTTTGCAGCTCTATGTTGTGGACCTTATAGTAATAGGAAAATTAGATTTCAAATAAACTCTACATTAGGAAAACATTTCATCTACAATGAAGGTCTTTTCACAGCTAAGATCCCCTAATTCTCTACATGCATCAACTAAATATTTTAATTTTATACTTGTGTCCAATACAACATTTGCCTCTACCTATATAGTATTGAATGATCAAAGAAGGCTATAACAAGGTTTCTCTTATTCATATTAATGGCTTCCTCCTATTGGAAATGTATTTGTACAATACTAGTTACTTTATACCGATTTTTACACCTTGAGAATGATCAATTTATTTTTCTACCTAAAAGCTTATAAGCCATCCAAAACATTTAATAAAATCCTTCATAGATGTTTTAATTTGTTAATCAAATTATTCATAATGGTGCGCACACATACACATGCAAGTAGATGTGCGAACAAAACTTGAGTTGGTTATTATATTTCTAGTAGTGAAGGAGAGAAGACATAGTTATGAATCTAAAATATTGAAGGATCAAAATTATTGTGAAAATAAGAAATCTTCTTTTCAATGATGTAAAGATTAATATAATTCACTAGGATAATAATTATATGGAGAACATCCAATTGCTATTAAAGATTTAATATTAATCTTAAATTTAATAAAATAAATTTTAATTTTATAAATAAAAATTAAAAATTATTTTTCCTGCGATTTTCTGGGCACGTGCCCTATCAGGCACCAATGTGTGTTCTTTGCTAAATAGAGGCCAGAAGAAGAGAGTGAGGTTTTGCTATTAAATGTGAAGAAAGATCTCGTAAATATTACTAGAAAACCTGAAATGATAAGGATACAAATCTAGTAAATGGAAAGCATTATGGTACATTCTTTAGAATTCATGCTTTGATCGGTACAGTCAAGATTTTCTTGCTATGGCTGTTCCATATAGTAGCAAAATTTACATTTCTTAGCATGTCTATGCTATATATGGCTCCAAACATTCTTTCCAAATGCTCAAAAGTAAAAAGCCCTCTGGACATATGTAACAACCATCATAGTCTCCTTCGGTCTCCCACTGTTCCTCCGTTCTTTTTCGATTTCTATGTTATTTTTTGCTCTATTTTTTGGACCCTATATGTTGTAGGACAATTAGATTTCTGGTTAATTACATATTTGGAAAGCATCTCATCTACAATGAAGGTATTTTCACACCTAAGAGACCCTATTTCTCTGCATCTGTCAGCTAAATGTTTCAATCTTTTACTTATGTTTAAGTCCACTTATTCCTCTACCCATAGTACATTGAATGACAAAAAATGGCTATAACAAGGTTTCTCTACTTCATATCCAGAGGTACCATGTAAGAAATGTATTTATGCAGTATTAATTACTTTATACCAATTGKTGTACAAAGTTCAATTTATTTTCCTACCATATGTAGAGAAATATGTATGTAGTATATGGATATGCACAGAGTAAGAMAATTATCGTAAATCTTCTAAGTCCTCAAGATCATTTAATAAGTTTTTTCTTCTTATAACTAAATTAGTCATAATAGTGCATGCAGGCATGCGACACCTGCAAACAAAAAGTGAGTTGGGTAATATATTTCAAGCAATCAATGAAATCAAGAGATGAGTTATGAATTTAAAATTTCAAAAGGCACATATGAAAACGATGTGAAAGTAATTCATAATTCATTTTGCAAGGATGTATAGATGAAAACCATTAACTAGCTTAATAATCTCTTAGAGAACRTAGTTTGTGATTAAAGATTTAAAACATAATTTAAAATTTAATAAAATAATTTTGGCTTATATTTAAAAAATAAAAGAAAATTATTTTTCTTGGGGTTTCCTTGGCACAAGCCCCAGGAGGCACCAAAATTTGTCCACCTCTAAACAAAGGCTAAAAGATGATGGTGAGGTTATGGTATTCAATATGAAGAAAGACTTCGCGATGATTATTAGAAAACTTGAAGATGTTAATGATACAAATCTAATGAATGGAAAGCATTTTGATAAATTCTTTAGAGTTCATGCATGGATCGGAACAGCCAAGATTTTCTTGCAATGCTTGTTGCATATATTAGCAAATCTTAATTTCCTAAGCATGCCTAATTAACCTATATATAGCTCCAAACATTCTCTCCAAATGCTAAAAAGTAATAAGCCTTTTGGGCAAAGGTATCCACCATCACGGTCTATTTCTCTTAGCCTCCCAATGTTCCTCCTTTCTTTGCTGATCACGGTGTTCTTTGCTGCTCTATGTTGTGAACTTTATAAGTAATACAATAATTAGATTTCTGATCAACTACACAAAAATTATCTCATCTAAAAAGAAGGTATGTTAACAGCTAAAAGCCCCCAACTCTCTACATGTGTCAATTAAATATTTCAATTCTATACTTTTGTTTAACTTTACATATTCCTCTACCTGTATAGTACAATGAATGAGCAAAAAAGTCCACGACAAGGTTTCTCTAATTCATATTAATAGCAACCCTATAGGAAATGTGTTTATGCAAATACTAATTACTTTATACTTGAAGATGTTAATGATACAAATCTAGTGAATGGAAAGCATTCCGGTACATTCTTTAGAATTCATGCATGGATCGGGTCTATTAAGATTTTCTTGTTGTGGTTGTTGCATATAGTAGCAAAATTCACATTCCTAGTGTCAGGAGTCGCTTCCTAGCCCGCTCTAACTGCAAGCCCATCGCATCCAAGAAGCTYGCCTAGACGGGTCAAGGAGAAATTTCGTATMGGCACGCCTATGCCAGCATGCTTGCAGTACCAAGGAGTTCGGCTGTAGTGCCTAGGAGAGTTCTTGCACTAGCATGCCTATGAAAATACACCAGCAGTGCCCAGGAGCAAGCCTACTCCCGCTGCTCCCAGGAGCACGATCATGCCTAGAGACGCCCATAGCTAGAGGAACACTTGCATCCAGCGCTTGTGCACAAGAGCCAGTCCTTGCCTAGCGTACCAGCACCTAGAAATACACAGGCACCCAGGAGGATACAAACACCAAGCAGCACACAGGCATCCAAGAGGATATAGGCATTTAGGAGCACACAGGCACCTAGGAAGCACACCGGCGCCTAGATGCGCATAGGCGCCCAGCACCACGCCCAAGGCACTTGCGCCCAGGAGGACAACTTCTYTTATATTGTACAATATTTGTAAATATATTTTCTTTTCTTTTATTATTATAACATACCATTAGAGAGACACCCATGCTAAGAATAGAGTGTTAGAGATGTACAAAAAAATTAGATAAAAAATAGACAAAGTTTTCTCACCTCCTAGGGAAGACTAATGTCTAGTGCAGTTGCATGAGAAAAGATAGTCAGTACTCCTATAAGGGGGAAACATTCAAGAGATGCCGTCATGCACCAAGGCTGGCTAATGCCCAAGGTGCGATCAGCATGATGTCTGGGCATCGCACACCTATGCATGAAATCGAGCATTTCTGGTAGCTCAATTATGAGAAACGAATGTAAGTTAGATAAGCATGGAAACGAACACAAAGCTGGTTTTCAGTTGGGCATCCCTGGTAGACGACACCAGCAAGTCCTTGAGCACTTGGGCATTTGGTGTCATGCCTAGTTTTGCACTGAGCATAGGCACTGTCGGAAACACTATTAGGCACAGAGTGTGACAAGTTGCTGGGACGCGCACTAGGCCGTGGGCATATTCTGGAATATGGGAAATCAGTTCTAGCTGCATGTTGGATTGGTTGGGCATCATACAAGTGCTCAGGTCATTCCTAGTTAAGTTTGATTTCCAAAAAGACGACAACTTTTTCTACTGAGGGCAGCAAGTCATTGGTCTGGGCAAGAGTCACGAGGGTGAMTTTGATAGGATTCCTAAGCATGTYGGCTTAGCCAGATTAAGGCACAAACAATAGTTGTTCTTATGGAAAGATGGATAAGATCAGACAAGTAAAACAGTTGTCCGGCGGTTGCTGGGCAAGGCAAACTGTCGAGCTTCTTGGGCGATTGCTAACTACCCGCAGTTGGGGAATTACCGATTGTGTAATAACTTATTTGTAATTAGCCAAAACCCCAGCTTGTTGAGGGTGGTTTTAACTATTCTTGTGGTTTAAATTAAGTTGTCTGAGGCATCGCAAAACAAGAAAATTCTAGAGGGAAAAGTTGGAAGGTTTGCCAAGCCAAAAGATGATATTCCTTGTAATTAGCCAGTTTGAACATGAGGTTGAGCCTTGCTTGTAAACTTGATTGTGTTGGTATTAATGTTCTTGTTTTACATTGTGTAAGAGTGCTAAAAATGTCCTTAAGGCCCATTGAATAAAAAGAATAAGTGCTAACAGAAAATGATAGCATTATTGCAAGATCTTAGTAAGTGCCCGATTGTGCACATTTTTGGGGAAAGCTGGCTGGACTTGGGGGACTTGGCACTAATGCGAGGTGAAGTTTTGGCTAAGTATTAAAGGTCAAGAAAAGGGCCTCATGACAGCTTCTATAAGGGCTAGTTAGATGAAAGTGTTGGTTAAAAGAGTTAGCGACCAAAGTTGTACGTGAGCTTGGTCTAAGGTGTGCCCCCTTCACCTAGACTATTGTAAACTTTTGTAAAGCGTTCTCTGTTAATGGAAATGTTTTCTTTTTCTATACTATTAGCCTTAAAAGCATTTAATAGTGACACCCTAACGTGTAGTAAAACCTTACACCTATCTAAACGTGACGCTAGCAAGTTTGTGGGATAATCACGATTAGTTTTAAGGTTTCAAAGCCATCCCATGACAATTGGTATCAGAGTTGTGGCTAGCGAAGAGGGTAGTGTGCCCGGTATGGAAGTTATTGGTCCGTTGGACAAGTTAAGCACTAATAAAGCTAGACTTGATGCCGTTGAGGCCATTGTGAACAAAATCCACAAAATTTGTTGTGGAGATAGACAAGACGATGGTAGCTCCTTAGTTAAAAGGTTGATGTTGGTCGAAAACGATGTTGTAATGCAGACTATCAACTAGAAGAGGTTGATTTGGCCACAAAATTAATGGCATATTTAGTCTCATGAGGTTAGACTCGAGAGGCACAATGTGGCGCTACAAGAGGAGCACACATCCGCTAAGAGGAATGATGATGCGATCTGTAAACTTCGAACGATGCTCGAAGATATAAGGGTCATGTTGAGGATGGTTTCCTTAGCTCTCGGCTGAGTCACTATGGGAGGTAGCCAGACAATTGCACCAATTAGCCAACARCCAAAAGTGAGAGAATTAAAGGCTTTCAAGGGTGCATGAGATGCAACGGAAGTTCATAACTTCCTTTTCGACTTATCTGAGTATTTTCGAATAGTGGGCATTATGAACAAATGATTAAAGGTGGACACAACTACCACATACTTCGAGATTAACGCCAAGCTATGGTGGCGAGTTCAAGTGGCAAACATGGAAGCTGGGCGAGTGACCATTGAAATATGGGAACAAATGACGAAAGCTATAAAGAGACAGTTTTTCCCACAGAACGTGGAGTACGAGGTTGATCGTAACTACGATAGCTAAGGCACACCAAATCCATCCAAGATTATGTGAAGAGTTTCTCAACCCTCCTACTTAGGATCACAGACATGTTAGAGAAAAAAAATTCTTTGCATTCATAAAAGGACTCAAACCATTGGCAAGGAATGAGCTATATAGATAAAGAGTCCAAGATCTGGCGGAAACTATCCCTAGAGCAGAGGGCCTAGTTGACTTCCATAGTGAGTCCAAGAGAGAGAGGGAGAAGGCCCCTACCAATTAGAGCAATGGCACTAGACTTTTCAAGCATAATTTCTGCAATAGTGAGGGAGTCCGAGCACCCATCCTAAAGGGAGAAAATAATGCAGAATCAACCACAGGTTTCTCGAGCCAAAAGGGAAATCATGCGGAAGCAAATAAGAGTCCCTCAACCTATAATGGAAGTGAAGGGCAGGAATTACGGTGTTACCTATGCTACGGACCACATCCGTACTAGAAATGTGATAGACAGAATCACAACAGGCAATGGACTACAGCACACAAGCATATGCAGTCATCAAGTAATAGAGAGTGAATCATTCCCACGAGGATTGAACGTTGAAGAATGGTATTACAAAATTTCTAATGAAGTTCAAATAATTGGTTGATTGTTTTGTCACTAAATAAACTAAATCAAACTACAATACTCTAATGGTTTAGAAGAATAATTAACATAGCAACAACACACACAAACGATGATAATTGGTTAAAGGTAAGTTAAGGTTTAGGAATCCCCTAAGTATAAATGACTAAGCAACAGGACAATAGTGTTGCAGCCTTCCTGCTACAGCATCTAGGCACCCCAACCTTCCAATCTATTGGTTACTAGTTTGTTATTCGGAAGATCACCCTTCTGGGCTAATTACCCAACTTAAGGACACAGAACAACAATGCTAAGAATTCCAACTACGTCATTATAGTAATGGCAATGTGTACCGCCCAACATGCAAACCAAAACATTAATAACCTCAACCTTCGAGTCTATTTGTTTTTATTATGATAATGCTAATACATTACCATCTGGGCTAATTTCCTAACAATAGAACCTTATATAGTCTAGGTCTTAATAGTTTTATGAGTAAAACCCTATCCCTATAGGATTTTAAAAGAGAGATCCCAACTCATATTCATATAATCAATCCACTACTCTTAAGGTTTCCCAATCACAAAGCAATTAAAACAATCACTATTAGTGGTCRATCAATAGCAATTGTACAACATCATTCATCATCACATAAAGCATAAAGGCAGTACGACGTTGCAGAATATTCCTCAATGCATTAATAAAAAAGGTTCATCCACAAATCCTAAGTAAATATTCTTAGCTCATGATCTTAAATATAGTCATGTTCATCATGTCAAGAAATATAAATGAAGACACAAAGAAATAAAGCTTAATGGAAAAGCTTGGCCCAATTGTGAAGATCCTTTGGGTCTTCTTTTCCTCTTTGGTCGATGGTCTTYCTCCTTTTTGCTTGATTTCTTCAATCGTTTCCTTAGCTATCTTTCTCTTCTCTTATATGCTTTCTCTCTGTGGCTGTCGCTGTCCAGATCTCTCTAGATATGTTCTAATGTGGTTGTTGCTATCCAGATCTGTCCTCTTGCAACTGCTATAAAAAGCACCATACTATTTCCTTTTATATCTAGTTCCTCTTGGAATCTTTGGCTACATAGGCCTAAGAAAGCCACTTGCATAACCACTTTATGCTTTCTGTTTTAGCCACCAAGATATTTCTTTTCACGTGGGCCCACTTCATCTTCTCTTTGATTAGTATTATATGCCTTCCGCCACATTAAATTCACAACCTTCATTGTCGTCGCAATGTTGTAGCAATGACCAGAATTAAGACTTTTCTCAATTCTCAATCAAGTAGTCCCCCAATTCACATGTAGAATCATTTCCTTACAAAATAAAGCATTCTATGATAATAAAGACTCATGAATTCTACAATTTCACAATTTAGTAAGACTAAGGTTACTTAATTGAAATTAGACAATGTTTAAGGAAAAATAGCACAAAGTAGTGCTTTAACAAGAGGGTAAAAATAGGTACATAAGTAGTAGTAAATTCAATTTCACCCATATCAACATCCCCATACCTAAATAGTACTAGTCCTCGAGCGATTAACAAAGAAAAACAATCTACAAAGGTTCTCCACCCAAATCTAAATGCAATAAAACTCCCAAAAGCAGATTTAGCAAAGAAAGGACATCACAAAAATCATTAAGTATGAAAAATCACTTTGGTAAAGTGTGTGGTAATGAACCATGATCGATTATATATCATGTATACAAGCTATCTTAAATCATTACGTATGACTAATGTGATTCCAAAAATTATTTGCAAATCTCTATCCACAAAATCTTTGAATTCACAAAATTAAAAGTGATAAGGAGCTACTGAAATCAAGTTGGTAATAAGGGTTTAAAAGCATTGTTGCAGCATCAATGCTACAATGTTGTAAGTTCTCTTTTTTCTTTTCTTTTTTTTTTTTTTGGTCTTTTTGAAGCATAAATGTTCACACTTTACTCCATAAAGTCGCAATAACTGTTTGACGTGAAAATTGACATTTTGTGATGAATGTTCCTAATTAGTAGTTCCAAGTCACAAAATTGAGAGTTGCTATGCATACTCTTATCTAACATCACTTTTTGACGCAAAATTACACATGGATAACATGGATAGCTCTCATTACTAAGAAATTCAAGGCATTTGAGTAGTTATTATTATTGCACAATCAAGTAAATCAATCCAAAAAACACACCCCAAACCTGCTCAAAATTTTTTTTCCAGAAAAATTTCACTTCATTATCAAAACGAAGAAAGGGTTTGCATAATTTAGTTTCAAAGCACTTTGCAAACCAAATAAAAATCACATTTTTCATCACAAGAATAGATAGGCAGGTATTGTTCAATCACAATCAAATCTTGGTCCTACATGGCACTAAAATCCCAAAAGGATTGATAACACTCAATAAAATCTAGAATGATGAAATATGCAACCATGTTGTTGCATTACTACTGCATTATTGGATTTATTGCAAAATGTGTAAAACAGGGAATCCTTGAACCAGACTACATAGAAAATATTAAAAGCCAAAACAATCCTAAAAAATAGTACTTGTTGAACTAAATCAGAAACATGTGAATAAAGCAAAAATAACGGAAACAATACTAGATTTAAACATTAATATTCCTAAAACAAAATTAGCATGACATTAGAGTACAAGAAAAAAGCTCAACTAGATAAGCTATTCCTATAGCAAAAACATACTTCAACCTACTGATTTATGCTAAAAACAATTTAAGCTAACAATTCCCAAAATCAAGATTGAACTACAAACTACTCAAAGCGTTAAAAATAGGAATTGTTCAAACAAACATATCTAAAGGCATGAACCWAAACTAAAACATTAATACATAAAAACTAAAATTAAACATTCCACAAAGTAATAGTAAATAAAAGTTGACCTGAACTCCCCTAGTAAGTTGCCTCACCATCGACTTCTTCCATGGCATCTTCTACTAGAATTGATTCCTCCTGGTTTGGTTCTTCATTTGGCTCCTCTTGATGCTGTAGCAATTCATTGTGAAATTTTGGAAAAGAAGGCATAGATCTGTGGAAGCTGTGCTGGGGTGACCTCTTTAGGGTAGTTTCATACTCCTTCTCGAATACTTTTGCAAACCTTCTGTTGTTCCAGAAATTGCTATTGAAATGCTYTRCTTTGTTGTGGAATCTGCTGCAACATTGTTGTCATTGCCTTTTGTTCTRGCTCTTGCTCTGCTTCCTTCTCCTTTAACACCTCCATTGTGTCTTTCATTTATTTCCTTGAGCCTCTGTTGACTTCATTCTAGTGTGGACAAAATCTATCACATGGGCACGTGAAATGGACGAATTTCGAAAATGTATTCAACCTTCAAGCTTATTTTTGAAAGATCCCTACTGTTTATGGAATATTCTGGGATATGTATCCATCTAATTAGGAGTTAATTTTAGAAAATACTTATTTCCTTAATAGATTAGGATTTTATTATTATCAATTAAGTAGTTCAGTTTATTAGGATTGGTGAGTTTCCTAATCCTATATATATATATATATATATATGGGATAGGAACCACAATGGTTAATAATTTAGTATTCAGCATTCTATTACAAACTTTGTGTGTTTGCTGAATATCTCTGTGCTAAATACTTTATTTCGGTTGAAGTTCTAAGGAAGCCTTGTTCAAGAACAATCCTGAGATATAACTATTTTATCATCTTAATTATTCAACAGCAATCCGTATAGTTCTAACAGTTAGTTCAACTAATTGTTCTTGAATGGAAGATAAACGTTCTACCTCTTGTATGTCTTGTCCAAAAAATCAGTATTTATAGTGAGAAAATAAGGCTTTATTCAAATAGCCATTGAACTAGCCGTCAAATACTATTTCTGAAAAATCTCGATCGCACTGACACACTTTTGTGTCATTGGTACCGTCCGTGATAGTGTCCTTGAGGTTTTTTAATCTTCTGGAAACTCACGGACACAAGACATACTGTCGGTGGACAATGATTGAAAAGTAAGATTAGTTTAACTGTCTGTGGCATGCGTCCTTGCCCACAATAAGTATAAAATCAATCTTTTCAACAAAATTGTGCAATGTATGTAAGACTAGTGTTTTTCACAACTCCTTTGCGATCAAAAAATTACTTGTATGAAGTTTGTAAAAGGGTTTATGAGGTTTATGAAGTTAAAAGAGCTCTCAAAGGGATTAGTCACATAATGTAACTTAACTCTATACCTAATTAAACTAATCATGACTAACCTATGTTCCTCAGGTCTTCAAATCTTCGAGAATCTTCAATGTACGTTAGACTTGAGGATCTTTATCTTTTCCCTGTGAATTGTATGCAAAGTTTGTGAATCACAAGTCATATAGGAGTTCATGTTGATGATCAATGAGAAAACAGGACAACAAAGCATGCAGAAAAGAATTGAAAGAAATAAATTTCTTGGAACCGGTTCTATATGCTCAATTTGCATTCTTTGTTGAGTGTTTGTTCAATAATAGGTGATTATTCTAGAACGTGCACCCTTATTTGCATCAAGACCATATTAGTAAGATTTGTACACCAAAGTGATTAAGGCATTTAGGAATAACCAACCCTTGTAATTTTCCCCTAGTAAATCCCTTATTTGAAGGCCTTTTAGCCTTCAAATAACCAACCCTTGTAATTTTCCCCTAGTAAATCCCTTTGAGTTTTTTTAACCTTTTCTTTGACCAAACCATGAATATTAAGCCTTTGGACATTTTTCTTTGTTTTAGACCATCTTTTGAACCCAAATTCAAAGAAATGCATGACTAGCTGATTTGGAAAGTGAATAATTGGTGGGATACATAGATGTTGTTGGCAACTTTGGTTGGAAATCCCTTACGAACAATATGATACGCTTAAGAGAAAAAAAAAAAGAAAGAAAAAAAGAAAAAGAGCAAAGAAAGAAAAATAGAAAAAGATTGAGAGAAAAAAAATCAATGATTGCAAGTAGTAGCAATGCTAAGATTTCTTGAAAAAGGTTGAGCTACTTTGTGATATGCTGAATTATTTGGGTAAAAGAGTTGTTGAATGTAGAGAAAAGAAGATCCACAAGACTGAACGTCATTTGATTGGTTATGCATTTCCTTTGATATTTTTTAAAACCTTTTCGTATCTCTTTTGTTCCTACCTTTGACCCTAACTCCATTACAACCAATTAAAGACCTTTTGATTGGTGTGTGAATTTTACTTTATAGTGGTGGTGATGTGATATATGTGCAAGCATATGGTAATGCCATTTTTTTTTTTTTTACCAAGTTGAGTGATATTAACCATACATATTTTTGAGTAATTGCAAATATTTATCCTGGTAACTTTGGTTGACAAGTGTGTGTTTTGACTTTGAGACAATTATTAAGGGGGTTAATATTTGCTATGATTGAGTGCGATGTATTGCATGTGATTTTCCTTGGATTTTTTGCCCACTTATAATTTTGCATTAGTTGAGGAAGTTTTGAGATTAGTAGTATATTTTAAGGTTGGGGAATGCTTAAGGACAAGCATCATTTAAGTGAGGGGGAGCTGATAGAGTCCATTAGTGTGATAATTGTGGCGCATTTGATGGATTATCGAATAAATATATTGTACTAATCATGTAGTTTGTTGATCTTTTAGCCGTTTAGGACTCTTTGGAGGAAGTGGAAGAAAATAAGGCAATTTTTACGCATTTTGAGGCAAAATTCCAGCAAATCTACCGCATGCGCACATGGGATGGATGAATTTTGAATATGTATTCAGGCGTCAAACTTATTTTTGGAAGATCCCTACTGTTTATGCAATATTTTGGGATATGTATCCCGTCTGATTAGGAGTTGGTTTTAAAAATACTTATTTTCTTAATTGATAGGATTTTTCTATTGTTATTAGGTACTTGAATTTTATTAGGATTTTTGAGATTCCTAATCCTACATATATAAATGGGATAGGAACCACAATGATTAATGATTAGTATTTAGCATTTTATTACAAACTTTATGTTTTTGCTGGATGACTATGTGCTAAACACTTCATTTCAGTTGAAGTCCTARGGTACCTTGATTCAAGAACAATCGTGAGATATGACTATTTTATCATCTTGATTATTTGTAAATATTTATTTACTCTCTGATTTTCGAGAAGTTTAGTTTTCAGTTTAGTTGGTAATTTGAGCTCATTACTTGATTAGACTCTTTACTTTGTAGCCAATTAAACCTTCAAATGCATAATTATTTGCTAGGTTTGAGTTACTTGTAAATTGATGAGTTTATGCTTGTCAAGGGAGTGAGTAATCTAATCCAAAACAAATCAATATCTGCATTTGTTGATTATGAATTAGGTCTCTTTAGTTTTTAGTGTTGTTGATACATTAAATCTTACAAACTATCTTTAGGGTTGTTGTCGAGTAAAGAGCAATTAATAAGGTGTCATTTTAATTACCAATACTTAAAGGAGAGATTGATTGTTAGCGCGCGTCACAGACAACTATAACCAATTTACTTTAATAATAATTTAGCTATCATTACATCTGTGATCGATTAAATAGAATCATGATGGAATTAAGAACTTTAATCATATTTTCCATTTTATTATTTCCAACATCTTATTTTCTTTTTCCTGACATTTCTATTTTGTTCCCTTTAGAATATTGTTAGTATAGTAATCTCTTCCAAAACCCCCATTTTTGGTAGATGAATGACAYACCATTAAGAAAGACTGTCTTGACATCCATTTATCATCTCTTATAATCATATTGACATGCTGTGGCTAAGAGTATGCAAATGAAGCTACTGGTGAAAAGGTTTCCTCATAGTTCATCCCTTCTTTCTGAATATGACCTTTTTTCAACCAATCTTGCTTTAAAAGTTTTCCTCTTACCATCTGCTCTTTTTTCCTCTTGTATACCCACTTAGGTGTAGCTACAAGATCCTAAACCTTATTGAGATAGACACCCAATCTCAGCATCAATTACAAGACGCCACTTGTCTCCGTCAATATCAAGAAAAGCTTCTTCATACCTAGTGGGATCTTGTGCCATCCTAGGTGTTCATGATTGCCCTTAGAGCCTCCTTCCTTGTGGCCCGGCCCTTGTTAGCAAACATAGTTTACTATGACAAATCCATGTCATATGTGGTTGGTATGTATTCATGCTTTGACTTAAGCACACTGAACATGGAGCCCAACATATAGCATCGAGCCATCTCATCGGCTCTTTTCTTGTCTGCCTTAGCCTAGCATTCTTGGTTAGTGGAGTCCTCCCCAGTTTCGGGATAGGGATTGGTGAGAACATACTTGTACCCTTCGCGACATCAAATTCCCTAAGAGACCACTAAACCTTTACCTTGCCAACATCAAATTTCCTTTGCTAGRTAGAAAAGATCTATTTAATAAGCTTTTTAAAGCTACATGGTTCTTAAAGTTTGACCTTAAATATGGTTTTTGACAATTGCGCATCCATCTAGAGCACAGACATAAGACGACATTCTGTAAACTAGACCATCGCTTCCAATAGAAAGTTATGCCATTTGAGCTCAAGACTGCACCATTCTTATTTCAACAAGCAATGGTAAAAAAATTTGAACCATCCTTCACACAGACGTTATCTACATTGATGATATCTTTTTGTTTTCTAAAGACTTTCCAACTCACATGGGCTTATTACGCAAGTTTGCATATATAGTTAAAAAGTATGGTATCATACTTTCAACCTAAAAGATGAAATTRACCCAACCAAAAATTGAATTTCTTGGCATGAGCATAAAAGATAAGTCTATTGTCTCTCAACCTCATTTGGCCCAAGCCCTCCTAAAGTTCCCAAACCAACTCCAGTCCAAATAAGAAGTCCAGCAATTTTTTGGCATTATCAACTATGTGGGTGACTTTATCCCAAAGTTATCCCAATACACTTCTGTTTTACAAGATCAGCTGAAAAAGAATACTTCACAATGGATGGAAAGGCATACTGAGGCAGTAAAAAAGCTGAAATGTCTCATCCAACAGTTACCACTATTATCACTTCCATCCACAGCACTGAAGATTCTCCAAACAAACACAAATGATTATTTCTCGAGAGCAATTCTCCTTGAAAACCACAATGGTCAAGGGAAAATTTGTGGTTATAAGAGCGGCAAATTCAAAGAATCTGAATTGCACTATCACCCTTCCTTTAAAGAGATTCTTRCAGTGAAACATGGCATTGAAAATTTGAGTTCTTTCTAATCCGAAATCACTTTCTTGTCGAAATGGATGTCTTCTTTTCTTAGAATGATAGAATTCAAGCAAAAGATTGTTCCTCACAAGCAGTTATTTCTATGGTGGAATGATTCTCAAAATACAGTTTCACGGCTATCTATTTAAAGGGCAAGAACAATGCGGACATGCTCTCAAGATCGAAACACTCACAAGTCAATCCATAATCCTCATAATTCCTAAAATCCATCTTATCCCTGAAATGGATTTTTATCACCACTTCTTCATTGGCTCCTAAATTCACTGAGTCCATCATTGACATTACTTTTGTTGAAAGAACTAATCTTCATTACAAATTCATTMCAAACTTTTTCATAGACGTCCCCTTCAAAATTATGGACCCTAGGTGTTTATAGGTATTGAGAATTATCCAGATCACTCATATCTCACAATTTCTCACATTCGAGATTTCAATTCATTTTCAAAAATAGCATGGTGTTTTTTTGGTACCTTTTGAAAGCTTCTCTATTACTTTCACTTTTAATGTGGAGAAATTATTTGCTTATCTCTGGCTATGTGACAATGATAGAGATATTCCTCTTGAATGAAAATATTTCTATAAAATACTTTGTTAGTTGCAAGACCCAGGATGTTGGTACAGATTTACTATTGACAGGTGCAAAAGATATGTAGTTATTCAAATTGCATAGACTTGTAGTAAATCTCATGCCACAAGGATAATCACCAAGTGGTTATCATCTTCCACCTTYCGAGATAATAGGATAGCATAATTTCAATATTGCCAACACTCTATTTTAGCGCCATAATCTAGAAGAGAGGGCTTCATTTTTTTGTCCCATGGCACATTCTAACAAAGCTAATGCCAGTCTCATCCCTGCAACAATTCTATTATGTCTAGCTGGCCACATCATTTATATTATACAGAGGTGTTATTGTATTTAGAAGCTCACCTAGAATATCACATCTACAATCGAAATGGACGCAAGGAACTCATCTATCCTGCACCAATTTGTTCAGATGAAGATTTTAAAGGGTTACCATTTGCTTACTTTATTATGGATAGTTACAGCGACTCTGATTGAAGATTATGGTTGAAGATCACCATCAAGGATGAAAATCTTCCCTTCAAAATTGCTCTATGTATTGTCTCTTTCAGTGTCAATAGTGTTGTTATTATCATAATTACTTTTCATTATGATGTCATTGTCAGTTTGACTTTATTTAAAAGTSTAGTCTATTTGCACTTGCTTTTAGCATATGAATACCTCATTTTTTGGAAAAAAATAGTATGCGTTTGAAATTAGGATATGAATTCCGAAAGTGTCTATAAATATCAATGCCTTTATTGTTGAAGGAGCACTTGGTTGGCAACTATTCTCTTGTAAGAAAGTTTACCATTCAATAAAATTATTTGTCTCTAAGTTCTCTCTTCTCTATTTTGAAGAAGCTCTACTTATGAACTAGACTTGAAATCTTTTAGATCTTTTCCCTGGCTGATCCTGCTCATCAAAAATTGTCATAGCTTCCAAACTAGATTAAACTTGGTGAGGTAAGATCTGTTAGATGGAAGGATCTTGATTTCACGATTAAAAGGCAAGGCTTGACCATGAAAGGCTTAAGAAGGTCGCCTAATATAATCTTCATTAAGTCACAGTATCCAGATCCTTGTAGAGGGGTCTCCCATAAGGTATTTATAATAGGATGCTTGTGGGGTTTTGAGTGACCAATGATGATTGAGGAAACAAATGTTGTACAACTAGCCATAAGGAAATTTACAGCTAGATTAACATTGAGAAGATTTTTATCACAAAGATTTCATTTCTCAGTCATTTTTTAGATGATCARGTCTTAATTACCAAGTTGTTTTGTTTTTTCTATTTAAACTTTAATATCTACCTTCTCTTGTCTTCCGGTGAATGATGTTTCATATATTGCTTTAGAAGATTTATACTCCTACCATTAYATGAATGAGACTCTTCAATAACTTCAAACTATTTTTAGTCTCAAATCGAACCAAATCAATGCAAAATCGAACTAATGGTTTAATATTTTAAGTGGTTTGATTTTGATTTCAAAAATTTCAAAACTTTTGAATTGGTTTGAAAAATAATAAAAATCGAACCGTGAACACCTCTAGTGTCCACATAAATTAGGCTCCGTCGGTCTAATAATCTAATTCAATAGTTAACTTAAACGAGTTAATAAGTTATTTAATTAAAACGTTTGATAATCTAATTTTRTAATGTCTTATTACSTTAAATAATTTATAATCCCTTCATATATTATAAGTGATAATATTCTAAGTTAATATAACCGAACTTAGTATCAAAGTCAAATGTATATAGTAAATATTTACGAATTCAGCTAACTACAGCGGGAATAATTTCATCATATTTGTTTTTCTTTGCTGCTGCTGCTTCTTCTTCTCCTCCTTTTCCTTATTTTATTAATTTTTTTTTCCTTTTCGTCTCCTCCCAACTTGCGGCCAGGGGTCTGGGGTTCTTGATTTTGACAGATGGAGTAACCGCGAATTTGCCAATAGGTCCGTTCATTACAAACCTATTTCCTCCTGCATTCGTTCCTCCGTAACAGCCATAGATAGCCAGAAACCGACTCCTACACACACTACCCACCTTGAGAAAGAGAATGGGGCTAGAAATTCTGGAGCCAAACACATGCATTCGTGGTTGTTGCAGTAGCCAAGCGATCCCTCTTCGTCTCCAACCTTCTTCTTACTCTCTCTCTTCCCCTCTAGCTCGAGGTAACATTTTTCTATGTATCATTTACTCTGTGTTCACACATGAACTCATGGATTTTGCTAAATTTGGATGGCGTTACAGGAGCAGAGAGTGTAGTCTATGAAGCAATTCTTGACGGTAGAAGGGTCGCAGTGAAAAAACCAATTTTATCCACTTCTGAAGACCTTGATAAGTTTCACAAGCAATTGCAATTACTCTGGTAACTTTTGATCTCTCTATTAAATCTTAGTAATACTTTTTATGTTTGTGCAGAGTGAATTGTTGCTCTCTGATTCCTATTTTCCTTTCTCAAATTCTGTACGATATGATGTGGGTGATGAAGCAAGTTAAATCATCCGGCGATGGCGAAGCTAGTTGCGGCGCATGCTCGGCCGCCGAATTACATGTTTTTCTTTGAATTCTACGAGTGTGGAAATCTTGCAGAGAAATTGCATGTGGACGAGTGGAGTCCGCCAATTGATCAAGTGCTTCATATCACACTAGAATTAGGTATATATTCATGTGGTTGATCCCAATATTGTCACTTTATCGGTATGTAAGTACTTAATCCGTCTGTGTATAATACTTATATTAGCTTTTGGATGATTTTAGTGTTTGAAAGGTGACAATTGCTTTAAAGTGAATGGGCAAGGTTGATGAGGCCTTTTAAGGAAGAAAAGTATTAGAAGTCAGTAAAAGTTGCATTGGGAGAGGACTGAAGTCGTGATAGAGTGGCGATTGCATCACATCCTAGGAGCATTTCGTTTTTAAATAATTGTGCTTTCTATTTATTTATTTATTTGAGAAGCACATCCTAGCRGCATTAAGGACTATGTGCTCATTAAGCTCTTTTGAGCGAAGCTGGGTTGAGGCATCCTTCAATGATGCCAAAACAGAAGGTGATGTTGATACTGATAAGTTTAGTGTTTAAATGTATAGCCTTGTTCTCCTCCACTTATAAGGTGCTTTTAGCTTTTCTTTTTTAAGCCAAAAAGCTGTTTTGAGTTGTTCTCGATTGCTTTTAAAATAGATTATTGCTTAAAAAGTTGAAAAAACTTATTTTGGAAAAGTAATCTGAAGAGGATTTTTTTAAAACAACGTTTTCTTATTAATGCCGTTGAATATAGAAGTATTATATTGATTTTAAAATAGCTTTTTCTAGACGTACAATTTCAGCAGCTTAAAGAACGAATAAGCTTTGAGAACAGGCCCTATATAAAGTCAGGATACTTGCTTTAAGGAGATGAAAGTAACTGGAGGATAATCTCTAAATCACGAGGGAAGAAACTTAAAGTTTATTGAAAGCTCCTGTTCATTTGAACTTATAAGATGTTTTTGTTTTCTCTTTCTATAATACCTACAGCCAAGAAGTTGGGACAACTTTCGATGAACTTCTTCGAGATAGGCAACAAGTAGAAAAGGCATTTGACATGTCGTGTAAGTGTTGTTGGATTTCTGTTGGAGACAGGAACTTTTGGGGGCAGAGGGAAGGGATATCTGTGTTTTCAAGGCAGTTCTGCAAGTGAGTTTTTAAGGAGCTTGCATTGTACCAACTGGTTTTGCAGGAAAGAAGTTGCCAACCAGGAATATTTGTTGGTGGACTGCGTAACGGAGTCTAAATAGCAGTTAACTCAACATTGGTTATGGACTACTGTTTTTGGGGGGTTGTAACCACTTCATGAAGTGTAATTTTCAATAATTTTGGTTTAGAAGTGGATTGCGGGAGCAAATTCAGAATTTCTAATTAGCTTCTCTATAGGGCAGAATTCAAAAAATTTGAATTCTAGTTATGTTTCAAATTAACAAAATATATGGTTCCTATATCTGATTAAGTTGTCCTTTTTCCTGGGGCATGAATGTTTGTCTTCTACAGTGATTACTATTGTACAAGCACAATGGAATATCTATTCAGAAATATAATGTACTGTTGATGTAATCGTTTCATTAAACAAAATTTAATTCTTCAGCAAAAGCAGAAAAAAAAAAGGAAAAAGAAGGAAATTTTGGTATTTAAGTTTATCAAGATCTAAATATGCTGCAGGATTTTTATTTGGATATTTGTTCATTTTCCATACTGGATCTTTCCTTGGTATTTAACCACTGATGTATCCATAATTTCTTGTCGAGCTGTTTATGATTAGTTGCTATGGTAAATGTTGTAGTCCTTCAATTTTGTTCTGTTCCTCACTTAAAGAGTTACACTATCAATATTGATTTTTACACTGTTCATCCTTTCATCTCTTTACAGCAAAGGTTCTGAAATATCTACATAACCTTGGAATTGTACATAGGGATGTGAAACCAGCAAATATTCTTGTAAGGTCTTATGCTATTTCCTTATCTATGAGTAGACGGCTATATGCAAATGATATTGTAGACATACAAAGAGAATTGGACCAAAAAAAAAAAAAGAAGAATTTTATTGGTATCTCTTGGCTATTTCTTTATCTATTGGTATACCACATATATATATATATATGAATTTGAAGATACATATGCAAAGGAAAAGTTCATTCGTTTCTCTTAGTATGCTTCCAATAACGTATATGCTATGGTGATGCTGATGCAGCTTGATAGGAATTTCAATCCACATTTGGCGGACTTTGGTTTAGCAGAATACAAGGGAGACCTTAAACAAGTTTCAACTGATAACTGGAAATCATCTGGCAAACCAACTGGTGGATTCCACAAGAAAAATATGGTTGGAACTCTCATTTATATGGCACCTGAAATACTGAAGAAAAACACCCACACAGAAAAGTCTGATGTCTACAGTTTTGGTGTTTCATTCAAGTAAGAACTTGTCTTGACTTTCTTTTTGGCTTTTGGTTAACCCCAGTAGTTCATATAAATCTCATAAAACAGCCTCTGACTTTTCCAAGTAATAATTTAATGTAAGTAATATTAACATAAACTAGTTTATCACTTACCCAAAAAATGTTAGCATATGACTCTAGAGATCGGGATTTATTTTCCATTACTGGTATGGTCCAACTATAGTTGGCCAATGTAATTCAAGTTAGTGAATGAGCATACGCCAGTTCATTTTCCTTTATGGGCCTATGTCTTTTTTAGTGTTTTTAGTGCAAACGTGACTATAAACCCTTTATTGCCACTTTGCAAAGTCGCTTTTTATTGATGATCACAAATATGCATTATCCTGAGACAGATGATAAAACATCCCCTTCTTTTTTTGGCAGCATAGGTTGCCTTGGTTTGTAGAGTTACTGTTTTTCACGTTTTTTGATGAGCAACAATGTAAAAATCTATCACGTTAATGCTGAAAGAAAGGGGTGAATCATGCCTGTGTACATTCAGAGTGTACAACTAGGTATGAGATTCTAAAGCAGCTTTACGAGTCATGAAGAAGGTATTGAAAACTAAAGAAGTCAGCTAGAAACCCTATAAAAGTGGAAAAGAAGTCTGTTTGATCCAAAAAAGGAAAAGAAAAAATATTTAAAGCACTAGATTCCTAAATTTGGTAGTGGAAACTGGAAACTTGCTTCCTTCAAAAGCTTGTAGCCCCAGTCTGTAGCATACTATTAGCTTTATCAAAATGTAGCCCGTCAGTCTCAAGCCTCATCACATAACACTTAAACTAAAATTAATAAAAGTCTTGCAGATTCTTGCGTCCTTTTGAGCTTTTGGACTTCTTTGTCATTTGCAGTGAGCTTCTTACTGGTGTCGTCCCATATACTGATCTTCGTGCAGAAGCACAGGTTAGTTTTTCAATGCAATAAACTTTCCTTGTTCTGAGGACTTCATGATTTTAAGCTATTGGTACCACCAAAAAAGAATAAAAAATAATTCTTTTTGGGGGAGAGAGCAGCTGTAAAGCAGCCAAGCCATAGCAAATTGAAGTTGGTAAAAGGAGGAAAGCCAAGGGCAATGCTCATCATTCACATTCGACACTACTTTGCGCTTTAGTAGACTTTATAGCCTAAGAAAATGTTTTCTTATAAAGCATTGGTACACTGCCAATTGAATTAAGCATGATTGAAGTTTCTAGTGTTACATGATGGGAAAGATGAGAAAGYGGTTCCAAAACAGTGCCTGTTCTAAACCAAGCTGCTGTTCCCTCTCCCTTTACTGGAACCAGGTGAGTCAGGGGTTTTTGCAGACCTTCATGATGCTTAATGTGCAACTTTGGAATCTTTAGTGGCTATTAGGGTATCTAGATTGGCATTTGAAAGCAAGAAATACCATCTGCAGGTTTCTAGAGATGAGCATATTTTAGGTGGTCAAAAGGTGAATTTATTTGTGGAGATAGTGATTAGTATTCCAAGTCTTCTTTTTATAAGCTTTTGGTTGGAGATGTATGGCATGGCACGCATAAGAAAGAAGATCACTTTTCTATTACCTTCTTGGGCTATGAGAGCAATCCTAACCTGTTTTATCTTTGAATTCATCCTTTGAAGCTTTATCTTAATTTTTGTGTTTCCTTGATTAGAAATCCATTGTTTCATGTAGGATTGTTTAGCAAGTGTAGAGTGTCCGACATACTTTATATTTTCTTGATGACTACCAATTTTGTTTAAGCAACTATCTTTCCATTCTCAACCTTTTGGACAGCCACTATACCGTCTTCCTGTCCAACCAAAAGTATGGAGAAAAAGAGAACGTTTTTATGTAGCATCAGGAGCTTTGTAATGATATGTTTTGTGGCAAGTAAAGAAGGTTGATTTTATATATGATTGATTGTCCCCATGATATAAGTGCATATATGCACATACACACATAAACACAATATGTGTGTGTCTGTGTGTGTGTAATGTTCTAATTAGTTAAACTATTTAAGTAATGGTGGTGTTTTTAGGGTCACAACAGGCACACACTGTTCTGGAAATGAACTATACAGAGCAGCAACTTACTGCAGCTGTTGTGTCTCAAGGACTCCGACCAGCCCTTGCAATTCCTATATCAGTTGCATCAGCAAGAATATTATCCTTAATAGAGAGATGTTGGGATGCAAATCCCCAAAATCGACCTTCATTTGATGAAATAGTTCTGGAGCTTAATGTTGCTCTGGAACAAACAAATAGAGTAAAAGAGGGGGAAATAACACGTCCTATCACTTCAGAGATTGTGGATACTACAAGTGCTCGAAGTTATCAAGAGAGCATAAACTGGTTAACTAAGGGTGAAGCTTCTTCCAGAGAAGCTTCACTTGCTTCTGGTACTGGTGTGAGAATCTGGTTGAATTCATCAGCGGACGCTTCTGCATACTCTCCTTTGGTGTCTTGTGGTTCATATGCAACCTGTGGGAGAAGGGAAACCATGGAAGACACACACTTTCTTATGCCTTTTGTATGCAATGAGAAGGATATCCATGTCTTCGGAATCTTTGATGGCCATCGAGGTATACATATTCTGTCCTTTGACTGATTTCCATGTGTCCGTTGCTCAATAGCAACCATTTTTGGTATGTAGAGATTGTGCAAATAATAGAGGTGGAATGCATTTCTTCAACAATTTACTTATCCTTCTGTTTTCTTGAGTATTAACCAGTACCTCATAGATGCCGATACTAAGTAAAGGTGGGATGCTATCCCATGGGGTGAGGGGAAAAGAGACATTCTCCGTAATATAATTGACATAGTTTAGCTGTGCTTACTAGTTATGGAGTCTTCCCTTCATTTTAAAAAATGTCAACTGAAAAAAGAACATTTTCTGATATCACTGACCCTGGGCAATTCTTTCATTACTAGGTGTGGATGTTTCATGCTTTTGTTCCTTCACTATCTGTTTCTATCCATGTAGCAGTCCATTATTTCCTGCTACTTAGTTAGCCATTGAGCACATCCTGGGAGCAGGGAGCCTCGAAGCTCAAAGGAACCCTGTTAACTTTCTTTCTTCCCAATACCAGCTTCTTCAATACGTACCTGGAGCAGAAACTGAGAATTAAAAGAAGGGCGTGCTTTAGTTTTTGGAAATAAATGTTAAGGTGTATTAGATCCCTTGCAATTAGACCACTCGATTCGAAACTCATGTTTGGATCTCAAATTAGTGAGATTATTTTCTACTTGGAAATACAATTTATGGGCCTCAGTTCCTTGAATCTACTTCTGACTTTCAGCCAAATGATTAAATAGATTTCAGCAACTTTTATTGCTATTTCTTATTTCTTCTGTCTCTATATTTTCTTTCGTCTCATTTCTTGTTCATATTTTTCCTTCTCAATATGCTAAGGCCCTTCCACCATTGCCTGCCATCACTTTTAACCCATTGCAGGCGTTTGACATGCCACAGCTTCTTTATGACATGAGGAATATTATATATCTCTAAACTCCCTTCTTTACTTAGATCACAATTTTGCTGTCAAATTCGCTAAAATAATGGCAAAAGTATTAGTAAACTCCATCTGCCAATGCTAGCACTACCCCTCCCATCAATCAAACCAACATTAAGCTTAAAAAAATCGCATAAAAGTTTCCTAYCGATAGGTCAGGTCAAACCAACATTCATTACACCAGGAGTGATTAGTTTCCTGGAGTTATTCGTTCTATAACATGCATTTTCTGCATCAAGTGTTGATACCCCTCTATTAGTTTGTTTTGAAATAAGATGCATTAGATGAGCATGAGTAAACTGGAGAACGGATATAAATTATTCAGAAGATGCACAGGTGTGGCAGCTGCTGAATTTTCAGCTGGAGCTCTACCTGGATTTCTCCAAAAACTGGGTTCCATGAGCAGGTTTGACTTAACTGATTTGTCTTCATATTTCTAGTTTCTTCTGATGCTTCTGAAAATATCTGATATGTTACTTTTTTGGCTTTTAATAATTAGTGATCCCTCTGCTGCACTTCTGGAAGCATTCATCGAGACAGATGCTGCATTCAGGAGAGAATTAAGCTCTTATCGCAAATCCAAGGCAGTCATTCAGAAAGACTGGCACCCTGGTTGCACAGCTGTTGCTGCTCTTATTGTCAAGAACAGACTTTTTGTTGCAAATGCTGGAGACTGCAGGACAATCTTATGTCGAGCTGGTCATCCATATGCTTTAAGCAGAGTGAGATGGAATTGCTTACTTGACTGATGATTTAATGTGATTGAGGAAGATCTTGTAATCATCATTATTGCGTATTAACCAATTAAATGACCTCAACTTACTAGGATCACACAGCAAGTTGTCCAGAGGAGAGAGAACGTGTTATTAGTGCTGGTCTCAAAGTTGAATGGCTATTTGATACGTGGAGGGTTGGTCATGCCGCTCTCCAGGTTTCTCCTTTAGAATTTGACATTTACGTTGATGCATGAGGGTTGCTCTTAGCAGTTGACTGCTGCATGAATATTATTCTTTTTTCTGCTTATTGAGAATATCTATTTTTACTCCTTGAATTGAATTCTTCCCTGCACTAGTCCTTTCGTTGTGAAGTATTTTTCTCATGGTGCATGTAACTGGTTAATTAACAGGATTCCCTTGCAGTTAATATTAACTAGTCTATTCAGGATATGGCAGTTGAGTTAAAATCTTGCTGGTTTATTATGCTAATTAGTGTTAGGTTCTGCTTGCTCCTTTTTCCTTCAATGCAAACAGTTCCTCATAAGGAGGCAGAAAGACTCATTGTGATCCAGTTGAAATATATATAAACTTATGTAATTATTAATAGCAGTAATATCTAATATAGGAGTAGCAGTAATATCTAATATAGGGTACCTTGTTTCTGAGGAATTTCCTTTCCTGTATTTACCTGGCCAAATATTCTCTTTAATAAAAATTCTTTACCTACTTCTAGACAAACTAATGGTTTTCATGAATTAGTAGTTTCATTAGATGTTAATTTCTAGAAATTTGGTGGGTGTTATTTTAGCCTCTTGATGGTTAATGTATTGTATGGTTAGGGTAAAATAATTGTTTAACACAATTATGGCAAGTGATTACATGTTCTGTATTGTTACATGCTGCAAAAGGGAATGCGTCATTCGGCAGATGGAGCAGATTACTAACAATCTGCCATCTTGGAAACCTTGATTCACAAATTTGATACTGAAAAAGAAAAAAGATTACTTGTTTAAGTATGTAACAGAAGTAATGGGATATTATTTTAACTGTGCAAAAGATGGAAGACAATAATGCTTTCCTTTTACAGCTTACACGCTCTATTGGCGATGATGATCTTAAGCCTGCTGTAACTGCTGAACCTGAAATCACTGAAACTGTACTCTCTGCGGAGGATGAATACATAGTAAGGACCTTAGAACTACTATTTAATGATCTTCAATATGCTTGCTTTAGTAACCAGCATATTGTAGTCATTGCTACTGAATTGTATGTACTATTTTTTTCTAGATGTTGTTGATTACTTGCAGCTGGTAAGATGTGCAAACTTTGGATGTCTGGGCCTCATGTGTTCCTTTTTATTTTTGTATTCATTTTGTAGACTTTCATAATGAAGAATTCATTTGAAATGTTGTACCAAATTTCCATGAGATACATAGATAACATTAAGTGCAGTGCATTGTATTTGTGTTGCACAGATAGTTTAGGAAAACACTTCCTGCTCCCTCAAAAGGGGAAGCTTTTGCATCCATGTTTATAGTTCATGTTACTTGTGAAAATAAAATGCTGTAACCAAATTAGATGGAGAACAGGAGAGAGAGGGAAAGTATTCTGGAGTCTTTGTCCATGTTCTTCATTGTTTACAATGCTGCCCATTTGATGTTGAACATGGGAGTGGAAAGGGAAAGTACCCTCTTCTGTAGTCTTGCCCAGGATGTCTTTGTTGCTCATATTACATTAACTGTATAATTTCCAACCCTGTATTCTAGTGGGGCAATAAGTAGGATATTGTTCATTCTTTAACCTATATGAATGTGAGTTACAATAATCTGTTTCTAAAGTCTACTAGCCTATGAACCTTCTTATATGCAAATTATACATAGCTTGTAGATTTACAGACTTATAGGTTGATGAATGAGAAATTTGGAGCTGTTGCTTTCTTTATTTGGACCCTTATCTTCAAGTATTTTGTCAAGTGATGGGTAATCTAAGTCCTTTAGCAACCTGCAGCTTGCTAGTAGAGTTTGGCACCTGTAGCTGAGTTATAAGGAAATAAAAGATCTTGTAGTCCTTTCACTTATTGATGGAATGATCACTTGGTATAAGAAAAAGAGGCATCATTGCTACCTGGTGAAACGGTCAAACTGTTGTCATGATGTGATTTAATTCTTATATAATGTAGCAGGCCTCTTAATTGCTCTTAATTAAGTAAACTATTGCATTGATAAATAACCATTGATGCCTGTAAATTCTTAAATCAAGTATATTCTCCTTGTGTATTTATTGAAAGGTTTCTAATATCTGTAGGGTTGCTAGCAGTCTTGATATTTCTGCCGCCTGCTATCAAGCATTATTATTATGATTGTTTTTCCTGTTAAATAAAAATGTAATATATATTTACAGATTGTATTTGGTGATTGGAGAGCACATTCAATTCTTCATGTTTTTAACAGGCTTAGCGAAGCATTGAAGTTCTATTTATGGCTTATTTCCTATCCACTTATTTTCTTTCTTCAAATAATTCTAGGAATCAATATGTTACCGTGCTCCTAACTGAAGTTCTTATTCTAGTAATGTACTTCAGATACTTTTGATCGTACATCTTAAATTTTCTGTAGTTAGAGCAATCCAAATAAATGAATAAAAATTGCCCATTTCTTTTTAAAAGACACCCTTCATGTGTACCAATATGAAGCAAATCTGATGACTACAAGCATTGTATTTGGATTAGAACATGTACCATCTTTCTGCTTGAGGTGCGCTTTATAATCATTCGATTATCTCTTTTTGTCTTATCTAATGAGCTACAAGAGAAGTTTATTTGTATGATAAGCAAAAATATATCTTAGAATGAAAAATCATCCTTTTGAGTGTCTTAACGGAAGGAGCTTGTGACCTTAGAAAGTAAGTACATCAATGCAGCCTAATTTTGTATACCAACTTTTGTAGAGGATTCCAACCCATGATCTAGTTTCTTCAGCTTAAATGATTTCTATTCACTAGCCTAATGGCAAGGAAGTACTTCCAGGTTGTAGTTTTCTCCTTGCCCAAATTGAACATTTACCATCTGCCTTTAATTGTCAACAAAAGAGAAAATGTTGATAGAAAATATGATTTCTTTCAACTTGAAGTGACCACTGAGAAGGATGATCTACAGTTGTAGAATAGTTGCTTGGGAAAAAGAAGGGTAAATGACCGGAGGGCTCCTTATATTGTTCCTTGAGTTTTATAAGAGGGCACAAAAGGTCTATTGCATCTTGAATAAGTTTCTTAGGTAAATGAGATTCCAACCTCTTGAGCTTTTTCAGGTTCCTACAGATAGCTACCATACTGGCCTTTACGTTATAATCTCACCACAAGAGCCTCAAAACTTGTCTCTTCTACATTTTCCTCATTTTTGGATTGCAGATTAAGAAATTTCTAGTTGCGTAGTTAGATATATTTCCTTTACTATGTAATTTAGATATTGCAGAACAAGAATAGGAATATAGTATGATTACTGTTTGCCCAAACCGAAACAGAGTTAGTGGTCTATTCTCCTACAGGGATGCACCTGAAGATGGTATATGCTAGTGGTTCCTGATATATGAAGGGATTTACTACCATTTCATCTCAGTAGGAATTTAATGTGTTTCTTTTTTGGGATCTGAATGTTTGATTAATTTGATCTTTCATCATGGGTACTTCTATTATTGTGATATGTTACTAACRTTTTTAGTTTCCTTATTGGATGGTATTATGGATTCTGATTGGTATTTGGCATGCTAGGAGTCAATTGTCTTACTAAAAGTAGATTTTATTTCTTATTGCTTCTCCAAAAGTATATATGAAATGTGGATTTGAAGTTGTTTATTAAAGAGCCGAAGCTAGAAAATCTTTTATTTTTATTTTTTTAGAAGGTTTTTATTTTGTCTATTAAAAAGTTTGTCAGCTTCATCTGGCCCAATTCAGCAAAATGAAACAATTGCAGTGTCAAAGGAAATGGTTTTCTCTAAAGTGCTATGCTCTATTTAGTTTCACCCAGTGACTTTTGAAAAGGCATGTCAATTGATTATCATGGATGTCTTTCTTAATTACTGATAATGTGGTGCTTATTTTAATCTCTATTATTCCATCTACTTGATTGACTCATGGTATGTGATCTGACCATACTGTATGCATTTAGGTTGTGCTCTTTCTTGCAGGATCCTTAAGGTCTAAGATTTTTGTCTTTCTTTTTCCCTCTCTTTAAATGGAAATATTTCTATTTGAGATATCCTGATTTAGGGTCTCATATAAAAAAAATTGTGGTGTTCTTATTACTTGAGAAAATATGGAAAAGGTGGCAAAAGGATAGTGTTATACTTGAAGGAACTCTAAATGACGGACCTTGTGGAGGAACCAAAGTCATGAACATAATGGGAGTTTTTTATTTGAAATATTTAATGCTACTTTAATTTCTAGGACTCTTGTTCGATGAATACCGAAAAGGAAAAAAAAAAAAAAAAACCAAAGTCCACTTAATATTTCAAATGCAGTCCAAATTCCCTGCTAATTGAACAGGCCTTGGTGCAGGTTCTGTCTGTACCTTATTTGATTTTGGCATTGAGTAATAATAAATATATTCTTTGATTGCAGGTTATGGCTAGTGATGGACTTTGGGATGCTATGAGCAACACAGATGTAATTGGTATAATAAAAAGTACTGTTAAAGAACCTGGAATGTGTTCGAAGAGATTGGCTACTGAGGCGGCTGAACGAGGCAGCAAAGACAACATAACAGTTATCGTTGTGTTTCTCCGTCCAGTTTCGACAGCAGAGAGAGTTTATTAGCTTCTCTAATTATTGGGTAAGTTATGCTCATCGCTGCTAGAACATTTACATATTGGAGAAGGGAGGTGGACAATATAGGCATTCTGCTTGTGTTACAGTTGCACATTCATTCTTGTGTACTTTCTTTGGGACTCTTTAAGTCAGTACCTTAGTATCTCCCCTTTTTTGAATGAACCTGAACTTTAAAAGTCCTGTTTGGTTCTAGGATTTTTGTGAGGAAAAGGAGAGTGAATTCCTAGAAAGTAGTTTCCATGCATTTATAAGGAAATTACCAAGGAAAATTTGGATAGGAAGTGAGGAAATAGGCCTTTTAATATATGTTCAATTTTCTTAGTTTGTATTATGTATTTCTGGGTTCAGAATGATTTGATTTGTTTGCTGGGTTGTCATTGAATATGAAAATAGATTGTTCTTCTGGATGTTACTGAAGATGAAGAGCTGTTCTCCTTAGAGTTTCTAAGGATCTTCAACTGATTCGATCTACAAATGACGAGGGGGCATGTTTGCCTGGAGGTGAACACAAATCTATTTGTATTAAACGTCCATTGAATACAGTCGGATGATCATCCTGAATATGATGTTTAGTAAACTATTTTTCTGCCAATTAAACATCATTAAAAAGTTGGCAGTTAATTTCTGCTATTTGGATAAACATCCATTAAGCAACCACTTTGTCWAGAATTTGCCAGAGAAAATATKATTTTTAATACAATTAGATGAATATGATTTTTAACTTTGGAAGCCGATATCCTTTTTTTAATTCCAAAGGTCAATTATTATGATGTGTAATAAGATTGGCGGTAAAATGTCGAGAAAAAATCTCTATATCTAATTTATATTTTTGAGAAAAGCCTATAGAAAGATAAATTTATTAAAATATAATAGGGATATTATTGAAAAGGTTTTTGAAAATATACTTCTTTTAGCAATCCCAAGTTTAATGGCTTAATAACCAATCTTAGATTTATAGGGTTTCTAGTTTAGGTTGAAACCACGTTGTAGTTCTCATTTCCCCTCAATTGAATTATTTTTATTATTCAGTACTGAAAAAAAAAAAAAAAAAAGCTTCTAGCAAACGAACTGATTGCATCTACCTTATATATTTCTAAATCTTCCAGTAGCCCGAGAAAAACTCAAATGGCCATAGAGGGCTCGACTGGTTAGAAATTTCAAATTAGCCAATCACATAGAAATGTTGATTTCTCTCCATTAGATTCATGTCAATATCATTCTTCCCTTTTCCGATCACATTTTCTCTTTGGATTGAAATTCTTATGTTYTCACTGTTATCCAACATAGATAAACACTGTAATGTTTTTAATAGACTTTAATATTGTCTAAGATTGTTCTTTTTGAGCTAATAAGTAATTGTTGAAGTGAAAATAGTTGAAAAGTTTCCTATAGTTTTTGGAGAGTTGGACGCTAATTTGATTTGTTGTCGTTTTATTCCTACTTTTAGTATAAGTATTTGTATAATCTTCACAAATAGTATACTTGTTTAGTAATCATAAAACAAAAATCAATAAGAAAGACCTCCTAAAATAAGCCCAAATGGTCTTTGCATAAAAAATTATCTTGTGAAAATATAGCGGCTCAGACGTTTACTTTCTCACTCCTACCTTCTTGTATGTTCTGGCTTTCTTCTGTCTCCCTTGTAATTATCTGTTGTTGTGATCTCGTAAATTCTGCGGAACTATAACTATGGAAATTGATATATTATAGCGTTTGAAAAATGTTAGTATAACTCCCGAGGAGGATAGCACCGTCTCTTCACCTGATGAGGCTTTGGACGAATACAAGCTTGCAGAAATAGYTGTGTTGCTAAGTTAAACACCGATAAGGAGCTCTCTTTGCACACCTTGAAGGCATGTATGCACCTCCCTAATCTAGAGGTCTTATGGTGCTTCTACTTGGGTGTCAATCGCCAGTTGTCCAATCTGAAGAATTGGGCCCGACTTAGAATGTTGGTCAGCATTTGGTAAATTGCTTTTCAGAGACCTAGTAAATACGAGTTCGTGAACGTTCCTTGGACGTCACTTCTTTTTTGACCGAGATTTCCCTTGGTGCTCTGGAGTTTCTCTGAGGTGGTGGGAAAAATAGTTTTTATCCTACCTTTATCGGTAAACCCGAAATTTTACTTTTTATAAATTATACAAATTTGTATGGTCCATATAATATGTGTGCCAACTAGGGTTGAATAATTTCTATGTGGTTATTATTTGATTGACGTTTAATAAGTATGAGAGATTATTCATGTAATCGAATAGGGGTCCTGGTTGGTTAGAGGCTCGACTTGCTGGCTTATTCCTTTTCATCTAAAAAAAATTAGATTTTTACGAAAGGATAGTCCATAGAAATTTAATTTTAATGGATTGGATTAGTTATGGAATAGGAAGGCCCAAAGTAAGTGGTAGGACTAAGTTTGAAGTTAAAAAAAAAAAAAAAAAACCTAAATCAGCCATCTACTTTTCCCCCCAAACCCTAGTGGGCGCTTACACCAACCTCCATCCATCACACCGCTAACGGCCCATCCCAGAAACTTTGCCGCGCAACCAACCCTTCCTGCTACTCTACGCCTTCTTCTGCCTTGCTTTCTACCCTCCACGCTTTTCTTTCACCCACCGCTGCTGCAAAGTACTTACACTCTGCCACGCTGCCGAAGGCTCCTCAGCCGCGCTGCAGCCCATCCGCTAAGAAAACAGCCGGCCACACCCAGAGCAACTAACTTGCCGCTACAGCGCTGTTCGGTTGCATCATCCCATCACCGTCCGAGTCGCCAGATCCTAGCCTCGCGACTGCTTTACTTCTCACGACCCCCTGGCTGCGATTGCCGCAGTGCTAGAGTCGCCCAGATCCAAGCCTCCTCCTGCTGCCTGCCGAGATCGATAACCCGCCGCCTAGGTTTGCAGTCGTCGAGGCCGTCCGCCGTCTCAAGTCGGATGCCTGCAGATCGTGCAGTTGCTGCCACTGCTGCGTTTCTGGAAGCACGACCACCATTCACAAAGCCATGCCTCACTCCTCTTTGTTGCCGCGTCGTCCCACGGTGCTTCGGTCAGGGCCAGCCATCACTACTGGTTGCTTGCTGCCTTCGTCCGCCAGAGAGGGTGTTCAAAATAGCAGCAACCGAAAGTTGGGCTCTTGCTAGCTATTTGCTAGTTCCAAATTTGGGGTCGCCAGCAAGCAGGCGCGCAGACGCCTAGCAAACAAGTGCCCAGAAGCCTAAGCAACCAGGCGACYAGGCCCCGCGCGTGACCAAGGTTGTTGCGAGCACGCCTGGGGAACAACGTCATTTCTATGACACTTAGAGTTTATTGATTTAAAGGTGAAAATATTACTATTCGATATTGAAAATTTATGACTTACGTAATTATGTCCTAAAGTGAAATGGTGCGAGAACGTAGATTAGGTTTAATATCCGATCTAARGAGTTTAAGTTGTACCTTTAAGAATATGATGATTTTGTGATGTGGGAATTAAGTATGAATTAAAATTTTACAATTGACGTTCATGGAATAAACGTTTGCATATTTAAAATTGGACAATCGTATTAAATGGACTTTCTAATTGTAGGTAGTTTTCAAGTGCATTGACGTTGAAACGGTTGAGGGGATTCCACTTTGTAATTTAAATAAGAATTTTAACGTAAAGGACTCCAAGTAAGTAAATTCTCACATTTTTATTAATGCATATGTATTGTTATTATAATTAAATTTCTCTTAGGTAAATTAAATGTGTATTGAATCTGAGTTCTATGTAMGTGAATCCCCATATCCACATCCTTATTYTGCTATGTGTTATGTGGTGATTATATTGGAATGTGTTATGATTTTGTTGAGTTATTTCATGTGATATATATTTCGTATGGTTATTATGTTGAATGGTGTTTAATACGGATTTATGTGGTTCATGTCATGGGCATGTAGTTATAGTATTCTACATTATTCCTAGCATGAGCTATTCATACATTTAGAAAGCGAATAGTTTAGAAAATAAAATTTTATAAATGAATTATTATAAGAAAAATATAAGATTTTGGAAAGGAGTGTAAACCTAGCTACGAAAGATGTGARAGTGGGAAATGGAKCGCGGGGGCCGGCGCACYTGACCCAACCCTCTTGTAGGGTAGAGAGATTCACCTCTTGGGAGGTGAAAAGATGAAAGGAAAAGTTAAGTGATGCTAACAGTATTGCGGTTCTACCAGTAGGAACTGTGATCGAGTTCCAAAGAATAATGACCCACTGCAAGTTTAATGGCTAGGTGTTACACTAAGTGAGGTCACGATTTAAATGAAATGGAAAGGTTTTTACAAAATTCTTACATTTTAAAATGGAAATCTTATGAAAGTATTCAGAAAGTTTTATCGAGGAAGTGAACTATGAATTTGTAACATATAGTGCATTTCACATACATTCATGCATGAGATTTGATTATTGAGCTTTATAGGTCATTCCATTTCCTTCATTCTACATTTCAGGTGATGTGTAGCCAGATGGTACATGAAGGTCGCTTGTGGGAAAGCCTTGATTCCCCGGGGCATTTTTTTAAATAAATTTTATGGAATAAGATAGATGGTTGACTAGAGAAGTTCTATATATTGTTCAAGATATTCCWTTATTTRTTTAACTAATTGTGTTTTAAATTCTTTCAAGTGTCGYAAATTTCAATTTTGGTAAATGTTAAGTTGGTAATGGATTGTTTGAATATGTTATTTAWTATATTGGATATTTGTTGGGTTGGAATGCATGTTGTTTACGATTATTTAAAATGTTTAAGGACCTTGAATTTATACAGGGGTAGTTGTTGAAATTATAGAGGAAACTCTGTTGAAATATTTTTTTTTATAAGTGCTCAGATTTCTTTAGTCTCCTACAGTGTCTGATATGATTAGGAGTAAGGTCAGTAATACTCTCAGCTGAGGACAGTTTCTTATTTGGGGGTATTACACTTATAGTCATATCGATCATGCTATTCAATCATGTCCTCAGGGTTCTGTGGAAACTCTGACTCCGGAGGATCATCAGAACTTGCCTTACAATCTGTGGTTGCATGCTTCGACGGAGAAGAGCTTGATTCTTTAATCTCTTTGATGCGGTGATCACTCAAACGATGCTTAATGAAGTGAGAGTGGGAGCTACTAATCATGAGGTTTTTGGTAGTGTTCGTGGTGTCTTCAAATTCAAGTTTGTCCCACTACAACCATTGTTGCATATTTCATCAAATTCCACGAAAGCGCATGCTACTCTTTCATCACCGCTTGAGAATTCTATGGTTACTTATGTTACCTGGTTCCTTAATTCAAACGTTCGAGGAAGGATGCAAGTGGATRTCCTAGTTGTTAAGACACTCTGAAGCTTTAATTTGCAATTAATGTAGTTAAAGAGTTGGTTACCTATGAGACTCTTTTTCCATAATGAGAGGGGGTTCTGAATACTCCATGTACATCATCTGCCTTTCCTTTAAAAGTTTGTGATGTGGAATTTGTTGCAAAAATGTTGCGAGGATATCTAGGGGGTGTTTTGCTCAATATTTTGGATAATTAACATTGTCACGTCTGCCCTTCGGGAAATGATGATAGTTTGGCTTGGTATTCATGGCATGCGGATTAGTGCGTGACTCGATTCATGGAAATTTGGGTCTCGAGTTTTTGTTATAAGAAGCGAGGTCGAACTTTTCTACTGCTTATTGCTCTGTGATTGGTGAGTTAAGAGGTTGCCTGAGTAGTCAGACACTTTTATATAATATTTTTAGTAGATCGGTTGCTATTGATAGTGCCCGAATATTTAGACAACTTCAAAATAAGATTGAATATCCTAGTATATTCTCGTATCTAGAGGTTATTTGTAAGGTATGTACGTTTTGGTTTTGTTTTGAGATGATGTCTAATTCCATGAGTGACTTATTTGAGGGATCATGGTTGGAGACTCATGGTTTTTCTTCTGTTGAAGAAAGTAGTGGGAAGGAATCTATAGGGGAAGTACTAGCTCGTCYGAGTCTAACGGGGCTTCAATGAGGGGTGACATTGTTGGAGAGGGTGCGATCGCATTGTTCAGGAGGGTGTTTTGTAAGAGGGTTCGATGAAGGGTCTATATATTCGTCATTCCTATGGAAACATGTATTTGGGTTTCTCTTTTGTAGATGAGAATGGTTGTCATTGTTGAGGGCTTATGAGAAGCCAGTGGTTTGCGCTTTCTCTCCTGAGTATAGTCATGAGTTTAAAAAAGGTGCTGCAAGTTCTTCTGGGGCACGTTCTGAAAAAAGATGGTAGTAAAGGATATCTACAGTATTGTGAGGTGATGCTTGAGGATATCAGGAAAGCGTATGGTTTTCTCTAGGGGTATGATTTGGTTTGTCTAGGTGAAAATGAAACTAAAGGCCGGTTTGTGCCCTAATATTCATAGGCCTTCTAAGGATATTTTGTGTTTCTGGGGACTGAGTTTGACGCAACCCTCACCTAGCTTTATTAGGCATGTGGTTGGGTTCCTACTGGTTTTTCTGTTCTGTGTGGTAACTCCGCACTTGAATTTATTTAGACATTATTTTGAGGTGGGGAGTTGATGCTCATACCTAAGGTGACACACCCTTCTTTAGATTCAGATTATAAATCTATTAGTTTGTGTAACGTTTTATACAGATTTGTAGCTAATTAACAATATTGCTAATCAACTTAGATTGGTGTTGCTGTCTATGATTTATAATTTTTAGAGTTTCTAGAATAGGTTGATTACTGATAACATTATTACTTTTTTGGAGGCTTTTCATTGTTATCAGTAAATTCATCGCCCCTATCTAACTTTGAAACTTTATATCAGTAAGGAATATGATAGGATGGATTRGGGCTATTTGGAATGGAAGATGTTACATCTTGATATTCTAAGGTTTGACAACAGTCATCATGATTTGTGTCCTGAAAACCACTTTTCAAGCTTTGGTAAATGGAAATCTAATAGAGGCATTCGCAGGCTTGTGTCAGGGGTATCCTCCTTCTCCTTTCTTGTATGTGATTTGTAACCAAGGATATTTTTCTTTACTTACTGTTGGTTGTTTTTCAGTTAAGGTTAACAATGCACATGCAATTATCCRTGGTCAACAAGTAGTAAAAAGTAAGTAGAATTATCATTCTTTCCAAAATAGGTTAATGAGAAATAAGAGTGAAAACTTCCATAGTAAAGATTAATAATGGCGTATTCCATTAAAACTATAAAGCAATACTAAGTATAAGTAATTGCTAAAAGTAATAAAARTTAAGTTAGTGAGCAAGAAATAAAGAAACAAAAGTTAGAGTTAGTTCCTAATTGCTGTAGCACAAAAGAACAAAATCAAGTAATGAATACTCAAAATTATCTATTATGTGTATGTAGGGTTAGTAGGAAAACCCAACYATATGACCACGGTGATATTCACCACAAATCCACAATTATGTATAATATTCCCTAATGAGACATGTGTCTTTGCTTTTAGCCAGTTCTCAAATGATGTCTCAAAGATTTTACTTAGGGTTTAAAGATAGGTCAACCTTAATTCCTTAGCAAGTGTTCTGGCAGATTTCACCAACACATTGACCATATATCTATGGTAATGATATTTGGAGACTATCCTTGATTAATGTTGAGTTCTCGATAGTGATTAGGCTTGGGTTTTTGCCATCTTACTCGCTAAGGGATTCTGTTGATTTCTTAAAAGAGTTTACTCAAAGATAAGGGTTGAAGTACTATAATTCTTAGCAACATAGCTTTTTTCAAGCTTCGCTACTTTGATTAAGAATCTAAGAAGTCAATTTAGATAAGAATAGGGTTCACGCTCAAGAGTCGAAACTATCCGATTGATAAATAACTTGCTCAAACTCTTCTTCACAAATCATTCAAAGGACTCAAAAGAGAAAGAGAAACCTGATTTGATTGAAGTGAAGGATTACAATTAATACTGAAGAAAAACTTCCGTCTGATTCTTCCTAATCTAAAACTAATCAACAAAGCTATCTAAAATTGGGTTATTCTGTCAAAGGAAACCCTTAATTTCTAGGCTATTCTATCACCTAATCTCTAAATATTGAGCTAGCTAACTAACTGACTTTTTCCTTGTTCACCGGATTTCTCCTTATATAAACTGAATAGGGTTCAATTGGCACTGCGGTCGTTTTTACCATTACTACCTAAACAGTTGATGACTTGGCATCATTTTTTGTCTTCATGTGTCTGTTTTGGGAAATGTTGGCCYTGGTTTTCTCCTTTGGCCGAACATTTTTTGGATAAACAGCCGAAGACAAGTTAGGCTAAAGGTTAGATGTTGCTATCAACTAGATTAAGCATTTAATGCTTAGGATTGCCATTTCGTCCTAAGCCATGTGAGTTGTACTTTGTGCTATGAGGTTATGATGCTGTAGCATTCTTTTTCTTTCCCTGGCTGCCTATAAAGTCTCTTCATAGATCAAGTCTTCTTCAGTGGAAATCAAGTGTGCTACATAGGTTTTCAATATGAAAGTAAGCAATGTGAATATCGCACTTAGCTTTACTCATAATAGATAGGAATGAGCATTTAACAAAGTAAGATAATGAAAAATTAGATATAAAAAATTGGGGTGAAATATGGGATAAAATGGTATATAAATATGATGTATCACTCCCTCAAACTTAAGTTATTGCTAGTCCTCAAGCAATGCTATAGCTAACAAAAAGATAACCCTTAGCAATCAGTTCCTTATCCAAGTTATGCTTTATTAAAACTTATGTTATAGCAATTATATTGACATAAAGGTTTAAGTGACAGGAGTGTTTGAAAAGTGTCAGTCCAAAAAATTGTGATGTAAATAGAACATAGACTTAATGATTTTTTGAATAATTGGGTATGTTACTATATCATCAGTATCATACACTAGAAGGGTTTAGAACAAGGCACAAAACTCATGACTATGAGTGTTAAAGGGAATTTGGATAATTCACATAGATGTAGGGGGATTTTGACATAGCATTTTTATTTTAAAACTTATGCTTTTTGAATGATGTTTTCTTGTGTCACTTGTATCTTTTTGCATGAAGATTGACATTGGAAAAATGAGAATGGCTAGTTACTCAACATAAGTCACAGCTTACAAGTTGCTTTAGCATACTCATATCCTTTTTCCCTTTTTGACACAAAGGTGTATATGGTAACATAATTGCCCTTGATTACTTAGGTACTAATAATAGAGGAGTAATAAGTTATTTAGCCTTTATATAGCACTTTCCATGAACTTATTTTTCATTTATTTTTTTATGTCAATCAAAGTCATTTATTAAAATATCCATTAAAAACTTTCAAGTTTGATTCAAATACTCAAACCGTTAGTTAGTCAATCAGAAACTAAGTTCAAAATTTRGTTTCATTCTAAAAACATAAGTGTAATGAGAGGCACTCTTCACTTATTTCTAATCACGTCTTAAAAATTGCCTAGGCAGTTTATTGAGAAAGCATAACAAGTTGTCAGAAATGCTATCGAAAATTCCAACTATAAGTTGTAGCCCAAAGGTGAGCAAAATGACATAGCAAAACTAAAACATAAACAAGGATCTAAATACCTATTGGAGTTGGATCTTATATTAGATTATAGTAACAMACATAAACAAGTATACGTGGTCAACAATTAATAAAAAGTGAGTAGCGTATTATTCCCACGAGGATTGGATTAATGAAAACTAATTGTGAAAATTCCATAAAAATAGATAAAGATGCTATAACAATAGAGGGGACAGCTAATGGGCATGACTGAAAAGTAAATGATTGAAAGWAAATAAATTTAAAATGACTGAAGCAAATGTAAATGAAAGTAAGACATAAAGCTATAAAAAGACAGTAGCAACAGTTAGAAGTTAGAGTCAGTTCTGAGTGCTATATCACTAATGACAACTCATGTAATTTCTTACATGAAGCTATTTGTAGTACAAATGTAGGAGATGTAGGGATACCATACAATATTTCTATGGTAATCTTCCCAATAATTTCGTAATGCGGTAGAATCGTTCGTCTTTATCTCTGCCAAGTACTAAAATGCTGTAGCAATAAGTTACTAAAGGCTTAGATATTATTCATTTAATCCTTAGCAACTCTTTTCCTGATTTCACTTCATACACAAACCATATGTCTACKGTTATCATACTTAGTTACTTTCATTGTTAATGTTATGTTAAAAAAGTGGTTTAGTTAAGCTTTTGGCTTCCTAAACTTCAAATGGATTCCCTGGATATCTCAAAGGAGTTTACTCAATACAAACTTAGACAATAATCTTTGCAGTTAACTTTGTCAAGCTTTCTACCCTTGAATTAGATGTAAAACCACAAATTTTTAGAAGAATAAAGAACTCAGAACTTACAGAAAACCTATGTTGTTTTGCCAAAGCTTCTAATTGCATTGAAATGTAAGAAAGCTTTTTATTAAATATGAAGAAAGATTACACCAAAAGATAAGTGACTTTCGTCCCTTTTCTCTAATCTAAACTAAAAATTGAAGTAAAACCAACTAAGGTGGTTCCTTCTTTGAAGAGAACCCTAAGAACTAAATTCTAGTTTAAAAATCTAATTCTAAATCTWTTTCCCRCTGAAGACTTGTTCCTTATGTAGAGTTTGAAATGTTGTCGAGTAAGCAATTGCTATAGCATTTCTATCTGACTGTTCAATGTTGACTTAACAGACATTCGTCTTGTAGTGTATCTTTTGAATAATATGATTCTCAGTACTTTTCCTCTGTCTGACCATTTCGGGTAATTTTTTGAAGTCAACTTTAACACCTTCATTTATGTCATTTCRCTTAGATCCTTCATTAAATGCAAGGGATTTGTGTTGCTTTATTGGAAGATGCTTCTCAGACCCGTTCCTCAGAAATATGAATATTATACCAGTTTTCATTATCATACAAAACTTCCTTAAAGCTCAAGCTTTTTAAATTCAAATAATTACTTTTCCAGCAATTTACATTCTCGATTATGCTAATCATTGAGATATAAAAGTTGAGGTTACAAACCACTGTTAAGAGCATAAAATTATAAGGAACTAGTCAATTTTCTTARTGATTACATTCTTTATTTTACATGCCAACATGAGTATGAATCCATTTTGAATTTTATGACTAAGATAATGATAGTGAATTTCCTTCTCCTTAATCTGCCGAACATGCTCTTTCATTRTTAGATCAAACTTAGCCACCATTTCAATTAATCCTAAAAAAATTCATTTTTTTTATAAATTGTTTTAGTAGCTCCACAAAATGCCAATTAWTTTAAGTCCAAGAAGGCAAAGAATAAAAAGTATCCTCACAAAAACTTATCTTTAATGTTCGTTTTCTTTGTTCATTTAATTTTGAATATCCTCATCAATTGTTAGATTGTTTTGWAATCTCTTTTCCAATTCAATCCATCTTCTCATGTTATTCATGTGAATTGTACTTATTTCRTGGCTTTTAAGCTTAAAAATARTATTTTTCCAGTCATTTGTTCCATCATTAGCTAAATCAATACTAGGGCCATCTTGTTGATGCTTAAAGAGCTTGCAACAAAAATAAAATACTTTATCCAATGAAATCGAGTACACCAACCATTTTCTATCCATCTTCTAACCATGTGATAGATGTCGAATGTAATGTTTAATAGAGAAACATCTATTTTTTGAATCTTTAGGAAAATTAGTCATATTCACTCTWGGAGGGCCTTTTTCACTAATGCGTTTATCAACTCTTGATCAATAATTTTTCAATTGGCTGGATCACTATTGTCCAAATGCACATCAAAACAATATGTATTAGTATCTTCTTCTTGCTGATTTTTATTWTCATCTCAAAAATTTCTGGCCCATGATCATTCAAACTTTCTTTGTGAACTAAATCTTCATATTCTTCATCCATAATATTTTCATTTTGAATATTCTCATTTTCAAATTCTTTATTGATTAAATCAGTAAATGTGACATTACTAGTATCGCGAGCAAGAAAATTTCCCATCGCCCCCATTTGAGATTTGATGATCTCTTCATATGTTTTTTGGTTTTTTCCTTTTTTGACAACCAGAAAAATATTTTCTASTAAACATATAACTGAATTAGATTATACACRTACAAACTAGATTTTAATGCAAAGATTATTGGCTTAAGGAGGAACAATAGAAACTGAGTGTAACATGGCTTTCAATTTCTTCACTTTTTTCATCCAAAATTACTTCACGCCATAAACTATTTTAGCAATTTCTTTCACCTGACAATAATGAAGAAATAAAGAAATCATGGACTATCTTTACTTTCATATCAATGTTCATTACTTGGAGTATAAAAATAAAAGAAAAGGTTCCATACAATTGYATCATTATTTTCCATTTGGCTATTGTTTTCGTATGTCCAAGAACAAATATACAGTTTCTTATAGGAATGAAAATAATCACTGAATATGAGGTTGTTTCCTGTCTGTGAAAGRTACGAAGCTGCCCAAGTCAAAGAAGAAGAAGTGATATAATCAAACTGGTGGGATAGTTCGATTTCTTGTGAGAGAGAGTGAGGGAGGGAGTACAAGAGTTAGGCAAATCTATCAAGAGTTTTAAAGAAAAGATGAAATAAAAAAAGACCGAGAGAGTGATACACCTTTTTTTCCAACTATCTATAACCACAGTTTATGAAAGCTTCACTACTAGCATCACTATATCATAGTTCTCCCCACACTTTTAACTTTTTCTTTTTAAAGATATAAATTTATTCACAAAATAWTTAGTAAGTTAGTCAAAAACGTCGTTTTGACTACTTATATCCCTACGCTAGCTAGAAGCTTCATTATAATCTATCTATTACTATGCTTTTTTAAAATTGTCACTAAAATTGTGTCATTCTAGCCCTTATTTCTAGTAGTTTCTATCTTTTAATTTCATGTCTTTATTTCTCCTAGGCATCTTTTTCAATTCATCAAATATTTCAACARGCAATTAATTAGGATCATCGTCAACATCAAGTTCATCAAATAAGTTCAAGGAGGATGTTGAAGGGGTTATCTCATCTCCAATAACATAAAAAAAATATTTGTTTTTTCATCATTTGATTTGTCATTCTCATTTTGACTTTCTAGATTCCATGCACCAATGAAGCCCTTGCCTTTCATGAATTTTGTATATTTCTTTATTTGATTTCCTTCCTTTGCATTTGGACAATCTGCCACAATATGATTATTTCCCTTTCATTCRAACACAATCTTAGCAAATAATTAGTGTAAGGATTCTTCCTAAACTTATTCTTTCTAAAAATTCCTTTTCTAAAGGTTTTCCTAAATTTCCTCAAAATCATGGTCATTTCCTAATCACTATCTCTTTTCTCCTCACTTGTGGAATCTTGGTTATCCTTTTCATTTTTCTTAAGAGCTACACCTCTAATCTTTCTCTTTTCCTCTTCATGGTCATTAAATCTCTTCAACTTCATCTCATGAGTAAGGAGAGATCCTATGAGTTCTTCAACTAGTAAGTTTTCTGGGTCCTTGACTTCTTCGGTTACTAAAGCCTTAGGTTGCCATGATCTAGGTAGAGCATAAAGAATCTTACTATTTAACTCCTTAAGAGGGTAAGTTGTCGCCCTCATTGAGTTCTTCCAATGTCTTAGGAATTCTATTTCCATCAACTTTCTTATTGGGAACATAGGGTCCATTAACCATTATACTTCACAATTCAAAATTCACTGGAGAAATATATATTTTCATCCTAATCTTTCAATAGGTATAGTTAGTTCCATTGAACAAAGGTGGCCTATTAGTGGGTGAACTTCCCATGTAGGATAAGGAGGATTAACTTTCCATAGATCTTTAACTTCTATGTGATTAAACCTCTAAAGGAAGTACTAGTCTGATACCAATTGAAATGCCTAAAAGAGGGGTGAATTAGGCCTTAGCAATAATTTCTACCTTCAATTGAAATAGGCTAACCAATCCAATACTAAAATACGATTAATATGAACAATGAGCAATGTGTAACTAGCTATGATAAAAGTAATTGAAAGTAATATCAATAATTAAATAAGACTTAACAAGATGAATACTACAACTAAGCTTTAGCATATGAATTCACTAAGAAAAGAATTCAAAATAAACTACGATTACTATTGAAAAGTGAATTGCTAGTTAGAGATATGCAATATAAGATAAAATGACAGCAATAGGCAAGAGACAAGTATTTGACTTTACAAAGTCTACATACACTTCTTAGGATTCCCCATTAGATTTCGAACTTCCACTATACTTGTGGTAATATGCAAAGTTTACATGATARTGGTCGGTATCACATAGTCCAACCAATCTCAACACAAGAGAGGTGCACCAACCTAGGGTTTTACCCAAATAACTTCTCAAACAAAACCAAAAAATAATAACGAAATAATAACTCACCTCAAATAGATGAGTTTTACAATTGTAGCATGAGTTTATTCCCTAATTGAATAGATATTACAACTTGAAGCTCCAATCAATCCTTTGAGATAGTTTGAGTAAATGAAATAAAGCTCAAAAAGATAAATCTTGTTCAAATTARGGAATTTGCTCAATAGATGATGTTTTCAAGATCAAAAGCTCAAAGAACATGCTCTGCCTTTAATTRCTTACTTTTCTTACTTTTTAAAGCACCAAAAAAAGAGTRTATATAGTGTAGAAACTAGGGGTTTTATGAAATAGCCATTGCACTAATTGTTAGACACTAAATTTGAAAATCCTCACTGCACGGACACACCCCTGCGTCCTTGTTACCGTTCTGAAGGTTTTTCAAACTTCTAGACACCCACGGTCGAGGTGAATACCATCCATTACTTGCATCTTTGGCCATCAAAATGATAAAAATGATTCTTTTAAGTACAAGATGCAATGGTATAGAAGACTAGTAATTGTGGTTAGAAAGTGATTTTTAAAGAGTTTCGAAAATATTTTTATGAGCTTTATAACCTTAGAACAAATTCTCAAAGGGATTAGTCACAATAATGAAAGAAAGTATAAAAGGTTAACTATAAAGTGACTATACTAATGTCTTCGAATTTTTAAAAGTTGTTGAACCTTCAATTATGCAAAGGACTTGATGATCTTTAACTACTTGTAAATTATATGAAATAAAGTCCAATTCAATGGGTAAAATGTTGTTGAACTTCATACCTATAAGAAGAACTTCATAAAGATTATTAGTAAGATTCAATATTTTGTGTTTATCAAAATAAGAATGGATTATAATTAAATACTCAACCCTAACATCAAATCTGTAACGTGCATTGAAGCCGTAGTTAGAATGTATAGACATACAATGTGCACAAATCTTATTCTAAGTGAAACAAACAACATATCACGCAATGTATAGATATATAGGTCGAATGTGTGCACAAAAAGTTATAAACTTCATTTAGCAATTACGTAAGAATGATTTGTTCATACGAGACTTCAAAACCTGAACTTACAAATTCGCATCCACAAGATTCTAAATTGCATATTCAAAAAGTTAAAATAATCCAAATTCTAAGACCTCAAGATTGGAAACTTTTCAGACTCAATACACCAATTAATTGCAAAACTTCTTCCTACCGTTTATACTTATTTTGAATATATTCATGCTGGAAAATTATTTCTTCTACTCACASCCTTTGATCATTGTTGGTTTATATTTTTTGATCGTAAATGTCCCAAAAYATTTCCAAAGTGGTTTGATGAATGGTGATATACATTTCACCTGTTGACATAATTCAATCAGAAGACCTCTAGCAAGAYTTTCACATTGAATCAAAGAGTAACCCCAATATAAACCTATATATTATGCTAGTTCTATATATATAATTTATATATAGAAAAAAAGAGGTCAGACCACTATTAATAGATAGAGGGAAATTAACCAAGAGTATTTTTCATCCAAAAAATTGGAAGACTATTTTGGACATTTCACAATTCAAAGTCAAGCTTAAAATAGATTTCCAAATGCGTATATTATTACGTTTTGATTCCAATTCATTCCAATCACAATTAMTAGAAGCACAGATTTTAGAATCAGGTTTGGCCACCATTACGCCAAATTGTCCCATAATGGGCTTATATTTTGATTAAATTTCGCTTCACTTTTGTTTACATCATCATGAATTCGATGTTATCTAATTCATTAACTATCATCAAGTAGTAGTAACATTTAATTTATTCACTTTCAGTAGATTCTTAGATTGTAAATAATACGCAAGTTATATTTCAAGTAATTTTCRGCTACCTCAAGTGCCGTTTCAAAAATAAATGTCAATCTCCATATGGAGAGATTCATAATCGAATAAAAAATGTCCATTAATCTCAAAATGTGAAGTCATATCCAATGATAAGATGCATAGTTTTGTGACACATCTTCAAAGATTTCTTACCATAATAGCATAAGATAACTTTGTAACAGTCATAACAAATCGGACATAATTTAATTTATCCTTTTGTACCTGAATGATATTATCTAATTTCGAACACCGCATTCAAGAATGACCTTTTCTTGAAGATGCAATTTTTACAGGTTGAGATAGACATCACTTGACGAGAATTTTGTGGTAGATATTTTACCTTTTCTGAGTAATAAAGTCCTTAGACTTTCATTAATTCCTTTAGACGCGGTGTGTTCTTCCAATTTATAATCTCTGCTTCCCTCTATTGAGAACTCAAATTTCTCTAGGTGTCTGCTCTCTCTATCCATATCTTTGTCTCCGTGCTCAGCTTTCCTCTTTAAGTTTCTTTAACTAWAGCCATGTATATGTGTTGAGAAGTCAGCAAGCCTGTTTTTAATTTGCAAGATAAAGAAGATTCAGATTAGGTACTATTTTCTTTCAAATTCATGCGTTCTTTCTTCAGCTTTGTTATGTTATTTGGTAACCATTTTCTGCATTCAGGGGTTCATGATTGGTTGAACGGGTGATTCATTGTTCTTCTGAAGTTATGTTCTGTAAACTTGCAAGCCCAGGAAACCCCTTTTTTGAATTTTTTGTTATGGTTGTTTCAGATTTTGCAAGCGTGATGGACCTGACAAGCGATGAACTTGAGGGTTGGGTGTCAGAAATCATTGTTGATGCAGGAGAAGAAAACATTGGGTGACTTTGGATTTCTTTTCTTCTGTAGCTAATGAAATTTGAATCATATGTGTTAATCAATGCAGTTGATTTTGTATGCATGTACCAATTTCTCCAGTATAAGAGGAACATGAATTTACCTTGATCCTTTTATTTGTTATTTTGATTTTGATTGTTCGTTGTGATTCCATAATTGTAAGTTATCTACTTTCAAGTCAATGGCGAGTTGTAGAATGAGGAATTAAGCAAGCCCCTGATGTCAAATCATCACAAATTTCGGACTTATAGAAACAACTAATAAGTAGGGTTACAAATTTCTCATATTATATGGATTAAGGAATTTGTACTTAAAAAGTTTGGGAATTTAGTTATCCTGATTGACATTCACTAGAGAATATATCTAGAAAGTAAGTCTTTGGGGTATCTAAAATTAACAAGATATATATATTTTCGGTACATGAATATCTATGAAAAAATCAATTTTAATAATGATAAGACCGTATAACGCTTTGAGAATGGGGGACCTTGGTTAACTGTACTGCCCTATGTTGTTATATCATTCAGAAATCCCACCTTTTGATTTGTGTTTATATGAGGGCAAAATTTTTTTTAACTTCTTGCCATACTCATATTTATTTTCCATTTTTCTTGTGATTTTTGCATTCTTCTCCCCTCAATGTTGTTTTTCTTTTTTAATATTATTTTGTATTTTTAGGGTTCTAACAAAATTTAAAAGGACTTGAAATTCATGGTGGTTGATTTCATGGCGAATAGGCATTTTACATATGCATTTTTTGCCAGCATCAAGTACCAGTCCATTGTGTTGGGCTTTGAAAATCTCTTTTGGAATTTAGCTGTTGCATATCGTCCAACAGTCTCCATCATATTTGTATTTGACAACTCTATGGGATTCCAATTACTGCGTTCTACATGTTTAACCTAGCATTTTTTTCTCCTGTGAAGTTTTCTATTTTCTTCATTTTGGGTACTGTAACATACATATGATTATAATCAAATGCAGACTCGAAGAACTTGGGATCATTTCACCAGCTTTTAGCCCCAGTATTGGGAATACATTGACAGGAAATTTTGCAGAAGTATATCATCATGATCCCGCAGCCATGGTAATACATCCTTTATCTTTTGCTTGTTTTAATAAGTGCACTTGCAGAAGAACAATTTGCAATTTGAATTAAGCTTCTAAGGTAAATGTTACTTTTATTTGAAAACCAATCTCATAAGTTTTTGATGGTTGATATGCTGTATTTACTTTCTCTATATACAGTCAGTTGCTATGTCTGAAAGTTCTGCAGCGGCAATGCAAGTGTGTTCTAGTTCAGGTTAGATACAATGTTGATTAGCATATGCAAGACTGTTTTTTCTCTTAACATCTCAGTTTATATCTCAAATTACATCTGATTCAGGTTTAAATGGGTCTTCATTATGAGTTTTCTTTCGCTTTTGAAAAGTTAACCTCATCTTCGCTTTCTACTATTACTCGTGTGAGTATATGTTGAGTTACAACTTGATGACAAACCAATTCTATTTTCTCTTCTGTAGAAACTTACTCATTAACGTTCAGAATTTCCTTTCAGCAATTTAAAACACGATCTAGTTTCCTTATAATATCCGACACTGTATTTACCTCATTAAGAAAAAAATCTTCTGCTTATTATGCTCAGGTGCATTCTCTGTTGTGAATATCTAAATGAAGTTCGATTTCATCTTTGCTATAGGTCTTGCACCAATGTCTACCCTTGAGGCTGCTGGCTATATCTCTTCCTCGCATAATAGGCCAAATTTTCCAGCCAATTCATTTGAAGCTTTTTCTAGGCGTCAGACTTCAGATACGTCAGTGTCCAGGTTAAACCAACAGCTGCAGTTTCCCCAGCAGAATATTCATCGAATAAGTGTTCACTTTTCAACAGAACTTCAGACTTCAGAAATGTCAGTTTCCAGGTTACACCAACAGCTGCAGTTTCCTCAGCAGAACATTCATCCACCAGGTATTCACTTGACAACAGAACCAAATACTCGTCCTTCCCACATAGAACTGCAAGCAGTACATCACTACAGCTCAGTTGCAATCTTCTCACAAGTCTACATCTACAGAGATGGTGGGAAACTTAGAGGCTGCATCAGTATCACAAAACAGACAGCCACTTGGTCTTCAAGGCAGTGCTTCAGGGATGCCGCAGCAACTGCTACAGTTTCAGAATGAGGTGCCAAACCTAATCCAAAGGCCACGGGAGCTACAAAATAATGCATTACGATTGCCGATGCAACAGCAGCAAAATCAACAAATGACGGAAACTCCTTCGAGTTATCTGAATATGCAAGCGAATCAACATCGATCTGACGTCAATTCTAGGTCTGAGGCTTCGAAGTCGCAGTGTGACCCTCAGAAGCTGTCACAGCCTACACAGTTTTCCCAAGTTGTGAATACACAAAATGAGGGCAYCTTTATATCAGATGGTAGACAAGATAGTCTGCGGTCATCTGCTTCTCTTAGTCCAGAGACTTTTATGGCTAGCAATCAAATGGAACAACCAGATGAATCACGTATATTGCTTCTTGAGAGTCCTTCAGGTCTGTGCTTAAAACTTATTCGTGTTTTAAGGAAACTACTAGTTGGATCTGTGGTTAGGAGTGTTCCATGTCAAGTCACATGTAATTCAAACAATAATAACCAGAGGACATGGCAAGAATCAGAACTTAASCAAACAGAGAGGCACCCTGTCACATTTCCGAAGCTTGACCTCCCATGAATTCTCTAGCCGTCTAAGACATTTAGATTCTATCAACTAGATCAAACCGTCCAATCCAAACTCRGTATATTACTAGTATTAACATTTGCTAATGACAGCTTTCTCATTTCCTCAATTGTTATGCTTTATCAACATTCTTTATAATACTTGTCTTGGGTAATGTATGTGCTTCTGKTAGTCTTTTGAGTTTTTATACSTATGGTCCTTAACAAGAAACGTAAACTTCTGAAATTTTGAGTTTTTGAGTTGTTTGAGTTTCTACCATATAGTCCTTAACAAGAAAGACGATATCCTATATCTAAAATCCTCCAATTAACGCATCACTTTCTTAAAGTTATGACAAAGCACTGCAGAAAAGGACAAAACTAATCCCTATGCTGAAATAGGTAAACGGGACATCATCTCATGGTGCAAATAATTTCTAGTGTGCTTAATATGTCGTCTTCGTATATCCATTTCAATGAGCTCTCCTTGCATAAGCCCTCCTTCCTGTAGTATTTTATGACATGTATCTTTCCAGCTTCGCCTTGATTTTTCATTTTGTAAGAACTCTGCTGCATCTGGTCTTATTATGAAATCAATCTTTTGCCTAATATTTAGTTGCTGTCTGTCTTGATTATTAGACTCTGCATCTCCTAATCTGCTGAGAAATTCAAGTGATTGGCATGATCAAGCATATCGTAAGGTACTTTTGTTGATACCAATATTCACTGCTGTATTTATATATTTCTCTCCTCGCTGTGGTGTACTGCTCATGTTACTGGTGGGTTATTGCACTAGAGAATAAATYGCCACCTGATTCTCTATTTCACCACTTGCTCTTGCACAACTAACTTTCTTGTCCTCTTTCATGTAAATGATTCTCACTTATTCTGTTCGGTGATTCGTTTGTTCAGTCATTCCATTTTGATTTTTCCCATACCTTTTGAATATATTATGGACGTTGAACTGCAATCTTCATTAACTGTTTTTTGGTAATGAATATGGTCTGCAGCTACAACTTCTTAAGCAGGCATACTTGGGAGTCCTAATGAAAGTACACAAGGGAGCTCTTCAGGTAAAATGCAGTTGAATATGTGCCTCGCTGATTCCGACTTCTTGGCAATCAGCTATAGCATCGCATAGCTTTTGTTTGTATATGATGTTTTATTATTCTCATTCAGGTTGCTATTACAGAAAGAGAAGATACATGTGAAAAGACGAGATTGTTTTTGGAAGTATTATTGAGGTTCTTGCAGATTCCAAAAGCTGACTTTGTAAGATACTCCCAAGACAAAATTCATCAAAGATTTGAATTGATCATGTGGTACATTAGAATACTATACCGCAGAATTTCTCCTCCTATGCAACTGCATCAACCTGTTCAGCAGTCTGTCAGTCAATCACAAATGGGGCAACTTGGAGGAGATAATCTTCAGGCCGACATACCTATGCAGGGCATGAGAAGCCAAGTTGTTGTACCTCAGTTCTCAACCCAGACGGGACCAATAAATTCAGGAGCAAGGGCAACCAATTCCTTTCGGCGAGGTTCGTTAACCCRAGATGAAGGAGCAGGATCTTCTTCAACTAATTTRCCTCAATATGGTCAACTGAGATCTGCAACAGCACATGCATCAAGAAGGCACGCAGCCCAATGGACGTCAAGCAGGACACAACAAACAAGTATGAATAACTCTCCTTACCTTGGTTCTCAGAGAACGTCGGACCACAGCGTACCGAATTGGTTGCCACATGGACCGGCGATCCCTGAGATGAGTAACTCAAACATTCAACAGGTGATCATTAGCCACCAAAGGACGCCTCAGCAGCACGACTTGACTGGTCAATCTATGGAAAATCCTCCGCAAAGCTGGTTGCCGTCAAGTACTGACCAGCTKTATGTTTCTTCTACACAAGTCTCTCATCCTCCCTCTTCAGAAGGGTCTAATCTTGCCGCGACTCCAGAAGCTATATTGYCCAACAGTTCTTCACTGCCCCATAATAGTCATTGGGATTTTACTTCTTGATTGCACTCTTAAATATGGCTCTCCTCTTTGTTGTGGTATGTATTTACATTTTGCAATCAAGAAAAGCACTAGACTGAACTTGTGTCTATTACATTTATTATATTGAATTTGCACTCGTTAGCATGAAGTTCGGTTAAGATATTGTTGCCCCTCGTTTTGGTATATACTTGAATTACTACACAAAATGGTTTAAGAAAATTTATTTTGATGAGGGCTTTACGGTCATTTTGATCATAATTTGAGTTCTTTAACTCCATAATGCTAATTTAAATTTTTTATTGGCCAAAATCATCATGCTGATTTTCAGTAGAGAAATGTTGATTTCTAATCAGCTCACTAAAATGTCTATTTTAGTTGGCTATATGAAGATATTAAATAATGCCTCTATATAAAGCTTATTTGTACTCGGAAAAAAATTACTTATATTTGTATTTAATCTAGGGCCTTCAACAGATGTGTTTTTTGTTCTTTCTTTCTTTTTTTTTTTTTCCTTCCGATTGCATTTGGTGGTATCGAAGTAGTTCTTCCCTATTTCTCTTATTCATGTGATAACAATGGTTGATAACAATGTTGGTGTCTTGATTGTAGCTAGTTTACTTTTGCCTACASTGCAATTACTTAGTTGCTAATTTTGGTCACATAATATAATATTTATCTTTTGACTGAATCCTTAACCGATTCGAACACAATTCTCAAGTTCTCTCTTAAAATTTGGATAGTTGTCCGAATTACATGCTTCACTGAGGGCTTTCTTTAATTAACTCAAGAATCCAATCTTAAAAAAGAGGTTGCTAMGGATTTGACAAGTCGACCAACGGCTCGCTACTTGTAATTCAGACTTTGTTGTGTTGAAAATCCAGACCTGCCACAACCAAAATTGCCGATCACGTACAGCTAACGAATACTAACTTTCTAAGGTTAGCCTACATTAGCTAGGCATTTTCTGCACACGAACACAATTGGCATACTCAACGGGACCTGGTAAGTGTGTATGCAGTTGCACTTTGGTCCTAACGTTATAACCAGAGACCAGAACAATCAGCCGTAGATTCATCATCCACAAACGAGTGCCATGTAGAAGTTTGGATCATCAGTTCTATTCGGCAAACAATGGAGCAAAGGAATACTCCACAAGAAAGTGTTTCTAGACAACAGGATCCTACACATCAATAAACGCCTCAGAAACTTAACCAATGCTAGCTTTCCCTGCGGCTAACAGACAAACCATGGAGCAATGCATGGGTGAGTTTATGCAAAATTGATGTAGGACGGAATTCGAGGAATTGAAGATCAAGTTGTACTTTAAAGTCTTTGCTGCTTTTTAAATTCTTTCAGTAATTTTSAAATTTATTTCTATTATATTATTCAGTACTAATTCTTATTAGATTAGCATATTAATTTTTATTTTTTTAGTTGGTTTTTAGGGTAAGTCTATTAAGACTGTGATTTGTGTTTTTCCTATTTAAAGGACCTTTATCCTTGTAGTCTTGAAACCATTCATATTATTATCAATTAAGTTTTGAGATTTTCTCTTAAATTTTGCTCGTGGATTTCAAGTTTTTATGTTGGGTTTATAGCTTTTAAACCCYGCTACTTTTCTGACTGTATCAGGTGGTATCGGAGTAGGTCTTCCCCAGTTGTCTTATTCACGTGATAACCATAGGCAATAAGAATATTGGTGCTATAGATCCTAGTTTGCTAGTTAGCTTACTTTTGGCTACACTCCAATTACTTAGTTGCTAATCTTGGTCACATAATGTATGCTTATCTTTCGGCTGAATCCTTTGCCGATTCGAACATAATTCTCAAGGTCTCTAGTATATTTTGGATAGTCAACTGACTTGCATACTTTTTTTAGGGTTATTTTTAGTTAACTCAAAATCCAGTATTAGAAAAGAGGTTGCTACCGATTTGAGAAGCCGACCTACTGCTAGCTAGTCAAAACTTAGGCCACATTCTTTTGAAAATTCAAACCCGTCCCGACCAGAATAGCCACTTTGTTCCTTTCAAATTAGTTCAGTTCTTCTTTCATAGCAACAATCCAAAAATTATCACATAAGGCATCATCAATCATGCTAGTCCAATTTGATAAAGTAAAGCAATATTGTCTACAAAGAAACACCTAGTTCTAATACCTTGAGATGGATCACCAATAATATAGTCTTTAGGGTGATTAAGTACATATTTCCATTCATTAAGCAAATTTTGCTCTTCTTTTTCATCCTTCTCCCCATCCTCATTATCCTTTTCCGAAGTTGGAGTTTGTGAATTTTGCTCTTGAGGATTGTTGTCCAACCATTGATTTTGATGACGTTCATATATATCCATAGAGGTTCCTACATCATCTTCATCATATTTTTTCTTTTAAAAATTATTAGATTCATTGAATACAACATGCATGGATTCTTCAACGACAATTGTTCTTTTGTTATAAATTCTATATCCCTTTTTATTTGAAGAATATCCAAGAAAARTACCTTCATCCAACTTTTTKTCAAATTTACCAAGTATCTCTATCATTCAAAACAAAACACTTAAAATCAAAGACCTTAAAGTAAGAAATAGAGGGAATTCTACCAAATATCRATTCATAAGGAGTCTTTCGAAGAATAGGTCTAAGCAAAACACGATTCAYAATATAACAAGTCGTATTTATGGCTTTGTGCCTAAAAATACTTTGACAAATTATTTTCATAAAGCATAGATCCTGTCAATTCTTGTAATGCATATTTTTTCGTTCAACTACCCCATTTTGTTGAGGATTTTTCATGGATTACATGTTGTGAGTAATACCACATTTATCACRTAAGGTTGTGAAACTTTTATTTGAAAATTTCCTTCCATTATCACTTTTAATAGTTATCAGTTTGCAATCAAGGGAGTTCTGAAATTTTTTAAAAAGATTTTTGAATTCCTTGAAAGCTTCATCTTTTTGTGCAAGAAATATAGCCCAAAATCTAGAAAAATTATCAATGATAACAAAAGCATATATCTGTCCTTCTATACTAGTGGTTCTCGTAGGTCCAAATAAATCCATATGTACTAGTTCTAGTGGTTTAGGAGTAGAAACCATTTTCTTAGTTTGAAAGAACTTTTGATTTATTTTTCATATTGACATGYATCGTAGATGACTCTTTTGAAATTTCCTTTTTGGTAAGACTCTCACTAAATCATGTTTGAATAAATTATTCAAAACGYCCATACTCACAAKTCTTAATCTTCAATGCCATAGATAACAATCATCTTCATTCACAGTAAGAAATTTCACATTTCGGCAAACAAGATCATCRAAATACATCACATAAACATTTCCTACTCTTTTACTAACAAAGATAACATCATTACTCAATTTATCAAGAATAGCACATATCTTTTTAAAATTTAACATCACAAACATTATCACAAAGTTGACTAATACTAAGCAAGTTATACTTTAACTCATCAATAAGAAGAACTTGTTTAATAAGTGAAAGGGTTTTTTACCAACAATTTCTACTCCAAGTATTCTTCCTTTCTTTTTCTCACCAAAGGTCACAAAACCGTCATTCGCTGGTTGTATGTCCATAACAAGTGAAGCATTTCCCTTCATGTGCCTTGAGCATCCACTATCAAGGAACCATTTAGTTCCTTTGAGGTTTGACTTCTTGCAAACCTTCAAGAAAGATTGAGATAAAGACTTTGATACCCACATAGTTTTCAGTCCTTTCTGGTTAGCAAGAGTTTTCGTAATTCTCCAAATGGATTTAGCTCCATTTTCGATTTTTATTTTTCACAATGTATTTTGTGACTTTGTGTCCACTTTTGCAACATACCCTTAGTTGATTCGAACATAATTCTCAAGGTCTCTGTTAAAATTTGGATAGTCAACKGACTTACATACTTCACTGAGGGCTTTCTTTAGTTAACTAAAGAATCCACTCTTAAAAAGAGGTTGCTACGAATTTGACAAGTTGACCAATGGCTAACTTATCAAAACTCAAGCCTTGTTTTGYTGAAAATCCTAACYCTCCACGACTGCAATAGCTTATCCTATYCGTATGAGGGTATAATTTTATGAGGATAGTCTATTYAGCTAGGCGTTTTTTGTATACCAACACAACWGACACGCTCAGTGGGTCCTAATAAGTGTGCATACAGTTGTACTCTGGTCATCACGTCATGACCAGAGACCAAAGCAGCCCACTACGGATTCATGAACCATGACCGAATGCCATGCCGAAGTTTGGCACTATTAGTGCTATTCGACAAATAATGGAGAAAATGAATACTCCACAAGAAAGTGTTTCTATACAACAGGACCCTAGCACATCAGGAAACGGCTCAAAAACTATCMGATGCCAACTTCCCTTGCTGCTATTAGACATCCCATGGAGCAATGCACGAGTGAGTTGATGTAAAATTGACATAGGACAGAATTTGAGGAATTGAAGATCAAGTTAGGCTTTAAAGCCTTTACCTCTTTTTAGACCTTTTTAATAATTTCTAATTYGTTCCTACTATATTAATTAGGTTTAAGTAATATTTATTATCATATTACCATATTTGTTTCTATTTTATTAGTTGGATTTTYGGGTAAGTCTTATAGGACTGGGATTTGTGTTTTTCCWATTTAAGGTACCTTTATACTTTTAGTCTTGAAATCATTCATATTATTATCAATTCAAATTCGAAATTTTCTCTCAAATATCGCTAGGGAATCCAGGATTGTTCTTTTAAGTTTATTGCTTGTAAATCATGCTATTTTCCGACTACTTCAGATGCTATCAAAGCAAGACTTCCAGGTTTCAACATGCACAGGGTGATTGATGTGGATTTGGGAGAGGATGATGGGATTTATGTTGGCAATAATGGCAACAAGAACAACGCTACTGTGGATAGTGAGGAGATTGTGCCTTTGAATCTGGTTCCAATGTCAATGACGGATTTCTTGGAAACCATTTTGTCCCTAACTGTCAAGGTAAGCAGAAAAATTACACAATCTTGAAGTAAGAAGATATATTGAAAGCTAGTGGAATTTTGACATGGATGAATTTAAGAATTRTGGGTTGGATGAGACCTATAAAGRGCACAACAATATGTTGTTATTTTTGTTGAATAATCATAAAATTATTATGCCTCTTTTATCACCTTCTAAAGGAACAATAATTACTAAGGGGGAGAGATTTTTATGATATTGTTCAGTAATCAACATGATATATTGAGAGAAGAAGATGAGGTCAAGTTGGAGGCAACAAATGCGAAATATGAAGTTGCTCTTGATGAACACAAGCAAGTTRAGGTGCAAAAGAAGATCAATGACAAAACTTATGTTATTAAACCTCTAGATTCTATGGGTAGTTCTTACACCTTTGATATTCTGATATACATGAGTTCCAATCTCAATTGAAGACAACATAMACGAGGTGATTGATTTGAATTTGGGAGACGGTGATGAGATTTGTGCTAGAAAGTTACAGCAAAAACAACAATCATATTGTGGATAGTGTTGGAGATTTTGCCTTGAAATCTGGTTTCAACATCAATGACAGATTCTTCGAAAATCATTTTGTCCCTAACAGTCAAGGTAAGCAAAAAAAATTACAAAATCTCAAAGGAAAATGATGTATTGAAAGCTGGTGTAATTTTGACAATAGAGAATTCTAGGTGGATGAGACCTATAAAGGGCATGGAAATATGTTGTTATTTTTGTTGAATAAACATACATTATACCTCCTTTATCACCTCCAAAGGAACCATAGTTACGAARGGGGAAATTTTTATGATATTATTTAGTAATAAATTGATATCTTGAGAAAAGCATATGAGGACAAGTTRGAGGTGACACATGCGAAATGTAAAGTTGCTTTTTACGAACACAAGAGAGTTAAGGTGCAGAATAAGAYCAACGACAAGCCTATGTTATTAAATCTTCGTATTCTATGGGTTGTTCTTACACCTCTAATATTTCTGATATACATGAGTTTCACGGAGATGAGGGTTCTTATTCTAAACAGATCTTCGGATCGAGTTCTTCGAAGTGGAGGAGACTGATGTAGGATGGAATTCRAGGAATTGAAGATTAAGTTGCAATTTAAAGTCTTTAACTCTTTTTAGACTTTTTAGTAATTTTTTAATTTGTTTCAATTATGTACATTAATTAGGCTTTACTAGTAATCGTGACGACCACCCTCTCCTAGGWTCCACTAGGTTGTATATGCATCGCCTACCTCTCAGCAATCAATACAGTTGAACATTCAAAGCAACTAAAACCATAAATGGGACATCAATGTCTCATTACGTAAATATCCTTACAATATTAAAAATTCAAAATATACAGAACTAAACTCCTCAGTAAAATCCTCAAAATAGGAGAATGCAACTCTTAGGTGACATTACAGACCYTCCAACCATCACAAATGATTAGAAATCTCTAGGTTTCACAAAATATATATGCGGCGTAACTCTTCTAAGCCATTAAAACATATGGAAATTGGGTGAGCTAGGCTCAGTGAGTCCCAAGCATGTCTAGTAGTGTACAATTTTAGTAGAAAACATTATGAAAGTCATGGTACTTCAGTCCGATTAAGAAATATCAAATTATTGTTTGAAAACCACTATCTTTGAGGAAATAGTATGAAAGCTCTCATTGCTGGAATAGAATTGAACATGCCAAATTTCATAAAATGTTTCATGCTAAGTATAAGGTTAAGATAATCAAATCTTAACCATGAGGGATTCACTTCACTCTACGATGTCAAGATTTACAGACCATATATCTCTAAGTATGCTTGAGATTTTCAACTCAACCCCGTGAACAAGAACAAGTAAGCCAACTAGTCACGGCTACAGGAGTTGTAGCACTCAAGTTAAACCTCCTAACCAAGGGTGAGCATCCAACATGTACCGTGGGTACCATGCGGTGCAACCATTCGCTTGATATGGTTTCAGCATATATACGATCTACCGATTTTTGACCATTTGGAAACTCCCAAAGCACCAKCGTCCAGGCAGCTCAATAGGTCCTCACACTGGCAACAAGCCAAGCGCAGTACTTTACTCGCTAGACTAGTACTTTGGAGTCGCCGACTGAGGACTCAATCATCACAATACACATCCAAAACCAAATCAAATCGATGCATGGTTAAATCTATGAAACCATRAAAATCATGATCAATATAGTATCAAGTATGAAAATAATCAATCGATGCCATTGTAGATATGGAAATTTTATTAAATTAAATTATCATAATCTATTTAAATAATTAAAAGTCTATTTTAAATATTCCAATTAAATTGGGAAGTATGTGACATGTGAACTAGTGAAATGACAACAAGTGTCAAGAATGACAAGATTCAACCAATGAAAATCAAGGACAAAGCTTGGCGAATCAAGTGAGGCTACATTGTTCCTAAGTGTGACTTCAACCAATCAAATCAATTCGTTTTGCATATAAATATAGGTCAAAGCACAAGAGSAAGAGGTCTAGAAATTTACATCAAGGTCAAACGTTGAGAAAAGCTTAGAAGAAAGAGCACCAAATCTCTCTCAAACCCGGAGATTAAGTTGCGAAGCCCTCGGCAAATTCCAAAGAGAAGAATCAATGGATTAAGTTCTTGTCATGAGAATATTTTAGAGATTGTAATGCATATCTTATCAAGTTTATAAGATTAATACAATTATTTCGCATTCCTCTTGTTTTCTTATATATGCTGCACACGAGAGATTCGTCTAAACCAATTTTGGCACACCAGTGAGACAATTTCTGACGTTCATCTCTTCTCTTCAAAACAATTCAAGTCAAATTCATCAATGGCCCCAAGAATAACATCTCAAAGGCTACCCCTTCCA
>MEJB01000006.1:10045947-10150027 GCA_001752375.1 Rhazya stricta
ACCTTTCATAAACTTAAAGGGCATATCTAATCTTTTACTTCACATAAATTGAAACAAATATTAGACTTTTCTTCAAAACCGTCTAAATTATTCAAATAGAATATATCAATTGGAGTGAAGTTTGGTCAAATAGACTTTTTATAAATTAAAGTGCATATTTAATTTTTGGAATCACAATAAATCAAAGGGCGTATTAGACATTTCATATAATCCGTCTAATTTTTGGGGTGAAAATTTGACTAATTCTTTTAAATGTGATAATGAGTTAATTTTTGATAACTCATTCTAATATATAATGTAATTAAATTCTAAATAATTGTGAAGTTAAATTATTTGTATATTTAGAATGACTAAATCTTGAATTAATCTAATAAAGAATATGAAATGACTACTTAGATTTATAACTGATTTCCACCCCATAGCAGGGGTGACCGTCCACATACTCGGCTAGGCCTTTTATATAACCTCTTCTTACACACATTTGGAGTTCAAGCAAAATATTTCATATGAATCCCTTCAACAAAAACTTTCATGCACTAATCAGCTCTTCATTTCTTTAAGTTTGTGAGACCATGAATTTCTTTGATTTGAGGTTGTTCATTATAAGGTATTATCTACTCCCACCCTTCACCCCTATACCCGACAATGGTGGTCAAAAAATCACTATCAATCTATGCCTTGTAGTTCAATGTGATCAAAAGGWTGGACTTYAGTTTTGACCAAATATGCTTTATCTTCAGGTGCTACTACCTCTYTTCAAAAGAATTAGGGCATAACCCAGTTATGCTTTTCTTTCAGAGATGGTATTTCACTAGTAATGATGTACAACATTTTTCACTTGCTCAACAAGGTCTTTTTCTTTCGTATCTTACCTGGGCAGATGAATATGTGGATGAGTTGAACAAAAGGAGAAAATATCAAGCTCTTCATCCTCCAACCCAAAATGGTGAAGATGATTTGGGAGAGGAAGATATGATATCTTTGTTTTTGTAGGTTTGAATTTGAACAAAAYGATGATGAAAAGCAAGAGTAATATGTTTGCATGATTTYTGCAGATTTAGTAAGTTCTTGTGACTTCAAAACTATCTTCGTTTAATGCRTTCTTATTTAATTGAGYTTGACCACTCTTGATTTTTTGCTTGATATGGTAATTGTAAATGCCATATGTCTATCAAGTATGTAACTTTTTCATAGAATTTGAGTTTTTCTTTATATTTTAAATGTAATCTACTTTCAGATTTATATCATWCTTTCTTTTGCTATCTTAGAAAAATATTAAAACATAAGTGGTGGAGGATCTTGAAAGGAATTATGGATTGACTCATTATGGATGATTGAAGAAGTTTCATACTTAAGAAGTTCAAGTTGAAGTTGCCTAAAAATTTTAGTTATGGGTTCAAATGGCTTTATGTTTATTATGTTACTTTGGAACCTTATTTGTTAAGGGTCAGAACAGTTTTTTCAATGATGTRAAGTTGAATAGAATGATGGTTTGGTTAATTGGTTTAATGGTTTGTAAGTTATTATTTATTGAAACGCTTTTTTCATGATTTGAAATTGAATAGAATGATGGTTTGGTTGATTGTTTTAATGGTTTGTAAGTTATTATTTATTGAAATGCTTTTTTTAATGACTTGAAGTTGAAAAGAATGATGGTTTGATTAATTGGATTATGGAATATTCATTTGGATTATGTAGTGCTGTTRGGTATTGATCAGTGTGCTATTTTAAGTTATAAAAATACGTCATTTTTATGTTGAATTAYGCAGTATTTTACAGAAAATGAATTTTTTTATGACTAATTTGGGCTGAGCCTGAACTCAACTCAGCTTACACTTTGAATGTGATCTAAGCTCAGACTGAACTCACTTAAATTTGATCGGATTGAGCTCGGGTCAAAGCAAGTCCCCTGGTAGGCTGCATTTTGTTGTTTTTCTTGTTCTAGGATCTTCCTTGATTTCTTGGAAATCAACGAAGTAAAGGCTGGGTAGAGGTATTAGATGTTGCAACATGTGAAATATTGTGGATAGAATATTTACTTGTCAATTTTTCTATCGAGTATGATGTAATGGTTTCTTAATCTCTCATTATTTATATGACCGACAATCTGGTTTACCATGAAAGGACAAAGTATATAAAAATTGATGGTCATTTTATTCCAGAGAAAATACAAGTTGGTCAAGTTACTCCCAATCCGATCCCACTATCAATTAGATCATGTTTTCACCAAGCACTTTTCCTTCGTTTTTCTCATTATTTGGCTTCACTGGGACTTCACAACCTCTTTGCCCCTTCCAGCTTGTGGGAGGGAGTTAAAAGATAAATTTTCAAATCTGGTACGAATATTTGTAGCAATCCTGATGACAGAGTGTATATATATATATATATAAAAGAAAACGAGAGAAAATTTGTAATGAAAATTTGCTTGATTTAAAAGAAAATTTGTTTAAATTGCTCAATTAGTTCCTACTTGATTTAAGGGAAAATTATTTAAATTATTCAATTAGTTGCTAAATGAAAATAAATTAATTGCTTCAATCCCTTATTAGGGTCATTAATTTCTATGAAAATTGAAAAGAAATAAAAAGATAAAAATTTTGTAATTTGATTTAAAAGAAAATTTCTTAATTAGTCTAAAACCGATAGCTATTAAATTAAAATTTTGATTGATTCCTCTTACGCATGTTGAATTGAATAAGACATCATCAATTATATTGATATTAATTTCAAAATTTGAACCAACAGCAGTAATGGAATCATGATTCTCATTGTGATTCCAATTAATAAATTCCAAGAAGATGATGATTTGAGTCGGGAACAGCAACGGTAACTTTGGTTTTATTAAACGAAAGAAGAAAAAGCAAGCCAGGAAGCAAGATGTGGGCTAAGGTCCAAATCAAAACTTACAGAAGCCCCGGTCAAATAGAAATCCGGATCTGATGATGACTAGATCACATACCCCACTTTTAATTAGAGCTGGCACCAGTTGGATGTCCAGCTCATCATCTTCTACAAGTGTTATTCTTTTTTAATATTTATTTTTCTTAATGCTAATGAAATCTGAATGTCATATGTTAATAGATATAGTTGATCTTGTATGCATGTACCATCTTCTCCGRTATATGCGGCAAATGTTTTGGTTTTTGTTTCACGTTTTTCCTTTTTCCTTTATCTATTAGAAATGATTTTCACTCTCCAATTGCTGAAAATGGAATTTTGGTAATCACATGCAAGTGATTCTTTTATGAAGGTGTTTATTGAAATTTATTCTGTTAGTTTTCTAATTCAAAGTAAATAAAGAGTCGTAGAATCAGAGAATTGATTGCAGAGTTCAACTTTCTCATGTTATATTGATTGCAGAAAACTGGATTTATACTTAATYTAGATGTTAAAATTTGTGTTTGATTTTGTTTTCCGGTTATAAAATTGTCCGAATTAAGTAGATCAATTGAGTTCATTTTGAAATTATTAGTTTATCTACATTAACGCAGACTCTAGAATTACCTGGAATTGTGTCGAACTTGGTGAAATAATGATAGATGTATGATACCTTTAAGAATGGAACCTTTGCTCATGTTAAGTGCCGTATTTAGTTAKATAGTCCAGAAACTCCATATTTCATCTATGTTCATATCAGAGCAAAATATCTTAATCTCTCGCCAAAATCATACATACCATTTTTCTTGTGATTTCTGTGATTTTTCTCCCCTCAAGTTATTTTTCGTACTTCTGAGGTTTTATCCACAATTAAGATSAATTGATATTCTCGTGGATTGATTTGCTGGCGAATAGGCATCTTCTGATTTTGGTTGCTACAATTCAGTTGTTAAGGTTCAATAATAATACATTTCTATTCAAGTATTCTTGTATATGCATATTTGGAGAACATCAAGTGTTTKTTATTGTGTTGTGCTTTGAGGAATTGGGGAAGTTGATGCAGGCCTTTATCTCCTCAAGACTCCAACCTTTATAACTTCGATTTTGGTGATAAAATTCCCCAGTTTGAAAGCTTTCCCTGTCTAGCATCTAAATATTGCATAGCGTCCATCAGTCGCCAAATATTTGTGTTTGACAACTCCATAGGATTTCAATTTCTGGGTTCTTCATTTYCTAACCTATCTTTGTACTGTTTCTCTAGAGAAGTTTTCTATTCTCTTCATTAAGTTACGGTAAGATACATATGATTATTAACAAATGCAGACTGGAACACACTAGGATACAGTCATCTGCATTTATTCCCAATATTGCAAACAGAATATCAGGAAATTCGGCAGAAGTATTTCATCTGGATACGGTAGCCAAGGTTATATGAGTTCTCTTGAACTACGTCTGAATCACAAGCCAATTCTATTTTACACGGTTATTTTACTTAAGAGTGTGAACATTTTCTCTTCTGTTTAAGGAACTCATTGATATTCACTTACTAGCAAAAGATTTCAGCAATTTAAAACATGATTTAGTTTCCATATTTCTCCATATTGTTTACCTTACTATGCRAACATATCTCCCTTGAATCAAAGAATTATATTGATTCAACATTTCAGACAAGCTTATTATGTATTCACTTGTTAATGCTSCACAAAGAGGAGAACGCTATTAAAAACGTTCTTGTATATTACCTCCGAAATTGCTTACATAATTCTTTTGACATATTAATTTTGAATCTTATGTCCATCTGATCTTTAGTACAGTAGTAGAGATCATGCTCATGTGCATTCGCTAGTGTGAATATTTAAGTGTAGTGTGTTTTCAAACTGCTACAGGTCAAGCATTGCAGCAGCAGCTACATCATCATGATGGGAATTCCTTCAAATTATCTTAATATGCAAGGACATCAACGTCAGCTGTCACAACATACAAAGTTTCCCCAAAATGTGAATACACAAGACCATGGAACAATCATATCAGAAGGTAGACAAGATAATCGGCAATCTCGAAGTTCTATGGTCAGCAACGGAATGAAGCAAACAGAGGAATCGCATAAGCTTGTACAGTTTGGGAAGTGCTTTCGGAGAATTCTTCAGGTGTGAAAACTTATATTCATGCTGAATACTGATACTTGTGTTGTGCTACATATATTTCCCAWTTTTTAGTTTTAGGTCATATTTTCTCAATGCACAATGTGCGGTATTAGCAATCAGCCCAATTACATTTAAGTGAAACTAAGTCGSATCTCTGGGTAGGGTTGTTCCAAGTCGGGACACATGAAATTCAAACTGATGACAGAGGACATGGTACCAACCAAAAGGGATGATTTCCAATAACTTAATCAGACAAAGAGGCAACCTTCACAATTCTTACGCCCCTAAACATTGTTGGAATGTACGTTTACTTCAGAATAGCTGCAGCAATTTGTCACTATTGTATGGTACAAAAGAACATGCCTAAGGGCACAGTATCTTGCACCCCAATATGAATTATCTAACCATTTAAGGCTTTTAGATTCTATCAACCATTTAAGACATCAAAACCAAGCCCACTCTAACTTGGTATATTATTGGAATTGACATTTGCTCGGAACAGTTATCCTCTTTCCTAACCCTCATGCTTTATCAACTTTCTTCATCTTCTTTTATTTCTGTTCATTCTCACGCAATGCCTCCTGTCTGTTCATCTTCTTTTATTTCTGTTCATTCTTACACAGTCACTCCTATCCAATTGTTGCAGTTATGCTCTTTTCCTAATCCTCATGCTTTATCAACTTTTCATCTTCTTTTATTTCTGTTCATTCTCACGCAATGACTCCTATATGATTACTGGAATTGACATTTGCTTGCAACAGTTGTCCTCTTTTCCTAACCCTCATGCTTTATCAACTTTCTTCATCTTCTTTTRTTTCAGCTCGTTCTCACGCAATGGCTCCTATCTGTTTATCTCCTTTTATTTCTGTTCATTCTCAGCAATGACTCCTGTATAGTTATGCTGAAACTTAATATGTGGGTCCTYACAAGTAAGATTAGATGTTTATGTTGTCTTGGATAAGGTATATGCTTTTGGTGGCTTTTTGGGATTTTGTGCTGGATAAGGAATGTTCCTTAAACTACACGGACCTCAATTCTTATCGAATATATTRACTGCATTACAGGACAAATGGAATTCAATATTTGAAATTTTATCAATTAAATGGGAAAGTCTATAATTAATGCATTACTTAGGTGCTTATTCCTTCAAGAAATGACAGCCATGCAAAGTAAGGACAAAAGTTAACTCCAAGCAGAATTAAATAAATAGGAAACCGTCTCATGGTGCAAATAATGGCTAGTAACATTACATCTGCATCTTCCTATATCCATTCCAATGATGTCCTTACATAAAGCGCTTTTTTTCAATACTTAAACCAAACTATCTTCTCAATCTTTTTTTTCATTTTCATTTGTAAGCATTTTGCTGAATCCACTCTTAATATGGGAAGTAACCAATCTTTTGCCTAACATTTGATAATCGTTATATGATGAAAAAGAAGGGGTTTTCTAGCCTCACTATTAAGATCCTTCGGATACAAAGATTAAGSGCCATCTAAGCGCTATGGTTCCAGACGGACTGACTTTGCCTGCACCTTCCTGTGTAAGAGATGATTGCTCCGGTGGTCTAACATCAGATTTTGAATCTTCGTCAGCTTGCACAATTAGGAGACAGGAGACTAAGGTGTGTTGCATGCCCCTCCATATCAAAGCTAGTCACCGTGTCAGGGAGAAAATTGTGACTCAATCCTTATGCTTTGGAAGTCTCATTACCAATGATTGAGAGTATATGCATATGTAAAATTACCGCAAGCAGCCGATATGTTTCCTTTATCATGTTGTCCTTTCTTGKCTGCACATTACTTTGGCTTTTGCTTAAATAAATCGTTCCTTCATTTTGCAGCTTAGTGATATGCTGTTGCAAGACTGAAAGAAATAAACCAGAAGCTGGTTGAAACTGTGCTGGGCWTCAAGCATTGCCTAGATGCGGATAAAGTAATCATTGTGAGTTTTCCCTATAGAGCTGTGGGACAAGGTCGATCAATGGTAAAATTATCAAATTATCAATTAACACTCAACTGTTGTTGTTTTGTAAGTGATAACTATGATATGTTTCATATTTGCTTGTTTCCGTTCGTAGCTTCCAGTGCTTGTTTTGCAAGGGTTTGTTGCGGATGATTATCCATACTCTTCTGCTTGTRCTCTTCTYCTTGTGTATTGGATCCATCTCCTGATATGCTTAGGTAAGAGTCGAGGCATTCATATCGTTTTTCTCTTATGGAGTTAACTATTTGGTCTTCGATTGTTTTGTTTGGTACGAAGTTGGTGACGATATATTATCTTGTGAAAGATATACAATACTTTGAAGAAATTCAACCCCTTTAAACTGGAAAAAAAGATTGCCCATTTGTTTTCCTTCTAAAATCTGATTCAAGAAACTAATGTTATGTACCGTTTTGCTCTATCGGGGACAATGAAGACCATAAATCTATATGGGAAAATACCAGTTCAAAATTCAATCGATCACTCCGAATGTGTTTACAGCCTATATCACTTAAAAACATGGCTAGGACTTTAAGCCTTTAAGCTCTCTCTCGTTAAAAAATAATGCATTTGATCTCTTGATAAGCCTTTTGTAAATGGATTCGCGAGATTTTTTTTAACTTCATATAATYAATGGAAATTATTCCATTAGAGATCAATTGTTTAATAGTATGTCGAGACTTACCATTAATGTTTAATACTTTGTGCTCTTCCAAAAGTCGACTATCACAATGTAAGCATACTACAGGCTCCATTTTGGATCGAAACGGAATATTCTCTACAAAACTACCATTATGCTTCTTCTCCAGCTTATGTCTGTTTTGAGAACAAGGGAACAATAAGATATGCAATTGATAGTTTTAGGCTCAACATTTTATTTGATTAGGCTTTGGTACTTCTACTTTAGCCAATCACTCTCACACTTTTAAGTATTTATATGATGATTTTCATTATTTCCATAACTCATAACAAGTTTCCTCCTTATTCTTGGTCTTTGATTGGATCAATTGTTCATTTGAATTCTTCTATGATTTTCTTCTATTGTTTAATTCTTAGGTGAATAATCAAGTCATCTGACTTCGTTTCCTTGCGTTTATACTTGAGATAAATCTTGAAGTTAGTCCAAGAAATGATTGTTGCCACTTGAAATAACTCACTAAGAGTCATATATTCAGCATGGATATCATGAAGAATAACTTGTAATTCTTGAACCGGACTAATTACATATTTGGAATCCACTGCTTTATATTCAAGAAACTTACCAAGAATGAATTTCTTTGTGTCAGAATCCTCTTTTTGTACTTTTTTCTCCAAAGACTCCYAGAGTTCTTTTGTAGTCTTCGCAACACTGTACACCCTATATAGTGCATTGTCTAGTTCATTTAGAATATAATTTTTACGCAGAAAAATTAGAATGCTTTCATCCATCGAATACAATTGCTGACTCCATATTATTTTCTTGAATAACAGGGACTTCTTAGGTTAGAAACCTTACCAAGTTTAGTGTGATGAGATAGAGCGACATTTTTTGTTGCCATTTCTTAAAATCAATCCAACAGAATAGGCTTCTCTCTAAAACATGAATAGGATGTATAAGAACAGTCATTTGCATTAGTGAAAAATGACATTAGTCACATTAGTATCCATTTTTGTTATAAAAATAGAAGATCGACAAATAAGTAATTTTGAAATTCACAATACAACAAGAAATATCAAATAAATTATGTAGGAAACTTTATATAATAGTTTATAATACTAGAATATTATAAACCACTTGCAAAAGAAATAACCTAGAAGTAATAACAATATAATAATTGAATCTGAATTGAAATAGTTAACCTAAAATATACAAAAATAGTAAGATGCTAACCAGAATAACTCATAATATTGACTTTATTAACAACAAATGAACTAACCAACAAACTTTAAGGTTAAAATTAATTATGCATATAACTTGAGTATCAGACAAAAGTAYAATTCTTTAATTCAGTATATTTATATTATTTCAAAAGCAATGAACAAGCCTTCAAGCATAGAAATAAATCAAAGTGGCYTTAAGATTGGTGGAGCTAATATAGCATGCAACTATAATATGAAAATATATTTGGTTATAAAATAAGTTCAAAAATGATAAATAAATCAATGACTTACAATACACTTGTAACACCCCAAGATTAGGAACTTTATCCTAACCCGGGAATGTTACCATTTACTCACTGACACGAATTTGCAGAAATTCTAAAGAATTTAAACCAAAAAAAAAACTTAATAATAAACAAAAACCATTCTAGTCAACAACCATCTTAATCCACAACATTCATTTAAAATAACTTCAGGTTATCTTGGTTTGCCCACAAGCAACCTCCTCGCACCATCTGGCTACACATCATCTGAAATGCAAACTAGAGAAATGGAGTGAGTTATAAAGCCATGTAAATAAATCTCATCCATGAATGCATGAACATGCCTTACATGTTATGAATTATAAAATCTTACTTTTTCAATGAAAACTTTCTAAACATTTCCATTTTATAAACTTTCTCATAAAATCTTTCCTTTCAAAATTTATAACTTGTAAAAACCTTCCATTTCATTACTTTTGTGAGCTCACTGAGTGTAACGCCTAGCCATTAAGCTCTACAGTGAGCCATTGTTATTTGGAACCMGATTACATTCCTACTGGTAGTACCGCAAAGCGGTTAACATTCCTTTACTTTTCCTTTCATCTCTTCATCTCCCTGAGGTGAATCATTACCTACCCTCCCAGAGGGTCGGTTCGGGTGCRYTGGTCCCCAACTTAGATATTCCGTGTTTATTCCAAGAATGTCATTTGTCAATTAGTAATCCATACTTAGTTCTCACATTACCAATTATCACTTCTTTTTAAGGTACAATTTAAACTCCTTAGCTCGGGTATTAAACCTAATCTATATTCTCCCACCGATTCGCTTTAGAACATAATTATATACAGCTCATAAATTCTAATATCAAGTAATAACGTTTKCACATTTAAGTTCACAAAGTCCAAGTGTCGCRGAAAAAGGTGTTGCRCACCGAGCGTGCGCTCAAGCAGTGCGTGCGCGACAGCCCTAGTCACCTGGTCGCCTGGGCACTGGGCGCCTATTGCTGGGCACTCCCAGCTCTGGAAACTAGCGAACAATCAGCCCAAAAACCCAACAATAGCCTGCAACAAGCCTGATTCTGGCAAGGCTTCCGGTGTTCYGGAGAGCCGCGACCAAAACGACATCACCRTTTGCARTGGAGACCGGTAACAGGACGCGTAGATCTGGCGAACTTCCGGYGAGGCAAGGAGTCCTACCTGATCTATTCAAGCAGCAGCAGCGTGGGTGGAGGAAGCCTGATGGTGGTGTTACGCAGATCTTGTCGAGCAGAGAAGAAGAAGACGACAGGTCTGGCTGAGCGACGATCGGCAAGAGGCAGAACAAGATGGTTGGCCGCGCGGCAGAGCATTCAGAACCGTGGCAAGATGCGCACATATCTGGTCAAGGGAACTGATTCGGACGCGTTCCGCATGCCGAGCAACAGAGCACTGTCTTCCCTCTGTCCTGGCGAAACCGTTGAGCATAGAAGAAGAAGAAGAAAATGGCAGATTGACCAAATCTGGAGGCAAACCGCTTCGTCGCGAGTGGGTAAGCGGGTATGGATCTGGTAGGCGTGGATCGAGCGCCTCTAGCGTGCACAACAAACCTCCGGGCGTAACCAAAAAGCGACGCGCGAGCAGCAGCGAGTGGATGACGACGCGCCAATTAGGGAGGAGTGAGGCTTCGCTGTGCAGGTCGTGCTGCAACGTTTCTCTGAGCAGCGCTACAGATCTTGATGGCGACCAGATCTGGGCGACGGCCCTCCGAGAAATCGAGCATTTGACGATGCGCGTGCTGCGGAGCGAGCCGCATCCTTCGCAGCATCGGCGTGAAGGAATAGATCTGGCAGTCGACAGCAGCAACTGGGAACCAAGCAGATCTGGACAGCAACGAGGGTCGTGGCCGCTTCGTTCGTAGGCGATCGAAGCAAAAAGAATTCTGATCCAATCACGTTTGCAGACTAATCGTGAGGGTGGCATGCTGGTCGCCGGCGACGAGTGGTGCACAATAGTCGAGCAGAGCATGCGAAAGAGGCGAACAGTCGGCTACGACTACAAGCGATTCCACTCGAGCTGGCGGAACTGGCTTGGCGAGCAAAAAAATCGATGTGACGGCGGGTGGCTATCGGCAGTGTAGGGTTACCAGGAGAGGAAGAAGAAAGGACTTTTTAAGTTTTTCGTTTCTTTTTCTTTGTTTAAAAAATTTATATTTTGGGCCCTAACCCAAACCCTTCGAGCCTTCCATCCATTACTAACCCAAATCCTTAAATTAAATTCAACGGGCTTTCTTTCGATAAAAATTTAGTTTTCTGAATGAAAATAAATAACTCCATCAAGTCGAGCCTCTAACCAACCAATGGCCCTAATTCGACAAACACGATAATTCCGCACTTATTAACGTACAATTAAAACATTAACCGCATAGAAAATTATCCAACCCTAGTTGGCACACAAATTCAGAAGATCAAACAAAATTAATAAAGGAAAAATTTTGAGTATTACAACACTTATTCAAATTAATGAAGACCAAAAAAGGATATATTGAGGCGAGAGATTAACTATTTGTTCTTACGATGAATTTTCCTTGCATGGTGCTCAGAATTGAACGATAATCGCCTCCCAAGATACAATGATCCCTTCTCACAATAGAAACATTTCAAATCAGCAAATCGAAAAGTATTATGTACTCTCTCAGAAGGAAAAATGTAGGAGAAATGTCGAAGAAAGTAAGAAGAAGGAGAGATGATATAATGTAGAAAACTGAATGAACTTTTTAATTCTGAAGGAGGTCTATTTATAGTATTTAAAAGTCACTTAACAAATATATATTTAACTGTTGAAGTATATTCTTTAGTTTCAATAGTTTTAAATTGAAAAGACAAGTCTTTCTATTCAAATAGATAAGCGCCTTGTTCAATAGAAACCTTCATATTCCAATCAATACAACTATAAAAGTTGTAAAGGGTTAACCTAATTGATTTTATGTACTATTTTTCAAAGCACTTTCGACATGCCCGATGGTACTCGATGCATGTAATTACAATCACGAAACAYCTTGCAAAGATGAATTCTACAATTCAAAGCGATTCATTTTAAAAGACACAAGAGGTATAAGTTTCATGAAGTGTAAGATYAGTGTTTGACATAAATAAGCTAAATCAAATAGTATTGCAATACATGATGATTTGTAGACTTTAACAGGAGCCTTTTAGTAAATATTTGCAAAAAAAAAAATATCAAGATTCAGTTTCAAATAAAATTTGCTAACCTGAATGTAAGCAAATTTTGAGATATAACAACTTAAATATAGAATGTCAATCCATATCAAATTAATATTTAATGAAAGGAAGGTGAAATTCAAAAATTACGTCCAATGCATAATGTTAATATTCTTTCATGTTGTTGATATGACTTCATTTCCARGATATGACATTTATTTTCTTTAAATAAACTAATATAAAAATAATTTTTAAATTATTTTCAATTGTTAAGTCATCACGCTAAACAAGCCTTCAAACTAAAAATTGACATTTATTATTTTTYATGTCAGTATAATATAAATTAAGACATTAGGAAAAGAAATTTTTTCGAGATACTTAAGACGGTAGCATTGAAGTGTTCTTACTTTTTAATAGAATTTTTGAAATTTTTAAGGTATAATTTTAAAAATAAAGACATGCCAACTTAATTTTTATTAATTGCGAATAATGTCAATCAACACAAAATTACATCCTAGGTCTCATGTAAGATATGTACAATTCTAACACACGATCATTACACTTTTATCCATTGAATCCTTTCAAGCCTGGTTCATCCTGATTTTACTTAAAGCTCAGCTAAGAGAACGGGTAGTCATCAACTTTCGCTCTTACCATACAAGAGGAGATGTTAAAAATATAGGCCAAATGGTGATTATGGAAACATTGGGAGTCAATCTGCAATTTTCAAAAAATAGAAAARGGAAGAAAATTTGGGTTGAAATTGAACCTAAATCGGTCCAAAAACAAACCCGCGGTGGAATCATCAAAAAATTGTCGAGGAGCGAGCAAACTCAATTAGGCACCAGTATGAAAAATTTGAGGCGCCGATTCAATGTATAAATGGGTAAACCCAGTTCAACCAACATAGGTGTCGGTTCAAATCGAAACAACAACAAGAACACAAAAAATTAAAAAAATAAAAAAAGGGGGGAAATCTTCTGGTAGCCAAATGGTGGCGATCCCACTCGGAGAGCGYGATTTCAACGAAAACAGGCTAAAAATGGTGTTGATTCTAACAGATTTTAGGAGCCGATTTGTTCTGACCAGTTTGAATCTCACGAATAAAAACAGGCCTCAATTTATTTTTGATTCCAGATAGGGGTTGTGTTGGACAGGATTGTTTCCAAAGATAGTTTAGGCATCTTTTTGCTCCAAAAGGAGGTTTTGATTATTCATAATTCTTTCCATCTTTGGTGGAGGAACTTATGGAGGCCAATTCGAAGCGTAATCAGATTCGGTCAAGTTTTTTTTGAAAAATTTGTACATCAAATTAATTTTTTCTTTTCCATTAATTGTAATAACATTTTTATTGATTTTTATTAGTTAAATTGATATATTTTCTAAGCTAAATTTTCTGTTGTCGATTGAATTGTATATAAAAATTTAACTCAATATTTTTTTCTAATGTTTATATTCATAATTAATAATCAATTGCAATGTACCAACGACTAAATTAATTGACTAAAAATTAACTRTCAATAACCCATTACACCAAACTGACTAGATATATAAAATCAATTTTTAACGTACAATTTTAAATAGTAAGCATCTTTGTTTAGTGAAACTAGAAAATCTCATAAATCGATAATATAATTCACCTAAAGATATAACTTTAGTGAAATCAAGCATAGGAAGTTTTATGCTAAAAATTGAATAAAACCATAATTTAGTAATTCTACCATTAACAAACTAAATAGGATTTGTTCATTTTACTCAACTGCAATCTAATACACACTAGAATTCTGTGCATCTGACACTAAAAATCCAGCAACTCTTTCTTAAATATGAAGATAACATTATCTCTAACACTTTTTTGAAGTCCAAATGCTTGCTTAACATGATGTTATACCATTCAAACCCAAAAGGGGCTTAGAAATAAACCTCATTATAAGCCATATCTATGTTCTTCAACTTACACTCATCCAACGCTAGATTATGCCCACAACKGAAAGAAAAGACGCGCATAGTTCAAGGAAGAGAAATGGAGGTCCATTGAGCCATTGCAAATCTATTACGTACATCTCTCCTCTACCTTTATAAAGCTGTCAAAAGTGCAGGAAATTTATATCAGAGAATGAAGCATCTAATGAAACAGAAATATTTGTGATAAACAAATTCTCAAAAATTCCCATTGTGTTTTCTTCCAGTTGGGGGCATAATCTAATGAAGCATCAAATGTAACAGGATTCTTGYAATAAAATACAATGTGCAACACTATATTGTAAATGTGGAGAGTCATTTTCTTTTTCCTTTGGGTTTCTTGTAATAAGGGCTACTGAAGCTCATTCTACTCACCTGCAATTCAAACTTGACAGAATCATGGGTTCTAATAGTCATGCCAGTGCCACTTGTACTTGGTAATATTTTATCACCATGGGATTTTGTTTGAGGGCATCCATCGACAGATATACATCTTGAATATTTAGAACGTGGCCGTTCCCAGAGACATTTCATGTTATATTGTCCTATCCTCTTCCACTGAACATTTAAACTGTGGAAAACTTGTAAAACATCTGTCATGGTTTGATKTGGAGATGCCTGAGACTGGAATGGGGAAAGACGTAAACTGTTTGGACATGAATATTTTTAAGCAGATAACATATGACAACAGCATATGCATAAAGTATACCTTAAATCCAAGTGTCCACTTTTCTTGGACAGGAGAAACTGATCTCACATAGAATTCCATATTATCTGTATCCTCCTGTGACTGCAATAAAACTACYTCAAAAAACAAGCTTTACAAACTCATCTACTGATACGTGAGATGTTCCYCTGAGTTATGTCCACTACGATCATTATTTGACAGGAAAAAGAGTTTTTTTGAGGTATACTGATTGTTCTCTTTTACTAAAAGAGGATATTATTAGAGATAAGGTGATCCTCGCATGGTTTACCCTTTTCCCCTGACAACACCTTCCCAACCATCCAGGCCATAACATCTTTACTAGAATGCTTCAAACAAATTTCAACATATATCTATCTGAACTGCTATCAAAGGAAAGATGCTATTTTCATCGCATTCAGAAACAATGGAACACTGAAAATGATAGCTAGCTAAATGAGTATGTTATGCAGATGACTTGAATTCATTGTGATTCTTCTTTCTCTTTCTTTTTCCCTTGGTCCTTTTGTTCAGGGTCTTTTAAGAGTTACAAAAACTGAAGATAGAAAATATAATAAATCTTCAACCGCAATTGAATACATTATATTCATGAAAGTTAAACTTGTCATCAAGTGAACTGAATCAGTATCCAAACATAAGGTAAAAAAAATGAAATGTTGGAATATCACCTGGAAAAAATCATATCATAAAATGCAATTATCTTTTGATTGGTAGGGGTGATCAAGGTGAAGAACTAAACTTACTGAAGATACTMGAAGCTTCTTGTTATCATAAATAAAGTGAGCTTGAAAATCTCGATGCAACAACAGATAATATGTAACAGTTGCCTGAAAGGTAGGGGACATTAGATTTGCAGCCACTTTGAGAACTGGAAATACAAAAGAGAGATAGCTGTAGAACCTGATTTTGGAGATGATTAAGAAGAGATCCAATCACTTCATGAATATTGAATCCCATTGTAACCATTTCTCTCACAACATCCTCATTCACCTTCCAAAGTCGCAAAAYTTGTTCATTTCCAAAACTTATTAAGCCGTACCACTTGAAACATAATATGTAAATTTGATTTAAATAAGATTATGGTTGATAGTGTAAGCTGATTACCTGCAACTGATCAAGCAACATTCATGCAATAAAAGCTCAGATGCAGAAGCAGCTAATGAACATGGAATAGAGAATCAACTCCAGGAAGCCCATATCATTGAGGATTCCAGTATTTTGAATTTTTCTATTTAAGTTCAAACCCTTATTAAGAAAACTTTGGTTTAAAGAATATTAGCCAAAAATAAGGAAATGGGAAAAAAAACACCATAACTTTCAGTAGTGGTGGAGAGAAGTAAGACACTTCCTTCTAATTTCAGCAAAACTTTTGGCAACCCTAGATCCTGTCAGATAGTTCTCAGGTCCTGCTCATGTCAATTATGAGCTTTACTGCCAGTCAAACATGGCCAAGAATAAATAAATACAATGGGACATGATATGAACCTAACATAAAAGTTATTACGAAAGAAATAAATTATTGGTATGAATCCGGTGTGGTCTATACAGCTTCTACAAGCCAATGATAGTCTGACTAACAATCACAAGGTCAATTAATGTCAATCAAGAGAGTACAGATTTGATCTGAAACTCTCAAAAAAATAAACCACTGTTCCAATGATGATGTGAACATTCYCAGGCAGAAAAATCGCCCTTYGACCAAGGTGCAGAATGAGTTTCATTCGATCTGTCCTATAGARACATAAAAGGAAGAAAATAGAAGTAAAGCTTCACAGAATATATTAGTTCCAATGCATYGTCAAGTAGATGATTTTTACAGGGAAAAGAGCTGCTGAAGGCAACGACAGCGTCAGAACCAAAAGAAGTCAAATCTATTGGGAGAAAGGTACAGAAAAATACACTTAGATCTTTCCTTCCAAGAATATCACTAAAGATGAGCGTATCTTATTCATTTAAAAATCTACAACAACCTTCCCCTTTCATGTGGACTGGATTCCTTCCAGTAAATCCGACATGTACCAACTCTTCTTAGGGATGCCACAGAGAATTGAACCTAGGACCTTTTCTCTACTCTAAGAATAAGTTAAAAGTCACATTCAGTCAAAATCGTGAAAGAAAGAAAGAGAAAAAGGGCAGAAAGCAAAAGGAGAAAAAGTCGAGAATGAAGAAGTCAGATGAACCTAAACATGAGTATTACACGTCTATCATTTCTTTCACCCTCCTTATCAGATTATGAAGGACAGACAACAAAATAACCAGCACGATATTTCCATTAATATACACGGTAAGAGTTAACACTATAATCAAAGAAAAAAGAAGTAGGAAAGTTTAAAAAAAACCAGAAGATAGATTATTCTCTATCATCAGAAGGMCAAACGTTTTACCCTTTCAGTTTCATACAATCTGTTGATTGCTGGACTAGCAATATATTGTGGAAGCTGTTCCTGAAACCATGGATGTTGGTGAATCTCTGGAATCGATATACGCTCAACAGGATCGACAACAAGAATTCTTCCGATCAAGTTATTTGCACTAGATGACATGTGACTCGAGACGGGGTATATACCATTCTAGCATCACGAACACGGATACTTAGTTAAGAAAAGAAATAAAATTGGAAAAATATACCAATCAGACTAACCCACCCTAATCCTTGAATATATTGCTGGAAGACTATCGTCATCGAAAGGAAGCCTTCCACAGAGGAGAGCATACAAGATAACCCCACAACTCCAGATATCAGCCTCAGGACCAGCATATAGTTGATGAGCAACAAGCTGAATTCAAAGAAACATATGAGTGTACGATTTACTTTTGGTTACAAGCAAATATAACCAGTTAAATGGCAAATGGCTTACCTCAGGAGCTGCATAATTAGGGCTTCCACAGTATGTCTTAAGGAAATGGCCGTCATGCATGACATTGCCAAGTCCAAAGTCAGCAATTTTTAAGTTATGTTTGGAATCCAACAGTAGATTCTCTGGCTTAAGGTCTCTATGAACTACCATGTGACTGTGGCAATACTCCACRCCTGAAATTATCTATGGTAGCATTGCAAAAGAATTCACCTTGTTAGTAATAGCTACTTCATTTGTCTCTTGAACAGGATCTATAAATTCTAGAAACAACGCAATACGGAACGGGGAAGTTAATAACTTTCATTTGACAGAATTGGATAAGCTTTGCACATCAAACAGCTGCAATATCAATCCACTCTCTGAAGTTTCACCTCAAACAGAAGATCTGAATGGATATATTCAGGTACGAAGTATGTCACTATATCTATGCGTACTCTAGCTGTTATCCACTGCTTGAAATTTATGATCACTACACATCTTCTCTTGCCTAATTATTGGCTTTTAGATCTCAACACTGTGCTAGTGATGCACCAGGTTTTTTTTTTTTTTTAAGCATCCAGGGATTGACACCAGAGATGAAGTAAATGTCCTTGTCCATGTGGGTCCAAGGAAAGCACGAAAAGAGGGGGGGGGGGGTTAAGAAAGGATGGACAAAAAGTATTGACTTCTTTTCTTCATCTTTTTTCAAACAATTGCATCTGTAAGGAGATTAGAATGTCTAAAGATATACTAAGAAGCCATGGTTTGACTGCTTGCCAGGACATTTTCTGATTACTTTTCCCTTTTGATAGATTATTTCTATTTATCCACATAGATAAAAATGATACTCAAAGGCCAAAAAGGAAATAGCATTACAGAGTTCAAAGATGGACTGGGCAGAGAGGGACATAGAAAACAATGAYGCAAACAGAGGAGAAAAGGGAGTTCATAGTAGATATAACTATTAAACTTCATCAATAGTTTCATTGATCTGTAACAGATAAGGAGCCAATTAAACTACTGCTAGAATAAAGCTTCTTGCAAACTAGTACCAATGCTATCTAGGAATTAAAACCATCCTAAAATATTAAGAACAAAAAAAAAAAAAGCATAATAACATTTTAAAATGTACAAAAGTCTAGAGATCGGATTTCTTCTGGGCACGATTGTTGTCCTATTTACCTGTTGAAGAAGTGTCGTGCCTCATCCTCATGCAACTACCTTTCTCTGTAAGGGTAGTAAAATAGTTCACACTGAATCTACATACTCCATAACCATGTAAATCTCTGAAGTTGTCTCTATGACCTCGAAAGAGACGAACTACATGAGGATGTGCAAGGCTGCCTCAATTATGTTGATTTTCTCTTCTCATTGGAAACAGAAAATAATAAATGACAGCCAAGGGTGTCATCATTTGTTATTAAAACTCCAAAGGAAGGAGTAAAAGATTGAGTAATAGGCTTGAAGAACAAAGAATAATCAAGTTATATTCCTTTCTTTCTTCTCTTTTTTTATCCTTATTTCTCTTTTCAATGAAGTCAAATAAATGTGAGTATTAATTGAAGCTAGGAAAACTTTGAGGGGCCTTTCAACAGAAACATTGTACAACTTCCAATGTGAAATTAGGCCATATTCAGTAAATAGCCAGAGAAACCATGGGTGTTATAAGTTAGAAACAGCAGTGTGCATCATCAAACTCTAAAACTTTTTCAATATCATTCTTGGATGATGGAAATCTTGTTATGGTTTATCAGTACCACTGATCTTCTGAAAACACGAGATACAAAAAGACATTATATATAACAGGACAAAAATACAATTATAATTTCCTTAATAATGATAACCAGCCAATTTCTTTCTTGTTTTGCTACTTTGAGTGTTTACAATATCTTTTCCCTCCCATTCCTCCTGCTACAACCCATAATCCCTTGCTTCATTAAATCCACTGGAAAATACATGAAGGAGAGGCCACAGAGATGGGGGTGAAAAATATTATACTGCATGATCTTGTCTTGTTAACAGTTCTGCCTATGATTTTTATGACAATAAAATGAATAGAAGTTCAATGACTAAAACCATCTGCTAATAAAATCCAGGGGTCAAATTTTGTTAAATTAAAGAGACAGTGATCCAAAAAAAATGAAAGATCCAAGTCCAAACAAATTGGTGACAGATTCATCACCCCATGCCCAATGGCAAAAGGTTGAAATCCAATTACATTATCAGTTTGTTCTAATCGAATAAGAATTGTTCAATCAACTTAAAATTTATCACTTTATATAATTATATTAATTATTACATCTGCTGTACGGCCAAGGCGGCTGTAGCCCTTCTCTTGGTATTTTCTAAGTCAAGAATGCTTGCTAAAAATTGGGAGATGCCAACTTCCAGAACTCTCACCATATAGCTAGGGTAAAATTTTGTTTTCTGCTGATCCCTTTTAAGTATTCAACAGCTTTTCCCACCAACATGATTGTTACTTTCTTGACAAAGGTCATAGATGCATAAGAGATGCTTTTTGAGCATGAACTCAACAGAAATTTTAAATATTTACATCACTAGACCAGAAATAAACAGATCCTGAAGTTCATCTCGTAAAGATACAGGAATGATGAACCTATATCCTCAAAAAATAAAAAATAAAAAATTTAAAAAAAGAGAAGAGCTAGACCAACAAATTTATGTCAAGACTCAACTGGCTAGATCAAACTAAACCAATTTGACTGCAATATTGACAGTGAGGAGCTATAAAGACTTTAATCTTCTCTTTTTCTCCTTTGAATTTCAAAATTGGTTCAGAATTTACTAAATTTTTTTTTATCTTTAAGCAGTTGGAATGGAGCTATTTTGATGGTTTATCCACATCATTCTATTTCACCCATTACCAATTACTCGTGCTAGAGAGTTATTTGGACCACAAAATCAAAACCAGGTTTCAGGTAAAGATGTATTAAGCAACAGAGAAAAAATTGTAATCCAGTTAGACAGATCTAGGTTGTACCTTTGTTTGCTTCAGTTTCATCAAGCGATTGACGAACAAGGATTTTTATAGCAACTCTAATCCCGATGCCAACTTCCAGAACTCTCACCGTATAGCTAGGGTAAAATTTTGTCTTCTTCTGATCCCTTTTAAGTATTCAACAGCTTTTTCCACCAAGATGATTGTTACTTTCTTGACAAAGGTCATAGATGCATAAGAGATGCTTTTTGAGCATGAACTCTACAGAAATTTTAAATATTTACATCACTAGACCAGAAATAAACAGACCCTGAAGTTCATCTCGCAAAGCTACAGGAATGATGAACCTATATCCTCAAAAAATAAAAAATAAAAAATTTAAAANGATTGACGAACAAGGATTTTTATAGCAACTCTAATCCCTGTCAAATTATGAACTGCTAGTTTCACTTTACCAAATGCACCATAACCAAGGGTCTTGCCAATCCTGTAGTTTGACAGCACATTTTTGTAACCATGAYGTGAGGCCATCATGTATCTGCAGCAACATATGACCATGAGTTACTTAAGCCATGTTTCTATAAAGAAAAGAGACTCAAGGTCATCAAAATTGCAGGTACCTGTGTTGTATAATGCGACCAATAAGCCAGAGCAATATCTAGCATCAAATAAAAAGACATCAATTAGTAGAAATGTAGATGTTTCATATGCTTTTCACAAATAGTTCTGAAGAACATTATCATGCCCTCAAATTCCAAATAAAGAATTTATCACATTAGCGTGACGGAAGAGTAGGGAAACACACCAAAAGCTGCCAAATGAGACCATATAATGGCTTAACTAAGAAATTTCAGAGTTTGAAAGCCAGCCCAATTACAAAGCCAGTTCAAAGGACGAAGTATACCAATAAATCAATTCATATCTTGAACAATAGTTATCTTCATCTTTRAAAATCGATAAAATGGCTAATATCACATTAATGTAAATTTATTTATTATGATTAAACAGCAAACCTGCCAAGTCATGTTATAGTGTTTTTCAGTTTTTCTTATCATTCAACTTCCTGGAAAATTCATGAACACCAAAGCTTAACAGCAGAGGGATTGAGGCCAGTATCACTACAGATATCCTTTTCTCTAGCCTTTGATTCTTAGTAATGTCATTTCATTGCAAAATTGACTTTTCCATTTTGTTCTTTTTAAGGATATTGGACAGACTTTTTTATGAAATCATACTGTTCTATTCATCTTCAGTTTTATTATTCTGTCAATTGAATAGAAAGACTAAAGACAGAAAATCTTAATTCCTAAAGGACGAGCAACAAGCAATTATAGTACATGATCCAAAATTACGAGAATTACACATATAATTACTTTCAAAACCCAGAATTGCTTATGATAATTTCTCAACAAGTTTATCATCTGGCCTTAATAGTGATTACATCCAATCCATCTTCTGAAGCTACTGATATAGCAGAGGATGGCGGTCATTGAAGAAATTGTAAATTGCATAACCACTTCCAGACACTGTATTAGCATGATTCGCAAAACAGAGAAGAGARAGCGCAACAAATTGCCCAGGAAAAAGGAACCAGAGGTTATCATAATTCAAGAGCAAAGAATGACATAAAGTAGAACTACAACTTCATGGATACCAGAAACAACATCAGAGTTCCAAAAATTCGCGCATAATTTCATAGCAGATACATGTAAACTTACCAAGTTCAAAGCCCAGAACAAGAAAAAAAGGATGGAGTTTGTTGAAGACTTCAGAATTACATGACTGCAAGTCACCTGCAATAATTAAATAGRTAACTGTGGATGAGCGCAAGCATAAACCAACAAATAAAATCTTTCTTTTCTTGGATATAACGTCAATCCAACGCGAATAAAACAAGAACCAAAGGCAGAAATAGAGTGAAAAGACAGAGGAAAAGTCCCGAAAGTGAAGAAAAAGAGGGCATCCACRAAAGCACAAGGGACAGAATCAATATATAATTATAAAATAAGAAAGTTTATAGAAGAAACTTRCCGTCGTTCATCATCTGAAACTGTCGGAATTCAATCAAACTACGGCTGTAGAAGCACAACCCAGTTTCTTGGTAGTGATTGATGTGCCAATAAGCCATTAACCAGATTCAGAAAGTTCCAGGCTGATTTTGGAAACCGGTGAATTGGCAGAATTTATAAATTTCTTTAGAACTTTTAAAAAATTTCTTAGCATTTTATAACTTTATTTCTATTATTTTCATTTGAGAATAGGAGCATGAGATTTATAAATTAAATTTACTATTTTGAGTTTCATAAACATATTCTCGTACATTTGAGGGTACACATGATGTATGTATTATTTAATAATTTTTTGTATATTGAACAGAATTAAAATTATTATTTTTATCATTTTCTTTATTTTTTTTCCTTCTCCACTATTAATTAATATAAATTGATTGCCTTAAGCTTTTAGRTTTAATTTTAAGTGCTGAATTGGAGAATTAATCGATCTCTTAGTTTCCCTCCAAAATACACTTGCAAATCCAATTACATTATCAGTTTGTTCTAATCGAATAAGAATTGTTCAATCAACTTAAAATTTATCACTTTATATAATTATATTAATTATTACATAATAAGCATAATCAACTATTTAATTGATTGTTGCATAGATGACTTTTTTTAAGAGGATTATGATCACATGAATAATCATATAGGCCCAACATAAAAAGAATCAATCGATATGAAAATTTTCAATTTAATTTCATTGAATCTTTTCGAAACTCCAACGTGTGGCTTCATAAAAGAGACTGCATCCTTCAAGTTAAATTCGTCCTCRTGAGACACAGGGAAGCAAATTAGGTTAGAGTTGGGAAGCTCGAAGACTTGCTAATCCATGCCTTCCGGCTACTGCCGGTCCTCTTGCCAAAAACTATCACTGATCTTTCTTCTGACATATGTGTTAGTCGTTCCTTGTTGCAAAGCACAAAGTACCTCAGACCCTGTGATCCTATGGCTTCTAACGGACTCAGAGCTGCAAGCATAACATAAATATATTGAAGATGAAGGCGAAAATTTAATAAGTAAATGTTTGGAAGGGTGCAGATATATTCACCATCCAGTCCTGCATTGGCAGGATAGAGAAGAAAGCTATCGACATCATAACCGAGAGGCAGTAGGCATTTCTCATGGGCATACAACTTGAGAGCTGCATCAATCACCCCCGAAACACTCTCATTCTCATTCGTCAAAAATCTTATAGGTCCAGAGCTGCCAAGAACGTGGACAGTAATCWAGAACCTAGCACTCCTGACGGTCTTATTCTCATGATCCTTCCTTCTCTTTGGCTTCGGCACCGCCTTGTCTGAAATWCTCCTCTTCAGTTTCTCATCTCTTGTAGGCAACATCTTATCAGATATACTTTTCTTCAGCTTCACATCCATTGTAATTTGACAGAGCCTAAGAATGAAGAAAATAATGGCTGCGCTTTTTGGGGATGATGTCAGATATTCAGGAGATGCCAAAGATTGTGAAGAAAGTTGTTGACATATATACTAAATCGTAGTTATCATTTTGTATTTTTCATTAAGTTAGCTTTGTCGTTGTCTGTTGCTTTGGATATTGATGTACATATTGTTTTGTTATACTCATGCCCCTCCAACCATATCCATCGAATAGTCTAGTACCATTTGTAAATTAGAAATTTGAGTGGAAGATTTAAAAACAATGGGGAAAAGTCATCATTTTTTACAAACAAAATGGAAAAATGAAAAAGATCTTTCCTTCAAGAGAATATAATATAAAACACAATATCATCACCCAAGAATAGGCTCAAAAAAGATCATACTCATACACACAAAGGGCACTCAAATTATTATGCAAAAACCAATCTCTTCTCTCAAAAAAAAAAAAAAAAAAAAAGACCAATCGGCTTTTGAACCCAAATGGTTCCACCATCAGCAGCCGCACCATAATGAAGTTACATCAACATCATTCCGGAACCACAAGTACTGCTAGATGTACTGCTGAAGGACAAGAAACATATTCCGAGAATCGCAATTCCCATCCAAACTCAATATATTACTACATTTGGTCCTCTCTTTTAGAATCACTCACTAAATAACTTGATTTTTTACCCATGTTATCTCCTTTGGCTTTTGCTTATTTTCATAATATCCATTCAAAAKGAAATAATCATAATACTAATAACAAAATAATTTTCTATCTTTCCATCAAAGCTAACTCTATCCGTTTTAAGTTAATTATTCTTTTGAATAACGTTACACATATTAAAAAATATTAATTCTTATAAACTTTTAAAAATAAAATGACTTTCCTAGCATTTTTTTAATTCTTTATAGATATTTAATACTTAAATAATATATGTTTCTAATATATTAAAAATGATATTCTAAAGTTAAAAATAAGACTAATGAATTAGGAGTAAAATAGAAAAAAATATTTAATACCTTCTTATTTTTTAAAATAACAAATAATTTGAGAAAAAATTATTCAAAATAACAGTTACTTTATTCAGAAAAAAAGTAAAAGCTCATTTATTATTGCAATTTCATTTCGAATACACATRCATTACAAAAATGTGAAAAGATAAAAAAGGGTGATGATGACAAAATCAAAATTAGTGGGTGAGTGATCCTAAAGGAAAAGTCACAAGGACTAAAGTTAGACTAGGACATGAAAGTGACATAGTCTAAATGGCATCACATGCGGCAAGGTGAAGCAACCCCTTCAGAAATAAATAAAAACATTACAAGAATACATCCAAACAGACCAGCTATAGACAAACTATAATACTAAGGCACTGCGCTGAACTCCAACAGGAAAAAAGCATTTACAGAACTTTCAAAGCAAAATTTTGATGCTTTTTTGAACACTCATTATTTATTGAAGATGAGAAAGATAACAGGAGATATCAATCAAAGAATGCCCATAAATGTATCACCAATAATGATACGAAACCATTATGCCTTTCCTTAATAACCTCATTCCAAGATCCAAGAAACAATCCTTCAATTCTTAAACCAACATATGGAATATATTAAAGTTATAAATTATGATACCTAAACATCAGAATGCCCAAAAAAAGAAAAGTGCAGAATCAATGCTGACCTAAAGGTGTGCAGACTGAGCATAATATGTAATTAAAGTTAATGATATCATACAAAAATAAAATAAAAATACCTAAGAAACMACATCCAACATACACCTATTTTAGAAAATAATTAAGACGAAAAAGRAAAGTCATTCATCGCCAAGAATCTAAGAAACCATCCTCAAGATTTTGAAGAATCATYAAGCACATGATGTTAACATAATATTCATCACATCCCAAAACTCATAATCAACAATAATAATATGGTTCTGAGTTTACATAACAACATAAATACTTGAAATTGATAGAATTCTCATACTCAATTAACTTGAAGCATTCAGGCGCATCCCAATCAGAAAGGACACAAAAGCATCAACACAAGCATATTGAACTTGACTAGGGATCAACCAGATGTTATCCCATCTACTCATGGTGATCCTTTTCGGTTTCTTCACATCCCTCTCAAGCACCACCCTAGCCAACTCCTTAAGCCCTGCGTTCTTCAATGCTTTCATATTATATACTCCAGCAGCCAACCCACGTAAATCCACAATCTTCCCGCCCACCCGAATACCATAATCTTCATCAAGCTTCTCCAAATCACTGTGTATGCCAATTCCCGTAAATGTGTACCCTTCTTCAGCCAAAAATTCACGTAGCTTTCTAGGAACATCGTTGCTATAAGTTTCCACACAATGGAGAATTTGAAAAATAAGGCAACGGCTGCCTACACAGAGTTGCAAAGTGGCCACTGGGTTTTCCTGGTTGCGGTTGAAATTGGGACGCCATTCAATGTCAAGACCCACGATGAGATGGCTCAGGCCACTGCTGTGGATTCTTTCGGTAGTCGAGAGCCAATCGGCAACCAATTTTGGGTCGTGGGTGACGAGGGTGTGAATGCGGTCAGAGAAGAAGTGTACATCATACTCGTTGTGSGTGTCGTCKGGGAGCTCGTAGTCCACAATGGAGATGGTCATGGTGGTTGCTAGCGTGTGTAATACGKGTAATGGATTTCTTGATTTTGGTTTTCTCCAAGATTGCAGAGGAATTAGGAATTGGGCGTTTTTGTAGGCGGGGAGAAGGATTGGGCCGTACGAAGTCTATTATGGAGTGCTGCTATCCTACGCAAGTTYAAGGTARGTAACGATACAACACAAATTCGCACGTCTGGCGCGTGCAAGCATTCCCATGATTCAATACTAGTAAAGTAGTAATATTATGGTACGACGAGTTTTATTAGATATAATATAATCTTTATAAATTAATATATTCAATAAATTGTTAATCTCCATTAAATAATAATATTCTCCAATTTCAACTTAGGCTAACTAACTAAAATATAATTTTGGTAAAATAGTAAAATGATAATCATTTTGAAGAGTCTTATATAATCTTTTGATTGTATTTATATTATAAATTAATAATTACCTAAAATTACTAGAGGGGCTAATCCACATCCCTAAATCCTAAATCATAAATTCATACTCTTAATTAATGATTTCATTTTGTGGCCGCTAATATTTCTTTGACCTTTGAAATATCAAATTATTAACTTTTATTATTCCTAAAATGTTGATAGAGAAGGTTTTTTTAACTAAATTTGGCCCTTACTTTAGTCGATTTCATGTTAAATTATATGTATTTAAACTTATATTACATTTAATCTGGTTTGAAATGTTTAATTGTGCGATCTTTATCTTAAAAGCAAGAAAATGGACAAAAATCGCAAAAACAAGAGCTAAAAGAAGTCATGCGATGAATCCAGAGAAGATTGAAGTTAAAACACGATTTATAGAAGTTGAGAAAGCTAGAGAATTGTCTAAGTACGGAAAGATATAACCGGCACTGATTTGGGGAAGAAACAAATGAGCAAACATCCCAGAAGTAAATCAGTGCCAGTTTAGTTACAAATCGGGCACCGGTTGGGTTCAATCACATACAAGATCCAAGCAAAACTTGAACTGAGTTTCCCCTCCTTGAAGAGTCTGGCGCCGGCTTTTGCTCGCGCATTAAATCAAACACCGACTTTCTTGCAACATCGGCGCCAGCTTTCTTGCAAAATTAGCGTAGGTTTTTATTTAGTGAGAAAAATTAGCTGTCGATTTTGTTAGAAAACCAGGGCCAATTTTGTTATTTTCAAAGGATTTTCTTATTCCATTATAAAATTGCGTGTTTCCGCCCTAAGACTCAGCTTTTTACATATGTTTTACACATTTTTCTCAAATTTTTAGATATCGTGAGTGTTCTTATTTTAATAGACTAGAAACATTTCTTCTGGACCATTCAAGAAGTTGGAGATTCGATCAAGGATCGGGATACATTTGTCATCTAAATGACTTTTTTCTTTCCTATCTCTAATTGTACTATTTCTATTGTGATTTCAAGGACTGTTTCTATGCATTCTTTAGGCTAAATTGTTAATGTTGGTTAGAGTATAATGGTTATTCAATAGTGATGAATTAATTGTTTTCTTGTCTTTGTTGCTCATTGGTTCCCTAAAATCTACTTGCTAATTGTTGTTTGGTCAACTTTAATGYGTTTATGGCTTAGCTCTCTATAATGTGATCTTTTAATTGATTGTGAAGAATCGAGAGGTGAAATGATTAGTTAGGAATTAGAAAACTACAACCTGTAGTACTAAACYGACTAGAAATATAATCGATTTTTATTAGGCGGTTTCTAAAAGTAAATCTTTAGTTGGGTTAGAGAAATTATGAAGTTTCATAAAACCAATTAATGCAATCTTAGTTAAGTTAATTACATAGAAATATGGTGCTAGTTAACTAAGATTATGGGATTTGTTCCATGAGATTGAGTAAAACCTATTTTAGAAAATTCTACGCTAGGAAGGCGATAGAATATGGGGATTGAAATAATAAAGTATGAATAAATTGGTAAATTTCTAGGATAATCGRATTAATACCTTAACCAACATCCTTTCCATCATAATCATTCCTTCGGATTAGTTACTTTTTAAGCTTGTTATAGTTCTAGCATTTCACCCAAATTATTAGCTACAATTAACAATTCTCATAATGGGCAGGTTTAAATCACAGAAAGGTAGTGATTTTGGCATTCATTTAAAGTCTCTATAGGATTGAAACTTATTTCACTAAACTTACAACTCTAGACACTAGTACACTTACTAGGAAATAGTGTTAAGTTTTTGATGCCATTTTTGGGGACTTTAATTGATATCATATAATTGTTACATCTCTTTGATATTAAACCATTTTTTTAGATATCTGTATATTTTCTTTRTCTGAATGCATACTAGATCTTCAAATGAACCTTTAGRGACTAGTATTCAAGACCTGAAGTGATTCTTAAGAAAAATAGGAGACAAATTAGAGATAAAAAAGCTAAATTAGCAACTGATCAAATAACAAAATTAGGGGGAAATAGTGAATCATATAAGGATTCTGAAATTGACGAGACTAGTAGTATGAATGATCAGGAGAACCAAGAAAGTGTTAAGATCCTTAGAGAACATGCCCTAAAGCTGGAAGGTCTCGTCCTACCATTACTAGACCTAGAGTTGCCATTAACAACTTTGAAATCAAATCCTTGATAATCCAAATGATCTAATAGTATGTTCATTTTTACGGACTATTTAGTGAGGACCCATATGCTCGTATCTCTAATTGTTTAAAGATTTGTGACACATTTAAACAAAAATATTGTTAGCAATGATGCGATTAGGTTGAGACTCTTCCCTTTACAGGACAAATCCAAATCTTGGCTAACCTCTCTACCTTTTGGATCCATAACTACTTGGGACTAGGCAGCCCCGGCCTTCCTAAGCAAATACTTCTCACTTTTCAAAATGATGAGATTTAGGAATGATATTACAAATTTCGTTCAGCATAGTGGAGAAACCTTGTATGAGGCTTGAGAGAGGTTTAAGGATTATTTGAGAAGGTGTCCCTATCATGCTTTACCTTTATGGATGCAAATCCAAATATTTCATAATAGTTTGAATGGGGCATCTGGGTCCATGATAGATGCGACGAGCAAGGGCACTATTATGCATAAGCCACCAGAGGAAGCATGGGAATTATTTGAGGAAATGGCCTTGGTGGGTTACCAATAGCCAAATAATCATACTAACAATGTTATACAACTTTTCTTAACTAGTTTTACACAATTTTCTTAGCTTGTTAATCGACTTTATGTGGTTTTATCTAGTTGTCTAGTCAATTTGCAGCTTTATTTATTAACTTTTATATACCTTTTTGCGCATTTTGATTAATGAATTCAATACTATTACCTTGTTTCAACATTCGTTTTGTTTTCACATTGTGTCTGTTTACCTACAACTTAAAACGAGTTTTCTTTCACACTCGTATTTGTTTTGCTTGCGTATCGTTTATTTTGAATCCTCCAGCTAAATCCTTTAGYCATTTCTATATGCTATTCTTGGTCTCAGTCAATAATAATTTGCTTAGCCAACCACATACACACTTTGATGAGGGGTGTCTTTMATTTACTCAATAATCAACTTTTTAATAAAAGAGGCACTACAAATTTGACATGCCGTACTGAAGGCTAGCTAATTAGATCACGAGGCTTGTTATGTTAAAAATCGGACCCACCACGGTCGRATCAGCTAATAGCAACACCAACAAACATATACACATCCACACCTAGCATACTTGATAGACGCTAGCCTCTATGGACTAGCTGACATTAGTTAAGGGATTTTCTRAACGCCAATAGGAGTAAACAAATATCAAATATTTCAAATTTCCTAATCAAATTCAGGGGCCTATTAGTAATTCTATGTACTTTAGGGATTGAAAGTGCAATTATTTTAAAATTAGGAAATACAATATAAATACATTAAAATTAAATATGAAATAGACATATATCGACTACTGAAAAGTTTCTAATAAAAAAAGATAATTAAATTATAAATTAACATAGTATTAATGAATAAGAAAAGCAATAATGCTTAAAATCATTTAAATTACATAATGTGCAATTCAAAATAAAAAGGAATAAATAAAAATTAACATAGAATTGTTGAATATGAAAAAAAAAACAATTTAATAATATTATATTAAGAAAAGCAATGAAAATAACATCAACAACAATCTTTTTCTTAAAAAAAAAAAAAAAGCATCATCAACAATATATTAAGAAAATAAAAATCTTCTGGGCAGCTTCGTGCCACGTGAACGTAGCTACCGGTGCTGCTACGCCATGTGTTCATGTGCCTACAAGAGTAGATGTGTTACACATGTCAAGTAGCCACCCTTGTAGTCATGTCAAGACATGGTGCAGGCACAGCGGTAGCAGCAACTGCGTCCACATAGTAAAGGAGCTTCCTAAAAGAGGCAAAAAACCTCATTTTTATTTTGTGTAGAATGCAAAAAAGGTTAAAAAAACTTTTTTTATTAATTTTTACCTTAGAAAGTTGCTTTTCAGAATCCAAATCGTCACCCACGATGATAGCTTGTAATATGTTGGCAAAATTTTGGTGAGAATATATAGGTTTCAGAGAAAAGACAGAGGAGCTTACCTATTCCTACGAGGTTTAGGAAATTATGGTGATGGTAAAATTGGAAAATGTCAAAAATAATGTTATATTAAGAAATTAGGGGTGTTACTTTTAGCAAACCTTTCTGCTATTGGGAAAGTAATATGATTTGTAGGTATTAAGTTATTGCRTTTGGAAAATTAATTTGATTTTGTATAAGTAATACGAGTCCTTAAAATAAGGAAAATAAATGCATAATCCTGAGAAAAAGAATATCTAGATGGATGTGGCATTCTTATTACTTTCCTCAAGATTTTAAAATGAAAATACATGCAAGAGTTACTAAAGACTTTAATAACATTTCTTTCCTCTCACGTTTCTCTCTTTTTTCATTTTATTTTTGTTTCAAAGAATAAGAATAATATAGTACTCTAAAAATTAAAAAGTAACATATGTATTTTCACATGACGTGCATATATATATACATATATCATCTTTGAACTGCATCAAAGTATTGAGTTCATTTATTTATATATTAATATATTAATCATAGAGAATTTTGTATTTTTATATTAAAAAAGATTTGGTTATTTGAAGTGGCTTGTAATGCTCGAGATTTATTTTTCTTTTTTACGAACTTTATATAATTATATAATTTATATTCTAATCCACTACTTAGATTATATTCACAATTATTAATGATTTGACTATTTTGCAGCGGAAGAACTTGGAGACCGTAAAGTTCGATATGTCAATTAGAAATAAATTATTATTTYTCTAATTTATTATTTATCTATGCATTATTATGTGGGTATATCTATTAAATGTAAAATTTTATTAGTTTAATTGAATTAAAATTTTTAGTTAATTAATTAAGGCTTGACCCGTTAGACCCCATTCTCTTCTTATTCAAACCTAAAATCAGACTTAGAGTTCGGTTTTGGGCCAGAAGAAAACTAATAGATCTTAATTTAGTTGGGCTTAGTTGGCTAAAGAATAAAAATTGGTCATGAAAGAATTTTGGTTAGGGTTAAGTTAGTTTAGAAAAATAAAATAAAAATAAAATATAAATTGGGAGGGTCAGAAGATGACTGTTCATCTTATTCCCGAAAAACCCTAAACCTAACCCTCTCGCAGCCGTTGTCGCCTCCTYTCTCTACCCTCCCCGTCACCGACTTCTCATCTCCCTTCCTCTCTCTCKCTTTCTCTCTCTTTCTCGCTCGCTCCTCGCTGTCACTGTGCGACCAGCATTACTCGATGGCATCGTTGCAGTGGCCCTCCTTGCTCGTCGAGAACCATCCAGATCGTTGCACCAGTTGCTGCGCCGATCGTCACCGTGCATCAGGCTGCTGCTCAACAGATCAGCCAGAACTCCTTATCGTGCCCAGATCTGCTTGCCGCTGCGTGAATCAGGATTCTGCAACTGCTGTCCAGATTAGGAAGAAGTCGACCAGCCGACAGGCACCATGTGCCATGTGCTCGAACCAGTTGCGGGCATGCTGCGGAGGATTGCCGTTCGCATGCCCGGAGCGCATCTTTTTCTCGTGTGCAATTGACACCATTACACCTTGGAATCGATACTACACCTAGGGTTTGGGACTCAAGGTGAATCCTTAGTTTCGTCGTTTGAATTAAGCGAATGACTTAGGTTTTGTATTATCTAATAATAATTAAGGGAAAAAATATGAAATATATTTCATGTGAAATTTAAGTTAGTACGTTAAAATAAAATAATAATATATTTCTAGAAATTTATTGGAATACAATTTAATATGCAATTTAGGGTTTATATGATAAAGTATTATATATTGTAATTATGATTATTATTGTTGTTTTAAGAACGATTAGGAGTCAAGAAATTAAATTATAATATTAGTAGTTCGATTATTATTGACATGAAATTTAAACTAAAAAATTATTGGTTAATATCACCTATAGAAAAAATTATGGACGTATTAATAGTGAACACTTATGTTAAATGAATGTATTTGGTGAAACAAATTCAKACGAATATTCTTTGTGTGATATGATTCATGATTTTATTTCAAGTATGTAAATTTTTCTACACATGTTGGAAAGTTTAAGTTCAGAGTTTATGTGATTCATATTCATGTGCATATAGTYTATAGYATTTTGCACCATTTTCTGGCATGGACATAATCATACATTTAAAAAAGTAAATGTTTTAATCAATGAAGTTTGGAAAAGAAAATATTTTAAGGAATGAAGTTTGGCAAAATGAGAGTTTTGATTAATGATTTTCAAATGCTAAGGATTTTAAAAAAGGGTGTAAAGCCTAGATTGTGAAAGGTGCGAGTGGGAAATGGGCATGGAGAACTGCCGCACCCAACCTAATCCTCTTTTAGGGTGGAAAAGTATGTAATGTTGACCTCTTGCGAGGTGAAAGTGAAAGGAAAAGATTAAAGTAATGTTAACCGCTTTGTGGTTCTACAGTAGAATGTAATCGAGTTCCAAATAATAATTACCCACTATAGAGCTTAATGGCTAGGCGTTATACCAAGTAAGTTCATGATTTTGAAAATGAAAATTTTGAAAATTTTTGACAAAGTGAACTTTTGAACTTCATGACATATAGTGCATGATATATGCATTCATGCATGGGATTTACTTACGAGCTTAGTAGCTTGCATTTCAGATGATAACCAGCCAAATGATGTGTGGAGATCGTTTAAGAGCAGACTTTGATACCCAAGAGTTATTTATGCTATTTAAATTTTCTTTTGATATATGAACTTATTAAATACTTAAATTTATGTAAGTATTTAAATTTATGAAGTAATTTCCRTTGGATTTTAAATTTATGAGTATTTTATTGGTAAATAATATTATTAGGATTTGAAGTAATTTCATTATATGTGGATTATTACAAATGTTGGGTGTGAAATTTTTTTGATTGTATATAGGGGGAATAGGTTGATATGAGAGAGGAAGCTCTRCCAAAATTTTTATAAAATCCTTTATATTACAATATCTAAAATTTTTATTTTTTTCAATTTTCGCAATCTATGTAAGTATAAAATTGGTAACATTTTCGGATTGGGATAGTTCATAATATAGAGGTATTACATGACTAATATTTTGAATTAATAAATCATGTCTTTATTTTTTTTTTTTTTGGATAATTCCTCCTTATGAAAGAGAACTATACTTTGGATTTAGTGTAAATTAATTATTTTGATTTATTTACTTTAAAAAATAAAGTTTCGTTTACTTCATTCTATTTAAATGGTATAAAAAGAAATGACTCAATATTAGTTTATCTCAAGTTTTATTGATTCACACTACAAGAAAAATCATCTAATGCCCTAATAGAGAACMTATATCAGCATTTTCTCTGTTGTGGCGTTTTTGAAAAACATCCTTATCCAAGTCATTGGGATAGCTCTTCGGCGTTTAGAGATGCCATAATAGCATCCTGAGTAAAGAATCTTTTTACTATATTCACAAACGCAGTTTAAGGTGGCTTAAGCGTCAATTTAAAATGCCTTAATGTTGTTGTTGTATTTCTATATATCACTTTTAAAGGCACTAAAAAACGCTACAAATTACATGGTTATGACACAACCAAACGTCATAAAAGGAATTTATAGGCACGTCTATTAGCGCTTTTATTTGTTCCTTTTTCGATTATGCATATGACAAGTAAATTGAAAAACGTCACAAAATAAATATTTTGTGACACAAACAAACGTCAATATAGGTCCTTTATAAGGACGTTTTGAGTGCCTTTMTATTTAGCTTTTTAGACCATACATATAAAAAATATCGTAAAATAAATATTTTATGACACTAACAAACGTTAGAATAGGTTTTTAAAAGAACATTTTTCRATGTCTTTATTTTGTTCTTTTAGTCTATGTATTAAAGCCATTTAAAAGAATCACAAAATATATATTTTATAACACTAACAAATATCAGGATAGGTATTTAAAAAGACGTATTAGATTCATCTTCAAAATACTTTTCCCTTCCAATATTCTTCTAGTATATATTTATGACAATTAAAGACATTTTGTAACRTTCTAACCAAGGTAATTTATCAATCATAACTATCGTGATATATACTAATCAGGACATATGTAAAAGCCTTTAATTTATCAAAGTCAAAAGGCTTTAATTGAAATGCACAATGTATGTCATTCCTAAAAATATATATTTTGACTATCTTATACAATCAAAAGTTTAAACTTATACTAATAAAAGATTAATAGTACATAATACCAAATGTTAGTTCATCATCCTTTCTCCCTCCAACCTTCTACTTGTTTTAATCATCTGATTCAAACTTCCCAAGCTAACCATAGATCTGTACATCATATAACAAGGTTTAAGCTTACAAGAGCTCAAATTCCTTCAAAAATAGGTAAAAATGATCCAAATTTAGCATTAACTTACACTACAATGTAATCAATTGAACATTATAAGCGTCCAGCTATTGATTAGTCTACAAACTCAGCAAATAAAGAAAGTGAGTAATAGACTTATCTACATCAATATCCCCCTTCAATTCAAACAGTTCTATTAGTGAATTACTATTCATCCTCAAATTCTGCAAATGTTGTTTTAGTCTTCTCTGGTTTTTCCATTGCTAGCAAGATCGCTATTTGTCCTTATAAAAGAAAAAATTATTTGCCCCTTGTTGATATGCAAAACATATCAGTTGAAAATCACTTGGCTACAACTTGCAACTATAGACCATTTAATTCGTTCCAATAATCAAGTCGTATGTATTCCCTTCATTGTTTGGTAATATTTGTTGCAAACTGACGGAAGTAACAAAACTTAGAATCTAATCAGTAATTAGTATACAATTAGGATAAGAAGCTATGACTAGTTGAGCTATTTGCAATCATCTTCTTTTGATGAATAATTCTTAATAAACCAAACCTAAACAGAGAGGAACTYTGCACAGTAGCGTACGATAATGAACTACAAAATTGATTTGCACTAATTGATTATATGATCTAGCTCCAAGGCCCCATTATGAATCAAAATCATGGTAAGATGGTAGGCAGAATCGCATACGCAATAAAACTTCACTTATGTAAGCGTACATGGTCCCCAAATAATATAGAGTGAATAAGAGTAACGTGATGGTTTAAACTCCTAATAAATTTAAATGGTTGTTGGTTGTCACGAAAATAAAGTAAAATAAGCTAAAATTATCTAACCACAAGGATTCAGAAATAATCATAGCAATGGTACACACGAGATGAGTAAGAGCTTAAAGGTGAATTAGAATAAGAATCCCCAATGTATTATTATCCAAGAAGTCAAAACATCAATGCTGTAGACAGCCTACAACAATGGCTGCTGAGCAAAATGCTRCAGCGAATGCTTAGCTACAGTAGGAATACAAATAGAGACCAGAAAACGACCTCACCGTATCAGTTTGTTGGTCCTCATTCCTATTACACTAAGTTGTTCTACCTGTCGAAGTTACTTAGCTTAAGGAACATGAATAAAGTTCAAGTCTCATATGATTTTGGGCTGAACATAGATGTCTCAAATATTTAATGGCATTCCTAAGATATCAAACCCTATCTCAAGATAACCAAACCCATATCTACCTAAGTTTTTCACTTCTTTTTTTACCTTCGGAGTTCAAGAAACTCACACAAACACTATTTATGGCCACAAACAGTGAATATAAACAATAGARAACCTTGAGTAAAGCATTTATAAAAAGCAAACCTTGCTCAAATCATTCAAACAAACATTAGGTACAATATTCATCAAAAGAAAAACTTCTAAGAAGTTAATTCATGATCTTAGATATAAGGAAATACATATATGAATGCTCAATATCTCAAAATGCATCTCAAAATAATCAYTAAGAGAAGGATGAACAAAGCCTAAAGATGTTGATGAAACCCAATGGCGAAGTACTTCTTGAGTTTTTCTTCTTCTTTTTCTTCTAAGCTTCCCTCTTTTTGCTTCCTTTCTCTCCTCTCTTTTTCTTAGCTTTTTCTCTCTCTTCGTCTCGTTGCTTGTCCCCCGAATGGATTGTCCTTTTTTGCGTTCCTTCCTTGTTTTCATTGAAGCTTAACTTGGAAGCTTGACAAAAGGTTGTCATAGAAATTTCTGGGCCCCTCTTCCTACTCTTGTCAACTCCCACTTATTCTTTTTGCTTTTGAAATTTTCTATTTTTCTTTTTGGCTTTAGACGTGACTTGCTCTCTTTTTCCAATGATCACTCCCTTTTCCCTTGACTTTCTTTCTTCAAATATTAAATGCATTTCTGTTCATTTTGCTATTGCCATAACATTGCATTTATTCACCATTGTACTCATTGTTGCAGCATTTTACAAGTATTCACTTCTTCATCAAGTAACCTTCTATTTCATTTATAAATTTTTTTCCTACAAATAGGACATTTTACCTTAATAATAAYACATGAATTCTACAATTTCACAATATTGCATAAATAAAGTCACTTGATTAAATTTTAGCAATGTTCAAGGCAAAATAGTATAAAGTAGTACTTCACATATTAAAAAGGGTGAAAMTGTACACATAATTAYTAGTAAAATTAATGGGTTATRACCCACATCAACATCCCAAACCTAAAYATTGCTAGTCCTTGGGCAATAGTTGAAGAAAAAGGCACACAAAATATCCTCTACCTCAATTAATAATGCAGTGAAAAGTCAACAGATGCATCAAAGTGCACTTGTTACAAAATTGCATAAGTGTTTTGTTCCCTTAAGCAAGTGTTTGGTAATGAACCATGAACAACTATTTGTCWATAATACAACTTATCCCAACTCAATACAAAAAGACTAATGTGATTTCAATATATGCTCAATAGATCTCTTTTCACATAAAAATAGAATTTCCCAAATTAGTAATAAAAAGGAATAGTAGGAATCAGGCTAGTAACAGGGGTTAAAAGCATTGCTGTAACATTAAAGCTGCAACATTTGSAATTTTTTTATTTTTATTTTTTTAACAATGTGCACAAACTTTACTCTATAATGTCATGGGAACCGTTTGACATGAAAAATCGACATTTTGTGATGAAGGTTCTCGGTAACTAGGTCCACGTCACAAAAAATGAGAGTTGCTATGCATACTCTTATCGTATATTGCATTTTGATGCAAAATTACACATGGGTGACATGCATACTTTGGTTACTAGGAAATTCCCCAACCCTGGTCTCCTTTCATTTTGCCTCCTACACGCCTATTTAGATGTCTTTTCACTATCAACTGCCACTACACAATTACCGAACAGTCTCCTCAATCCCTTCTTCGCTCCTCCCTCTGCCAACCATTACCTGTCTATCACCCTCCCCTTTTTGCCATTGTTCACTTCTGCAACATAGAGTTCTCCCTCCCCCCTTTCTGCAACCACTATACTCTTTTTGCTATTCTCTCTGCCTCCTCTCAGCAACCACTGTGCTCTGCACTCTTCCCTCTCCCCCTTTTGGAAACTGCCGCACCGTTCCCTCTTCCTGCAGTACCCGAGATTTAGTTTCTGTTTTTCYTTTCGAACTTCATATATATATATATATAGACAATTTATGTTCTAATTCACTAATTAGATTGTATTCATGATTGTTAGTAAATTGATTAATTTATGGCGAAAGGACTTTGAGGCCGTAACGTTCGATGTGCCAATTARAAATATATAATTATTTCCTTGATTTATTATTTGTTATGTGTTAATGTGTGAGTATGTTTATTTAAAGGTAAAATTTTATCACTTTACTTTAATTAGAAGTCTKWCTTAATTAATTTAGACTTAACCCGTTAGAGCTCATCCTYTTYTTATTCAAATCTAAAATCGGATTTGGAGTTCGATTTTGGGCAAGAAGAAAACTAATAGATTTTAATTTAGTTGGGCTTAGTGGTTAAGTAATAAAAATGGCCCACGAACAAATTTTAGTTAGCGTTAAGTTAGCTTTCAAAAGACAAAAAACTATTTAAAGATGAAGATTACTATTCATCTTTTTTCCAAAAAAACCCTAAACCTAAACCTCCTAACCATAGCTGCCACCAACCGGTGCCTCCTCCCTTTGCCCTCACCGATATCGGCCTCCCACCCTTTTTTTTCTCTCTCTCTCTCTCTCCTCTTCTTTACTGATGCCGAACGCCACTCCATCTCCTCTGTTCTCGTCAAGCGACCAGGCTGCCAGGCGCCCAGCGACCAGAAGCCTAGATGCCCAGGCGACCAGGCGCCCAGACGCCCAGCGATCAGACGCCCAGTCGCCCAGTCAACCAGAGGACTAGGCGACCAGGCACCGTGTGCCGTCCGCTGGAGCCAGTAGCGTGTGCCAGCACTTGCAGGACCAGGACCGCCATTCGCACGCCCGAAGTGTTTTTCTTTCCCGAGCATGATCGACGCCATTACATCTTAGACTCGATACCACACCTAAGGTTCGGGATTTGAGGTGAATCTTTAGTTTCCTTATTTAAATTAACCAAATAGCCTAGGTTTTGTATGATGTAATAATAATTAAGAAAAACTATGGAATATGTTTAATTGAAATTTAAGTTAGTATGATAAAGTAAAAAGGAGGATATAATTCTAGAAATATATTAAAATATAATTTACGGTRAAATTAGRGTCTGTAGATAAAATAACGTATATTGTGATTATGATTATTATTGTTATTTTAAGAACAAATTAGGATTCATGAAATTAAATTATACTATTAGTAATTCGATTTTTATGGACATGGAAATTCATYTTGAGAAATTATTAGTTAAGGTCACCATAGGAAAAACGATGAAGGCATTAACGGTAAAAACCTGTGTTAAATGAATGTGTTTGGTTAAACAAATTTCAGATGAATATCGTTTGTATAATAATATTAAGATGCTGTGGCACATTAACGTTGTGAGCAACCAAGGCACCCTGCTAGCCAAAGTAAACAAATTTACTAAGTACTATATATAAGTAAATTCTCACATTCTCATTAATGTATATGTTTTGTTATTATAATTAAATTGCTCTTAGGTGAATTGAATGTGTATTGAATCTGAGTTCTATGCAAGTAAATTCTCACATTTCACTAACGCATATGAATGGATGTATTTGAATTCCTTTAGGTGGATTAATGTATTGCATATAAGATTTTATGCAAGTAAATCCCCATACCCCCTATCTCTTTTGTTGTGTGTTATGTGGTAGCGGTATGGGATTGTGTTATGAAATATGTTGATTGGTGGAATGTTTTCATGTGTTTCATATCTGGTACCATTATTATGTTGAATGGCATGTTAATTACAGTTGTATGCATTTCACGTCATGAGCATGTAGTTATAGTGTTCTACATCATTTCTGGCATGAGCCATTCATACATTTAGAAAATGAATGGTTTAGGAAATGAAATTTTGAAAGAGAATGTATTTTATAAATTGTAACATGTTCAGGAAAATGTTAAGGTTTTTGGAAAGGAGTGTAAACCTAGCCATGAAAGATGTGAGTGGGAAATGGGGCGTGAGGGACCGGCACGCCCGAACCGACCCTCTAGGAGGGTAGGGAAATGTAATGATTCACCTCTTTTGAAAGTGAAGAGATGAAAGGAAAAGTAAAGGAATGTTAACCGCTTCGCGGTTCTACCGGTAGAAATGTAATTGGGTTCCAAAGAACAAATGGCCCATTGCAGAGCTTAATGGCTAGGCGTTACACTCAGTGAGCTCACGAATGTAATGAAATGAAAAGTTTTTACAAGTTATACATTTTGAAAGGGAGGATTTCATAAAAAGGTTAAGTTTTATAATTCATGACATGTARGGCRTATTTATGCATTCATGCATGAGATTTGCTTACTGGGCTTTTTAGCTCATTCTATTTCTCTCATTTTGCATTTCAGGTGATGTGTGGCTAGATGGACGAGAAGGTCACTTGTGGGCAAACCAAGATACCCTAAAGTATATTCTAAATAAACTTTATTGAATAAGATAGATAGTTAATTGTYTAGAATGGTTTTTGCRTATTATTAGGATATTTCTTATTTTGTTTAACTGATTGTGTTTTAAACTCTTTTGGGTTCTTCAAATTTAAGTTTGAATAAYTGTTGGGTTGGTAAAAGATTTGTTGGAGCATATTACTCATTACGTTGGATGTTTATTTGGGTTGGAGCGTATGTTGTTAATGGGTGTTTGAAAATATTGAGAACTTTTTGAATGTATCCAGGRGATAGTTATTGAAATTAYATGGGAAACTCTGTCAAGTTTTTATAAAASTTTTGACAAGGGTTAAGACTTTTTTTATTTCCTATAGTAGTTGATTGCTCTAAGAATAAAGTAATATAATATTCTCAGCTTAGGACAGTTCCTAATCTYGGGGTGTTACAYTTTCATCTCCCTCCATTCGAAAACTGCAGCACTGTKTCCTCTTCAGCCTCCCTCCAATCTGAACCGACCCTTCCCACTACACCCATACAACATGCCTAGAGTCAAGCACGCTGCCATAAAAARGAAACCTAAGCCCTTCAATAAATTTGTCAGTGACGAAGCGCGAACCCACTTTAACACTATCATGGCTTCCCATGATTTTCTCATGGAAAAAGGATTTTYTATTCTCAATAACCGAACCATGGGTTTGCCAAACTTCATCCAATAGCAGATAGTGAACCGAAATTGGCTTAAATTTTGCGATCGACAAGACTGGGTGCAGGAATTCTATTCGAASCTGGTCATACCAAATGCTTAGCAGGTGATGGTACGGGGCGTTTGGGTGGCGTTTACAAGCTTTGTTGTTAATCATGCTTACGAGTTGCCACAATTTAATTGCGAATATCGCACTTTTCGAGACACTATGACTGATGACAGTTAGGCCACTGTCTTAAAAACCCTCACGGTGAAGCGCACTCAGTGGACAGCGTTGAACGAAGGCATAAGGTCTGTCACACGTGCTAGTCTGCTATCTCCGGGCCAAGTCTGGTTCCACTTCATCAAATCCAGAATGATGCCTAGCACTCACAACACCACCATGTCACAAGAGCGGATGATGCTCTTATTCTGCATCATTACTAGTATTCCAATCATCGTCGGCCAATTGATTGTCAGTGAAATCCGAGAATGCCGCAACATGAGTATTAGGAAGCTGCTCTTCCCCTGTTTGATCACTGATATGTGTGAGGAGAAAAACGTTCTGAGGGTTATTGGGGAACCTAGAATGGCAAATGATGGGCTCATAACCTGTATCACTATTAATCTGTTATGCAGGGACATAGAGCCTAGTTTGTTTACCACGGTGAACAAAACTGCAAAAAGGCAGCAATATCAGCAATTGAGGCAACCCAATAGTTCCCTCATAGGATTCTACAATTGATAAGCTACGGCATTGCGTAACCAAGTGGGTAAGCTCATTATGGCTTAGAGATTCCAGGCCTCCATTCTGCAGACCTACCAACAAGAGCAATGAGCTATCTAGCAGTAGCTAATAGAGAGGCACTTCGAGTACTGGGGTATCGGAGGCTCTTTGATCAAGACGTGAAAAATGCCCTCAGCAGAATCTTTACTCGATCGCTCCCAGAGTTCACCCTTTCCCCAACTCTCTGAAGGACAAGGTTAAAGCCGCTACGCATATCTCGATCAATGACCCTACCCCTGATGCCATGGAAGATGATTCAGACTTCAAGGGAAGTTTGTGTTCAGTTTTTGACCTATTTTTCATTTTAGTTGTTGGCTACAACTTTACTTTATCATTGCTTTATTTTTGTGAAATTGTTAAACAATTTCTATGGCTAGAGCCATAGATGTCTTGTTTTGTGGATTATTTATTTTTCCTTTGATTTTTGGCATAGACTGCGTTTTGCTTATCAATTTTGTTAGTTATCTATGCCTTAGGTTGGCGCCATTTTGGCTCATTTTCTGTGTATATAATGTTTATTTTGGGTATCCTCCGTTGTACCTGGCTGATGTCTTTACATTGTTGTAGTTCRRCTGCAACATTGTCTTTTTTTGCTCTGTTTTGCTCAATGTTGCAACCTATCAGTAGCGTTACCTTAAATTCCTATTTCTTTTCCTACTTTTGTCCAATGCTGTAATAGAGTGTTCTACCTACGTTGTTGTAGCCTATCAATTTGGATTAAAGGAAATGTTTATCTAACTAAACTACTAAGATGCAAATTAATTTGGATTAAAGGAATAGAAGTCCTATCATTGGCACAATTACTACCCCAATAATGCTTCAACCTTTGGCCATTAACTTTAAACACACTATTTGATGTTCTCATCAAATAGTTCAACAGCACCATGTGGATAGATATTCATAATTCGAAAGGGACCTGACCATTTAGGTTTCAACTTCCTGGGAAATAATCTTAGTGTAGAGTTGAAAAGGAGTGAGTGCAAGTTGACCTTTTTTAAATTCTCTAAGCTATATGCATTGATCATGCCATTTCTTTGTTTTCTCTTTCTAGAGTTTGGCATTTTCATGTGAACTGAGCCTCAATTCCGCTAATTCATTAAGTTGAAGCATCCTCTTTTTTCCAGCTTCATCCATATTAACATTCAACTCCTTGGTTGYCCAAAATGCTCTATTTTCTAACTCCAAAGGAAGATGACATGTTTTGCCAAAAATTAGCCTATACAGAGATATTCCTAAAGGCGTTTTAAAAGTGGTTTTATAGGCCCACAGAGCACCATCCAACTTAATGGACCAATCTTTCCTATTAGGGTTAACTACCTTCTACAAAATCCTCTTAATTTCACGATYGAAAATCTCTACTTGACCACTAGATTGCGGATGATAGACAATAGTGATTTTATGCTTAACCCCAAATTTGGACAACAAACTCTTAAATAATGCATTACAAAAATGACTCTCCCCATCACTTATAATTGCTCTAGGAGTGCCGAATCTGGTAAAAATGTGTTTCTTCAAGAACTTGGTGACTACCTTGGAATCATTTGTACGCAAGGCAGAGCCTTCTAGCCATTTTGGCACATAATCTACCGCAACCAAGATATAACAATTTCCAAAAGAAGGATGAAAAGGTACCATGAAATCAATGCCCCATAAGTCAAATAATTCTATCTCCATATTGTTATTTAAGGGCATTTCATGATTTGGGAAATGTTATCCACATGTTGGCAATTATCACAAGTTTTTACAGATCGAAATGCATTCTTAAAAAGAGTGGGCCAGAAATAACCTGATTGAAGTACTTTCTCAGCTGTCCTTGAACTTCCAAATGGCCTCCGTAAGGTGTTGCATGACAATGCTGCAGCGATTAAGGTACCTCTTCCTCCACTATACATTTCCTCAATATTTAAATCCGCACACTTCTTGTACAAGAAAGGCTCATCCCAATAGTAAAATTTAACGTCATGGAAGAATTTTTGTAGCTCTTGCTTGCTCAAATCARGTRGGGTGATACCACTAGCTAAAAAATTAGCAAAATCTGCATACCAAGGCACTTGATGAAATGCTAAAATCTACTCATCTAGGAAGGTTTCCATCATAGGAACTAGATCATTATAAGTAGTTTCCAACTCCAATCTTGACAGGTGATTTGCTACTTAATTCTCGACATYTTTCTTGTCCTTGATCTTTAAATCAAATTTTTGTGACAACAAGATCCATCGAGTCAGCCTCAACTTTGCTTCCTTCTCCGAAATCAAGTATTCGATAGCAGAATGATTTGTAAAGACAATAACCTTAKCTCCCACAAAATAGGCTCTGAACTTATCAAATGCAAAAACTACAACAAGTAGCTCCTTTTCAGTGGTGGTATAGTTCATCTTAGCCTCATTTAATGTCTTGCTTGCATAATAGATATCGTGRAAAAGGTTATCTTTTGTTTGTCCTAAGACTGCACCCACAGCATAATAGCTAGCATCRTACATAAGCTYAAATGAGAGAGACCAATTAGGTACAGTGATGATCGGTACAGTGATGAGAGATCTCTTCAATGATTCAAATGCTTTTACATAACACTCATCAAATTCAAATTTCTTTCCCAACTGCAATAGCTCATAAAGTGGTTTGGAGATTTTAGAGAAATCTCTAATGAACCTCYTATAAAATCCTGCATGCCCAAGAAAACTGCGAATTCCCTTGACATTCGATAGGTGAGGTAACTTCTCAATCATTTCAATCTTAGCCTTGTCTACCTCAAGTCTTTTTCTGAGATTTTATGGCCTAGGATTGTACCTTCTCCCACCATAAAATGACACTTTTCCTAGTTGAGAACTAAGTTGGTCTTGTCATAATGAATCAAAACTTCATCCAAATTTATCAAACAATTATCAAAAGAATTTCCAAAGACAGAAAAGTTGTCCATAAACACCTCAAGGGTCTTTTCCACTAGGTTAGAAAAAGTCGACATTATACACCTTTGAAAGGTTGCAGGGACATTGCACAATCCAAATGGCATCCTCCTAAATGCAAAAGTTTTATATGGGCATGTGAAAGTCATTTTCTCTTGGTYAGTAGGTACAATAGCTATTTAATTATACCTGATTAGCTAGCYAAGAAATAGTARAACATTTTTCCCCTAGTCTATCTAGCATCTGATCAATGAAAGGTAAAGGAAAATGATCTTTTCTTGTGGCACTGTTCAACTTGTGATAGTCCATGCACGCCCACCAACCTATTATGAATCTAGTGGGCATCAATTCTCCTTTCTCATTTGTCACGACTATCATTCCCCCTTTTTTAGGCACACTCTGAATCAGACTTACACAAGAACTGCCAGATATGGGGTAAATGATGCCTGCATCCAACCGTTTAATGATCTTTTTCTTCACAACCTCCTTCATATTAGGGTTCAATCGCCTTGAGTGCTCTATAGTACTATTGTAGCATTCCTGSACCAAAATTTTATGCATACAAATGAAGGGGATAATGCTGTTAATAATAGCCATTGTCCACCYATAGCTATTTTACATTTTTCAACATGCTCAAAAGTAGATCCTCACTCACATTCCCYAAATTTGCAGCTATAGTCACARGTAAAGTCTCTTCRTTTCCAAAATATGCATACTTTAAGCGTGATGGAAGAGGCTTTAAATTAAGGGTGAGGGTTRTTCTATAGAAGACTTACATTGAGTTAAACTTCTTGAAAATGGACTAAGTGGCTTAAATTGCTTTCTTTATGTGAAGAAGGGCTTCTTGGCAGCTACTAGCTCTACTAAATATCATTCTTTCTCCTCATATTTCAGAAAATTTCCTAACTCCAGGTCTACTCTTTCATTCATTGCCGCATAATTAGTTTTGCAATATTGCTAGAAATTTTCAGCCAACAGAGGATCAATCACATCAATGGAYGAGCACTCTTCAACCTAATTGGGGAAYTTCATAGCRTTGAGGATGTTAAATGTCACTTGTTGATGATGTACTCTYATTTGTCAACTTTCCTTKCTGTACACCAATTAAGGCTCATCTAGTTTCCAAAAATGGTCTTCCAAGAATAATRGGAACCTCCTTATCTTCCTTATAGTCTAGAACAATGAAATCAATTGGAAAGATAAACTTATCTACCTTTACCGACACATCCTCAATTTTATCCTCAGGATAAGCAAAAGATCTGTTTGTGARCTGAAGAGTGATTGCGGTAGGTCTAGCTTATCCCACTCCAAGTTTTCTAAATACARACATGGGCATCATATTTATGTTGGCACTAAAGTCACATAAAGTCCTCCCACTGTAAGTGCTTCCAATAGTACATGGAATGATGAAACCCGAATCTTTTAACTTATGAGGTAGTTTATTTTGCAAAATAGAACTACACTCCTTGGTTAAAGGTATAGTCTCATACTCCCTTAGTCTCCTCTTCTTAGTCGAGATGTCTTTCATGAACTTCACATAATTAGRCATTTGCTCAAATTCCTCTACAAGTGAAATATTAATRCGAAGTTGTTTCAAGAAATCTAAAAACTTGTTGAACTGATTATCTTCTTGCTTTTTTCTGAAATCATAGGAGAAATGGCAGCTCTCGGTGAACTGGTCGCAATTCTGCACTTTCTGGCGATAATGCTGCAACATCAAAATTTTCTRCATTAACTGGTRATGCTGGAACATTGAATTCAGTTTGCCTTGGAACAATGTAAATTAAAATTTCAGCCTCCTTTTCAATTTTTGGTTCTTCTCATTCAGTAGGAATTTTCTTCTTTTGATGGAGCTCACCCAACTCCTTACCATCCTTTAAGGTGATAGCCTTGCAATGTTCCYTACCATCTCTCTTGGGGATTTTTGTATTACTAGGAAGGATACCATGAGGTCTATTGTTCAAAGCATTTGCAAGTTGTCCCATTTGGTTCTCCAAGTTCCTAATTGAGATAGTGTGACTCTGAATGACTGAATCTTGTCTCTGAATGTCTGTTTCATTCTTGGCCATAAATTCCTTGAGGAGTCTTTCAAGAGAGCTGTTCTGATCATTAGGATGTCCTCTGTCTTGTTGATTTTGTTGYTGAAATCCTAGTGGTCCASGAGGGCTAAACTGCCACTCTTGTGATTGGTCTTGGCCATCCCATGAAAAATTGGTGTGGTTTCTCCATCCCGAATTGTATGTGTTGGAGTAGGGATGGTGTTCTTATTAAACCCTCCTCCAACATAACATATAGATTATGGATTGAAAGGACAACTCTCAAAAGAGTGCCCCTCTCCACAGTATACATGAAAGGCAATAAAAATGATGGCATAAATATGTGTTGTCCCAAAGAAGGTTGCTGTTCGATAGATAACCCTGACTGCACTTGTATAGACTTCAACATCTTTGAGATGGATGTTGCTTTAGCTGTAAGAGAAGATACTGCATCAAGCTCATGGATTATTGCCACTTGCCTTGCTGCTAGAGGTACTGTAGAAGTATTTCTAGTTGCAAGCCATTGAAAGCTATTGCTTGCAATCCTCTCCAATATCTCAAAAGCTTCATTATACAACTTGTCAAGTCATGCTCCATTAGCTGAAGCATCTAYTACATCGCAGTATTGAGGGCTTAATTCATTGTAGAAAGTCTTCATTTGGATCTAATGAGGGATCCCATGATATGAACATTTCTCAAAAGATCCTTGAACCTCTCCCATGCCTCATAAAAATTCTCATCACCATACTGTTGAAARGCTGTAATGTCATTCCATAACTTGGCATTCTTGGTTGGAGAAAATATGTGAACAAGAACTTTCCTACCAAATCACTCCATGAAGTAACAGAATGAGGAGGTAAAGTGTTTAGCGAATCTCTAGCTTGATCTCTCAATGAATATGGAAAAAGTTTGACTCTGAAAGCTTCCTTATTGACCTTTGCAATTACAAAACATCACTAACTTCAAAGAATAACGGATATGTTGATAAGGGTCCCCTATAGTCATCCCACTAACCTGCTCTACTGTCTGAAGCATTTGAAACATAACTGGCTTCAACTCAAATTTTTGAGGCTAAATAAGAGGACTCGTAATGCCTGGCAGAAGATTATCTAACATAGGCACATTATAATCTCTGATGGATCTATTCCTATCATCAGCCATAACTCAAACATTCCTTTCTACGTTCAATTTGGCGATGATTGTTGCAACATTATGCTCARCAGCCACTGTTGCTGTATTCCCTGCAGCATTGAGTTTGGCGCCTATTCCTGGCAAATTCCCCTGTTCTCTTCCAGCCATTTCTCTTCTTTTACTTACACTTACACTTGCACATTGTCTTCTTCTCTTAGAACGAAAAGTTCTTTCTGGTTCAGGATCAAATGCATACGTGTTGTAAAATTAACAATCAAGAGGAAGAGTTAAGAATAAGAATATAGGATAGGAATAAGAATAATAAAAGTAATAGAAATTACAATATCACTCAAACACATAACAATCCCCGGCAACGGTACCAAAAACTTTATAGACAGAATCACATACGCAATAAAGCTTCATTCATGCAAGTATGCACAGTCCACAAGTACTATAAAGTGAATAAGAGTATCATCCCACAAGAATTGTTGGTTCAAAAGTGATGGTTTAAATTCCTATAAAATCAAATGGTTGTTTGTTGTTATGAAAATAAAGTGAAATAAGCTAAAATATCTAATCACAAGGATTCGTAAACAATCACAKCAATCGCACATACGAGATGAGTAAGAGCTTAAAGGTGAGTTAGAGTCAAGAATTCCCAATGTACTAATATCCAGAAGTCAAAACATCAATACTGCAGACAACTTACAACAATAGCTACTAAGCAAAATGCTGTAGCAAAGGCTTAGCTAGTAAAACTTAGCAAATCGAGAACAAAAATGACCTCATCCTATCAATTTATTGGTCCTCCTTCCCATTRCACTAAGTTGTTCTACATGTCGAAGTTACTTAGCTTAAGGAATACGAATAAAGTTCAAGTCTCTCATGATTTTATAGGTTGAATATTGATGTCTCAAATATTTAATGGCATTCCTAAGATATCAAACCTTATCTCAAGTTAACCAAACCAACATCTTCTCAAGTTTTCCATTTCGTTTTTTTTTTTTTTTACCTTTCAAAATTCAAGAAGCTCACATAAACATTATTTATGACCACAAAATAGTGAATGTAAACAATAGATAACCTTAAGCAAAGCATTTATAAAGAGCAAATCTTAGTTCAATAAAACTCAAACTTCAAGTTAGTTCATGATCGTAGATGTAAGGAAATAATATCTCAAAGTGAATCTCAAAATAATCACTAAGAGAAAGAGAAACAAAGCCTAAARAGATTGGTGAAGCCTAATGGTGAAGTGCTTCTTGAGTTCTTCTTCTTGTTCTAAGCTTCCCTCTTTTTGCTTCCTTTCTCTCCTCTCTTTTTCTCAAAACGTTTTTGCCTTCCCTCTTTTTTGTAAAGGTGTCATAGAAAGGTATGGGCCCCTCTTCCAACTCTTGTCAACTCCCACTTATTCTTTTTGCTTTTTAACTTTTCTGCTTTTCTTTTTGGCTTCAGACATGACTTGCTCTCTTTTTTCGATGATCACTCCCTTTTTCCTTGACTTTCTTTCTTCAAATATTAAATGCATTTCTATTTATTTTGCTGTTGCTGTAGCATTGCATTTATACACCATTGCACTCCATTGTTGYAGCATTGTACAAGTCYTCACTTCTTATCAAGTAACATTCTATTTCATTTATAAAATCATTTTTTCTACAAAATAGGACATTTTACCTTAATAATAATGCATAAGTCCTATAATTTCATAATGTTTCATAAATAAAGTCACTTGATTTAATTTAAGCAATGTTCAAGAGAAAGTAGWACAAAGTAGCACTTCAGCACATCAAATGTGCATAATTATCCTGCTTAGGGGAGAAATCGTAGAGAACTATACAAGGAGGATTAGTCGTGAACAACAATCYAGAAGAAGGCAAAATACAAGGATCACAATGGCTTTCTAGATGGTTCCTCTACATAAGCAGTGGCTTCCTCAAGGGAAATCTTAATCTTAAAGGTTCCTTAATTTTGTACAACAAATTGGAATTTTGTACAATATCTGAATCTCGTTGATCTAACAAGGCTCGTTACTTTTTATTATTAGCTTCAACAGCTACCAACTCTAAACCAATATTTTTGTTCAAGTCCACTTTGGAAAGACCCAATAGCAGAAAACTAAAAATGCCATAGAACTCAACTCATCCYATATACAAAAATTGACCRTTAAACCACTGATATGATCCTTAGAAACTGTAACTTGAGGAATTGACATTACATAATAATGGAACCTCATAAATACTGCACCTCAAAACCATATAATTATAGAACTATTTTCAATCCACTTCCCAAGGCACTTGAGATGAAGCATGCGTATTATGAAGGAAGGATTAGAGCAGTTTTTGCATCAAGGATATAGTTCTTATTAAGAATCATCAACCAATTTGTAAAACTTCTTGAGTTTTATACTCATTCCTCCATTACTATCTTAAATRATATCTTTAACAAAACCATATGCATCTAAAAATGGAAATGCATCAGTCAATAATCCATCCATATCATCCACTAGTGAGTTTGGTAAATTATTTGAAGTATTTGCAGCAATATACCCTAATTCTCCATGTAATAACTAATCTGTATAGCCCGTAATAAAATCCCTACCAATCAAATATTTTGATGCCCTGCCTTTCCCCTAGATCCTAATGGGACTGAACAAGTCGTTTCAAGCGCATAAAACGTAATCAGCTAGCGCGGAAGCATAATTATGTATTACAACCCAAAAATAGAATCCTTAGAGATTAATTATCCCAAGATAATAAAGGAACTAAATATCCTATCAAAGCATCAAGCTTATGATACAATCATSAAGTCTGCCAGAACGAAGGCATAGAGCTCAAGCGATACTAGATCATAATTCCTAAGCAGTCTCCACATGCTCAACATTATACTATAGCTCTTGGGATCGAATACTTGTCACTAAAAATATGAGAAAATCATGAGCAAAGTTCAGCGAGTYCTGTGTGTGCAATGTGAGTTTTCAAATCAAGAGGACGATTTTTGAGTAAACCTTTGCAAAATAGTTTAAGTCAAAGACTCTTTTTTTGGAAAAATATATCCTTTGTAAAGAAAATCTGTAATTCTTGAAAACAAAGTCAAGTCGAGGGTGGACTGAGAATACTACGTTCAAAAACTAATCAGTTTTCAATAATAGCAACCCAATTCACGTATCCACAAAGACAACGTCATATGGGGTCTAGTAATACCAAGCATTTCCTCGTAAATACGTGCACGATTTACTACCTTATCACTTCGTAAAAATCATGGTACCAGCTAGCAAGGGCTSAAAAGGAGTCAGTCGCTCTTGGGTTAAACCTYCTAACCAAAGTTACAAATGTCACACTCAAACATGCGCATCGAATGACGCGATCGTCTGCCATACATTCCCAGTTTGTCACCAACCACACCAAGCGTTGGCCAAAGTTAGGCTTATTCTGATACTATCATTTGAACTAGCTCAAAAGGTACTCATACTGGGGACCAACCAAGCACAATGCTTTACCTTCCGAACTAGTAATTCAGAGCTTGCTAATTGAGTATTCAATGCAATCCGTTAATTCAATCAAGCAATCAAAAGCTGATCTCATAACAAGTTTGCAAAAAGCACTTTTTTCAGTTCAAAATAAAGATCATGAGTTTTGCGAAATAGTTTCARTTCAAGAGAAGTCGTGTGCTTTGTTTTTATGCTTGTTTTTGTAAAAGAAATGCAGTTAAAATAAGCTTTTCAAAAAAAACATTTGTAAAATGTTATTTGAGAAATATTTTTGGAAAACTCATTTATGCAGAAAATGATTTTAAGGGGAACTCACCTGCAGCTCGATTAATAAAAGATTTGCCGTCAGTAGTTTCCTAAAAACAATCCACAAGAAATATCCTTAGAGATCCATCACAATAACACACCCCTAATTCATAACATAAAAACCCATTACAGCAACTTCGCTTTATCGTTTTTATGAGAAAATTCAGTTTGATGAGAATAAATAAATTTTAGGCTAAGATCAGAAGTGTTTGAAAATAAAATATAGGTATAACTTATAGTATTAGGGTTAGGGTTTTGAAAATCGATTTYTGAATAGKTTGTAGTATTTAGGCTATATCTCACAAAATACTTAGTTTGTTTTTGATGAAATTGGTGTMAAAATTCTCTTGACACTCTAAGATTAATACCATGCAAAAATCAAAACTTGAAATAGCTCAAACAAATCCCAGAATTAAAGACAAATAMACAACTTATGTTCAATCAGCCAGATTAACCACATTGCAAATATTAACTCATATCTTGAGTTTTACTCCTGAAAATGAGACAATATCTGTGCTGAACTCTTCCTAAAACCTATGGATTTCTAACCATATATCGCACTCAAAATATCATCAAGAAATAAAATTTCTAAGACACAAAAACAGTGGGTAAAATTCTGGTTTGTCCAGAATAAATCCTCGCGAGCAACACTTCTATTTGTCAAAGTTTTAACATGTAACATCCAACCCAAATGCATACTAACAAACTTACACTCATAATATAAAACTAACATAATTATAAATCCAGAATATCCATGTAAAAACATGCAARAACTCTCACACAACAACTGAAATGCACACCCTACAGCACCTACCAAGCTTCAATCTTCACTGCCTAACTACTTCCAGCTTCAATCTTCACTGCCTAACTATTCCAAGCTTAACCTGGATAATTTTTCAGTAAAGGGCTGGMTATAGAGTAAGCTATGGACGTGTAAAACAGGATGGGATGGAAAGATTTTTGATGGCTGAAACTTTCTGAAAAAATGGTAGTTTGGTCGGCTGTTTTGTAAATGAGGTTGAAGCTGGATTTTCAGCTCATGAAGAAGAGTATTTGATCAGATTCTGTGTGATTTTGAAAGTGGAATTCAGGCTCTTTACGTAGAGGTTAGAGATGGATGAAGCAAGGTCRGTAAGGGGTCACAATTGGGCAGAAATAGCAAGGAAAATCATGGGTTTTCTTGGCTGGTTTGGGAGATATTCCCATGTGCAAACTGCCACCTAATGGGGCAATTGTCTATCTCTCACACTTTCTACCTCCTATGCTTGACACATCACCTTGTTTAGGTGTCAATCTCTCAAATAAGGCCTTCATGCAGYTGTACATCTCACACTTCAATGGCAGCTGGAGGTTTCCTCGYAAAAATCCTCCAAAAGCTTGACAGCACACGACTGGAATTTGAGATTTTAGCATGTTGTAAARAATGGCAGCTGTCAWATGCTCAATKCTCCTAGCTTCTAGGCTTGCCAACACACCATGCTAGGTATCATTCTCTCATCTRAACAACTCTCTACAATGGAAAGCACATCACTTATGCAAAGCTGGACAATTCCCCCTTTTTTTGTGTGCTGCAAATTAAGAATCATTCGAGTATTACAGTGTTTAGCCCCCAATTTTCTTGTCTCAGATAATAAGTCAAATACATATTTCCTTTGAGATAGGAATATTTCTTTCTTACTTCTTGTTACGTCAACACCTAAATATACTTTAACATCCCTAAATCCTTTGGGTGAAATTGACCATGAAGGAAGGATTTAAAAGATGAAATACTCGTAGTGTAGCTCCTAGTAATAACAATATCATCAGCATAAACTACTAACAACATGATGCCAGCTTTAGTTGTCTTGTAGAAGACGGAGTGATTAGACTTGCATTTTTTCATTCAAAACTGTTCAACTACTTGGCTAAATTTTTCCAATCCAAGCACGAGGACTCTGTTTCAAGCCATATAGTGATTTACAAAGATGACAAACTTTCCTATACATCACCTGAGCAACAAATCCAGGCGGTTGCTCCATATAAACTTCCTCCTAAAGATCTCTATGAATAGGCATTTTTGATATCGAGCTSATGCAAATGCCATTTGTGAGTGGCTGCCATAGAAATGGATARCCTAACAGATGTTAACTTAGCAATAGGGGAAAAAGTGTCAATAATCAATGCCATAAGTTTGAGCATATCTTTTAGCAACTAGACGGGCTTTCAATCAAGCAACAGACCCATTAGGATTGGCTTTAATGGCAAAAAACCATTTATACCCAATAGACTCCTTCCCTGCAGATAAGATTACTAAGGTCCAAGTATCATTATCATSCAAAGCATTCATCYCCTCCATCATAGCATTGCACAATCCAAGATGAGATAAGGCCTCATGAAAAGTTTTAGGAAGAGAAATAGAGTGGAGAGATGCAATAAAAGAACTAGAAGAAGGTGATAATTGGTTATAAGACACAAAAGAATAAATGGGATAAGTACATTGATGTCCACCTTTTCAAAGGGCGATCGGAAGATCATCACTTGAATTGGGATCTGATGATGAAGGTGCTGACAAAGGATATTAATCACAAGGGCTTGGYCGCCAAGAAAAGATTTGAAGGATGGGAGGCTTAGCAAGAGTAGACTCATAGAATGTGATAGTATATAGATCAACAGATCATCATCCTCCCCCGGCTGACAAGAGCAGATGATAGAGAAAAGGGTGTGTTTTCAAGGAAGGGCACATCAGCGGACATAAAATACCTACTAAGGCTAGGGGACAAACACCTCTATCCTTTTTGAACACGAGAGTAGCCAAGAAAAATATACTTTAATGATTAATGATCTAATTTGGTAATATGGAGACGAACATCCCAAACAAAATAAGTACAACCAAATATCTTCGGCTCAATAGGGAACAATGATTTTGTAGGTAAAAGGACATGATTTTCTAGGTWWGCAATAGGAGCTTCATAAGGGTGACGGCCTACTCGGCTATTCACAAAATCCAGATAGAAGTGGCAAACATGGCATGATCGAAGGATTCCCAAGAGGTAATTGAAGCAAGTAGAATCTTAAACAGGCTCCTGGGGTTTATTTCGCAAGATCCCTTCCTCAATATTAATCTAGAGAATTTGGTGAAAGYAGGATGACACGAATWAGTGCCTTATTCGAAAAAGATCAGAATGAGCAGTTGATTGGTGGTGATCAAGTAATACATGGATTACATCATCTGGGATCATCATGAAATGCCTTGTAGAACACTGTCTGCCAATCAAAAAAGGCTTCAAGCGTCATAAGCAAGCGACTAGAAGGTTCAACCCTACCCTACTCCCTAAGGTGAAAGCTGAAATGGAACGGCTCCTAAAGTGTGGTTTTATCAGGACGGCTAAATATACTGAATAGGTGTTGAAGATTGTCATTTTCATAAAATAGAACATCCAGTTATGGGTATGTATTAATTTTAGAAATTTAAATCTTGCTGCCACTAAGGATGAATGCACTGCTGGGAATAAATCTGGCCTATGGYCGACATGTTGGTCGACTCTGCTGCTGAGAATAAATTCCTAAGCTTTATGGACGGCAATTCTGGGTACAACTAGATTTTCATAGCCTAGGAGCATGTCCAAAAGACTGCCTTTAGATGCCCAKGAGCTATTRGCTTATTAGAATAGGTTGTTATGCCCATTGGATTGAAAAATGCTGGAGCAACTTTGATGAATATGATCTTCCACGACATCATCGACCAAATTATGGAAGTYTGTATTGATGATTTAGTTGTCAAATCCGTTTTTTCTCAACATCTAGCCAATCTTGTAAGTCTTACCTTAGGTATGTCGGCATAATATAAAATGAATCCAACTAAATGTGATTTTAGTGTACCAGTTGGACATTTACTTGGGTTTCTTGTACATCTTAGGGGAATTGCAATAGATATAAACAAAGCCAAAGCTATTTTGGAAGTTAGGCCCCTATTGGGGTCTAATGTATTGCGATTAAGCAACACTCGGCAAGTATACGTGGCCCAAAAGTAGTAAGAGTGAATATGATTTCAATCGATGAGGATAGTTAACCGAAAGGAAAAATTGTGTAGACTTCATCTAAATAAGTTATAAAAATGCTATCGCAATAAAAGGGACAGTTAACAGGGATGACTGAAAGGTAAATGACTGAAAATGAGTAATTAAATGTAAAATATCTGAACTAAATGTAATTGAAAGTAAGACAAAAAGCTGTACAAAGTCAGCGGCAAAGGTTAGAAGTTAATGTCAGTTTTGAATGCTATAGCACAAATGTTCAGCTCTATATAATGCCTTATAGCTCCATGTAATGCCTTACATGAAGCCACTCACTGTGCAAAATGTAATAAATCCAGAAAGATCACACCACATTTCTATGGTAATCTTTCCTACCAGTCCGTAATGCTATAAGTTCGTTTAKTGGTGAAATCAGTGTCCTCCTCTTGGTCACGTATTATAATGCTGCAGCAACAAGTCACTGAAGGTTTAAATATTGTTATTCCTTAACCCTTAAGTAACTATTATGCAGATTTCACTTACTACATAAACCATATATTATGGTCATTATACTTAGTTATCGGTTAGGTTAATAGAGAGTTCTGAAAATGGTTAGGTCTGGATTATGACCATCTAATCTTAATTGAATACCTATAAATCTCTCAAAGAGTACACTCGATATAAACTTGAACAACTTAATCTTGGGTTTTTAGCTTTGCTAAGCTTTCCACCCTTAAAATGGTTGATGAAAATACAACTTTTCTAGAAGAAGAGATTTAGAACTCCCAAAAAGCTCTTACTGATTTTCCAAAACTTAAAAGGTATTGCAAAAAAATATAACAAAGCTTTTGAATAGAAATAAAGATGGATTACACTATAAGGGAGGTGACTTTGTCCCTTTTCTTAACTCTAATTTCAACTAAAATGTAAACAAACTAAGATGGTTCCTTTTGTTGGAGAAAACCTTAACTAACTTCTAACAATTAAAAACTAAAATGAGCTTCTCCTTGAAGTTTTCTTGTTTATATAGAGCTCGAAATGCAATTAAGTTGGCAATTGCTATAGCATTCCTCTTTCACAGGTCAGTGCTAACTCAACAGACATTCCTTGCAATGTCGATTTTGGGTAATGTGGTCCTTAATATTTTACCTTTGTCTGGCCATTTTGGGCAATGTTTGGAAGTCAACATAGATCACTTTCTTTATGTCATTTCACTCAGATTCCTCATTAAATAATGGAAAGTATTTGTGAAGTTTTATCGAAAGATGCACCTTAGACCCATTCCTCAAAATTCTGAATGATGCAACATTTTCGTTATCTTGCAAATCTTCCTTAAAGATCAAGCMTTTTAAGTTTTAAATAGCTACTTTTGCATTCTCAAATATATAATGATAGAGAAATTAGAATTGAGATCACAAACCAAGATAAATAGCATAAATTCGTAAGGAACCAGTTAAAATGGGAATAGTAAAATAGGGATATTATAACGATTATCGCTCCCTCAACTTAAATCGTTGCTAGTCCTCGAGCAATGCCATAGCATTACRTTCATACTTAGATAGCTTTTTTGTGTTCATTATGCATCAAAGAGCAGCTAGGTAACCAACAAAATTGAAAATCAAAGAGATCAAGTAAAAGATATTTGCTCACAAGCCAAAGAAGTAAAATCCRTTTGTTGTAGTAGCAAAGAATTCATCCAATAGAATTTTCATTCTAAAAACTTTTGATACAGAAGAGCTTTTTTGCGAGAGTTTAAACATTAAGATCAAGAAGGGGGTTTTCCATTAGCAATTTTTCAATTGGTATTATCTTGTGTCGCTGATGTCGTTTTGCACAAAGGTGTACATGGATAGCATGAGTGCCTCTAGTTACTTAGCACCTGTCACAACTTACAAATTGCTATAGCATACTCTTATCTAGTTCCCTTTTTGATGCAAAAGCATACATGGTTAGCATGAGTACCTGTGGTTACTTAGGTACTAAAAATAGTGGAGTAGTTCTTCTTTTAAGGCTCTTTTTCTTCGCCCTAAACTTATTTTGAAACTCTTTCTTAAATGCGACTCATAGCAACAAAAATATTTGCAGAAAATTCTTAATTTTAATTTCCATGATCAAACCCTCTTTTACTAAACCATAAAAGTTTGAGTCAAATAAAAGAGATTTGTATGGCCAAAAAATAAAAGCAACACCTTAACCTATTCCAAGTGATTTGGTCAAATTGCTAAATTCCCTTAGATAGGCTAGCATAACTAGTTCAATTAAGCATATCAAGTATAATAGATTATGCTATAGTAAAGATGATTCATAGCATGATAAAGACTTGAAATTAAACCAAAATACCAAAATAAAATATCMAAAACCAAATTCAAACACACCAAATCAWAAGTAAGATAATTCCTAAAAGAAAAACATTAAAACATAGTTGAAATTCATCCCAAAAATTCACTCAGATTTTCAGAAAAATGAGGGCTTACACATCTCTCYGGGTAGATCARTAGGCAAGGTTAGCTTTACTAGGCTGTAGGTCCCAACATCATCATCAGTCTCTTCAGTATCAGATTYTGGCAACAGCTCAGTTGGGAAGGTTRGATGGGCRTGCTTTGTTCATCACYTTCAACGCYTTAGTCATATTCAACCACTCCACATCATCCCTTTTCTCCACATAGGTGCAAAAATTGGGAATTTGCTCTTTCATTTRATTCTGGGATTGTTGCAGCATCATTAACATCTCCTTAACCTTCAYGACTCATTGCTTTGCTCCCTGATAAGTTTAGCCACAATAGGCTCACTCTCTTTAGTCTCTATGACTTCATCATCATCATCCTTCTTCTCATTGTCTTCTCTTTTCTTGGACTCATCCTCAGATTTAGATTCTTTCTTTGATTCTTTCTCAACCTCCTTGCCAACTTCTAATTCCTCAAATTYAGATTCATCCTCTGGCATCAACTYAKCAATGGTAGCCTTTTGTTTCCTTGTGGTGGGGGCAGATGCCTCTCCTATTTCCTTACATATCTTTGCTACAGCCTGCTCATTGATGATGCTGCATTTTTTACTGTCTCTTCGTCTGGGCTTACCAARATTCGTGCTTGTTGGCATAACAGAGTTATGATGGAAGTCTTTTCAKCCCATGAACAYATCTCAACATAGATAATCCGACCATCATCAATAAATCTCCTAGTAAGAAWAGAATACAAAAGTACCATACGTTCATGTAAGATTGTGTAATCATGGGTAGTGGGRGTTAGGCGATATTTAAGGAAATAGTACCAAATTTTTGCGAATGAGATGAGTGAGGACCTCAGAATTGTCCTTGCCCCACTGGCTGATATGCTCTACTCTGTTCCCTCCATCGATAGGGTTTTCAAGATTTCTTTATTCAGGTCATCRTCACCCCCAATAACYATCTTTTCATGTTTAGATTTCCCATCAGGGAGCCCGWATGCCTTGTTGTTGGTTTTTGACCCCAACTTTATTGCTACTATTCTCACCATGATAGTTCCTTCCTTTAGATCTCCCAAGCTAGCATAAGTTCCCTTCCCAAGTTTAGGCTAGGGTCTTTTGGATGTTGCACAAAGTTCTCCCATTTATGATGAGAGATGCCTTTCTTGACACTCTCAATGATCTCCATCGCATCTTTGGTAAAAATAGGACATTTTTCAATTAGCAAAGTTTCCTTTTTGAAAATATCATCAAACCTCTTCACTACTTCTCCAATTGCGAACCTTGGCAAAGTGGGTAACTTCTTCGGAGTGGTAGGCAATTTTCGCACCATTATTGAGGGTTCTTTTGTTTTGTTGCAAATCTTCTTYTTTCTCTCTATTTTTTTTACTGTGAAAAATCTTCCSGCTAGTTTTTCTCTTATTCAAACCCAACTGTTGTCTTTTTATTACCTGACGATTCAATCTCCAAAATATCCCTCTTTTTGCTAGTTCCATCATACTTTTGAGTTCCAAGAATTGCATCGGCTGGATTGAATTCCAATCTAGGTTTTTCTTACTGACAACAAATGAGGTGATRTCACCTATTTGCGTTTCTGCTGAATCAAATAATTTTAGTGACATGGCATTTCCCTGGCCTTTCATTTCCTTTTTGTCTTTTGCAGACTTCTGTTTTTCCTACAAAAGTCATTAAAATGGTGTAGTTGAATTATACCCTTCAAAAGTTAGTGAAATTAAGGGTGTGTTAAAATCAAAATAACACAAATTAATTGGAAAAACAAAAAATAAATTAACGGCTGCCTCCCTTCAGTGCTTAGTTTATTGTCCTAAGCCTGACTTCGCCGTAGCTTCATCATGCATTGCTAAGTGTTAAGAAAGTCCTTTCTCCTTTTGCTCTCCCGCTTGATAATGCTCAAGCATATGACCATTGACTTGGAATGTTCCTCCATTCMTCTCATCCTTCAATTCTACTGCTCTGTAAGGACGTACTATAATGACCTCAAAAGGTCATGACCATCGAGAATAATCTTTCTGGGAATAATTTTAACCTAGAGTTAAATAGAAAAACTTGCTACCCTTCTTGGAATTCCCTTTTTAAAATCTTCTGATTATGCATCTCTTGGTATTTTCCTVGTACATTATTGCATTTTTATAGGTAACATTTCTAAATCATCCATCTCATTGAGCTGTAGCATTTTATGTTGCCCAGCTTATTTCAAATCAARATTCAAGTTTTGAATTGCCCATTGTGCTTTGTGTTCCAATTCAAATGGCAAGGGACAAGCCTTCCCATAGATCAATCTAACAGGGGACATTCCTAATGGTGTCTTAAAAGCTGTTCTATATGCCCATAATGCCTCATCCAATCGTAGAGACCAGTCTTTTCTGTTTGGACTAACAAATTTTTCCAATATTCTTTTGCTTTCCCTATTTGAAACTTTTGCTTGCCCACTTGTCTGGGGATGATATGCTATAGTAATTTTATGCCCCACCCTATACTTTGCAAGAATGTTTTCAATCATTCTGATGCAGAAATGTGTACCTTCATCACTAATCAAAGCTCTTGGTGTACCGAATCTTGCAAATATTCTTCTGGAGGAATTTGACCACTACTTTAGCATCATTGGTTGGAAATGCTACAGCTTTGATCTATTTAGACACATAATCAGCAACAACTCAAATGTAGGTTTTCCAAAAGAGCTGGGAAAGGGTCCCATAAAATCTATTCCCGAAACATCAAAAAGCTCAACTTCCAAAATGTTATTCAATGGCATTTCATGCCTTTGGAAAATATTTCTACTCGTTGGCATCTATCACAAGAATTAACAAAATCATAATCATATTTAAACAATGAAGGCCAAAAATAACTAGTTTGAAGTACTTTTGCAATAGTTCAAGTTCCTCTAAAATGTCCTCCTTATGATACAGTGTGACAATGTTGTAGCATACTTTGGATTTCCCCATCAGCAATAAATCTTCTCATAATTTGATTTGCACAAAGCTTGTATAGAAATGGTTCATCCTAATAGTAGTACTTCACATCAGGCATGAATTTCTTCAACTACTGCTTACTTAGTCCAGGAGGTTTTATCCCACTGCCCATGGTGCTATATTAGTTGAGATGGCAAGAATTTGTTCATCTGGGAATAATTTAACAATTTGCACTTGGGATCTTTTTCTTCYTTTTTCAATCTAGACAAATGATCTGCTACTTGATTCTTAGTTCATTTCTTGTGTTTAATCTCCAAATCAAACTCTTATAGCAATAATATCCACTTGATTAGTCTCAACTTAACATTCCTTTTCGAGATCAAGTAATTTATTGCTGAGTGGCCTTAAGAAAACTCCAGGAATAATAATAGAGAATCAACTCCAGGAAGCCCATATCATTGAGGATTCCAGTATTTTGAATATTTCTATTTAAGTTCAAACCCTTATTAAGAAAACTTTGGTTTAAAGAATATTAGCCAAAAATAAGGAAATAGGAAAAAAAACACCATAACTTTCAGTAGTGGTGGAGAGAAGTAAGACACTTACTTCTAATTTCAGCAAAACTTTTGGCAACCATAGATCCGGTCAGATAGTTCTCAGGTCCTGCTCATGTCAACTTTGAGCTTCACTGCCAGTCAAACATGGCCAAKAATAAATAAATACAATGGGACATGATATGAACCTAACATAAAAGTTATTACGAAAGAAATAAACTATTGGGATGAATCCGTTGAGGTCTATACAGCTTCTACAAGCCAATGATAGTCTAACTAACAATCACAAGGTCAATTAATGTCAATCAAGAGACTACGGATTTCATCTGAAACTCTCAAGAAAATAAACCACTGTTCCAATGATGATGTGGACATTCTCAGGCAGAAAAATCACCCTTCGACCAAGGTGCAGAATGAGTTTCATTCGATCTGTCATATAGAGACATTAAAGGAAGAAAATAGAAGTAAAGCTTCACATAATATATTAGTTCCAATGCATCGTCAAGTAGATGATTTTTACAGGGAAAAGAACCAAAAGAAGTCAAATCTATTGGGAGAAAGGTACAGAAAAATACACTTAGATCTTTCCTTCCAAGAATATCACTAGAGATGAGCGTATCTTATTCATTTAAACATCTACACCAACCTTCCCCTTCATGTGGACTGGATTCCTTCCAGTAAATCCAACATGTACCAACTCTTCTTATGGATGCCATAGAGAATTGAACCTAGGACCTTTTCTCTACCCTAAGAATAAGTTAAAAGTCACATTCAGTCAAAATCGAGAAAGAAAGAAAGAGAAAAAGGGCAGAAAGGAAAAGGAGAAAAAATCGAGAATAGAGAAGTCGGATGAACCTAAACATGAGTGTTACACGTTTATCATTTCTTTCACCCTCCTTATCAGATTATGAAGGACAGACAACAAAGTAACCAGCACGACATTTCCATTACTATACACGGTAAGAGTTAACACTATAATCAAAGAAAAAAGAAGTAGGAAAGTTAAAAAAACTAGAAGATAGATTATTCTCTATCATCAGAAGGACAAACGTTTTACCCTTTCAGTTTCATACAATCTGTTGATTGCTGGACTAGCAATATATTGAGGAAGCTGTTCCTGAAACCATGGATGTTGGCTGGACTAGCAATATATTGAGGAAGCTGTTCCTGAAACCATGGATGTTGGCGAATCTCTGGAATCGATATACGCTCAACAGGATCGACAACAAGAATTCTTCCGATCAAGTTATTTACACTAGATGACATGTGACTCGAGACCGGGTATATACCATTCTAGCATCACGAACACRRATACTTAGTTAAGAAAAGAAATAAAAATGGGAAAATATACCAATCAGACTAACTCACCCTAATCCTTGAATATATTGCTGAAAGACTATCGTCATCGAAAGGAAGCCTTCCACTGAGGAGAGCATACAAGATAACCCCACAACWCCAGATATCAGCCTCAGGACTAGCATAAAGTTGATGAGCAACAAGCTGAATTCAAAGAAACATATGAGTGTACGATTTACTTTTGGTTACAAGCAAATAYATCCAGTTAAATAGCAAATGGCTTGCCTCAGGAGCTSCATAATTAGGGCTTCCACAGTATATCTTAAGGAAATGGCCGTCACGCATGACATTGCCAAGTCCAAAGTCAGCAATTTTTAAGTTATGTTTGGAATCCAACAGTAGATTCCCTGGCTTAAGGTCTCTATGAACTATCATGTGACTGTGGCAATACTCAACACCTGAAATTATCTATGCTATAGCATTGCAAAAGAATTCACCTTGTTAGTAATAGCTACTTCATTTGTCTCTTGAACAGGATCTATAAATTCTAGAAACAAMGCAATACGGAATGTGGAAGTTAATAACTTTCATTTGACAGAATTGGATAAGCTTTGCACATCAAACAGCTGCAATATCAATCCACTCTCTGAAGTTTCACCTCAAACAGAAGACCTAAATGGATATATTCAAGTACTAAGTATGTCACTATATCTATGCGTACTCTAGCTGTTATCCACTGCTTGAAATTTATGATCACTACACATCTTCTCTTGCCTAATTATTGGATTTTAGATCTCAACACTGTGTTAGTGATGCACCAGGTTTTTTTTTTGTAAGCATCCAAGGATTGACACCAGAGGTNCCGATTTTGTTAGAAAACCAGGGCCAATTCTGTTATTTTCAAAGGATTTTCTTATTCCACTATAAAATTGCGTGTTTCGGCCCTAAGACTCAGCTTTTTACATACGTTTTACACATGTTTCTCAAATTTTTAGATAGCGTGAGTGTTCTTATCATAATAGACTAGAAACACTTCTTCTGGACCATTCAAGAAGTTGGAGATTCGATCAAGGATCGGGATACATTTGTCATCTAAATGAATTTTTTCTTTCCTATCTCTACTTTGTCTATTATGATTTCAAGGACTGTATCTATGCATTCTTTAGGCTAAATTGTTAATGTTAGTTAGAGTTTAATGGTTATTTAATAGTGATGAATTAATTGTTTCCTTGTCTTTGTTGCTCATTGGTTCCCTACAATCTACTTGCTAATTGTTGTTTGGTCAATTTTAATGTGTTTATAGCTTAGCTCTCTATAATGTGATCTTTTAAYTGATTGTGAAGAATCGAGAGGTGAAATGATTAGTTAGGAATTAGAAAACTACAACTTGTAGTACTAAATCGACTAGAAATATAATTGATTTTTATTAGGCGGTTTCTAAAAGTAAATCTTTAGTTGGGTAAGAGAAATTATGAAGTTTCATAAAACCAATTAATGCAATCTTAGTTAAGTTAATTACATAGAAATATGGTGTTAGTTAACTAAGATTATGGGATTTATGCCATGAGATTGAATAAAACCTATTTTAAAAACTTTTTCCGCTAGGAAGGCGATAGAATATGGGGATCGAAATAATAAAATATGAACAAATTGGTAAATTACTAGGATAATCAGATTAATACCTTAACCAACATCCTTTCCATCATAATCATTCCTTTGGATTAGTTACTTTTTAAGCTTGTTATAGTTCTAGCATTTCACCCAATTTATTAGCTACAATTAACAATTCTCATAATGGGCAGGTTTAAATTAGAAAAAGGTAGTGATCTTGGTATTCATTTAAAGTCTCTATAGGATTGAAACTTATTTCACTAAACTTACAACTCTAGACACTAGTACACTTACTAGGAAATAGTGTTAAGTTTTTGGCGCCATTGTCGGGTACTTTAATTGATATCATATAATTGTTACATCTCTTTGATATTAAACCATTTTTTTTAGTTCTTTTCTTTTCTTTGTTCTTTGTTTAATTGCTTTTAGATATCTGTATGTTTTCTTTATCTGAATGCATACTAGATCTTCAAATGAACCTTTAGAGACTAGTATTCAATACCTGAAGTGATTCTTAAGAAAAATAGGAGACAAATTAGAGACGAAAAAGCTAAATTAGCAACTGATCAAATAACAAAATTAGAGGGAAATAGTGAATCATATAAGGATTCTGAAATTGACGAGACTAGTAATATGAATGATCAGGAGAACCAAGAAAGGGTTAAGACCCTTAGAGAACATGCCACCCTAAAGGTGGAAGGTCTTGTCTTGCCATTACTAGACTTAGAGTTGCCATTAACAACTTTAAAATCAAATCCTTGATAATTAATATGATCTAATAGTATGTTCAATTTTACGGCCTATTTAGTGAGGACCCAGATGCTCGTATCTCTCATTGTTTAAAGATTTGTGACACATTTAAACAAAAATATTGTTAGCGATAATGCGATTAGGTTGAGACTCTTCCCTTCACAGGACAAATCCAAATTTTGGCTAATCTCTCTACCTTTTGGATCCATAACTACTTGGGACCAGCTAGCCTTAGCCTTCCTAAACAAATACTTCTCACCTTTCAAAACGATGAGATTTAGGAATGATATTACAAATTTCGTTCAGCATGGTGGAGAAACTTTGTATGAGGCTTGGGAGAGGTTTAAGGATTATTTGAGAAGGTGACCCATCATGCTTTACCTTTATGGATGCAAATCGAAATATTTCATAATAGTTTGAATGGGGCATCTAGGTCCATGATAGATGCAGTGAGCGAGGGCAGTATTATGCATAAGCTANAGAAGATAGATTATTCTCTATCATCAGAAGGACAAACGTTTTACCCTTTCAGTTTCATACAATCTGTTGATTGCTGGACTAGCAATATATTGAGGAAGCTGTTCCTGAAACCATGGATGTTGGCTGGACTAGCAATATATTGAGGAAGCTGTTCCTGAAACCATGGATGTTGGCGAATCTCTGGAATCGATATACGCTCAACAGGATCGACAACAAGAATTCTTCCGATCAAGTTATTTACACTAGATGACATGTGACTCGAGACSGGGTATATACCATTCTAGCATCACGAACACRRATACTTAGTTAAGAAAAGAAATAAAAATGGGAAAATATACCAATCAGACTAACTCACCCTAATCCTTGAATATATTGCTGAAAGACTATCGTCATCGAAAGGAAGCCTTCCACTGAGGAGAGCATACAAGATAACCCCACAACWCCAGATATCAGCCTCAGGACTAGCATAAAGTTGATGAGCAACAAGCTGAATTCAAAGAAACATATGAGTGTACGATTTACTTTTGGTTACAAGCAAATACATCCAGTTAAATAGCAAATGGCTTGCCTCAGGAGCTCCATAATTAGGGCTTCCACAGTATATCTTAAGGAAATGGCCGTCACGCATGACATTGCCAAGTCCAAAGTCAGCAATTTTTAAGTTATGTTTGGAATCCAACAGTAGATTCCCTGGCTTAAGGTCTCTATGAACTATCATGTGACTGTGGCAATACTCAACACCTGAAATTATCTATGCTATAGCATTGCAAAAGAATTCACCTTGTTAGTAATAGCTACTTCATTTGTCTCTTGAACAGGATCTATAAATTCTAGAAACAAAGCAATACGGAATGTGGAAGTTAATAACTTTCATTTGACAGAATTGGATAAGCTTTGCACATCAAACAGCTGCAATATCAATCCACTCTCTGAAGTTTCACCTCAAACAGAAGACCTAAATGGATATATTCAAGTACTAAGTATGTCACTATATCTATGCGTACTCTAGCTGTTATCCACTGCTTGAAATTTATGATCACTACACATCTTCTCTTGCCTAATTATTGGATTTTAGATCTCAACACTGTGTTAGTGATGCACCAGGTTTTTTTTTTGTAAGCATCCAAGGATTGACACCAGAGGTGAAGTAAATGTCCTTGTCCATGTGGGTCCGAGAAAAGCAAGAAAAGAGAAAAGGGAGGGGGGGGGGAGGGGGATTGAGAAAGGATGGACAAAAAGTATTGACGTCTTTTCTTCATCTTTTTTCAAACAATTGCATCTGTGAGGAGATTAGAATGTATAAAGATATCCTAAGAAGCCATGGTTTGACTGATTGCCAGGRCATTTTCTGATTACTTTTCGCTTTTGCTAGATTATTTCTATTTATCCACATAAATAAAAATGATACTCAAAGGCCAAAAAGGAAATAGCATTACARAGTTAAAAGATGGACTGGGCAGAGAGGGACATAGAAGACAATGACACAAATAGAGGAGAAAAGGGAGTTCAGAGTAGATATAAATATTAAACTTCGTCAATAGTTTCATTGATCTGTAATGGATAAGGAGCCAATTAAACCACTGCTAGGATAAAGCTTCTTGCAAACTAGTACCAATGCTATCTAGGAATTAAAACAATCCTAAAATAATAAGAACAAAAAAAAAAAAACCATAATAACATTTTAAGATGTACAAAAGTCTAGAGATCGATTTCTTCTGGGCACGATTGTTGTCCTATTTACCTGTTGAAAGAAGTGTCGTGCCTCATCCTCATGCAACCTACCTTTCTCTGTAGGGTAGTAAAATAGTTCACCTGAATCTACATACTCCATAACCATGTAAATCTCTGAAGTTGTCTCTATGACCTCGAAGAGACGAACTACATGAGGATGTGCAAGCTGCCTCATTATGTTGATTTCTCTTCTCATTGGAACAGAAAATAATTAAATGACAGCAAGGGTGTCATCATTTGTTATTAAAACTCAAAGAAGGAGTAAAAGATTGAGTAATAGGCTTGAAGAACAAAGATAATCAAGTTATATTCCTTTCTTCTTCTCTTTTTTTATCCTTTATTTCTCTTTTCATGAAGTCAAATAAATGTGAGTAATTAATTGAGCTAGGAAAACTTTGAGGGCCTTTCAACAGAAACATTGTACAACTTCCAWGTGAAATTAGGCCATATTCAGTAAATAGCAGAACCATGGGTGTTATAAGTTAGAAACAGCAGTGTGCATCATCAACTCTAAACTTTTCAATATCATTCTTGATGATGGAAATCTTGTTATGGTTATCAGTACCCACTGATCTTCTTGAAACACGAGATACAAAAAGACATTATATATAACAGGACAAAAATAACAATTATATTTCTTAATAATGATAACCAGCCAATTTCTTTCTTGTTTTGCTACTTTGAGTGTTACAATATCTTTCCCTCCCATTCCTCTGCTACAACCCATAATCCCTTGCTTAAAATCACTGGAAATACATGAAGGAGAGGCCACAGAGATGGGGGTGAAAATATATACTGCATGATCTTGTCTTGTTAACAGTTCTGCTATGATTTTTATGACAATAAAATGGAATAGAAGTTCAATGACTAAAACCATCTGTAATAAAGTATCCAGGGTCAAATTTTGTTAATTAAAGAGACAGTGATCCAAAAAARTGAAAGATCAAGTCAAACAGAATTGGGTGACAGATTCATCACCCATGCCCAATGGCAAAAGGTTTGCAATGGATCACATATCTGCAAATCTGGTCCAAATTAATGTCAAAATTCAAGAAAGTAAACAGTAAATTCATCATCCAAATAACCCATGAGACACAACTCATACAATGCCCTTCTCTTGGTATTTTCTAAGTCAAGAATGCTTGCTAAAAATTGGGAGATGCCAACTTCCAGAACTCTCACCNTGGGATGGAAAGATTTTTGATGGCTGAAACTTTCTGAAAAAATGGTAGTTTGGTCGGCTGTTTTGTAAATGAGGTTGAAGCTGGATTTTCAGCTCATGAAGAAGAGTATTTGATCAGATTCTGTGTGGATTTTGAAAGCGGAATTCAGGCTCTTTACGTAGAGGTTAGAGACGGATAAAGCAAGATTGGTAAGGGGTTGGAATTGGGCAGAAATAGGAAGGAAAATCATGGGTTTTCTTTGCTGGTTTGGGAGATGTTACCATTTGCAAACTGCCACCTAATGGGGCAACTGTCTATCTCTCACACTTTCTACCTCCTATGCTTGACACATCACATTGTTTAGGTGTCAATATCTCAAATAAGGCGTTCATGCAGCTGTACATCTCACACTTCAATGGCAGCTGGAGGTTTCCTCGCAAAAATCCTCCAAAAGTTTGACAGCACACGATTGGAATTTAAGATTTTAGCATGTTGCAAAGAATGGCAGCTGTCAAATTCTCAATTCTCCTAGCTTCTAGGCTTGCAACACACCATGCTAGGTGTCATTCTCTCATCTAAACAACTCTCTATAGTGGACAGCACATCACTGATGCAAAGCTGGACAATTCCCTTTTTTTTGTGTGCTGCAAATTAAGAATCATTGCAGTACTACAGTGTTTAGCCCCCAATTTCCTCGTCTCAGATAATAAGTCAAATACATATTTCCTTTGAGATAGGAATATTTCTTTCTTACTTCTTGTTACCTCAACACCTAAAAATACTTTAACATTCCTAGATCCTTTGGGTGAAATTGACCATGAAGGAAGGATTTAAGAGATGAAATACTTGTAATGTAGCTCCTAGTAATAACAATATCATCAGCATAAACTACTAACAACATGATGCCAGCTTTAGATGTCTTGTAGAAGACGGAGTGATTAGACCTGCATTTTTTCATTCAAAACTGTTCAACTACTTGGCTAAATTTTCCAATCCAAGCACGAGGACTCTGTTTCAAGCCACATAGTGATTTACGAAGATGACAAACTTTCCTATACTTCACTTGAGCAACAAATCTAGGAGGTTGCTTCATATAAACTTCCTCCTAAAGATCTCTATGAAGAAAGGCATTTTTGACATCAAGCTGATGCAAATGCCATTTGTGAGTGGCTGCCATAGAAATGGATAACCTAAYAGATGTTAACTTAGCAATAGGAGAAAAAGTGTTAGTAATCAATGCCATAAGTTTGAAAATATCTTTTAGCAACTAGACAGGCTTTCAATCAAGCAACAGACCCATTAGGATTGGCTTTAATGGCAAAAAACCATTTACACCTAATAGACTCCTTCCCTGCAGGTAAGATTACCAAGGTCCAAGTATCATTATCATCCAAAGCATTCATCTCCTCCATAATAGCATTGCACAATCCAAGATGAGATAAGGCCTCATGAAAAGTTTTAGGAAGAGAAATAGAGTGGAGAGATGCAATAAAAGAACTAGAAAAAGGTGATAATTGGTTATAAGACACAAAAGAATAAATGGGATAAGTATATTGACATCTACCTTTTCAAAGGGCGATCGGAAGATCATCACTTGAATCGAGATTTGATGATGAAGGTRCCGACAAAGGATATTATTCAGGAGCGCTTGGCCGCCAAGAAAAGATCTGAAGGATGGGAGGCTTAGCAAGAGWAGACTCATAGAATGTGATAGCATATAGATCAATAGATCATCATCCTCCCCCTGGTTGACAAGAGCAATTGATAGAGAAAATGGTGTGTTTTCAAGGAAGGACACATTAGCAGACACAAAATACCTGCTAAGGCTAGGGGAGAAACACCTCTATCCTTTTTTAACGCRAGAGTAGCAAAGAAAAATGCACTTTAATGATTTATGATCTAATTTGGTAATATGGAGAMGAACATCCCAAACAAAATAAGTGCAACCAAATATCTTYGGCTCAATAGGGAACAATGATTTTGTAGGTAAAAGGACCTGATTTTCCAGGGATGCATTAGGAGCTTCATAAGGGTGACGGCCTACTCAGCTATTCACAAAATCYAGATAGAAGTGGCAAACAAGGCATGATCGGAGGATTCCCAAGAGGTGATTGAAGCAAGTAGAATCTTAAACAGGCTCCTGGGGTTTATTTCACAGGATCCCTTCCTCAATATTAATCTAGGAGAATTTGGTGAAAACRGGATGACATGGATCAGTGCCTTATTCGAAAAAGATCAGAATGAGCAGTTGATTGATGGTGATCAAGTAATACATGGATTACATCATCTAGGATTATCATGAAATGCCTTGTAGAACACTGTCTGCCAATCAAAGAAGGCTTCAAGCATCATAAGCAAGCGAATAGAGGGTTCAACCCTACCCTACTCCCTAAGGTRAAAGCTGAAGTGGAATAGCTCCTAAAGTGTGGTTTTATCAGGACGACTAAATATACTGAATGGTTGTGGAAGATTGTCATTTTCATAAAATAGATCATCCAGTTATGGGTATGTATTAATTTCTGCCATTAAGGATGAATACGCTGCTGGGAATAAATCTAGCCTATGGCTGACATGTTGGTCGACTCCGCTACTGGGAATAAATTCCTAAGCTTTATGGACAGGAATTCTAGGTACAACTAGATTTTCATAGCCAAGGAAGATGTCCAAAAGAYTGCCTTTAGATGCCAAGGAGCTATTGGCTTATTAGAATAGGTTGTTATGCCCATTGGATTGAAAAATGCTGGAGCAACTTTGATGAATATGATCTTCCATGACATCATCGACCAGAGTATGGAAGTCTATATTGATGATTTAGTTGTCAAATCCATTTTTTCTCAACATCTAGCCAATCTTGGGAAGTCTTACCTTAGGTATGTCGGCATAATATAAAACGAATCCCACTAAATGTSATTTTGGTGTATCGACTGGACATTTACTCGGGTTTCTTGTACATCATAGGGGAATTGAAGTAGACACAAACAGAGCCAAAGCTATTTTGGAAGTTAGGCCCTTATTGGGGTCTAATGTATTGCAATTAAGCAACACTCAGCAAGTATACGTGGCCCAAAAGTAGTAAGAGTGAATATGATTTCAATCCATCATGATAGTTAACCGAAAGGAAAATTGTGTAAACTTTATATAATAAGTTACAAAAATTCTATAGCAACAGAGGGGATAGTTAACARGGATGACTAAAAAGTAAATGACTAAAAATGAGTAATTAAATGTAAAATATCTGAACTAAATGTAACTGAAAGTAAGACAAAAAGCTGTACAAAGTCAGTGGCAAATGTTAGAAGTTAATGCCAGTTTTGAATGCTGTAGCACAAATGTTCAGCTCCATGTAATGCCTTACAGCTCCATGTCTTGCCTTACATGAAGCCACTCACTGTGCAAAATGTAATAAATCCAAGAAATCACACCACATTTCTATGGTAATCTTTCCTACCAGTCCGTAATGCTATAAGTTCGTTCACTGGTGAAATAAGTGTCCTTCTCTTGGCCARGTATTATAATTTTGTAGCAACAAGACACTGAAGGTTTAAATATTGTTATTCCTTAACCCTTAGGTAACTATTTTGCAAATTTCACTTACTGCATAAACCATATGTTATGGTCATTATACTTAGTTATCGTCTATGTTAATAGAGAGTTCTGAAAATGGTTAGGTCGGGATTATGACCACCTAACCTTAATTGAATACCTTAAATCTCTCAAAGAGTATACTTGATATAAACTTGAACAATCTTAATCTTGGGTTTGTAGCTTTGCTAAGCTTTCCACCCTTGAAATGGCTGATGAAAATACAACTTTTCTAGAARAAGAGATTCAGAACTCCCAAAGAGCTCTTACTGATTTTCCAAAACTTAAAAGGTATTGCAAAAAAACTATAACAAAGTTTTTGAATAGAAATAAAGATGGATTACACTATAAGARAGGTGACTTTGTCCCTTTTCTTAACTCTAATTTCAACTAAAATGTAAACAAACTAAGATAGTTCCTTTTGTCGGAGAAAACCTTAACTAACTTCTAACAACTAAAAACTAAAATGAGCTTCTTCTTGAAGTTTTCTTCCTTATATAGAGCTCAAAATGCAATTAAGTTGGCAATTGCTATAGCATTCCTCTTTGATAGGTCAGTGCTAACTCAACAGACATTCCTTGCAATGTCGATTTTGGGTAATATGGTCCTTAATATTTTACCTTTGTCTGGCCATTTTGGGCAATGTTCGGAAGTCAACATAGATCAGTTTCTTTATATCATTTTCACTCAGATTCTTCATTAAATAATGGAAAGTATTTATGAAGTTTTATCRAAAGATGCACCTTAGACCCATTCCTCAAAATTCTAAATGCTGCAACATTTTTGTTATCTTGCAAATCTTCCTTAAAGATMAAGTCTTTTAAGTTTTAAATAGCTACTTTTGCATTCTCAAATATATAATGATAGAGAAATTAGAATTGAGGCCATAAACYAAGATAAATAGCGTAAATTCGTAAGGAACTAGTTAAAATGGGAATAGTAAAATAGGGATATTATAACGATTATCGCTCCCTCAACTTATATCGTTGCTAGTCCTCAAGCAATGCTATAGCATTACGTTCATACTTAGATAGCTTTTTTGTGTTCRTTATGCATCAAAGAGCAGTCAGGTAACCAGCAAAATTGAAAATCAAAGAGATCAAGTAAAAGATGTTTGCTCATAAGCCAAAGAAGTAAAATCCATCTGTTGTAGTAGCAAGGAATTCATCCAATAGAATTTTCATTCCCAAAACTTTTGATACATAAGAGCTTTATCGCGAGAGTTTAAACAATAAGATCAAGAAGAGGGTTTTCYATTAGCAATATTTCAATTGGTATTATCTTGTGTCGCTAATGTCATTTTGCACAAAGGCGTACATTGATAGCATGAGTGCCTCTAGTTATTTAGCACCTGTCACAACTTATGAATTGCTATAGCATACTCTTATCTAGTTCCCTTTTTTATGCAAAAGCATACATGGTTAGCATGAGTACCTTTGGTTACTTAGGTACTAAAAATAGTGGTGTAGTTCTTCTTTTAAGGCTCTTTTTCTTCTCCCTAAACTTATTTTGAAACTCTTTCTCAAATGCGACTCATAGCAACAAAAATATTTGCAGAAAATTCTCAGTTTTAATTTCCATGCTCAAAACTTCTTTTATTAAACCATAGAAGTTTGAGTCAAATAAAAGAGATTTGTATATCCAGAAAACAAAAGCAACACCTTAACCTATTCCAAGTGATTTTGTCAAACTGCTAAATTACCTTAGTAGGCTAGCATAACTAGTTCAATTAAGCATATCAAGTATTAATAGATTTTGCTATCATAAAGATGATTCATAGCATGATAAAGACTTGAAATTAAACCAAAATACCAAAACAAATATCCAAAAGCAAATTCAAACACACCAAATCATAAGCACGATAATTCCTAAAAAAAAAAAAACATTAAAACATTGTTGAAATTCATCCCAAAAATTCACTCAAATTTTCAGAAAAGGAAGGGCTTACACATCTCTCTGGGTAGATCAGTAGGCAGGGTTAGCTTTACTAGGCTGTAGGTCCCAGCATCATCATCAGTCTCTTCAGCATCAGATTCTGGCAGCAGCTCAGTGGGGAAGGTTGGATGGGCGTGCTGTRTTCGTCACCTTCAACGCCTCAGTCGTATTCAACCACTCCACAACATCCCTTTTCTCCACATAGGTGCAAAACTTGGGAATTTGCACTTTCATTTGATTCTAGGATTGTTGCAGCATCATTAACATCTCCTTAACCTCCACGACTCATTGCTTTGCTCCTTGATAAGTTTAGATACAATAGGCTCACCCTCTTTAATCTCTATTACTTCATCATCATCATCCTTCTTCTCATTGTCTYYTTTTTTCTTGGACTCATCCTCAGATTTAGATTCTTTATTTGATTCTTTCTCAGCCTCTTTGCCAACTTCTAATTCCTCAAATTCAAATTCATCCTCTGGCATCAACTCAGCAATGGTAGCCTTTTGTTTCCTTGTGGTGGGGGTAGATGCCTCTCCTATTTCCTTACATATCTTTGCTACAGCCTACTCATTGATGATGCTGCGTTTTTTACTATCTCTTCATCTGGGCTTATCAAGATTCCTGCTTGTTGGCATAACAGAGTTATGATGGAAATCTTTTCAGCCCATGAATGCATCTCAGCATAGATAATCCAACCATCATCAATAAATCTCCTAGTAAGAATAGAATACAGAAGTACCATACGTTCATGTGAGATTATGTAATGATGGGTAGTGAGGTTAGGGAAGATTTAAGGAAATAGTACCAAATTTTTGCWAATGGGATGAGTGAGGACCTCAGAATTATCCTTGGCCCAATTGGCTGATATGCTCTACTCTGTTCCCTCCATCGATAGGGTTTTCAAGATTTCTTTAWTCAGGTCATCATCACCCCCAAGAACCATCTTTTCATGTTTAGATTTCCCATCAGGGAGCCCATATGCCTTGTTGTTGGTTTTTGACCCCAACTTTACTGCTACTCCTCTCACCATAATAGTTCCTTCCTTTAGATCTCCCAACCTAGCATAAGTTCCCTTCCTAAGTTTAGGTAAGGGTCTTCTGGATATTGCACAAAGTTCTCCCATTTATGGTGAGAGATGCCTTTCTTGACACTCTCAATGATCTCCATCACATCTTTGGTAAAAATAGGACATTTTTCAATTAGCAGAATTTTCTTTTTGAAAATATCATCGAACCTCTTTGCTACTTCTCCAGTTGTGAACCTTGGCAGAGTGGATAGCTTCTTCGGAGTGGTAGGCAGTTTCCACACCATTGTTGAGAGTTATTTTGTTTTGCTACAAATCTTCTTCTTTCTCTCTATCTTCTTTACTGTGAAAAATCTTCCGGCTAGTTTTTCTCTTATTCAAACCCAACTGCTATCTTTTTATTAGACCTGACAATTCAATCTCCAAAATATCCCTCTTTTTGCTAGTTCTATCATACTTTTGAGTTCCAAGAATTGCAATGGCTGTATTGAATTCCAATCTAGGCTTTTCTTACTGACGACAAATGGCATGATGTCACCTATTTGAGTTTCTGCTGAATCAAACAATTTTAGTGACGTGGCATTTCCCTGGCCTTTCATTTCCTTTTTATCYTTTGCAGACTTCTCTTTTTCCTGTAAAAGTCATTAAAATGGTGTAGTTGAATTATACCTTTCAAAAGTTAGTAAAATTAAGGATGTGTTAAAATCAAAATAACACAAAGTAATTGGAAAAACAAAAAATAAATTTAGGGTTGCCTCCCTTCARCGCTTAGTTTACTATCCTAAGCCTGACTTTGCCGTAGCTTCATCATGCATTGCTAAGTGTTAAGAAAGTGCTTTCTCCTTTRCTCTCCAGCTTGATAATGCTCAAGCATATGACCATTAACTTGGAATGTTCCTCCATTCCTTTCATCCTTCAATTCTATTGCTCTGTAAGGATGTACTCTAATGACCTCAAAAGGTCATGACCATCGASAATAATCTTTCTGGGAATAATTTTAACCTAGAGTTAAACAGAAAAACTTGCTTCCCTTTTTGGAATTCCCTTTTTAAAATCTTCTGATTATGTATCTCTTGGTGTTTTCCTTGTACATTATTGCATTTTTATAGGCAACATTTCTGAATCATCCATCTCATTGAGTTGTAGCAATTTGTGTTGCCCAGCTTATTTCAAATCAAGATTCAAAGTTTTGAAATGCCATTGTGCTTTGTGTTCCAATTCAAATAGCAAGGAACAAGCCTTCCCATAGATCAATCTAATAGGGGACATTCCTAATGGTGTCTTAAAAGCTATTCTATATGCTCAAATGCCTCATCCAATTGTGGAGACCAGTCTTTTCTATTTGGACTAACAAATTTTTCCAATATTCTTTTGCTTTCCCTATTTGAAACTTCTGCTTGCYCACTTRTCTGGGGATGATATGCTATAGTAATTTTATGCCTCACCCTATACTTTGCAAGAACATTTTCAATCATTCTGTTGTAGAAATGTGTACCTTCATCACTAATCAAAGCTCTTGGTGTACCAAATCTTGCAAATGTTCTTCTGAAGGAATTTGACCACTACTTTAGCTTTATTGAWTGGAAATGCTACAAYGTCGATCCATTTAGACACATAATCAGCAACAACCCAAATGTAGGTTTTCCAAAAGAGCTGGGAAAGGGTCCCATAAAATCTATTCCCGAAACATCAAAAAGCTCAACTTCCAAAATGTTATTCAATGGCATTTCATGCCTTTGGAAAATATTTCTACTCGTTGGCATCTATCACAAGAATTAACAAAATCATAATCATCTTTAAACAATGAAGGCCAAAATAACTAGTTTGAAGTACTTTTGCAGTAGTTCGAGTTCCTCTAAAGTGTCYTCCATATGGTACAGTGTGACAATGTTRTAGCATACTTTAGATTTCCTCATCAGCAATACATCTTCTCATAATTTGATTTGCACAAAGCTTGTATAGAAATGGTTCATCTCAATAGTAGTACTTCACATCATGCATGAATTTCTTCAACTACTGCTTACTTAGTCCTGGAGGTTTTATCCCACTGCCTATGGTGCTGTATCAAGTGAGATGGCAAGAATTTGTTCATCAGGGAATAATTTAACAATTTGCACTTGGGATCTTTTTCTTCCTTTTTCAATTTGGACAAATGATCTGCTACTTGATTCTTAGTTCTTTTCTTGTGTTTAATCTCCAAATCAAACTCTTATAGCAATAATATCCACTTGATTAGTCTCAACTTAACATTCTTTTTCGAGATCAAGTATTTTATTGCTGAGTGGCCTGTGAACACGATCACTTTTGCTCTTACCAAATAGGCTCGAAACTTCTCAAAGATAAATACTATTGCAAGTAATTCATCAAAGTTTTGCTTGCATAGTAAATAGGATGAAAAATATTTTTCTTTCTTTGCTCGAGTACTTCCCTACTATATTACCACTGGCATCTCATATTAGATGAAATGATAATATCCAGTCCGAAAGTCCAGTCYGATGCTGTTATGATAGGAGCTGAGACCAATGCCTTTTGAGTTGTTCAAATGATTTGATGCAACAATCATCAAAATTGAATAGCATGTTGTGCTGTAGCAAAGAGCATATAGGTTTTGAAATATTTGAGAAGTCTTTAATGAACCTTTTGTAAAATCAGTATGTCCAAGAAGACTCCTGACTCCTTTCACATTGGATAGTGGGGGCAATTTCTGGATGACTTCAAATTTTGCTTTGTAAACTTCAATTCTTTCCTTTGAAATTYGATGTACTAATACAATTTCTTCTTTAACCATGAAGTGGCATTTTTCCAATTCAATACCAAGTTGGTTTCTTCRCACCTTATCAACACTTTTTCAAGATTGTCTAGGCACTACTCAAATGTCKCTCTAAAAATTGAAAGTCCTCTATAAAGACTTTCAGAGCCTTTTCTACCATATCCGTGAAAATTTCCATCATGCACCTCTAAAATGTTGAGCATGCAGAGCCCGAAAGGCATCATTTTAAATGCAAACGTTCCATATGGATAGATAAATGTGATTTCCTCTTGGTCWTCTGATACTATAGCAATCTGATTATCAACACTTGGAAGTTTATAAACTTCYACCCAAAGGCTTTTTTATGACTTCTTAGAACAACCAACAACTTATCCTTATTTTGATTGTCCAATGCTGAAGCAATGATAACTGGCAACCTTTTTTCTCCCTCAAGATATGCAAGCTTCAAATGAGATGGAAATGTTTTTTCTTCTATAGCTGGTGGATCTTCAATTGATGGTTTGAGTGGTTGAGCCYTTCTCTGAGATAAGTCCAATGATTCAARTCTTCAGTCAACTCCCTCAAAAGTTTCTGAGAATTTAACCATGCCAATATTGCATCATTRTCTAAGCTTTCACTCYCATTATAGCTGTCTTCTTCATCGTTTGAGTGCAAAATGCTATAGCATTCTYCAACATGCTTAGCATACATGGATTTGGCWTCTTTCAATGTGGAGCACGCTTCTCGCTCATCTGAAAAATTTGGTGCAGTGAAGATGTTCAAGGTGACTTGTTGATCATCTATCCTAATTGTTAGTTCCCTTTTGTGGACATYAACCCCAGTCCTTTTAGTAGCAAGGAAGGATCTTCCCAAAATGATGGGCACTTCTTTATTGACTTCAAAATAATGAAGTCTATTAGAAATATAAATTTCTGAACTTGGACTAAGACATCATCAATCTTTCCTTCAAGATATGCATAGGTATGGTCCGCCAATTGCAAAGTGACCATGGTTGGTTTTACCTCTCCGATCCCTAGTTGTTTGAGATTGGACATAGGCATAAGGTTAATACTTTCTCTAAGATGAAATAGTGCTCTTCTATAGTAAGAATCCCATCAAACATGGTATAGTGAAGCTTCCAGGGTTCYTTATTTTTGGAGGCAATTTGTCTACTTGGTTAATGCTACTATTTCAAATTATTCTAGTCTCCTTTTCTTTGACAATATTTCCTTTATTAATTTGATATATTGGGCATTTGCTCTTCGATCACAAGTATGTTGATATGCAACTGTTTAAGGGATCTTTAAGAACTTGTTAAAGTGCTTATCTTGCTGCCTTGCAATCAACCATTGAGGGAAAGGTGGTGGTGATTTATCCTGAATACTGTTCRGCTACCTTATTGCAGCATCATATTCCTTTGATGGTTATGGAAATGGTTTTTTGTTGACTTCAATGTTGTTGTCTTTCCAGGTTGTTCTAATGTGTTTTGTTGTTTATATAGCTATTGGTTCTTTCAATTCCTTTCCACTTTTGAGGGTTATAGCTTTACACTGCTCATTTCCTTCTCTTTTGGGATTTTCARTATCACTCAGCAAGGTGSCATGTTTTCTGGCACTCAATGCTAAAGCAATTTAGCCTCCTTAATTTTTCAGGTTCCTTAGTGATATTGCTTGGTTCTCAATGAGGGCATCTGTTCTGGACATGTATTCTTTTAATAATGCATCCATTTAATTGGTTGTTCATGGTGGACTTATCTTTGGTTTTGATTCTGCTGCAAGAATTCGAAGGATGAATSGTCCCTGATGTTGATTTGCTGTAGCATTTCCTCCTTAACTTCTCAATGAGAAAGTTGGATGCTGCATCCATCCAGGATTGTAGGTATTTGAAAAAGGATTATTTCCTTTGCTGAAGTTTTCAATGTAGCACACATATTCTAGATTAGATCGGCAGTTGTCAAAAGTATGTGGGTCTCCATAATACACACAATTGACAAAGAATTGCTATTGTTGGGAASCTGGCAACTTCATGTTCTTCAGCATATTGGCTAAAGATGCAACTTATGTTGAGAACAGTGTCACAACAATGACTTCATGTACTCCTTAGACTCTTTTTGTTGTTGCYAGTCTGGTTGCACTGATAGTTGTTGCTTTCTATTGTCTCCAGTATATTGAATGCTTCTTGTTTGAGCGTTGAGCCTATTGTAAAAAGTCTCCATTTGAATCTAGTRTGAGATGTCATGATGAGTGTAATACTCGAAATTTTTTCTTTATTAATTTTGTTTGATTTTGTGTGAAACTGTGTGCCAACTAGGGTTAGAAATTTTATATGTGATTAATATTTTGAAATCACATGTTTAATAAGTAYGAAAATATTGTCCGTGTCGAATTAGAGTTATCCTTTGGTTAAAGGCTCGACTCGTAGGCCTAATTATTTGTTAGTCAGAAGTTGGGCTTTTTATCGAAAGGAAGCCCGTTATATTTAATTTACGAATTTTAGGTTAGATTTAGATGGGAAGGCCCGACGGGTTTGGGAAAGAAAAGAAAAGAAAAGAAAGTATATAAGAAAAGAAAAGAAAGAAAAGAAAAGAAAAGAAAAAAAGAAAAAAAATCTAAAGAAACCCTTCATCTTCTACCTTAAGCCACCGCCATCGCCATCGCCGCCGCCGCCCACTTCGAGGAAGCCCTACTGCCATCAATATCTTCTTCACTTTCTGCTGTTCGCCATAAGATGCTGCTCAATTGACGACGAACTGCTCAGCCGTTGAAGGATTTTGCCGCGACTCAGTCAGACGGCGTGACCCCTGTTTGGCCGCACACTGTGTTTGAGGTCGCCACCCTCCGCTCGCTAGATCATTGACCGCCTGGGTTGCGATTGATGAGCCGCCCGCGTCTCGAGTCAGACTGCTATAGCTCGAGGTTGCTATCGTCGTTCGTCGAGGCTGTTCGGGTTCTGCGAGATGCATGCCATGAGGATCCATCCGGTAAGCCATCTTCCTCCTCTCCTTCTCGGCGCGACCAGATCTGTGCGATCATTCGCCAGATCTGCCGCGATCATCTTTCCTTCTCGACRYGACCAGATCTGCGCGATCATTCACCAGATTTGCTGTCGTCACYTTTCCTTCTYAGCCCGACCGGATCTGCGCAACACCGTCGCCAAATCTGCCGTYGTTACCCTTTTTCCTTCTTTGCATGACCAKATCTGAGTGACACCGTCGCCAGATCTGCCGTCGCCATTTTCTTCCTTTGCTCAACAGCTTTTCCTCTTCGACTAAAGCCAGATCTCTTGCCCTGGCCGTCACTTTGCTCTCTGTCCTTGCTGCTCGCGTCGCTTATTGTCCCTTGATGTCAACCAGTCACCGGAAGTTGATCAGAAACATTACCGGTCAGCTGAGTTTGTTTGGACGAGAACAGGGCCCAGTACTCAGCAGTGCCAGACCCAGCAGTGCCCAGTTGCACCAGGTGCCAACAGGCATCGAGCTTCCAACAGCACCAGGCGCCCAGGCGCTCGATGCCCGACGCCCGACGCCCAATGTTGATGCACGCACCGCCTGAGAACCCGTTACCACTCCCGCAACATTTGGATATCGTGAACTTAAAGGTGAAAAMGTTAACACTTGAAATTGAAATTTATGACTTGTACATAATTATACYCTAAAGTGAATTGGTGGGAGAACATAGATTAGGTTTATACTCGAAAGGAGTTGAATTGTGACCTTAAAAATGTGATACTTAATAATATGAGAACTGAATATGGAATTATAATTGATAAGGACATTTTTGGATTAAACACATAATATCTAAGTTGGAACGATTGAACTAAGTAAACTTCCTTTTTTGTAATCACAACTAGGTTATTTCGAGGCCTTGCATTGAGAATGGTTGAAGGAGTTTACTTCACAATTTAAGTTAGAACCCGTTAATATAAAGGACTCTGAGTAAGTAATCCTTCCATCTCATTAACGTTATGAATGAATGAAATTGAACTCTTTTAGTTGCTCTAATATATTGTGTATGGGATTATATGTTGATGTGTGTAATTGTGTGGAATGTTACATGTGTTCATATCCTGTATCACTTTTGTGTCGAATGATATGTTATATATGGTCACATGCATTTCATGTCATGAGCATGTAGTTAGAATTCTACATCACTTTTGGCATGAGCGATTCATACATTTAGAAAGTAAATGGTTTAGGAAATGRAATTTTAAAGGAAATTGTTAAAGTTTTCGGAAAGGAGTGTAAACCTGGCCACGAAAGATATGAGTGGGAAATGGAGAAATGTTAACCGCTTTGCGGTTCTACCGGTAGGAATAGAATTGGGTTCCAAATAAGAATGGCCCACCGCAAGCTTAGTGGCTAGGCGTTACACTTAGCGAGCTCACGAATGAAAGGAAATGAAATATTTTACTGTAAGTGAATTTTGAAGGAAWGGTTTTGTAAAGAGATTTCGAAAAAGGGAATGTTTGGAAAGTTTTTCATTTAAAAGGCAAAATCTTAAAATTTCATGACAKGTAGGACATGTTTATGCATTCATGCATGAGGTTACTTATTGGGCTTTTTAGCTCATTTCTTTTTCTTATGTTTCATTTCAAATGATATGTAACCAGATGGGGCGAGGAGGTCGCTTGTGGGCGAGCTATGATGCCTGGGAACACGTTTCAAACTTATTTTATGTAATAAGATGATTATATTTTTTTGAAATGGTTTAAATTCTTGAGGCTTCTGCTATTGTTGTTTTGAATAAATGTTGGGATAGTGAGGATTTGTTAAAATTCATTTTTGACTCTTTTGGGTATTGTTGAGTTTTAAATGGATAGTTAATTATTTTCGAGYGGATTRATGTAACATTCTCAGCTTAGGACAGTTCCTAAACTGGGRGTGTYACAATGAGGGCATTTTTTGAGCAGTTSCTTGAATCTTTCCCATGCTTTATACAACGTTTTATCACCACGTTGCTGGAACGAGGTGATTTCATTTCTCAATTTTGCATTCTTTGTTGGTGGGAATTATTTCATCAAATATTTCTTTGCTATTGCTCTATCTCTTAATGAAAAAGGGAATAATTTCATTCTCAGTGCTTCTTTGAGATGCCGTGGAATTAAAACGAGTCACTCACTTCCATTAATAATCTTAAATGTAGATAAGGCTCTTCGGTGGCCATTCCACTAAACTAGCCAATCGTCTGTAGCATTTGGAACATGATTGGTTTAAGTTCAAACTCTTAGGCTTGAATTTTAGGTCCCATAATGCAAGAATTTAGGTCGTGCAAAACTAGTATAGCATATTCTCTTATAGCAYAATCTTTATCATCTGGCAATACTGTATCATGAACCCAAGATGGGTTGTCATTGTGCTCTTCCGCTCTATTTGCTTGCTGTGCTTTCATCCTTAACKTTTTTCTTCCTTTTTTGATTATTTTCTAAGGATCCTTGTCGAGGATAGATGCTTCAGGAATTTGTGGCTTGGTTTTTGCTCTAATTCTCATAAACTAATATTCCCAGTAGCAAATGGCAACTGAAAAAGATTAACAAATGTGAAAAGCAAGAAAGTTTACATAACTTCTTAGATAAGCCAATGAAGCTATATCTGTCAGCAGCTGAGAGATTAAGCAGCTATCTCCTAGCTCAGGACGATTACAAAGACATAGAACTAGTTGTATACTATCCCAGTCGATCTCTCAACTATTCCAAAACCAAGTATTCTCCTATTAAGATGCTATGTCTTTCATTGTTTCATGCCTACACAAAGTTAGAATACTATCTACTACCAACTGAAGTCAATGTAGTATGCAAAGTGGACCTTGTAAGGTTCCTTCTAAATCAACATGAGATGGGTCGTAAAGTTAGAGGCCATTGCTTTAAAGAATGTTCGTTTGCGAGTCATTAAAGGATAGGCTATTGCCAGATTCATAGCTTAGCATCCCTATCTGAATGTAGCTGATTGAGGAGTGAATATTTCTACCATTTTTTATCACATTTTTAGCTACTTTTCTTCAATTTCATCTTTAATTTCTTATTTTTCATAATCTAACTGAACATAAATGAGTGATATCTTTATGGTATATAAGTAATGTGTCTTCGAKGTAATTGTAATTATTACAGATTGATTTCTATTTAAGTTRTGTAGGAATTTGCATTATGGGAAAAAGAGAAAAAGGTCGATGTTTAAGGGTAATGCTACAACATATTTTTGCTGCTACATCAAGGATAAGACAAGCATCTAGTCAACAGCTAGCTTAATTAAGTGGTGGTTGAACGTAAAAAAAGGAAGAAAAAAACGACACAAAGGAGTTTGTGGAAACTTAAAGTGTAAAAAAAGGAAGTAAAAGAACTTTCAAAGTAATCACAAGTTGACTACAAATAGCAAGTRGTGCCATGTGGAGTGTGTCATTGAACCACCTTAACTCTTGTGTCCTTGGCAACCAAATTGGATCAAGATGCCAATTGAATACCACGTATACAAACTTCATTAGACCAAAAGAACAACTTGATTTTATTGACCAACAAGTTCCAAGGACTCACAACTATAAATAGAAGAAGGATTGAAGAAGAGAGACATGTAGGAGCAAGATAGAAGATCCTTACCTGACAAACTTCCCTCTAGGAGTCCATCTGGTAGAAGCCATTCTTGAGCTTGAAAGCTTACCACCATAAAMTATATTTCCTATTCCTTAGTGGAAGCTAAAAGCAAGAGAGGAAGCTGCTCCTAATATCATGAGAAGATGTTGAGAAGCCCTTCAACGATTGGTGCCAGAGCTAATTGACTGGAGAAGGAGCTATAGGAGAAGACAAAAGCAAGACTGTGAGGCAATTGCTGCAGCACTAGAGAGTGCTAAAGCACATCACATGAGCTTTTTTAATCTTGCTTTACTAATTTTCCCATTCTATTGTAGTTTGTTGGCTAAATAACAAAATATGTTGTGCAATCGTTGATCCTTATATTATAAGCATGAGCTAATTCTATTTTTAGTTGGGGTTTGCAGTGAACTTAAGTTTTGATAATGTGCTAACTAAAGTTATGTACGTTTAAGCATATTTACAGTTTATTCAATGGTTCTAAACCACACATTAAACCATGTTCTCAGCCAGAAGTCAAGAATAGTTAGATTGGTTATTGACTCTAGTGGAAAATCTTGGGTAAGGTTAGTAGTTTGTGTGAAAGTCGTAGCATTTTGACTATGATCTCTTGTGCATATTGAGATTTTTTATCTTAATTCGAGTTCATGTTGTTAGTGTATTGCATTAGTCCAATACCACTCTTGAATCTAGAGCCTTAGTTTTGGACACCAAGGCYAAGTTCATTGCTTGAACAGTTAGGGAGAACATTGAGTGATCTGTAAATGTATACACTGGTTAGTGATGCTGTAGCATGTTCRTAWGTTAAGTTTATGCCTAAATTGACTTGTGTTGCTGGTGAGAAAGCAATTTCCTTCTAAGGGAACACAGTTAGGACTCGAAAAAATCTAGTATATATAGTTGACCCTAACATCGTTGGGGTTGATAATGTAGACTTAGGTGCACCAAATAGTGACCTAGCATAGGTCTCAAGTTTTGTTTTGATAAAGAAAAATCATTTAAGGGGCCAAAAGACTTCGTTCCCAAAGGAAAATGTGGCTAATGTCARGGATAGTAGCAGTTAGGACCAAAATACTGCGGAAGCTGAGGCTTTAACCCTTTGAATGAACATACTCAGCATTCCCTAGCATAGGTATATCTATGTACCCATATGTACTAGTAGTTAGAATTCACCTCATCAAATATTGAACCATTCTTCTAACTATCATACCATTTCTATAGCATCAATTTTAGTGGGATCGACATCCTCTTATCACTATATTACTTGTTAGACCATGTATACTTGCACGAGAATAATAAACTCATTTATATTATTGCAACACGATCATAAACACACCACAACACCAATCCGTGGGTTGAGGCTCAGCAGTTTGTCAGCATCAATTCTTGAGTTCTCACTTTTTATGGTTCTAGAGCAGGTTGAAGGCCAGGAGCAAGCATAACGATAACCAAACCAGTAGGTCCTAAAGGTAGTTTCATGTTCGAGYTGGAAAASAATTGTTCTAATAATCAAGTTGAATACAAAGCCCTAATTGTAGGACAACAGCTATTATTGTCCATGAAGGCTCAGGTTAGGATTCTTAACTTATCATTCCACAACTATCAGGAGAATATASGTGCACAAATTCCAACATGATAGATCTATACAAGAGAGTYAATAATTGTTGAGGCAATTCTCTGATGTGGTAATCATGCATGTAACCCAAAAARAATGAAAAAGCCAATGATTTGGCTCAATATGCCTCGGGATACAAGGATATACTGGCAATTACCAATTTCCCAACTACTTTATATTACTTGACCCTATCATCAACAACTAGGAAGCAACTGATTGGAGGAACGAAATGATGGCCTWATTTAAGGAATGCTTCGATGAAGGTTAGTAAACAATTTGGACATAGAGCTGGTTGTTGGTGATGAATTATTTAAAAGTATCCATGGGAGGCTTCTATTAAAATGTCTAAGCAAGGAAGAAGCTGCATAAGCTATAGTCGAAGTCCATAAGGGGCTTTGTGGAGCGCATCAGGCCAGTCCAAAGCTAAGATGGGTCCTGTATCCACACAATATTTATTAGCCGACTCTTACAACAATTGTCATGCCTATGCTAAAGGTTGTGAGGTCTGTCAGAAACACAGACACCTTGAATGTCCTAGTAGCTGATTTCCACCCTATTATCAAGTTGTGGTCTTTCAGAGGTTGGGCTATGGACGCCATCGGCAAATTCCATCCTCCCTCTTCCAGGGGACATTCATTCATTTTGGTAGCCACTAACTAATTTACTAAGTGGATGTAGTCTTAACCAATGCTAAAAATAACGTAGGAGGCAGTCATTGCTTTTATCAAATAATAGATCATATATTGGTTCGAAATTCTTGAGTCTATCATAGCAGATCATGATACCATGTTTACTGGGGATAAGGTAGTCTCTTTTGTTCATCAATTCAATATCAAGCTTATACACTCTACTCCTTACTATGCTCAAGGCAATGGGCAAGTTGAGGCTACCAATAAAGTCCTAATCAACATGATCAGAAAATCTATAGAGAGCAACTCCAGGAGATGGCAAGAAATTTTGCAGAAGGTTTTTTGGGCTTAGAGGAATTCCTCTAAAATGGCTACTAGTTTTACCCCATATCGGCTAATTTATGGACAACATGATGTTCTACCCATGCAAATCAACGTGAGATCGGCTAGAAAGGCCTATCAAACTAATTTGCCCATAGCCGATTAACAGTAGGCATTACTTATGGAGCTCGACCAGCAAGACAATCTTAGGTGGCCAGCCTTTGAGCATATTTTGAGACATAAATAAAAGTTCACCAGGGTATACAAYTGACGTGTGCAATCAAGCATTTCAAAAGGGCAACGTGGTATGGAAAATAATTTTGCCAATTACACCTAATGACCCCGAGTTCGGAAAGTGGCCAACTAGGAGGGGAAGGTTGTATTTAATTAGCAAAGTCATTCCAGGAGGGGTTTATTAACTAATGGGGCTGAGTAGTTAGGAGTTAGAATGAGCCAAAAATCGCATATATTTTCCTCTTTCTAGAAGGGTAGTCTGGATTAGAGAAAATATAGAAGTTTAATCAGCTATAGACCAGTCGATATTTGCAGTCATGAAAATGAAAAGAAGAGGAGCTTAGCTATCTGGTTGACAAGCCAAAGGAAAATAAGTATTTCGACTACTCAATTGATTTATCTTTAGGGTATTTGTTTGCAGRGGAACAACATTTATCACTTCCTTTTCCAAATTATCCGAACCAGCCGATGTGGAAGCCTATTCCTCAATAGTCYTTTAATTTATTTGATTAGAAGGAAAACTTCATCAATACCCTTTTTAGGGCTCTCTGGAATAGCTTGATCTKCTGCAAAAMCCCTTRATTTTGCACGTCGGAAACTTCACAAGCATTCATCTATTTCACAACATCCATTACAAAATCGTCTAAGGATTTCCTAAGGGATTCATCACTCAAATTAGTAGGATTCTCAAGATTATGTGYTTTCTTAATAGTGATGTCAAGGGTTGTTGGACATTCAACAGGGGTAGATATCTTATCAGGTTGTGAAGGTATTTTGGCAGCCACAAGCACCTCATCTGCATCATTCTTTCTCACAATCTATACACTACCTTGCCACATAGGCAAGTGAACCTCTTGAATAGGTTGGGATTGGTCAGCTGGTGTTACCCCTAAACTCAACAGCATGGCATGGAAGTCAATCCTGGACTTCTCGTAAGATCTAAACTCAGCTTCTGTTGCCTCTCTATCAGCATCTAAAATGAATTGTTGAGACTCCAGCACTTGTARTCTCTCACGAACATAGATGTTCTCCTCAAGTAGGGCAGATAGAAACCTAGCTTGCTAAATGGACTCTTTACTATCTTAAGAATTATTCTTCTTTTTAATAGTTAGCTTAGCCGACAAACACTTAATTTTGCTCTCCAAAAAAGTAATCTTATCAGTTTTGGAAGATATATTCCGTTTTAGGTTGGCTATATTCTTTGAGCTATTATTATACTGAATCTAGAGTTCTTTGTTCATAGCCACCAAYATTGAAAGCTCTTTGCTGATCCTTTATGTCGAAAATAAGGTCACATACCTCAAGTAAGAACATAGAAGTGTAAGAAACTTGTGTATAAATGAACAAAAATAGGAGTGCAAAATGGGATATCATCTAAGGTTATCAYTCATAAACTTAAATCATTCCTAGTTCTCAAGCAATGTTGTAGCAATGATTTATACTTAGTCACTAGGGTTTGTCATGCATTAAAAGAAATCAGATAATAGCAAGAATGGTGATCTGAGAAGTCAAGTAATAGGTGCTTGTACCCAATGAGTAATAAAACTGAGTCAAATCGTATTTTTGTAATTTTTCAATTCATTAGGCTTGTTTCAGTAGCAAAATATTTATCCACAGAATTTTAGGGCAAGGGCTTCGATGCGTAAAGATAAGAATTTGATTAATAGAATTTAGAATTAAAAACAAGGGGTTTTTAATATAGCAATTGAAGATTTTCAAAACTAAGCTTTTTATAGTTTATTAKCTTATGTCACTAGTGCTTTTTGACACAACCACATACATGGGTTACATGAGCGCTCCTAGTTATTCAACACRCGTCACAACTTACGAATTGATGTAGCATACTCATATTTCATTTTCCTTTTGACGCAAAAGCAGACATGGGTAACATGTATGCCTCTAGTTACTTAGGTACTGAAAAATTGGAATAGCTTTTTTCATGCCTTTTTTTCCTTCCCCAAAACTTATTTGAAAAATTGGGAAAAATAACACCTTCCTCTTTTTTGCGACTTTCCAAAATGCTATACTACCTTAAATATGTCAGCATGACTTACCCAATTCAAAATAGACTAAGCAGATCAATTTATGCTATAACAAAATAGAAACATAGCGCGATTTCAAAATAACCAAAATAACCAACGTAGACTATTCATAAAACATACCAAAAACCCTAGAAAATTCATATAGAAATAGCAAAAAGACACAATTAGCAAAATGTCATTGTTCTATTATCACCAAAATTCATCAGATTTAGAAAAGGATCACATAGACCTGAARGTTATTCCAGATCTTCCTCCGTCTTAGCATCCTCAGCTTCTACAGTAATTCTAYGAGAAAAGTTGGATGGGCACACACGTTTTTTACTTTCAATGCCTTTGTYATGTTGAGCCAATCAACCACATCCATTTTGTGCACGTAAACCTAAAACTTAGTTATTTTTTGTACAATAGGGCCTAAGATTGTTGTAGCTGTGACAATATTTCCTTAATCTTCAAAAGTTCACTTCCTTGTTGGTCTTTAGATTTTGCTATTCCTGCATCTTCTTCTTTGACCTCCATCTCTTCTTCATCAGCGTCTTCTTTGTCAACATCATTTCCTTTGTCCATGTCTTCCTCTTTATCTGATTCCTCCATCATCAATTCTATTAAGATGGTGGCCTTGAGTTTTTTGGTGGCAGGGGTAGATGGTTCGCCGGTCTCTTKACAGATTYGGGCTATAGCATACTCATTGATCGGTACTGTTTTTTGATCTGGGTTTACAATAATTCCAGCTTGCTGAGACAAAAAGGTTATAAAARAAGGAAAGAAAAGTTTTCCTTATCTTTTCTCACTGCATGCACGAACCTTAGCAAAGATTAAATGACCAACATTGATAAACTTACCAGTAAGAATGGAATAAAGCAACATCATTCTTTCATGAGATTTTGTATAGTTGTGTGTACTAGGAAGGATTCGAGACTTAAGAAAATAGTACCAGATTTTGGCTAGAGGGATGAGTGAGGACCTCAAGATTGTCTTTACTCAGGTGGATGAAATAGTCCACTCCATTACTCCCACARTCAAGGTTTTGAGGATCTCATCATTGCTATAATTATCCACCTCTAACACGAACTTGTCCTGTTCAGATTTATCCTCTGAAAGCTTGTAGAATTTGTTGATGGCTTTAGACCCAATCTTAACAACTACATCTCTCACTGTGATTGTGCCTTCTTTGATGTCACCTAGGTTGGCATAGAACTCCCTYTCCAAGTTGAGGACTAGATCATCTAGGTGCTGCGAGAACTYTGCCCATTTGTAGTGCACAATGCCCTTCATGAAATGGAACCCTTTCTCTAGCACAAATTCTTCTTTCATAAGTTCTTCTYGAACCTTTTTCTTGCTTCCTCAGTGACAAACCTGGGCATAGGTGCCATTTTGTTCATTATGGTAGCAAGCTTTCTCACCATTTTTGCAGGTTTGCTATATAGGTTTCTTTTTCTTCTTTTGATTATTGGTTGCTTCTGAGAAGTCCTCTTGAAGACTTTAATTCGTATTTGGAACTTGGAACTAAGAGGTACTTCTCTGGAAGTGGTTTAATATTTCAGAGTCCAAGGGTTGCTTTATCATTCATCATGGATTTTGGGTTCCTGAGCATAGAAATGATTGCGTTGAGTATTGAAGTGAAACTTTATTTGCAGACATCRAATGGAATGCAAAACAATTGAATGGAATRCTGCCACCTCTTTTGAGTTCCACTGAAGTAGGATATCTGTTAACGTGTCTTCTCCCTAGTCTCTAATTGCTACCTTAGATTTTCTAGTGGACTCAGCTTCTCTATAGCTTTCTTGACTTGTACGTCTCGCTGATTGGTAATCATATTTTCTRGACAAGAGATGAGAATCTGGTGTAGAATAGCATTCTACCCTTCAAATATTAGTGAATTTAAAGTCAACTAAAACAAAGTAGAGAGACTAAAATAAAATAAAATAAAATAAAATGAAAGAAAGTATTACTCAAGGGTTGCCTTTCTATAGCACTTGGTTCATAGTTGCCAGCCTAATTTGCTTTAGCATTACTATGCTTCATTCAACATTAAAGAGGACATTTTTCCCTTTTGTTCTCTAATGTGGTAGTGCTTCAGCCTTTGCCCATTCACTTGAAATGTACTTCCATTTTTCTCATCCCTCAATTCTATTACTCCATAAGGATATACTTTGATGACTTTAATAGGATCTGACCATCCAAATTTTAATTTTCTAGGAACAGTTTGAGCTAAGAAGCGAACAGTAATAGTTGCCATCTCTTGGTCTTTTCYTTGGACATTCTTGCATTCTCATAAGTAGCATTATGATTTCATCCATCTCATTAATCTATAGCATTATGTGTTGACYGGCCAATTTTAAGTCAAGATTCAGTGTCTTGATTGCCCATTGTGCCTTGTTCTCCAATTCAAATGGCAAATGACAAGCCTTTCCATAGATCAATCTGAAAAGAAACAATCTTAATGGTGCTTTGAATGCTGTCCTATATGCCCATAATGCCTCGTCTAACCTTAAATACCAATCCTTTCTGTTTAGGCTTACAATTTTCTCCAAAATTCTTTAGATCTCTCGATTGGATATCTCCACTTGTCGACTTGTAATACCCGAAATTTTACTTCTATGAATTTTGTTTGACCTTGTGAATTTGTGTGCCAACTAGGTTTGTAAATTTACTGTGGTTAATATTTTAATTGTACATTTAATAAGTATGTGATTATTGTGTTAATCGAATAAGGATCCTTGGTTGGTTAAAGGCTCGACTTGTGATCCTATTTGTTTCTCAGTTGGAAGTTGGACTTTTATCGAAAGAAAGGTCCGTTGAAATTAATTTAATGGGTTGGCTTAATTATGGATATGAAGGCCCGAAGGATTTGAGTTACGGCCCAAGTTAAAAAAAAGGGGAAAAAAGAAAAAAAAAGGAGAAGACACCCTAAGTCTTCTTCTTCCTCCCCAAACCCTACCCGCCGCTGCCCTCACTCTCAGAAATCCTGCTGCGCACACTGCCTTATCCTCCCTCAATCGCTACCATCCTCTATTTTCATTGCTATTAACCCTCATGGCCGCCAATCGAGGCGGAGCTCGCACGTCACGCGTCGCTATGGCTTGTTGCTCACCCTCGCTGTTCAACTTCTACACGACTACTCGATTAGAGTTGCTAAAATTGTCCGAGGCTTTCTCTGCATGCCGTACTCGATCAGATTGACTCATCAGCTGCTTGAGACTCGATTCCAAGTAGACCTCCTCTCTCTGCTCATAGATCTCCACGCTTGCCGGTCGTCACTTCGCCCAGATCCGCGATGAACCATCAGATCCAGAGGCTTGGAGGACTCTACTCAGCGATGCTGCTAGGCCGAGCCTGCCGCTACTTGCTGATCACCGCGGTGGACTTCCCTGTTGCCCAGTTCTTCTCCCTTGCAGTCTGTGCCATCGTCCGCTTCTTTGCCTCATCTGTATAATCAGGTGCCGTAGCCACCGTCCGGCGCAATCGTAATCAGAGTTTGCCATAGCCACTCTGACCGAAGCAGTTTTCCAGGCAGATCTACCATTATTCTTCTTCTCTGCTCAACCGAATCTGTGCCATGCCGCCTCTCGCTATCCAGTTCCTTCCTCCTCAGGAGTTTTGTCACCGAAAACTCGTGGGCCCGAATCCTGGAAATAAGAATGGGCCAAGAGCAGGGACCTACTAAGGCAATGGATGCCCAGCAACCAGTGCCCAGCGCCGCAAGTGCCCTGGATACCCAGCAACTGACGCACAGGCGCCCCAGCCAGCAACAGGCCGCCCGGGTGCCTAGGTGACCAGTGCCCCGTGGCGCGACCCAGCCTGTTTGCACTTCGCGCGCCTAAGTGCACGCTCAAAGGCTTCCAACACCACTTCCGCGACACTTGGTTTTGTGGACATAAAAGGGTGAAAACAGTACTATTTGATATTGGAATTTATGACCTATGTATAATTATGTCCTAAAGTGAATTGGTGAGAGAACATAGATTAGATTTAATACCCGAGTTAAGGAGTTTAAATTGTACATTTTAAAAAAAACGTGATAATTGGTAATGTGGGAATTAAGTATGGATTAATAATTGGCAAATGATATTCTTGGAATAAACACTGAATATCTAAGTTGGGACAATCGTATTAAATGGACTTCCTTTCTGTAATCACAATTAGGTCGTTTCGAGCACCTTAACGTTGAGAAAAGTTGAGGGATTTCGCTTCGCAATTTAAATAAGAACCCTTTAATGTAAAGGACTCCAACTAAGTAAATTCTCACATTCTATTAATGCATATGTATTTATGCTTCTAAATTCCTTTGTGGTGAAATGGATGTGTTGTCTATGAGGTCTATGTAAGTAAATCCCCATATCTGCCTACTTTTTTTTAATTATGTGTTATGTGGTAATTGTATTGGAATCTATTATATTGTATTGAATGATTTCATATAGTTAGTATATTTTGTACTGTTTTATGTGAATGGTGTTTATATACAGTTTATGTATTTCATGTCATAGGCATGTAGTTGTAGTAATTCTACATCATTCCTGGTAGAARCGAATGGTTTAGGAAATGAATTTTGAAAGGGAATGAATCTTATAAATGTATCATGTTCAGGAAAATGTTAAGATTTTTAAAAAGGAGTGTAAACCTAGCCATGAAAGATGTAAGTGGAAAATAGGGCATGGGGGACCAGCGCACCCGACCCAACCCTATTGGAGGGTAGGGAAATGTAATGTTCACCTCTTAGGAGGTGAAAAGATGAAAGGAAAAGTAAAGRAATGTTAATCGCTTTGCGGTTCTATCGGTAGAAATGTAATCGGGTTCTAAAGAACAATGGCCCACTGCAGAGCTTAATAGCTAGGTGTTACACTCAGTGAGCTCATGAATGTAATGAAATGAAAGGTTTTAGAAGTCTTACATTTTGAAAGGAAAGATTTTATGAAAAGTTTATGAAATGAAAATGTTTAGAAAGTTCTCATTGAGAAGGTGAAATTTTATAATTCATGACATGGATTTATGCATGAGATTTGCTTATTGAGCTTTATAGCTCATTCYATTTCTCTCATGCATTTCAGGTGATGTRTAGCCAGATGGTGCGCRAAGAAGTTRCTTGTGGGCAAGCCATGATACCCCGAAGCATTTTTCTTTAAATAAGTTTTACCGAATAAGATAGATGGTTGACTGGAATGGTCTTTTGTATTATTATTAAGATATTCTTTATTGGTTTAGCCTACCGTGCTTTAAATTCTTTTGGTTTCTGCAAATTTTCGTTTTGATAAATGTTAGGTTGGTAAGGGATATGTTGAAAAAATATTACTTATCGTATTGGATGTTTGTTGGGTTGGAACATATGTTCTTTGTGGGTGTTGAAAATGTTTGAGAACCTTTTGAATGTATACAGGGAGTAGTTCTTAAAATTACAAAGGAAACTCTGTCAAATTTTTATTAAAACGTTTTGACAAGGATTAAGATTTCTTTCATTTCCWATAGTAGATTATTATTTTTACGAGTAAGGTAATGTAATACTCTCGACTTAAGACAGTTCCTAATCTGGGGATGTTACACGACTAGTCTGGGCATGATATGCTAAAGCAATTTTATGACTCACCCATATTTAACAAGTACTCCATCAATTTATTGCAGAAATGTGTTCCTACATTGTTAATCAATGCCCTAGGTGTGCCAAAGCTAGAAAAGATATTTTTTTGAAGAAACTTAACTAATGCCTTAGCATTATTGGTGGGCAATGCTTTAAGCTTCAATCCATTTGGACACATAATCCACACCCACCAAAACATAGGTATTTCCTAAAGAGTTTGGAAATGGTCCCTAAAGTAATTTCCCTATACATCGAAAAGTTCAACCTCCAAGATGAGGCATCTCATGTCTTTGAGGAATGTTTCCCATTAGCTGGCATCTATCACAGGTCTTAATATATTCATATGCATCATTGGACAATGTTGGCCAGTAATAACTAGTTTGAAACACCTTAGCCGTAGTGCAGRTTCCTAAAAAATGTCCTTCATATGGTGCAGTGTGACAATGCTGTAGCAAACTCTAAAGTTCTCGAAATTTGATCAGCAAAAAGTTTGTAAGGGAGGGCTCCCAATAATAGAACTTTGTATCATGTTGAAATTTCTTTAACCATTGTCTACTTAGTCCAAGAGGAGATAGTCAGAATTTGTTCATAAGGGAATGATTCAACAATCTGCACTTGAGGGTCCTTTTCTTCCTTCTCCAGTCTGGATAAGTGATCAACCAATTAGTTTAGTCCCTTTCTTGCCTTTGATTTCCAAATCAAACTCTTGCAGCTATAGTATCCACCTTATCAGCCTTGGTCTAGCATTCTTTTTTGAGATAAGATATTTAATTGTTGAGTGGTCAATGAACATAGTCACCTTTGTTGCTACCAGATAAGSTCAAAATTTCTCAAATGCAAATACTAGTACAAGAAATTCTTTCTCGATGGTGATGTAAATTTGTTGTGCCTCATTGAGAGTTTTGCTTGCATAATAAATAAGATAAAATATTCTTCCTTCTTCGGCCAAAAATTGCCCCTTATATATTCACTTGCATCACAAATTAGATCAAATGGCAATGTCCAATCTGGAGTTGTGATAATAGGGGCTGAGATATCGCCTGTTTGAGTTGCTCAAATGCTTTGCTACAGTATTCGTGAAAGATGAATGGAATATTATGCTGTAGCATAGAACATAAGGGCTTTGAAATCTTTGAAAAATCTTTGATGAACCTTCCGTAACAGCCGGCATGGCCAAGAAAACTATTAACTACTTTCACAGTAGAAGTTGGGAGTAGCTTTTGAATGACTTGAATCTTAGCCTTGTCTACTTCCAGTCATTCTTTTGAAATTCAATGTTCCAACACAATGCTTTCTTGTACCATGAAATGTATTTCTCTTAATTTAACATAGGTTAGTCTCCTCCCATCTTATCAATACTCTTTCCAAATTGTCCAAGCAGTTATTAAATATTTCTTTGAAAACTGAAAAATCTCCCATGAAAACTTTCAATGTCTTCTTCACTATATCAGTAAAATTGCCATCATGCACCTTTGAAATGTTCCTAGTGCATTACAAAATTTGAAGAGCATCATTCGGAAGGAAAAAGTTCCATATGGACAAGTAAATATGATTTTCTCCTAGTCTTTGGGTACTATAGCAATCTGATTGTACCCCGAGTAGCCATCAAGAAAAGGTAATAATATTTCCCTGAGAGTTTGTCTAGCATTTAATCAATGAATGGTAGAGGGAAATGATCCTTCTTTGTAGCTTTGTTGAGTTTCTCGTAGCCCATGCAAACTCACCAACTAGTTACAATTCTTGTTGGGATCAACTCATTTTTCTCATTTCTTACCACTGTCGCTCCTTCCTTCATTGGCACACATCGAATTGGACTCACGCATTACTTGCTTGAGATTGGGTAAATTATTCCAATATCCAACTATTTGATGATTTCCTTTTYAACGACTTTCTTCATGATGGGATTGAGTCTCYTTTGTAGCTCCACAGAATTGCTATAATCATCTTCCAAAATAATCTTGTGCATGCATGTTGCAGGGTTGGTTCCTTTTATATTTGCCATTGTCCATCGAAAACCCTTCTTATGACTCCTTTRGACAGAAATTCGATTCTTCTTTTGTTCTCCCAATGCTACAAAAATGATTACTGGTAACTTCTTATCTTCACCCAAGTAAGTATACTTAACGTGTGATGGTAATGCTTTCTTTTCCAATGTTGGTGGACTCTCAATTGAAGGTTTGAGTGGTTCCACATCCTTTGAGATAAATCCAATGATTCAAATCTTCGGCCAACTCTTTTCAATGTCTGCTGAGGATTTACCCATGCCAATGCTGCACCATTATCTAAATATTCACTCTCAGCATAATCATCTTCTTCTTCGTCTGATTATATAATGCAATAGGATTCTTCAATGTGCTTAGCATACCTTTAGCTCAACATCTTTCAATGTGGAAGACTCTTCTGGTTGATGAGGGAAATTTAACGCATTGAATATATTGTAAGTGACATGTTTACCATCCACTGTCATCATCAATTTTGCTTTGTGGATATCAATAATTGTTCTTCCAGTTGCAAARAAGGGTCATCCCAAAATGATGGGAACATCTTTGTCAACTTCATAGTCCAGAATTATGAAGTCCACTGAAAAATGAAAATTTCAACTTGAACTAAAACATCATCAATTTTTCCTTTAGGGCACGCATAGGTACAATCTGCTAGTTACAAARACCGTTGTTGGTCTTRCTTCTCCAATCTCTAGTCAATTGAAAATGGACATGGTCATGAGGTTAATGTTGGCCCCGAGTTTATAAAATTCAGCCACAATAAGAATTTTTGATTGAGCAAGGTATGGTGAAACTTCCAAGATCCTTCRGCTTTGGAAGGAGTTTATTCTGAAGAATTAAGGTGTATTCCTTGGTCAATGCCACTCTTTCAAACTCTCCCAACCTTCATTTCTTTGATAAGATTTCCTTCATGAATTTGACATAATTCGGCATTTGTTCCAATGCTTCAACTAAGGGTATGTCGATGTGCAGCTGTTTCAGAATCTCCAAAAAATATTTTGGACCACCTGTCTTGCTGCTTCTTGATTAGTCTTTGTGGAAATGGTGGTGGTTTRTTAGTAGTAGTACAATGGCATGGTTGCTGTACCATCTRGCTCTTTTGCTAGTTGTGGGATTAACCCTTGGCTGACTTCCAAATTGCTAAATTCTTGAGTGTTTATTAGCTTCTTTGTTGATTTATGTATGGTAACTGGATCTTTCAACTCTTTTCCATCTCTTCTGSGGTTTTTCATATCACTAGATAGAGTGCCTTATTGCTTAGTGTTTAGTACTCCGTCTCACTTGATTCTCCAGGTTTTTTAATGATGTGGTTTGGTTCTAAATGATTGCATCATTTCTCGCCATGTATTCATTTAGAAGTGTCTCCATAAAGTTTGGTTGTTAATRGTGTGCTGGCCTTTGATGTTGGTTCTGTTGCAAAAAACTAGGAGGATGAAGTGGTCCCCCGGTTACTCCACGGGAAGTTTTGATATTGWCTCCATCCAGAGTTGTAGGTATTTGAGAAAGGAATATTTTCTTTGTTGAAATTACCAATATAGCACATAGACTCTAGATTAGATCGGCAATTATCAAAAGTGTGTGGATCTCCAAAATACAGACAATTAATAGTGGATTGTTGTGGGATTTGTTATGTAGTGGGTAGCTTCAATGTTGTTCAGGATATTGGGCAAAGATGCTGCTTTTGCTGACAGTGTTGTGATAACATCAACTTCATGAATTCCTTGGACCTTCTTTCTTATCGCCGTTCGGGTTGTTGTCCATTAATAGTTGTTGCTTGCTATAGTCTCCAAGATATTGAACGCCTTATTATAAGATTTTGACAATAAAACTCCATTTGTTGAACGACCTATCAGCTGAACAACAAACAAGTACATGGGCCGATAACGGGGCATACAACTAGGAAATGAGGAAAATGGCTTCGATTTACTTTGCCTCMAAGCACAAACATTCATTTCAATCAATTATAAAAGAGAGAAGATGAATAACTTCAAGACGTGCCTACAAGAGCAGATGCGTTACAGGTGTAAAGCAACCACCGTTGYAGAAAAACCAAGAAAGAGTTAAAACTCTCAGAGAATATGCCACCTTTAATGGTGGAAAGGACACACCCCGCCATCCTAGACCTAGAGTTGCTCTTAACAACTTTGAGACCAAACCCYTAATAATCCAAATGATCCAACAGAGTATACATTTTTATGGTCTATCTAGTAAGAACCCAAATGCTCATATCTCTAACTTTTTAGAGATTTTTGACAAATTTAAACAAAATGSTATTAACAATGATGCAATTAGGTTGACACTTTTCCCTTTTAGCCTTAAGGACAAATATAAACTTTGGCTAAACTTTCTCCCTACTAGATCAATAACTACTCRAGACCAACTAGCCTCATCCTTTGAAAACAAATACTTCCCACCTTCTAAAACGATGAAATTTAGGAATGATAATTACAAATTTCGTTTAGGATAATGGGGAAACCTTGTATGAGGCTTGGAAGATGTTTAAGGATTATTTGAGAAGGTACACCATGATGTTTTACCTTTATGGATGCAAATCCAAATCTTTAACAWTTATTCGAATAAGGCATCTAGGTCCATGATAGATATGGCAAGCAGAGGCATTATTATGGTAAGCCACCCGAGGAAGCATGGGAATTATTTGAGGAAATGGCGTTGGCAGATTGCCAATGGCCAAATGATTGTACTAACAATGTTATGCAACATTCCTTAACTAGTTTTATAGTTTTCTTAGATTGCTAATCCGCTTTTTGTAGTTTTATTTAGGCTTGTCAATATGCAACTTTATATGCCTTTTTCCACATTTTGATTAACGAATTCAATATTATTTAGCTTGTTTCAACATTCATTTTTTTTTTTTTTACATTATCTCTATTTGCCTACACCTTAAAACTAGTTCCCTTTCATACCAGTATTTGTTTTGCTTGCATATCGCTTATTTTGAAATCTCCTGCTAAATCCTTTAGCCATTTTTATATGCCAWCCTTGGTCTCAGTCACGAATAATTTGCTTAGCCAACTACATACACACTTCAATGAGACTTTTCTTTAGTTTACTCAAAAACCTACTTTATAATAAAAAAGGAGTTATGAATTTGAAAAGTCGTACTGATGACTAGCTAGTTAGAACATGGGCCTCGTTGTGTTGAAACCAGATCCGTCATGACTGGATCAACCGATAGCTAGACCAGTAAACCTATACACATCCACACCTAGCATACTTGACTGGGTAGCCTCCAYAGGCTAGCTGACATTGGCTAAGGCATTTTCTTAGCACCAAGAGGAATAAACAAATACCGAATATTTCAAAATTCCTAATTAAATTCAGGGGCCTCTTAGTAACTTTATGTACTTTAGGGACAAAAAGTGCAATTATTTTAAATTTAGGGAATAYAGTATTAATATATTAAAACTAAATACAAAATAAACATATATCGACTTTGAAAAGTTTCTAATAAAATAAGTAATTAAATTACAAATTAACATAATATTGATGAATGAGAAAAACAACAATGAGTAAAATCATTTAAATTACATAATATGTAATATGAAATATAAAGGAATAAATTAAAAAATTAACATAGTAGTGTTGAATAAGGAAAAACAAAATAGTTCAATAACAAATATATTAAGAAAAGCAATGAAATACATCAACAACAATCTTTTCCCAGAAACATTGACAACAATATATTAAGAAAATAAAAATCTTCTAGACAGTTTCGCGCCACGTGGATGCAGCTATCGGTCTTTCTGCACCGTCTGTTGACGTGCCTACAAGAGCAGATGCTTTACACATGCAAAACACCCACCCTTGCAGTCACGTCAACACATGGCACAGGCAAGTGGCAACCGCAATTGTGTTCATGTGGTATGGAGTTGTCTAAAATAGGCTAAAACCTCAATTTTTTGGGTAGAATGCAAGAAAAGGTAAAAAGAAAAAATATTTTTTTAACAATTTTACCTCAAAACGTTACTTCTAAGAGTCCAAATTATCACCCACGATGATAGTTTGCAATTTATTGGATTTAATTTAACAATAAAGGGTTGCTTTTATCAAAATCTTGGCGAGAATATATAGGTTTCAGAGAGAAAAGGTAGATGAGGTTAGCTATTCCTATGAGGTCTAGGAAATTATGATGGGGTTAAAATTGGATATATGTCCAAAATAATGTTACATTAAGAAATTAGGGATGTTACATTTAGCAGCCCCCTTCTGGTATTAGAAAAGTAACATGATTCCTAGGTATTAAATTATTGTTTTTGAAAAATTAATTTGGTTTTGGATAAGGAATAAGATTCCTTAAAATAAGGAAAACAGATCCAAAATCTCAAGAAAAAAAATACCTAAATGGATATGGTATTCTTATTACTTTCCTCAAGATGTTAAAACGAAAATACATGCAAGAGTTACTAAAGACTTTAATAACATTTTCTTGTCCTCTCCTTTTTCCTCTCTTTTTTATTTCATTTTTTCTTTCAAAGAATAAGAATAATATAGTACTCTAAACGTAACAAATGTATTTTCACATGATGTATATATATATATATATACATACACATAGAGGAGGTTTCATCTTTGAATTGCATCAGAGCACTGAGTTTTATTTATTTTTTATATTAAGATATCAATCATAGAGAATTGTATTTTTATATTCAAAAGGATTTGCTTATTTGAAGTGTCTATATTTTTACTTAATATATCATGTCTTTATTTTTTAAAGAAAATTTTATATTTTAAATGTTTAGTAATTCCTCCTTATGAAACATAATTATGACGTTTGATTTAGTGTAAATTAATTATTTATATTTATTTACTTTATAAATAAAGTTATGTTTACTCATTCCATTGAAATGGTATAAACAGAAATGACTCAACATACTTTATCTCAAATTTAGTGATTCACATCTTATTATATCTATTAGTGGGTTAATTTACGCAATTTGATACTGTTGACAAAAGAAAATGGCCAACTGAAATGACTGAAAGAAATTAGGTCAGATGGCCAAGATAGCCCCCAGGCTTAGTAGATTCCTGCTAAATACTCCATCAACCATACATCCCATAGGCTAGAGAACGTTYAACTATGATTAGAAGGAGTTCTTATCAGTAAGAACACTAGAGCCTAACAAACTAGCAAGACACCTACCAATCAACATGGAGCAGGTTAACTGAGGTAGTTGATCAAATGGAGGATGAGAAGCGAAAGCACCCAACTGAGATCCTTGACCATGACAAACCAGCTAAGCAGAAAATGAGGATGTAGGTTGTTAATGRGGCATACAACCAGTAAATGGGAAAAGTGGCTTTGGATTACTTCGCCTCCAAGCAAGAAGATTCACTTCAACCAAGCATAAAAGAGAGAAGATGAAGAACTTCAAGACTCCTGATTCAATCGACAACAAAATCAAATCAATTATCTTTATTTCCTCAATTATGTCTTCATTATATTTTTATGGCTTTCTTAATCYAGCTTAATATATAATGTTTCAACTTTTTAGCTAATACTTACCATGCATTGTTTATAGCTTTCCTGAATATGCTTTGTTTATAGCCTTCACTAGCGTAATTTATTACTGCCTTCCTTAGTTGATTTTTTTATCAAAACATTGTTATTGCTTTCTTTGCTACTTTATTCAACCTTATTTACACAGCTTTCCGTAGCTTTCTTTATTCACTTTACTCATTTTGATTATAGCTTTATTTATAGGGTCTCTTAGCTTGCTAATTAGTTTACTTTAGCTTACGTCGAAATCATGTAGTTGTCAATCTTGGTTATGCATTGCCTGTTTATCTCTCGGCTAGACCCTTAGCCAACTTGTTCATTATCTCCTAATCTTTGTCATAATTTGTTCACTTAACTGATTTGCATACTTCACTGAGGGCTTTCTTTAATGAACTAAAAACTCACTCTATAATAAAAGAGGTTGCTACGGATTTGATAAGTTGTCCAACGGTAGCTAGCCTTAATACAGGCCTTGTTGTGTTGAAAATCCAGACTCGCAACTACCAAAATAGYTGATAGCCAGAAAGCAAATACAACCACTCCCACATCAAGCATGTTTGATGGTTGTTAGCCTCCTAAAGTTAGCTAATATTGGCTAGACATTTTATGATCACCAACATATACAAATATAAATTCCTTCCTAATTACATAATTTACACCATTATAAGAGAATATTTATTTCTTTGTTATTGAAATTCCTATACCTTTCAAACAAAAAAAAWWKGRAWTTTTWAARRWTTYCMWTTCSGGRAWTTT